>OZ030017.1:12760000-13407500 GCA_964023405.1 Apodemus agrarius | reverse complement strand
TTATTTATTTATTTATTTTACTTATTTATTTTACAACCCACTCACAAACTCCCTCCTGGTCACCCCCTCCTACAATCTCCCCCCCCCCAGCCTCCCCCGTTCCCTCCTGCCCCCTCTGGGTATTCCCCTCACCTTTGTACATCAAATCTCTATGAGACTTGTCGCACCCTCTCCCACTGAGGCCGCCCAGCTAGAAGAACGTATCCCACATACAGGCAACAGCTTTTGGGACAGTCCCTGTTCAAGTTGTTGAGTTCAGGAAGACCAAGCTGCACAGCTACTACATATGTGCCTGGAAGCCCAGGTCCAGCCCATGTATATTCTTTGATTGAAAGTTCAGTCTCTGAGAGCACCAAGGGTTCAGGTTAGTTGACTCTGTTGGTCTTCCTGTGAAGTTGTTATACTCTTCGGTCTGGCAGTCCTTCTTCCTGTTCTTCCATAAGTATCTCCAGGCTCCATCCACTGTTTGACTGTGAGTGTCTGTATCTGTCTGAGTCAGCTGCTGGGTGGAGCCTTCCAGAAGACAGCCACGCTGAATTCCTGTCTGCAAGCATAACGGAGTATCGTTAATAGTGTTAGGGGTTGGTGCTAGCCCATGGGTAGGTCTCTGGTTGGGCCAGGTATTGGTTGGCCATTCCTCAGTCTCTGCTCCTTTCCCCCATCCCTGCACTTCTTGTAGACAGGACAAATTTTGGGTTGAAAGTTTTATGGGTGGTGTTGGTATCCCTATTGCTCCAATGGGGTTCTTGCTTGACTACAGGAGGTGGCCTCTTCAGGTCCCATACCCCAGTGCTGTGAGTCTCAGCCGAACATACCCCTATTGATTCTTAGGCTCCTCCCTAATCCCAGGTCTCTGCCTGGAGATGCCCCCTACCTCCCCACCCCTGTCAGTTGCAGATTTCCATTCATTCTCATGGCCATCTGGCCATCCCTCCTTTCCCTCCCCATTCCCTCCCCATTTCCTCTCCCACTCAGCTCCCTCCCTCCATCTGCCTCTTATGAACTATTCTATTCCTCCTCTTAAGTGAGATTCAAGCATCCTCGCTTGGGCCTGCCTCCTTGTTTAGCTTCTTTGGCTCTGTGGAGTGTAGTATGGGAACACTATATTTTATGACTAATATCCACTTATAAGTAAATACATACCATGTGTGTCCTTTTGGGACTGGGTTACCTCACTCAGGAAGATAGTCTCAAGATCCATCCATTTGCCTGCAAAATGAACGATGTCTTTATTTTTAATAGCTAAGTAATCTTCCATTGTGTAGATGTACCACATTTTAAGCTGTCACCTGAGTTTTTTATCTTAGCCATTCTGACTGGTGTAAGATGGAATTCAGAGTTGTTTTGATTTGCATGTCCCTGATGACTAAGGGCTTTGGACATTTAAGTGCTTCTTAGTCATTTGAGATTTCTCTGTTGAGAATTTTCTTTTTAGCTCTGTGCCTCATTTTTTAATTGGGTTAATTGGGTTGTTGGTGTTTAACTTCTTGAGTTCTTTTTAATAAATTTTGGCTATTAGCCCTCTATCAGATGTAGAGTTGATGAAGATCATTTAGAGTTGTTTCTAATACAGAGTGATACATCTCAGCTATTATAATACTGAAAAATACTCTTACATCTACATTTTAAAGACTTACTTATTAAATGTATATAGGTGTCTTGACTATATGTTTGTCTACACATCAGAAGAGGGCATCAGATCCTATAAAACTATAGTTATAGACAGATTTGAGCTCCTGTGTAGGTGTGGGGAATTAAACCCAGGATCTCAGAAGAGCTGCTAGTGTTCTTAACCACTGAGCCATCTCTCTAGCCCCCCCCCTTACATTTTAAATATAGGCAAAGAATTTGGTGAGGACAATGGTGCCTCTCTTACACAGGACAGAGAAGTCCATGAGAAGTCCTAGACACAATGATGAATTTAAGGTGGCAAATATGTTATATTTAGTTATTATCTCACATTGTAATGACATCTTATTCTCTACATATTTAGAACTACTACAATTTGTCAATTTATAGTGTAGATCATTTTTTAAATTCAGTGCATACTTTTGACATTTTGGTAACCTTTTCTGGCAGCACCAGCCTCCTTCCAGATTCATCTTTGTATGTTGTAAGGCTGTTGGACTTTCCAGTTGGACTTTCCAAACACAGACCTGTCTTAGCTCTTTCCAATCTACATGCTTCATGAGGACAGAATCACTGATTTATTTCTTGATAAATCTCTGGAATTCTGCTTAATATAAGCATTCAACAAATATATCTAGGTTGAATGAGTAAAGAAGGAATGAAGGCTTGGGGCTGACCTGCCAGCTTAGCAGGGATATGGGGTTGACCAGTTGGCTCAGCAGAGATAGGGGCTGAGCAGCTGGCTCAGCAGGTGAGCTTTTGTCCTGCAAACCTGACAACCTGAGGTCTAGCCCCAGACCCACATAAAGGTGGAAGGACAGAAACCCACCTCCACAAGTCGTCCTCTGATGTCCACATATGCCCACAACACACACATAATAAGAATGTTTTGTTTTAAAAAGAATGGGTGAAGGGATAGACAGGCTCACAGGGTGAAAATCAGAAGAGAGCTCTTTACTCCCGCCCTGGGAGGACTCCTGGCCGTCCTGTAAGCTCCACCCACAAATCTGCTTTCACTTCTCAGCACAGTGAGGGGCAGATACAACGGCAGTGCAGGATGATGGAGCGCGTTCATGGGAACCAGATTTCTCTTAGCAGCCACCAGCCCCGTGGGTGGCAAAGGCAGCTACAATTCCTTAAATTAAGGACCACATCAAACTGTCTTTATGAGCACAAGGACATGAATTGTTACCATGAGCATTACCCGGTTGCCTTTCTGGGAGAGTGAAATATGACTCTACTTAAACAGGGAGTTCAATGCAAGAGGCGCTGACTCAAGAGCTTGATGCATTGATCCTTCTTTAACCACAACACCTCTGCGATGGAGGCCCTGTCATTATCCTCACTTGACCAACTGTGTAAAGCACAGTAAGGTTATACACACTTACCCAGCTGGTCCCGTGACATATATCGTTCAAGCGCGGACATCTGATGTCATATCTCTTAGCCGTCACTGACTAAGCAAGTGACTCCTGAATGTCCATCAGGAACTTCCAGGTCTAGACAGCAAGTGAGGCGCATGCTAAGGACTACTGAAATGGGTGGAGACCGCCCACGGCCACCTTAAACCAGAAGCTGCAGGAGAGCTTGCCGGGGTTCTGCCAGCCAGTGTCCACAGCTGTGTGGTGAGGGAGGGCGAAAGGCGCCATCCGTGCTGGCTAGGTTTAGAGAAGAGGACAAGGTAAGGCTCAAATAGGAGAGTTTGTGGCCTTGGTATGAAAGAGAACCAAAAGCATGCAAAGAAGGCAACTGTGCAAAGCCACAGCCTGGGGTGGTAACTGACAACTGATGAGGGCTGAGGCATCTGACTCCAACCACAGAGCCCTCGGCCCAAGTCCAAAACCCTGAGGAGAGTTCATGGGCACAACGGTATTTCAATATTCTTGGCTTCCTTTGTAACAGTGTATTTTATTAGAAGCATTTTTTTGAAATGCTATTCTGAGGAGGGGTCTACAAGTGTCACTCTTCAAAGGATCAGACATAGACACCAGCGCACGCGCGCGCACGCGCGCGCGTGCACACACACACACACACACACACACACACACACACAAATGGGTTAAGACCCTGAGTCCAAGGTTCCACTGCCAGAAGCGTCTATGACAGATACATTGTGGTCTTAGTAAAAGATAGGATTTCAATGTAAAGACAATGGAAATTTGAGTAGTGATTGAATACCCATTGAATTCTTATTTCATAATAGATTTACTGGAGTCCCGAAAGTCTCATGAACAACCCAACCGTATTTGTGGACTTCATGGATATAAACAAGCCTCACCGGAAAAGGATCTACCAGAACACCAATAACTATGACAAACTTCTCAACATCCTTACCGAATTCCAACAGAAGTTGGGCTCATCATCTCTGGAGGTAAAAACACATTCCATGAAAGCCTGAAAAATGTTAAACATGCTTATGTCCACTTGTGTGCACATGTATATATATATATATATATATATATATATATATATTGCATATTTGTTATATATATTTGTGTGTGTGTATACACACACACACACACACACACACACACACACACACACACATATATATATATATATATATATATATATATATATATATATACAAATATTTTTAAAGTGTCCATAGCTGAGATGGGGAAGAGGGAGTGTTTCCTCTGGTTTCAAAGGGGAGACATTGGAAGTCCAGTTGTTTGTGCTTCTGGCTATGCTCTGTCTCGGTGGCATCTGACTCCAAAGACAGAGTGCACAGTTGAGGCTGTAGGGAACTGAATGGAGGTAAGAATGCAAGAGAGTATAACAACAGGGAACAGAATAAGAGACACACACAATGGCAGTGTCTTCTTCTTCCTCCTCCTCCTCTTCTCCTTCTCCTTCTCCTTCTCCTTCTCCTTCTCCTCCTTCTCCTTCTCCTTCTCCTTCTCCTTCTCCTTCTCCTTCTCCTTCTCCTTCTCCTTCTCCTTCTTCTTCTTCTTCTTCTTCTTCTTCTTCTTCTCCTTCTCCTACTACTACTACTTCTTTCTTCTTCTTCTTCTTCCTCTTCCTCCTCCTCCTCCTTCTTCCTCCTTCTTCCTTCTTTCTTCTTTCTTCTTTCTTCTTTCTTCTTTCTTCTCCTCCTCCTCCTTATTCTTCTGCTTCATCTTCTTTCTTTTTTCTTCTTCCTTCTTTTCTTCTTCTTCTTCTTCCTCCTCCTCCTCTTTCTGCTGCTTCTTCCTCTTTCTTGCACTGCTGTAATGAGCAGACACATGAACACAGAGCTGCCAGTCAAATCACAAATACTGAGTAACTTCCTGAGCTGCCTCTCCCCAGTCTGCTGTCAAGTCGGAGCAATAGGAAAGCAGCCTGTAGCCCATTCTCCTGGTCTTCATCCTGTTCCCTCCACCCCAGGTCACCCCCCAAGGGGTGAGTGACATCTCGTGAAAAATGTGTTTTCTCTAAATGTTGATAGAAACTGTTAGCTGGCTCTAGATCACCATGCTACTAAAAAGAGTCGCTCCCGTTCCCATTTCCTTGTACACATAAAACCTCTGTGCACACCTGACTTCTCTACATCTGTAATTTGCTTATTTTGCTATTTTTTTTTTTTGCCAGATGTCTCATTCGGTTGTATTCTTCAAGGAAGCTGTAGAGCATATTACAAGAACTACCAGGGTCCTTCGACAGCCAGGGAGTCACATGTTACTGGTAGGAATTTAAGTTCTTCAAATGTTTCCAAGGTTGCAAAATCATAATTCAGAAAGTTCAGTAAAATCAACATACAGAAGCTGTATTCATCTGTAAATTATGAAAAATCCCAATAACTGAGGCATAGAGCAGGATCTTAGTCTTCATTGTCTGCAAAAAAAAAAAAAAAAAATTGTTGGCACGTGGACATGTTATTTGTTTGGGGAAAGGCCCTTGATATGAATAAAACAGATGTTCTCGGCATCACATGTAACATATTCTAGTGTTAATTTGGCATCTACACAGGTGGATCCTGACTTCAAAAATAGTACAGTAACTTGGATACTGATTTAGAAATTAGAGCCATTGCACAAAGATTTGTCTCTTAAGAGAATAAGAGACAGCTAACTTAAACTTCCAAAGACTTAGAAGAGAGAAAAGGTTTTGGAAATCTGAATAAAATCCACAATATTAGGCCAGCAAGACAGCTCCATGGGTAAAAGTGCTTGCTGCTAAGCCTGATCATCTGAGTTTGATCTGGGGACTCACAGGGAAGAGCGGAAAACCTACTCCTGCGAGCTTATCTTCTGACCTCTATACTCATGTGTGTGCATCCATACACACACACACACACACACACACACACACACACTAAATGTAATAAAACAATTTTAACCCATAATATTTAGTCAATTATATAAACATATTATTTGATTTGTTATTAATGGGTACCATTTATATTTTATTTATAATTTTTTTTAAAAAGGACTTTATCTTGCATGCAAAACAACTAGATTTTTACTTAAACAATCTTTCTTTAAAAGGTATTTATGACAAAATTAAAAGGAAATTTTGGAATGAGAAGGTAGAATCAAAGAACACAGCACAAAGTGAATCGGCCCCGCCCCCAGCACTGTCCTGTGAGCCCTCCCTTCTCTGCATGGCACCACGTGAGGGTTTCCATCTCTTCAGTCTGTCGGATGGTGCCGCCCACTAGGGCCACTAGGGGCGATCTTCTCAAATGAATTAGCCTAATCTAGAAATCCTCACAGATATGCCCTGACAGTTGTCTCCAAGATGACTATAGAGCTGACAAATTAGAAAATTGGAAAATTAGAAAATACAAGTGAGGATTTTAATAAACCTGAAATTTGGTTCTTTAGAGGATCAAGAAAATCTCCTGAGACTCAGTGCTGGGAGATGAGACTCACATTATTAAACCCAGTAGTCAAGTCAGTACTGCCCTTACAGCGAGGAGGGGTCCTAGGGTGACCGGTCAGTCAGATCACTTACATGAACAGGGTTTTCCTACATAGAGATTGTCTCCGCTGCTTTTCCTGTTGCTATGATAAAGATGCCCTGACATGAGCAGCTTCAGGGAGAAAGGTTTCCAGGGACAGTTGATCACAGCAGGGATGTTGAGGCAGCAGGAGCCTGACGTGGCAGGTCATGTAACATCCATACTCCAGAAGAGAAGATGATGATGCTCACGGCTCCATTTCCTTTCTCCATTTACATGGGCCAGGATCTCAGGCAGACAGAGTTTGCTTCATCAGCTAATGTAACCCAGAGGATTCCCTCACAAGCTTGCCCTGAGGCCCATCTCCCAGCTGATTCTAGGTCTTGCCAAGTTGAGAATTAACACTCAACCACCACACACACACTAACAAAAAATTTAAGAACATGAAAGTCTTACCTTAGTGGATCTGTCACAAATAAAGAAACCTAACTAGAAATTCTGAAACTTCCCACAAGAAGATCTCAAAGCCAAAAGGCTTCACTTGGGAACTCTAACAACTGTCTAAGGAAGAGTTTATCCCAACATTTCATAGTCTTCGAGGAAAAAGAGAGATTAATCCTCAACCTCTCCTTCTGTCTAGCAATAGCAATACCAAGGCTAGACAAAGACTCTAGTCCATTTTGAGTAGCTATAGCAAAATATTTGCATCTGGAAAACATAAAGCTGCCTGGCCTTATTTAGCTTATGATTCTAGATTCAGAAGAGGCTAAACAGCATGTCAGAGAGTTGGGCAATAGATAAAGTGTGGATTCAGAATGGGAAAAATGTATATGTGCAAGTGTCTTTATTCATAATACTACCTAATCTTACTTGAAGACAGTCACCAGGGCCAACAACCCAGTTGAAAATGAGCAGATGCTTCATAAGACCTCAAGAAAGCATTCTCAGAATCAGTTCTCATTGAGGAAACCCACCTGTGAGAATAGCATTATCCAAGCATCAGGTGAACCCGTGTCCCAAGGAGCAGTCACAGCAGCTGCCCCAGGAGGCAGACCGACAGGAACTCACTGTTGGTAAGGATGCAAACAGCACCCTCAGGGACTCTGGAGAGATGGTTTGGCAATGCCTAACAAAGCTAAACATAGTCTGGACCTACGATCCCACACACATGCTCCTATATATACTAGAAATTTTATAGCCCACGCACAGTCTTGCCCATGAATGATAAAAACAACTTTACTTATAATGGCCAAAGCCTAAAAGTTATGAGGATGAGCTATAACAGGCATGTGATAACTTGTACTACTTGGCTACTATACCCAGCAAAACTCTGTTACCGTAGATGGAGAAACCAAGGTATTCCATGACAAAAACAAATTTACACAATATCTTTCCAGCCCTACAAAGGATAATAGGTGTAAAACTCCAACACAAGGAGGGAAACTACACCCTATAAAAAGCAAGAAAGTAATCTTCTTTCAACAAACCCCAAAGGAGATAGCCACACAAACATAATTCCACCTCTAACAACAAAAATAACAAGAAGCAACAATCACTATTCCTTAATATTTCTTAACATCAATGGTCTCAATTTCCCAATAAAAAGACATAGACCAACAGACAGGACCAAGCATTTTGCTGAATAGAGGAAATGCACCTCAGTGAAAAAGACAGATACTACCTCGGAGTAAAAGGCTAGAAAACAATTGTCCAAGCAAATGGTCCCAAGAAACAAGCTGGAGGAGCCATTCTAATATCGAATAAAATTAACTTTCAACCAAAAGTTATCAAAAAAGATAAGGAAGGACACTTCATTACTCATTAAAAAATCTACCAAGATGAACTCTCAATTCTGAATATCTATACTCAAAATGCAAGGGCACCCACATTCATAAAACTTTACTAAAGCTCAAAGCACACATTACACCTCACACAATAATAGTGGAATACTTTGACACCCCACGCTCATCAATGGACAGATCATGGAAACAGAAACTAAACAGAGACACAGTGAAACTAATGGAAGTTATGAAACAACCCAGATGTCCCTCAATAGAGGAATGGATACAGAACATGTGGTACATTTACACAATGGAATACTACTCAGCTATTAAAAACAATGACTTCATGAAATTGTCAGGCAAATGGATGGATCCAGAAAATATCCTGAGTGAGGTAACTCAGTCACAAAAGAACACATATGGTGTGTACTCGCTGTTAATGTGGCTATTAGGCAGAGTGTGGAACAGCCATGATACAACTCACGGACCACATGAAGCTCAAGAGGAAGAAAGATCAAAGGGTGGATGCATCTGTCCAAAAACAAAATAATCAAGGGAAGTAGAGGGTGGAAGGGACTTGGGAGGAAGAGAAGGGGAAGAGAGGGGAAGAATCAGGTATGGGAGGAGATGTACAGAGGGTCAGGAAATTGATCAGAGGTAGCAATGGGGGATGGATAACTGGGAGTAACAACCAGAAAGCCCCAGATGTCAGGAAAGCAAGAGCCTCCCAGGACCTCACGAGGATGACATTAGCTGAAAAACCTCACAAAGGGGAGGGAGAACCTGTCGAGAGCATATCCAGAGGTTAGGCATACCCCCCCCATTGAGGGATAAGGTCACCCACCTATCCCCCCCCACTGAGGAATGGGGCCACCCACCCATCTCCAAATATTTAACCCAGAATGGCTCCTGTCTAAAGGAAATACAGGGACAAAGAGCGGAGCAGAGACTGAAGGAAAGGCCATCCAGAGACTGCCCCACCCGGGAATCCATCCCACATGCAGACACCAAACCCAGATACTATCTCAGATGCCAAGAAGTGCTTGCTGACAGGAGCCTGATACAGCTGTCTCCTGAGAGGCTCTGCCAGATCCTGACCAATACAGATGTGGATGCTTGCAGCCAACCATTGGACTGAAAACAGCAACACCAATGGAGGAGTTAGGGGAAGGACAGAAAGAGCTGAAGAGGCCAATTTGGCTATCTCGCCATCTGGCATCAATTGGAGGGAAGGCCTTTGGTCCTATGAAAGCTTGATGCCCCAGTGTAGAGGAATGCTAGGGTGGTAAGGTGAGGCAGGAGTGGGTGGGGTGGGTGGGGGAGCACCCTCATAGAAGCAGGGTAAGGGAGGATGGGATAGGAGGTTGCAGAGGGGAAACTGGGAAAGGGCATAACATTTGAAATGTAAATAAATAAAATATCCAATTAAAAGAAGAAGAAGAAGAAGAAGAAGAAGAAGAAGAAGAAGAAGAAGAAGAAAGAAGAAGAAAGAAGAAGAAGAAGAAGAAGAAGAAGAAGAAGAAGAAGAAGAAGAAAGAAGAAGAAGAAAGAAGAAGAAGAAAGAAGAAGAAGAAGAAGAAGAAGAAGAAGAAGAAGAAGAAGAAGAAGAAGAAGAAGAAGAAGAAGAAGAAGAAGAAGAAGAAGGTGAGCGGCTCCTGAAGAAGACCTGAGGCAGCCCCGTGGCCTCCACAGGCAAGCATAGGGCCCTGTCAGTCACGTGCAGCCGTGAACACACACCAACACCCACCCAACCGCTCCAACACACAAGCTTGAAGCTGGAAAATGATGTGGCAAATCATAAACGCATATTACTGTGAGAGATACGGTAATGTGGAAATGGTATACTTCCACAATGCCAATTCCACTACAGTTCAGTCACACGGCTGTATCGAATGGAAGCCGTGAAGGGGATAAGGCAGTCTTCCATTTCTGGCCTTGATCACCACATGTTGCATGCCTGGGGTCTTTTAATATTTATACAACTTGGGATACTGGATTGATAGAAATTTTTCTTATGAATCATTTATACCTTCTCCCAGGAGTACTGCTTCTAGACTTTCTCAGGAAAGTTCTGAGTATATTACCCTTCCCACTTTTAAGGAGATATCCTTTTCTGGCCTTACTTGAAAGTTTTCCTTTCACCCTGGAGGTTGTGACTTAAATAAAGACACCAGAAATCTCATAATGAGGCTCTGACTTCCAGACATTCTTGGAACATCCATCAGTCCCTATATTTCCTCAGGAACGAGATAATCAGAACAAAGTAAACTTAAAAAGATAAATGAGATTTGGCAGGCTAGAGGAGTCAGCAGCAGAACAGATTAAAAGCCCCTTTCTACTAGACATGGGCAATTGAGTGGCATATAAGACTGGGGGCCCCTCAAGGAAAAATAAAGCAACAAAGTTGTACTGGCTGGAGTTATCTCTACCCTACACAAGGACTTATACTTAGAAAGAATGGTGGGAAGAAATGATAAATGATCAAAGAACAAAGTGTCCCCTTTTAAGGACAGTTAGCTCGTGTGGGGCCACTGACCGAGGAGCAAAAGATGCCAACATTAGACATAGACATAAATTCTTCAGAGATATAAAATACAAACGTCAGATTATGGCAGAAATTGAATAATAACTACAGCAGCCTCGGCCAGAAGATTTCTCTTGGGACTAATGACAATTAGCCCTCTATCCATTAAAAGCTGATAATACACTGCTTGGAACATGACAATCTGTTCAGGCTAGCTTGACGATTTTCTTCCTGTCTAGTGCCCTTGAAACCACAAGATTCTTAAATATTGGGTTATGGGTCTGACAAGGGAAAATGATGTAAAAGATAGCCCTGTCTGTCAGGTTATCAATGGTGACTAAACTTAAGACCAAGAGGAAGTTAAAACATGTGTCCAGAAAATGATACAACCTATGTTTTGGAGCATGAATCTATCCCTGCCTACTATAAATAAAGAAGCGCTCTGACTTTCAGGCAGTCAGGATCCGAGATTTCCCCTTACCTCGTGCCCAGCTCGCTCCTCCTCCATCACTGACTCCTTATCTCCTCTGTGGGAGCTGGGGGGAGGGGAGGGGACAGAACCTCAGGGATGTTAGGGATCAGTGGTTGATTGCCAGGCACTTACATGTTCCACGCTGGCCTTAAACACCCATTGTAGCCTCCGTTGGCACTGAACTCGTGACCCTCCTTCCTCTGCCTCTCAAGCTCAGGGGTTACAGGAACACGCCACTGTGCCCTATCTTGTGTGCTGTGAGGATCAGCACAGGGTTTGGTGCATGTCAGGTAAGCAGTCCACACACTACATCCTCAGCTCAGTGTTCACAAACGTGTGGGTAAGGTAACTTCTTCATTGCTGGAGAACATAATTGCCTAAAAGAAATACCTGTCTAGTGTCTTACAGATGAAGCATCAGATGTGGATAATGGCACACTCTTGATTTATAAGCCAATTTGTGCTATTTTCCAGGTTATCGGTACAATAAAATTTCATCTATTGCAAAAGATGTTGACTGTAGATAATTGTCTCGTAGCCTGAAATATGCTGACTGTGAATACTCCTATAAAAAAAATGGATACTCTATATTATATTTTTATTTTTTTATTTTATTATATTATTATTTATACTAACACTTATTAATCAATTCTCAGAAAGTACCTAGGAATTGCTTCCTTTGTTTTAGTGGGTGTTTATTTGTATGTGCTGGGAATGAACTCAGAGCCTTGTGCCTGTTAAACGGGTAGTGTCCCACTGGCCTAAATCCCAACCGCCAAGACAGACGAGTCAGCCGTTTGCTTCTTTCTCTTGCAAAGATTGGAAATGACGGCTGTGGGAAGGAAACGTACGGAACCATAGCCTGCTACGTGGCAGAGTACAAAATATGCAAAGTGCCTATCTCTCACAACTACGCCATCTCAGAGTTCAAAGAAATGTTAAAAAAGGTGTTTATTCAAACCGGCTTGGAAGAGACCCCCATGGTCGTCATGGTTGCCAACTTACAAGAAGAACACGTATGTGCCCCATGTCCCCATTGCTCAATAAAAGCTGATGCTGGTGTGTGTGTGTGTGTGTGTGTGTGTGTGTGTGTGTGTGTGTGTGTTCCTACTCCCTCACCGAGTCAGCCCTTTGTGCTTTCTCTGCTCATCCAGTCAGGGCCGGCAGGCAGTGTCTGCAGTCACGCTGCAGTTCTGAGTATTTCCTGTCTTTGTCATTTCCATTTTAATCAACCAATTAGAATTGCTCCTTGTAGCAAAACCAACCACTGCGCATCAGAACTCCTTCTGTCCTCTGTGCCACAGATGTGTACAGATGTGTGTATAATCTACCCTGCTGGAGCAGCTTGGGACACTTGGCTTCCTCTCCTTTGTCCAACATCACCATTGGGGTTTTCCTCGTGTGGTTGTTGTTTATGTACAAGCAACAACTTCCCCACTACTCTGCACAAATTGTGTCCAGGGATGTTGTACATGACTTGTCTTCTGACAAAATACTCTTAAAAATATTAGTTAAAACCCTATCCTGCTTTTTCTCCTGATGCTTGGTCTCTATCTATTAGATAAAAATCTAAATTGTCTGCCTTTTCTGTGTTTTCTTCCTTCCCCAAATCTGAACATTCTGCCCCACTGATCTGCCTGAGGCTCATCAACAGCCTTTCTTTCTGGTTGCAAAAGGTGCCATTCCTTCCAGGCCCAGTTTTTCTGGATGGTTTTCTGGAAACCCATCTCAGGCCAGAGGCTGAGATAAACATTCCTGGGGGGGGGGGGGAAGGGAGAGAGAGAAAGAGACTTGTTTAAATTAAAATAATACCTCCACCAGGTGATTTCTAGCTTTTCCTCTGGCTGGAAGCAGATGTGGGCATATTAAGGTTTCTTTTGACTGCTCAAAGCAAGGTCCCCTGCCTGGTTGGCGGCCATGTGCCCAGTGCATGGCAACCTCTGGGTACCAAGTACGTGTCTCCCTGACATGTTTGAAGTGAAGGGTGGGCGCATGAAGCTTATTCTGGTGAGTTTAGGTTAAGATGTCAGGGTTTTTTTGTTTGTTTGTTTTTTAATCATAAGTAGTCTTGGTTACTTTCTCGATCTGTTTAGTGTAGAATGTATGATTTATTCATTCCTGGCTAATGTGTGTCTCCCTTAAGGTGCCGTTTCTGGAAGATTTGAACTATATTATCAATGCAGGAAAGATTTCCCACATGTTTGAAAATGAGGAGCTGGATTCTATCATTATGAGAGTCAGAACATTTGCCGAGCAGTCGACTTGCATAGATGATAGAAAATATTTACTCTCATTATTCCAAAAGGTACCGTTTTGTGTCTTGGTTTTATCAAGTTGTCATGGTAAATTTAAAGTAGACCATATTTATAATTTAATACATGATCTTGAAGTCATATGTAATTCCTTTAGTTCATCAAATGAGCCTAAAAAGAGCATCCATTTTTAAATCCAGTCGGTAGAGATCCAACAAGATGTGTAGATGCCAAAAGCCCCGCAGCCTTTGTGGTTTTCAGCTTTATCGTCCCACTTCGGTGGCAAGCGGGAGCCTGTTTCCTAGAGATGTCAGTGATTTCTACCTGACACCAGTTGGACTCTGAGCTGACGGCAGTGAGCTGACTGCTGAGGCCAGCCCGGCTCTGTGGATTGTTGTAAAAGTGTCTCTCGGAAACAAAAGGAAAAGATCTGCGCCCTGTGGCCAGTCCTGCCAAAAATGGCTCCGGCCGCTGAGGTGAATCTCAAGAGCAAAGGAGATACAGGCAGACTTCAACGCCAGTCTGGTGTCCGTCCACTCCTGACAGGGCATCTGGTGGCACCTGGCACAAAGGGACTTGCCCAACATGCAGAGTGGCATGCTACCAAATGTGGTTTTGAATAAAATTAATCATAGAAAAAAGAAAGAAAGAAAGGTGGTTGGCCCAAGCCCTACACATCTGCTCGCATGGCCTTGTCAGAACCAGCTAACTCTAAGATACTCTGACCTCCGGCTCTCCGTCCTCTCTCTCAGCTCCCATCAGTCTGACTACTTTCATATTTTGAGTTTCTGTAAATTACTAAAGGTATACCACACTGGAGAAAGTTAAGCAATAGACTCATCACTATCTCACACAAGCACCACACCATAGGAGTCAGTGCTGGACCCACCGTCTGGACATAGCAGGCCCATAGATGGAGCAGAAGGGCTCTGTGGGTCCCTGCTCCCCTGGAAGAACCCGGACAGCGGCAGACAGCACACAATCAGCTGGTCTCTTAGGAGTCTATCCATTTAGGAAACAGCCAAGACAAGTTTTAAATGGAATTTTCAATATAGTATCTTTCTCAAAGTAGGGAATTACGTTTTAACAGCATGTATGCTCCTCAATTTCAGAGAGTATCTAAAAATCTGCATGTTTGTATTATGAGTACGACGGGACCTAACTTCCGCCATAACTGTCGAGTTTACCCCTCCATGATTAGTTCCTGCACCATCGACTGGTTTGAGCGGTGGCCTGACGAGGCTTTCCTTGTTGTGGCCAACTCCTACCTAGAAGAAAAGCTGAGCGTAGAGAACAAAGAGGTGAGCAGCTAAAGCGAGCAAGGTTGTGGCTTATGTTTATGGCCAAAGTGTGCCTGAGCAGCAGTGGCTTGGAGAGGCGGGGCGAGCAGGGTGGACGGGGCGGGGCGAGCGGGGCTCAGGGCATCTCTGAACCAGGCCATGTGATTCTTGCTTTACATCCTAGCTCTTCACAAGCGTTTGTTCTACCTCCTACTACTCAAGGCTGCCTAGGTTGTACACTGCCTAGGTCGCCTGTTACCATTTTGTACAGTAGCTCCTTCCGTGAGAATTCTGGCATCTTCTGAGTATTTCTCTTTAAAATTTTTCTTGGCACCTAGTTCTGGTGAGATGGCTCAGTGGTTAAGAGGACTGACTGCTCGTGTAGAGTACCTGGGTTTGATTCCCAGCACCCACATAGACGCTCACAACCATCTGTGACTTCAGTTCCAGAGAACCCAGTGTCTTCTTCTGGCTTCTGTGGACACTGCACACAAATGGTACATAGGCATACATGTTGGCAAAACACCCATACACATAAAAAGTAAGTAACTTGCCAGGCAGAGATGGCAACTTTAATCCCAGCACTCGGGAGGCAGAGGCAGGTGAATCTCTGACTTTGAGGCTACCCTGGTCTACAGAGGGAGTCCCAGGACAACACGGCTACACACAGACACCCTGCCTCAAAAAAAACAAAAACAAATTTCTTGGCAATTCACACACACAAAAGGCATAGTGATGGCTCCCACCCCCTGCCATCTTTCCCTCCTCCCACCTCCGACCACTCCCCTCTTCTCTGCCAACCTCCTTCTCCTTCTTCTAGTGTCTGTTTGCTTGAATCTTGAGAGCACAGTATGTGATATCTTCACAGTGGGTCTTATCCTCCAGTTCTAGTGGGCAACCAAGAGGGCTGACAACTCCTGCAATGTGAAGGGCCCTTTAGGAGTCTCCCTGACAATCCCTTTTGCACAACAGACCCTTCGGTAGGAATTCTGCAGCCTTCTGTGTCTTTCATTTGCTGATCTTAGTAATGAAGTGTGCTCTTTGACAGTGTCAGAGAGAGAGATGGGTATAGAACGTGCACCGACTTCTCTCAGCCTCGCCTCATTCTCACTGAGGGCTTAAACTGAAGATGCCATAAGGCCTAGCTGACGGAAAGATGCTGAGAAAGGGGGGTGGTTATAAATGCCTAAAGGGGCGAGCGGGGCGGGGCGAGTGGGGCCAGAGACTCAGTGCAGGCCTTTGAAGGGGCTTGGAGAGGCCCAAGCATCCAAGGACAGTAGAGACAGAGAAGGGCAGGTAGGGGTAGAGGCACCGAGTCAGCAACACTGTTGAAAGTGACCAGGAGCCAGTGGGGCTTGGTGTCTGAGACTGGTGGCAGCGGGGATCAGCCTGAATGCTTTACACGCTAAGCACGGTGGGGACTCTTTCTACCCTGGGCCATGAATCTGGAAGCTTTACCAGGTTCAAACTTGCTAGACTTTTGTTAATCACTGTCAGAAAGAAAAAGAAGCTAATGTCCCAAGGGCCCTGTGCTAGCTAGTTTCACGTCTACTTGACACATGCTAGCTTAATCTGAAAGGAAGAAAATGCCAACCGAGAAAATGCCTCCATAAGATACGGCTGTAGGCAAGCCTGCAGAGCATTTTCTTTTCTTTTCTTTTCTTTTCTTTTCTTTTCTTTTCTTTTCTTTTCTTTTCTTTTCTTTTCTTTTCTTTTCTTTTCTTTTTCTTTTCTTTTCTTTTCTTTTCTCTTCTTTCTTTTTTTTTTTTTTTTTTTTTTTTTTTGAGACAGGGTTTCTCTGTGTAGCCCTGGCTGTCCTGGAACTCACTCTGTAGACCAGGCTGGTCTCAAACTCAGAAATCCGCCTGCCTCTGCCTCCCAAGTGCTGGGATTACAGGCGTGCACCACCACCGCCCAGCGTGCATTTTCTTAATTACTGATTGCTAGGTGAGGGCCCAGCCCATTGTAGGCAGTGCTATCCCCAGGCTGGTGGTCCTGGCTTCTCTAAGAAAGCAGGCTGAGCAGGCCAGTGAGCGCCCCTGCCTCCAGGTTCCTGCCCTGTTTTGAGTTCCTGCCCTGGCTTCCTTCCACGATGAACAGTGGTGTGGAAATGTAAGCTGGATACACTCTTTCCTCCCCAAGGTGTTCTGTTTGGTCATGGTGTTCTGTTGTAGCAATAGTAACCTGGACTGAGGCAAGCTCTGAATGTTCTGCTGCATCCTGAAGTCTTTGGGTGGCTCGAGCAGGAATGAGCGGGAATGAGCAGGCATGCGCAGGCATGAACCTAGTATGTCATTAGTCCCCCACAGTTGCCTCCTCTACCTCGGCTTCTTCCAGCTTGAAAGCCCCCGTGATTGTGGTGCCTGCCCAGGACCGGCCTCTATGCTTCTGCATCTCAGAAATGCTGGAGTATTTCAAGTAACTTCTCATTCTTTTCTATTTATATTCTCCTGTGATTCTTAAATGTTGTTGTTCTTCAGGATAAAATAAAACAGTTTGCCCCAACGTGTGTCGAAATCCACAAAAGCATGAAGGATTTGAGCGTAAAATTCTTCGAAGAAACTGGAAGACACTATTACATCACTCCCAGTTGCTACTTTAAGTTCTTGGAGACATTTACCTACAGTCTGAAGATAAGACAGAAAGAGATGCAGACAAAAAGGTAAGGCTTGACCAGAACAGAAACATGTGTTTTCACATCACTGCCTCTGTGTCTGTAAAATATTACCTATAAAAGATAGGCACAAATATAAAACAATGAATTCAAATCTACATTTCTTGTGTGGGGGCCTTGGGGCCAACAACTATGGTGGATCATAAGGAGACAGTCTGCGGTTCCCCTGCATGCATCCAGAGGCCGCCCCACCATGGCCAGACTGACAGATCTACCTGGGAGAAATCAGTTCTCATTAGATTGTTTCTCACCAACATAGACAGTGGAAGCAGGGGGTTGACTAGAGGTGCCATTCCTCGTGGCTTTGGGTATAACACCGAAAGACAAGTGGCCAGATGACTGTAGCACAGATGGCCGAGGACGTGTGCCACACTACCTCAAAGCACAATATGGGCTGGTTTATAATAAATTGAGAGAGAGAGTAGCCATAGTGATGACTCCCACAGAGACAGAGACGCTGAACCACAGTTGAAAGCTCTGTACAGAGCACAGCCACGCCACTCGTCCGAGCGCTTCTAGACATACTGGCAGTTGTGCATACTTTGCCCCAGCTAGGCAGCGGGAATTATGGGTAGGCATGTATAATGAGCACATCCCCGCCTGGTGTTTCCATAAGAAGTTAGTGTAGCCTCGATCACATTCTCCTAACACGGGGCCAGAGTTCATTGAGCTTCATTAACAACAACCTCAGGTGGGCATGAAAGACCGTACCAGTTAAATGCAGAGTGACTGGGACAGTCAGAACACAGGCCAAAGAAGCCACACGGAGTCCAGAAGTGAACCTTGCACTCCTGCTCCAGTGGAAGTGTCTACCTTCTGGGATGTTTCCACGAGATTAAGATTTCTATTGTTCAAAAGTTAAATGGAGGAATAGGTAAATTGCCCAACTTCCCTCCAGAGCTGAGTCAAGATAGATTACCTTCCACTCCTACATCTAGGATCTGTGGCATCTCCTTTCCCTCCGAAAGACTATTGCCACCCACTCATGACCGTGTATCTGCTGTCACTAAATCTTATGCCTACAGCAAGTCCATCTTCTTGCTGTATCCTGCCCCTTAACAAGTTGAGGTAATTCCTCCTGGCACCTAGTTCTCTTTTTGTCACAAATTTTCTCAAGTGCTTTTTTTTTTTTTAATTGATAGGAACATCTGATTTTCCTGCTTTAGACTCCTAATATGTGGTGTGTTATGTGTCAGTGGATTTTAAGTCCTGAATTTGTCTTAAATCCCTAAAATATAGATGATGCTTCCACATGATGTATTAAATTGCATTTCCTAATATTCGGTTATATTCTTCACACAGAGGGAGCACCCCTAGTCTGACCTCTAGTACTTAGACCGCTGACACAGAGAGCCATAGAGTTTGAAATTTTGAAGATTTCAGATTAGGGGTGCACAGCCAAGACTCCCCACTTCTGGTATTAAGCTTCTCAGACACAGGAAAGGTCAGTCTACTCTTCGTTTCCTCTTCAGGGATCGCTTCTACATGGGACTTTCCAAGATTCTGGAAGCAACTGCCTTAGTCACAGACATGCAGGAAGAACTTCTGATTATTAGTCCTCAAATAGAACAGAAAGCAAAGGTATTTTTAGTCTTAAATCCCTCCTGAAGGTTTTATAATCCGATATAGAACCATGTTGGAAGGTTTTTCCTCTGCTATCAAACAAAGATGAATTCTAACTTGAGCTTTGCCACAGTGTGGCTGCGTGTCTTTGAAGAAACTACATTTTAACAATTAAATACAACCCCGTGTGCATAACTGTCTTCATAAAGCTTACTATTGCTGTGATGAAACACCATAACAAGAAGCACCTTGGGGAGGAAAGGGTTCATCGTCAAAGGAAGTCGGGACAGGAACTGAAGCAGGAACTGAAGCAGAGGCCATGGAGGACCGCTCTTACTGGCTTGCGCCTCGTGGCTTGCTCAATACAACCAAAGACCACCAGTCAGTCCACCCGTGACACTGCCCACAGTGGACTGACATTCCCGTTCAGACGTGCCTCCACGCCAGTCCTATGGAAGCATTTTCTGAATTAAAACTTGTTCTTCCCAGATGGCCCTATCTCCTATCAAGTTGACATAAAAACCAACCAATACCATAACTATAGATACTTAGGCAAGAAAGTAAAAAAGAGCCTTTAGGTAATTTAAGTCCATCAGAAATCTGCTACAGTATTTGCAAGCTGTCGCTGATTTTAACAGCCATTGCTTGTCTCATATGCTTGTGTGTGCATGTACAAGTGTGTGTGTGTGTGTGTGTGTGTGTGTGTGTGTGTGTTGCTAGAAATGAAAAGGCCTGACCACAAGCAAGCACTCTACCACTGAGGTACACCCTCAACTCTTGTCATCTGTCTGTACATACACTTCCCTTGTGGGGCCCCAGTTACACCTATGGGGGACCCTTTACATAGCTGTTTTCATCTGTCTGGGTGAATTGCTCGCATGTATGCATGTGCGACTGGTGCCTGTACAGAAGAGAACATCAGATCCCTGGAACCGGAGTTACAGATGGTGAGCTACCATGTAGGTTCTAGGGATCAAACCTGGGTCCTCTGGAAGAGCATCCAGTGCTCTGAACCACGAAGCCACCTCTCTAGCCCCTTGTCATCTTTCTTGATGTGTAGGAAATCATCTTTATGGTAGCCATTCTAAATACTCTGTTAACTGGGCAGTGGTGGCGCACGCCTTTAATCCCAGCACTTGGGAGGCAGAGGCAGGTGGATTTCTGAGTTCGAGGCCAGCCTGGTCTACAGAGTGAGTTCCAGGACAGCCAGGGTTACACAGAGAAACCCTGTCTCTAAAACAAAAAAAAAAAACCAAACAAACCAAAAAAAAAAAAAAAAAAAAAACAAACTAAATACTCTGTTACATATAATTCAGGCTAAATTTCTATAAATTGTATAGTTATTTTGATTTCTGCTCTAAAGAAATTCTGTGTCAAAGTCCATTCTAAGAAAACCATTTGATTTATTAGGAAAAAGAAGCCTTGATGGAAAAGCTGCGGAAAGATTCGCAAATAGTCGAAAAGGTTCAGGTGCTGGTGAAACAGGACGAGGAGATTGTGGCTGAACAAGTCAAAATTGTGGAAGAGTATGCTCAGGTAAGCCGAAGTTCAGAGACTCCGAGCTGCCGGGGCTCTGAGCCGCCCAGGGAAAGGCCGTGGCCCACAGGCGATTGCCTGCCCTTTTGTTTTGTTTGTTTTCTTTTTCTTTTTCTTTTTTTTTTTTTTTTTTTTTTTTTGAGACAGGGTTTCTCTGTGTAGTCCTGGCTGGCCTGGAACTCACTCTGTAGACCAGGTGTCTTAGTTAGGGTTTTACTGCTGTGAACAGACACCATGACCAATGCAAGTTTTATAAAAGACAACATTTAATTGGGGTTGGCTTACAGGCTCAGAGGGTCCATTGTCATCAAGGCAGAAACATGGCAGCATCCAGGCAGGCATGGTGCAGGAGGAGCTGAGAGTTCTACATCTTCATCTGAAGGCTGCTAGTAGAAGACTGACTTCCAGGCAGCTAGGGTGAAGATCTTAAGCCCACACCCACAGTGACACACCTACTCCAACAAGGCCACACCTCCTAATAGTGCCACTCCCTGGGAAAAGCATATACAAACCATAACACCAGGCTAGCCTCGAACTCAGAAATCCGACTGCCTCTGCCTCCCAAGTGCTGGGATTAAAGGCTTGCGCCACCACACCCGGCGACTGCCTGCCCTTTTATCACAGCAAAGATGGTTTGAGCCCCAGCTCCACACAGGAAGCTAGTTCAAGGCGCAGCCGTGAACAGCCCCCGCCCCAGGAGGCTCACAGGCTGCTTCAGAGCTCTTGCCTCCGGGAGCAGCGTCCACTAGGAACCAGCAGTTCTTGGGGACAGCTGTTCGATGTGTGCCTCTCCCAAAGTTTACTTTCAGAACCCTCTATTTACTTCCGTCCCCCCCCGCCCCCCCCCGCCCCCCACCTCCTCACACCCCACACCCCCCCACCCCACCCCACCCCCACACACACCTCCGTTAAAGTTCCAGCAGGAGCCAGCATGGTATGCTAGATTAGGGCTTGCTCAGCTCCAGTGGGCTTACTAGCCCATCCTTCTCAAGAAGCAACCATATACATTGAAATAAACTGATTGATTTACCAGTGATACCCACAAGCCATACTCACTGGCCAATCTGCCAAGGCAGAAGTCAGTCCTAGCACAAGGCTTATTATGAAGCAAACGTGAATGCAGATTTCAAGTTATTCTCTGGTAACTTCAAAATGTTCCTTTTCTTTCTTTTTTCGGACAGGGCCTCGCATGTGGGCCCCGCTGGCATAGAACATGTAGAACAAGCTGGCCTTGAACTCACAGAGATCCACCTGCCTCTGCCTCTTCAGGGCTGGAATTAAAGTGATGTGCCCCCACACCTGGCTTGGCTGTCTTCTTATCAGAACCGATAAGCTCTCCATTGCTCTTCTGGTTGTTGTCTGAGAAAGGATCTCACTATAGAGCCCCAGCTAGCCTGAACCTTGCTTTGTAAACCAGGCTGGACTCAAACTTAGGAGATCTACCAGGCTCTGCTTCCAAGTGCAGGACTGAAGGAGACAGCCACCATGTTCAGCCCTTTTGTGAGCATCAACAATCCCACGGCTAACAGAACCACTCCTCAAAGGGCATCCCTCACTATGTTAACAAGGCAGTCACGAGTGGGCATGCCCACGCCCTTCTGGGCGGTCCGGGGTGACCGAATGCAGTGATCTGGTGTGGTGAGGGTGGTGGGCCCCACCATGCCCCTGGTATTATGAGGACCAGCCAGAGGGCGGAGGGCTGCGCATGCGCAGGCGTGAAGGAGGACCTGGGTGCATGTCTTGCTGCAGTCGGCCTGTGAGCTCCAGAAAGGAAAATCTTCACGGCAGTGTTTGAAGAAAGGCTGTTGCAGAGCCTGTGTGTGTGTGTGTGTGTGTGTGTGTGTGTGTGTGTGTGTGTGTGTGTGTAAAAGATCAATGTTGGATGCCAGATCAAAATTCATACAAAGAAACCATGCTGAACGCAAGATGAAAACTACCCAGGATTTTCTCTGGTCCTCAGTAGAAAAGAACCAAAATGGGAAGCACAGTAACTGCCGCATCTGTGCGACCTCCGGCCCAGTGTTCCTCCCAAGGACACCAGAGAAAACGATCAATGCTGGTTTTGACTGATTCTGTGGGTCGAAGTCATTTATAGAAGATCCATGGGACTGAACGACCATGGGCTGAGAACTTAGTGGGTTTTGGGAATTGCCTAATGGAGAGATTATGTTCAAGGATGACTCTTCGATCAGATTACACAGTATGTGCATCCAGGAGGCCACCATGGGATCAGCATAGACAGTAAAACAGAGCCTGTTGTCAGCCTCTTCCAACTCGTTTCTGTTTCTTGGTTTCAATTTTAGGCTAATCATCTCATAAAGGGGTGATATCAGCCACAGTCCCCATCCTCAAGATTCGGGCTCCAAGAAGGAGAGCTGGCCCACAAATCACACCCTACTGAAGGACTCTGGTCTTGTCTGGGTCATAAGCTCCTGCTCCATCCTTGGTGATCTTGGCTAGATCCTGGTCACATGTACTGTGCCGACACCATTCAAATGAGTTCTGGGTCTCATCCCTAAACACTGGAATTTGCAGCAAATGGGAAGAACAGATAAACGTTCACTCTAGATATCAAATGTCAGTGACATGAAGTGACTGGGGAAGTTTAGGATCCGCATCATTTTATTTTGACCACTTAACACAGCAGACAGCCATCTGGACACTAAATCTTCAGTGTGATTCTTGGCTTTGAACAGTCATTATAGCTTCTATATTGTTCCGTAGTTCACTGTGGCTAAAGCAGTTGAGGATTGGGAAGTTAACTTGCTGTTTTAAAAGTTTGAAGCTGGGCCGGGTGGGCACTCCCTCCCGCCCCCTCCCCCCCCCCCCGCCTTTAATCCCAGCACCTGGGAGGCAGAGGCAGGTGGATTTCTGAGTTCAAGGCCAGCCTGGTCTACAGAGTGAGTTCCAGGACAGCCAGGGCTACACAGAGAAACCCTGTGTCGAAAAAACCAAAAGAAGAAAAAGAAAGTTTGAAGTTATGAGGATTTTCTAGGGTATCACTGAGGTCTGCTCTATGTACTACCCCACTGAAGTGGGAGGAACAGCCCCCTTGTGCTCTGTGTACTGCCCCCACTGGGAGTGGGAGGTATTGTGCACCCTTGTGCTCTGTGTACTGCCCCCACTGGGAGTGGGAGGTATTGCACCCTTTAGTCTTGCCACCTATGTCCCAAGCTTGGTGTACAGTGTGGAGGAGTGTGCCTTCTGCATGCTAGGAAGCACAACCACTGAGCCACACCTCCCACTAGTGCTTCAGTTTCAACCAAGAGTAAAATGTGTTTGTATGACATGCCAAAAGAAACCAAACAAACAAACAAAGAAACACATGGCAGTCACTTGTGTCTCTGCCTCCCATGCATGGATGGGAATCACCAGGGAGTGCATAACACTGCATTTCATTTACAAAACACTGTCTGTGACAGAAGCCTGTGCACACATGGCTAATTCGTACTATAAAAATTTCCCATCGAACTTCCAACTTTAGATATGCAACTGTATTTGTCCATGTGTAATTAGGATTGTTCCTTCATTGCAGAAAACTGCCAATGAGCTAAAAAGTGTGCTGCCTTCTTTAGAGAAGGCAATTGTGGCCCTAAACGCCCTGGATAAAAGTGATATTTCTGAATTAAGGTGAGTAATTTTCTGTCTCTTTTGAGTTAAAAGGCCTCTAAATAGAATGTGTAGTAAAATCTACATTCCAATTTTATATGAATTAATTTGTACCCATTTGGTTCCTGTAAATTTTTCATTTTCCATGGTATGTACTGCATGTTATTGGCTTTATGGCATGCCAGTGTTTTGTGAATCTTTAAGAAAGGAAAATTACAGCCGGGTGGTGGTGGCGCATGCCTGTAATCCCAGCACTCTGGGAGGCAGAGACAGGCAGATTTCTGAGTTCGAGGCCAGCCTGGTCTATAAAGTGAGTTCCAGGACAGCCAGGGCTATACAGAGAAACCCTATCTCAAAAAAAAAAAAAGAAAGAAAGAAAAAAGAAAAGAAAAGAAAAGAAAAGAAAAAGAAAGAAAGAAAGAAAGAAAGAAAGAAGAAAGGAAAATTACTACCCAGCCAAAGTGTGAGCCATTTATGATAAACTAAATTGCCATCACTGATATATAAAACTTTACACCCTAGAACAGGTCAAGTCAAGTATTAAACGTGAAGTTCCAAAGTAGGAATATAATATTTATGCACCAGCACCCATTTCAGGGTGAGGGCATTTCTGGGGGTGGCTAGCAATCTCAATCTCTCTCTCTCTCTCTCTCTCTCTCTCTCTCTCTCTCTCTCTCTCTCACACACACACACACACACACACACACACACACACACACACACACACACACACCAGTAGACTGCAGTGCTCACATACACCTGAAGGGGTGCTATGGGAGCTCTTCTCCCTGGTGTGTCTTTTCAGATAGTATCTTGGTGTGAAGAATGGGACTGAAGAGAACTATCCAAGAGAGCCTTGGAAGAACTGAAATATGATAGGGTACAAAGACTTGAACCTTTGATTCTGATTTAAATCTTTGGGTAGGATATTTTTAACTTGAGGTTTCCTTCTTGATAATGGAAATCTTCAAATACCCTATCTCCAAACACAGCAAGTATCCCATCATTCTTCTAAAGTAGTGGTTTTTTGTTTTGTTTTGGTTTGGTTTGGTTTGGTTTTGGTCTTGGTTTTTTCGAGACAGGGTTTCTCTGTATAGCCCTAGCTGTCCTGGAACTCACTCTGTAGACCAGGCTGGCCTCGAACTCAGAAATCCACCTGCCTCTGCCTCCCAACTGCTGGGATTAAAGGTGCGTGCCACCACTGCCTGGCTAAAGTAGTGTTTTAAGGGGCTACAGAGATGATGGTTCAGTGGTTAAGAGCATTGGCTACTCTTCCAGAGGACCCAGGTTCAATTCCCAGCATTCACATGGAGGCTCATAACCATCTGTAACTCCAGTTCCAGAGGACTTGACACCCTCCTTTGGCTTCCATGGGCACCAGGCCGTCATGTGGTATACAGGTATACATGTAGGCAAAACACCCATACTCATAAAATAAATGTTTAAAAAAAAATTTAAAGACAGTAGTGTTTTAACAAAAGATACGGGAGTACATGGCGAGGCTATCATCATCTTCATCTGCTGAACATGTGCTGGGATCACGTGCATGAGCTGTGATGCTCAGCCTCTGATGTGGGTGTCGGGAATCTAGACTCACGTCCTTATGCTCGCAAGCGAGCACTTGACCACCCAAGCCATCTCCCTGGCCACAAACTCACTGCGTGTCACAACAGCAGACCAGAGCATGTCACCGTTCTCAAGTTTATCCACCGAAGACTGGCAGAGCAAATGCGCAGAGGGTGGACAGCTCTGGGGTGAGACCAGGGCAAAGAGGTGGGCAGCGCAAGCGCCCCGGAAGTGTGCTCAGTGCTCCTGCAGAAGACTGAGGTGGCTAGAGATGGGAGGGGGGCTGTGAGGGGGGGTCAGGCAAGGGGAATGGAGGAGTCCGAGTGCTCCCAGAAGCCCAGCTTTCCCCAGCCGAGACCCCAGAAAGCCTGCACCTTGCAACTTTGTTCCAGAAGGTCCTATTCAATTAACTGCAGTTCTAAAAGATATTCCTGACAGAATAGCCTTAATACCTATCATTTCTTTTTATTATTAGTTTAAAATATGTATTTGTTGAGGGGGCAGGATGTGTGCACCTGAGTGGGTGCCTAAGGGACAGCAGAGCAGCAGATCCCAGGAAGTTACAGGTTACAGGTGAGCTGCCCTGCGTGGGTTCTAGGAACCTCACCTAAGTCCTCCGAGGGAGCAGCCCACGCTTTTGATCGCCAAGCCATCTCTGTAGCTCCCCACCCTCGCGGGCGCCATCTGCATGCAGTGAGGCACGAGTCTGGTGTCCTGGCACAGCCACCTTGTCCCCAACTGCCCCTGAGCGTCCCCCCATGCCGTGGGCTTGCAGATGAGGGTCCCAGTGAGCTAACCCAGAGCAGCCTCACTGAGGGCACCAGTTCAGCGACAGTTACTCTTGCTCTGGGAAGTCTCTCTCCTCTTCCTTGAAACCAGCACCGCTGTCCTTGAATCCTCCGCTCGTGCTGTTTTGTTTGTAAAGATTCCCCGGTGTGATGTTAGCACTGTAGATAGAAACTGGTTGGGACACAACAAAAAGTGGTTTGCCATGTTCCAGTGACGATCCTCTTAACCAAACTTTAGACACAGATCCCAATCTAAACTCCTGCCCACACGCTGTTAGATCAGGGCCTTTTGTGCTGGGACGAAGATAGAGTAAAACCACAAGATACTTATAAGGACAGTCAGAGATGATCCTTAAATCACAAGGACAGGGCTGACTTGCAGTGTGCACATGCTTCTGTGGCGTGGTCATCAGCCAGCCAACCAGAAGGGCACAGGAAGTTCCTAACTTCAAATGAGTCTGCATTGGGCACTTTCACAACAAAAAGAATTAGTCTCTAGCACAGATGGTTCTCAGCGTTAAATTTTATGCATTTGACCTTCCTAAGGCAAAGATACCCATGTACTAAAAACACTAAATTTTGAAAAAATTAACAAATAGTGAAATATCTCTATGTTGACTGGTATCCATATCAAAATAGTTGTTAAAATAAGTATGCATGTGTAGTCTCTCTGTATGTATGTATATATATATATATATATATATATATATATATATATATATAGAGAGAGAGAGAGAGAGAGAGAGAGAGAGAGAATAAAAGCAGAAAGGGGCTGCTTGGAGAAAGAGGGGCCAGTGGGAGGGGAGAGAGAAAGAGGACATGGAAGCATATTGGAAATGAGTAAGAATGAAATGCAAACTATACAGGAAAATGTCATGATGAAACCCATTATTTTGTAGGCTACATTAAACGTTTAATATAAATAAAGTCTAAACATGTGTATGTAATCTTCTGGGATTGCTTCCAGAGGGAATATGATTTTCATCTTGAAGCTGACTGGATGCTTGGCCTGTCTTACAGAGTGTACACACGCCCTCCCTACCTTGTTCTGACGGTCATGAACGCCGTGTGTATCCTTCTAGAAAAGAAGCCCAACTGGGCGACAGCAAAGCTGCTGCTCTCAGACACCAGCTTCCTAAAGCGACTGATTAACCTTGACAAGGACAGCATCCCCGATAAGGTAACAGCGCTGCCGGCTAGGGAGCGCGCATGCGCCGTTGTAAATAGTATTTACAGACTATACGACCAAGTAGAGGTGCTAAAGCAGGTTCTGAATTACCAGTGAAAATTAAAAACTGGATTTAAAAATGAAATGTATTACGCATGGAAGGCGGTGGTAGGAGTTAAAGGGGGGCTGGCCAGATGGTGAAGGGGCGAAGGCGGCCCTCATCAGGCCTGGCAGCATGAGCTTCACCCGCAGAATCCACATAACAGAAGGAGAGAACAGCACTAAATAAATACATAAATGAGATTCTAAAACAAGGGCAAGAGAGCAAAGCTAATGGTTTTCTCCCAGAAGTGTTCTTCTACCATCTTCATATTAAAACAGAGGCAGCATGAAGTAGCCGGTCATAGTCACGGTACCTGTGGATCATGGTAGTCTGTGCCACCGGGAAGCAGAGTCCCACCCCAGGAAGAATTCATGGAACAGTTCACTCTCTAAAGAATAACTATCAAATACACTCCCCTGTGGTTTAAGTGCATCTGAAAAAAATTGCTCTTATGACGAAGTGACTGAAAGGCTAGCAGCACTCAGAGGGATCGGAACATATTAACAGTGGCGAGTGGAGAGAGCCACACGCATCTGAGTTATTAGGGAAAGCGGAGCTGTTCCCAGGCAGGAGAGGAGATACCTAGACAGGAAGCGGGGAGGAATCCAAGTCTGAGAAAGACTCTATACCATGGTTCATTATGGTTCATAAGGGCAGGTGAGAAATTCCACACACTTAACTATAGATTAGCCAGCAGGCTACTTGTGGATGGGCGTTGTCTCCTCACGGTAAAGCTCACTAAGAGATTCAGACGTCCTACACACAAAGTTTTCCTAAACTCAAGTTCCTTTTCAATCTTAGCAGAAGTCACAGCAACAGCAACAGTGGCAGGCGTTGACGAGACAGGCTCCCTGGTCTAGGGCCACCATGAGCCCTAGATGAAACTGTGTCTTTAACCCCAGCAGTGAAGCTCACCCTGGGAGCAGGAACTGACTCATTCTGATGTGCGTCTCATGTAACACGTTCTCCCCAGGTGTTCACACATTCTCCCCAGGTGTGCATCTCATGTGACACGTTCTCCCCAGGTGTGCGCCTCATGTGACATGTTCTCCCCAGGTGTGCGTCTCATGTGACACGTTCTCCCCAGGTGTGCACCTCATGTAACACGTTCTCCCCAGGTGTGCGTCTCATGTGACACATTCTCCCCAGGTGTGCGTCTCATGTGACACGTTCTCCCCAGGTGTTCCTGAGGCTCAAGAAGATTTTAAACCTGCCCGATTTCAACCCCAACAAGATTGCTATGGTTTCCGTGGCCTGTTGCTCCATGTGCCAGTGGGTGATCGCGTTGAACAACTACCATGAAGTACAGAAGGTACACCTTGCTGCCCAAGTCTCTGTTGTGGTGTGCGACGGACCCAGCATAGTTCCGAAAGTAACTGGTACTTAGCAGTGCTCAAGGGGACCTCGAGTGCCCACTGAAACCCAGATGTCTTTCATGTCCCACGCTCATTCGCCTAGACAGAATGCTTCTTTTAAACTTTCTATGAAAAGGATGGCACACTTCTGTTTGTTCGATTTAGTATTTTGTCCATAACAAACCGCATCCCTTCCGTGCATATATAAAGTTCCAGGAAAGTTTGTTTTAAAGACTGATACCTATGTTTCTCAAGTATAAGGCATTTTAGACCACAAGCCTAACTGTTTAAACCCTTGGGTGTTTTACTCTCATGAAGGTGGTGCGTCCTAAGCAGGCACAAGTGGCGGAGGCTCAGAACGTCCTTCAAATTGCGAAGCAAAGGTTGTTCGAAAAGCAAAGAGGATTACAACTGGTAAGACTGGGGTTTTAGTCACAATGTTTGGCGCTCCGTCCCTGCTACATCATCAACAGTCGTGTTGATCAGCGTCTCATAGCGCCGCTTCACCACCTTTCTCTAGCTCCACCTACAAACCCGTGAGCCTGGATTCGTGCACTCCTCAGCCCACTGCCTCTAGCCACTGCTGGTTAATTCATTCGTTCATTCACACTCACTCCTCAGATAGCTAGAGCTGGGGCTAAATGGCGGTCCTCACGTGACATTTGACACATTCTGAGCAGATGCCGGACTGTGTAATGCCCGTGGCAAACTCTCTTGTTAAAGTGCTGTGCCTCGCTCTGGGCAGAGAGGACTGCATAGAGGGCGTGTGTCCACTCTCGGAGCTGCAAGCTTGACAGTACACTGTTCACCCATCTGGTCATCCATATAGACACACACACACACACACACACACACACACACACACACAGATGTATATAATATCTATCCACACCACCACCTGTCCAGTGAGTTCAGAAGCTAGGCAGTCTGACGCAGCAAGGACTCTTACAGCGCACAGTAGGCGCTCAGCGTGTTTCTCAAATGCAAATCCCATGCTGAGGGATTTGCTGCCTGAGCTATAGTTAACGCCACTGGTTTTACCCCATTTTGAGAGTGGGGTTTTTTGTTTGTTTGTTTTTTTGTTTTTTGGGGTTTGGGGGTTTTTTTGTTGTTGTTGTTTTTGGTTTTGGTTTTGGTTTTTTGGTTTTTTGGTTTTTCAAGACAGGGTTTCTCTGTGTAACCCTGGCTGTCCTAGAACTCATTCTGTAGACCAGGCTGGCCTGGAGCTCAGAAATCCTCCTGCCTCTGCCTCCCAAGTGCTGGGATTAAAGTCATGCACCACCACTGCCCACCAGATATTTTGTTAATAAAAGACTTTTGTGACAGTGACACCTTTTATGGGAATGTCCTGAAACAAACTTTCTTCCATTTCAAATATCCGCCTTTGTCCACCTGGACTTGAATGATGGAAATGCTTCTGAAAGTTCTAGAGAACTCTGGGGAATAGGTCTAAAACTTACTAGTCACCCACACCCTCATAGGAACATCCTTTAGGAAGTACAGTGCCCACCATATAACTAACTGCATGTTTAATTTCACGGATATGCCCTGTACTTTAAAAAACTGCCCATGAGTAGCAAGGGAAAACCAGAGACATGAACAAGCAGAGACAATAGCTAACTGTCTAGGCAAGGGGCTGAAGCCGGCACTCATCGGTGCCCTTAGAGAGAACCTGAGGTTTGTTCCCAGGCCTCACATCAGTTAGCTTCAGGGGATCTGATGTCCTCTTCTGGTCTCAACAGTTCCATGGGTATGCACATACCTACATACAACACACACACACACACACACACACACACACACACACACACACAATTAAAAATTAGTCCTACCACAGACAGCTCATAATGGGTATATTTTTTTAAAGTTTAGGTTCATACTTTTTAAAAAATATATCTAAAAAAAAGGAAAAAAGTATACAGAGTATAGTAAATATAATTCTTTATATATAACTTTATATATGTAACATATATACTTACATGTTACATAAGTTAGATACATAATTTCACACTATATTTGCAAAATCATATCTATATATATTTACATTTATACATATACACACACATCAGATTTCATGCCACACCCTCAGTGTTAGGTTTTTATCATTTCAGAAACCCGACATACTCAAATGTATAAAGTCAAGACAAAAAAGGTTGGATTTCACTCTGACTTAGTCTATGGTCATTCGACCCTGCTGCTTTGGGCCTGTGTGACACAGTACACAATGCGGGACCAAAGAGACCTGCCCACTTCATGGTGGCTAGAATGCAGCTTGGGGTGTGTACTGGCTAGTTTTGCGTGTCAAATTGACACAGGCTGGAGTAATCACAAAAAAAACGGAGCTTCAGTTGGGGAAGTGCCTCCATGAGATCCAGCTGTGGGGCATTTTCTCAATTAGTGATGGGGGGGGGGGGACCTTGTGGGTGGTGCCATCCCTGGGCTGGTAGTCTTGGGTTCTATAAGAGAGCAGGCTGAGCAAGCCAGGGGAAGCAAGCCAATAAGAAACATCCCTCCATGGCCTCTATATCAGCTCCTGCTTCCTGACCTGCTTGAGTTCCAGTCCTGACTTTCTTTGGTGATAAACAGCAACTTGGAACTGTAAGCTGAATAAACCCTTTCCTCCCCAACTTGCTTTGTGGTCATGATGTTTGTGCAGGAATAGAAACCCTGACTAAGACAGGGTGAAAAGAAACTGGGGGCTCAGATAGCTCCTCAGACAGGCATGCTGCCACTTAACTAACCTCCCTCCACAGGTCCCGCCCGCCAAAGGTTCCTCTTCTCCTAACAGCACCACAGGTTGGAGAATTGCCTTTCCAACACGGCCTGTGGGGAGCACTCTGTGTTCAGACCACAACACCAGCAGAGCATGGTCTCTGTGGGCTTCTACGGGGAGGCTGTCTCGGGCTCAGCTCGGCCCTTTGTCCTAACCCTCTATTCCTCAGGCCTGTGTCATGTTAAATAATTATAAAAGAGCACCGCCCCACCAGGCCTCTGCACCACTCCTCCCAAGTGTCCGGTAAAGCATGATCTTAAACTTGAATAGCTAACCAAATATCTTTATGTATATAAAACTCCCAATTACATAAATGCCAATTTTCAATGATAAAGTCTAAGCTCTCCAGAACACCAGAAATAGATCTGAAGCCATCTGGATATCCGCGTCTCCCTCTCTGCTCTGCTGGCCTCGTCCACCGAGTCCTTTCTCTCCTCTCCTCACTTCTCTTAGCTCCTCCTCCTCTCTCCCCTCCAATCACTGGCCTCTCACTGCCTCAATCTGAATAGATAAGAAATATCTTGCAACAGGTCTGCTCGGCATATTTGGAGTGGGGAAAGATCAGCAGTTTTCTTTCTTTATTTGAAACAGTAATCCAGGGTGTGCTCTTTTGGTAGTTGGCGATACCCTTGAATTTATGACACACCCTCCTGTAGCTCCTGAGCAGAGGGTTGTATGTTAGTGCATCTGGTCTTATACAGCACCAAAAATTAGTCCTAGATGCTCTCACACTGAGGTGAGCTTCCCACCGGCTGAGCTACATCCCCAGCTCTGGGCAGAAGGCAGGCAGCACTGCGGGGCGGAGGGTCAGAGGGTCGGAGGGTCGTTCATGCAGTCCGCCTAGGGAGGCTTCCTAGGGAAGTGGTGCATGCTAAGGAGAGAAGAGTGACAGACAGACACTGAGCGGGACTCCATGATGACTGACTGTCTTTCAGATTGAGGAACACCTGCAGTTCTTACACACATCCTACAGAGATATCGTTTTGGAAAAGCACCAACTGGCAAGTCGGAAAAAGCTGGCCACCAAGCGGCTCCAGTGCGCGTCGGTCCTGCTGACCGTCCTGGAGGATGAGAAGGCACGGCTTCCCCTGCCCCTCCCATCCCCTCTCCCAGTCCGCGTGCTCAACAGACCGCAGCCAGCGGGGCTCTGTCACGCTCCCCCAAGAGCTGCTCAGTACCCAACTGCCCACAAAGAGCCGGAGAACATCTTACCCACAATAAAACAAAGACCCGACCCCCACCCCACCCGACCCCACCCCCGCCGCTAAGACAGCAGTGCGCCCTCAAAGTGTATGAGTGCGGGCAAAAGAGAGCAGCTTTCGTTAGAAAGGGGATATTACAAAATTCTCATGATAGCCCTGTTATAATTATTTAAATGCGTATATTGTGGAGGGCTCTCTAAGTGCAGGGAGGGCTTGTGATATAAATATATTGTGTCACATCAACCAAGGGAAACTGCCATCCTCAAAACCTGACTAGTGTCCCTAAGGGTCCAGTGCCCGCTGGGTGATGGGGAACACGTTTCCGCTAACCGAGCTTTAGCCAGTGACCAAGCTAGTACGTGCATGATACTCGCTGCCCTCCGGCGTCCTCCTCTGAACATGAAGTCAGTGGCATTCTTTGAAACTTTTAAAAGGTGTGTGTGTGTGTGTGTGTGTGTGTGTGTGTGTGTACACACGCGCGCGCGCGCGTGTTCTGAGATAGGATCTCACTGTGTAGCCCTGGCTGGCCTGGAATCAGCTATAGAAGCCAGTGCTGCCCTTGAAATCACAAAGATCCACCTGCCTCTCTATCACCATACCTGGCTCAGGGATATTTTTAGTGGGCAGGGGAATAGTGAAGTGTTAAGTGAGAATATCAAGACAAAGTATCTGTGGGCAGTGTATACTCGGCAGAGGACTGGGGGAATGGTGGAGCACCAATAGTAATACAATGTGATTTTGCTTGCTTGCTAGTTTTCTGAGACAAGTTCTCGTGATGGAGCCAAAGTTAGCCTTGACCTCATTATCAGGATTAGTTTTCCTGTCAGAAAACAATTCTCTGGCAGGGCGCAGGGTAAGATTTTTAGTCTATCTACTTCTGTTTCAAAACTAACAGAATTCTTATTCTATCTGAATGAGATTTTTCTCCTGGTCTCTATAAGAAATTAGCTTGCCAAGTGGTTTCAGGCAGCATCCAGCAGAACCCTGGGGAAAGCCATCTTCTATCTCTGTCCCCCTCGCTGGCCTGCACTCGAGGGCAGTGTTCCCTGAGTGCTGAGTTTGCAGGTATGTGCCACTGTGACCATCCTGGCCAATCTTAAATGTTACTCACTTGAGAATGGCATTAGCAATGACAGAGCCAACGTAGAGACCATTTGTTTTTAAAGTGTCTCATAGCATCGGTCCAGGGAGATGCCCCACAGAGGCAAGTTCCTGCATAAGTATGAAGAACTGAGTTTAGACCATCAGCACCTATGTAAAGGTACACCCGTACCCCAGGGATGGAGGGAAGAAACAGGTAGGTCCTAGGGGCTTGTCTGTTAGCTGGTGTAGCCCAAGCCGTTGAGCTCCAGGTTCAGTGAGAGACCTGTCTCATATAATGACGAGGATAAAGAGTGGATTAGGCTAGGGAGATTGCTACACGCACGTACTCACGCACCCACACACACACACACATACACAGATGGGGAAGAGCATACACACACACACACACACACACACACACACACACACACTGCACATACACATAAGTATTTCACAGCACCAACTCGATAACGCGAATCTTATCTTGACACTCAGGTCCGATGGCAAGACACGATCAACGAGATAGACAAGAAGCTGCAGGGCATCTGCGGTGACACCCTCCTCTCTTCTGCGTGCCTCGCCTACCTCGGAGTCTTAACGCCAGAATTCCGCCAGCTGGTGATGCAGAAGTGGAAAGACTTCTGCACTCAATCCGAAATCCTCATGTCACCCAATTTTTCCTTAATTGACGTGATGGCAGAAAAAAATGAGGTGGTAACATAATTCTCTTATCCAACTAAGGGGCCGCTGGTGGTGGTTGGGTTTGAGGGGTGTGTGTAGTTTTTTTCAGCATCAATATTTTCCCTAATTTATTATGGCAGCCTTTTATTTTTCCTTTTTTACTTACAGATCTAGCACCTCAGTTTTCTCCATCTATCCTGTTTTATATTCTCTAATAAGGTGTGGAGAATATTATTCCTATTGCGCTCCTACCAGTCTGTTGAGATAAATCTACCCAGTTCCTCTCTCTAAAACTCCATGTATTAATAAATTTAGTGTCATTTTTTTGAATGGGTGCATTCTTAGCCATAGACAAAAGCACAGGCCTATATGTACCAATAGCTATCTATTATCTATATAAGTCCCTTGATGGTATTTAACAGATTGAAAAGGAGAAATGGCGGCTATCATTTAATCGTCGGCATTTTAGATTGCCTTCTTCAGTATTATCTCTACACGCATGGGCCTTTCAGTCCATGAGGTCTTAGAAGGAAACACTGGCGTCTTCATTTCATAATGAATAACCATCTAACCCAAACACACCATGATCATGTTGGATGTACATATTCTAAATGCTCCAGTTAATAGTCCAAAATCTTAAGAGCATAGAATAGTTTATATCAAAGCACAGAACAGAAGCTGCATGTAATTTAGAAAGAACACATCTAAAATCTCAGGATTGAGAATTTTTTTTAACAAGGAGAAAACGCTCCACAGATTACAAATAAAAGTGAAACAGCCTCTGCGGCCCAGAAAGGGGGAACTAAAGTTTAAAGAGTTTCTTATTTTGAACTAAGGGATGGGTTTGATTCTCCAGAACTATGTTAAACAATTCTAAACTTGTATACTGATAACATGACTTCAGATATTAAGCAAACATTTCCTGAAAGCTACAGAGAAAACAGATAAAGTAGTGAGGTGGTTTGAGTGGTGTCCCCTCCATGGCTCATGTAGCTCGTCACTGGAGGCGTGCTTTGAGAGGAAAAAGATTCACCTACTTCCGCTTTGCTATCTCCACATGAAGCTTGTATCTGAAGAGATGAGCATTCAGTTTCCTGCTCCTGCCTTGCCTGATGCTTCGTGGCTCCTGTCTTAGGGTTTAAACTGTGAAGATGCCATGACCAAGGTAACTCTTATAAGGACAACATTTAATCAGGGCTGGCTTACAAGTTCAGAGGTTCAGCCCATTATCATCAAAACGGGAGCATGGCACCAGGCAGGCATGGAGCAGGAAGAGCCGAAAGTTGTAGCTGGAAGTGGGCCCCCACCTTTATGTTTCTTTTCTGTTTCCACCACATCTTAAATTGCTCATCATAACAAAAGTCCAACCTTCTTTAAATTGTTTGTTCCCTCCGTCCTTTTAAGGAGTATCTGTCAAAAGCAACGATTGTGATACACCTTTCATGACCCTTTACTGGCCTTAAGGTTGGGCTGGAGCTTCCGAAGTGGTGAAAATACTCGTGTTTCTATTTCAGATCCGCCGGTGGCATAACCAAGGGCTGCCTCTTGGCCAGCACTCGGCGGAAAATGCCATCTTGATGAAAAGTACGAAGCAGTGGCCCCTGATGATCGACCCGCACAAGCAAGCGCTCTACTGGATCCGCCAGATGGAAGGGTCCAGGCTGCAAGAGATTTCCGCTCAAGACAGCAATTACGCCAAAAAACTTGCATTTGCCATGCAGGCAGGAGACACTGTCCTCCTGCAGGTATGTGGGCCGTGTAGCCTGGCTCCTGCTTTCCATAGCAAGTTGTATTATAATATACAGTGAACACAGAGACTGGAGGGTTCAAGTGTCCATGTCTTTGTTCAAGAAATGCATACAGAATTGCATTTATACACATGTACTGTATATGTGAAATATATGTGCCCACATGTGCACATATGCACATATAGTTCACTACTTTTATGCATTATATATGTGTTATATATGTGCCCACATGTGCACATAGTTTAGTCCTCTTATATGTCTTTTTCTGCTGTCATCAGCAATGTGTCTTTTTAACTTAAGATGATTTTGTGTGTATGTATGTGTGTGCATGTACATGCATGTGTGTCTATTGTATTTTTCTTTTCAGAATGTCCCTGAAACATTCCCTCCCAATTTGAAGGCGATGCTAAAGAAGGATATTTGCCAGAAAAGAGGGCAGTATTACATCAGAATTGATGATGCTGAGATTGAATACAATACGAAGTTCAGGTACTGTCTCTCATAGTCAAATCTAGATATGTGTCTCCTTTTTTTAAGATAAGTCACATTGAAAGCCACGACTTCAGTCCTGGCAAACACAATCCTGAGGGAGAAGGATAATTGTACCATGAACATTTCTTTTGGCTTTGTGGGCTGTGGCCGCCCCCCACATTCAGAAAGAGAGTGGGTTTTATCAGTGTTGTCAGACTGTACCTGAAGGGAACTGTAACCCAGACCTGAGCTGAGCAGAAAGTCAGAGACTGGAAAGCCTGACCCACTTAGCAAAGAGGTCTGATTTGATCCCCACAAACAACACAGATAACATGGCACAATAAGCTTTGGCCACTTTTAAGAATCAAAAATCCAGGGCTGACATGGTAGCTCAGTCGATAAAGTTTTTGCCATGAATGCATGAGCATCTGGGTTGAGAACACGCATGTGTAAAGGGTGACATATCCTTGTAACCTCAGCACTGGGAATCCCTAAAGTCCAATGGCCAGCTGTCCTCACCTTCTGAGAGACCTGCCTCAGAAATAAGGTAGAGAGCATCTGAGGAAAATTACTTGAAGTCAGCCTCTAGCTTAGACAGACAGACAGACACATACACACACACACACACACACACACACACACACACCTACACAACACATACAAACAAACATACAAAAATTCATATTTAATATTTGGAACAAGAAGAGATTTTGCCTAAGAGGGCAGAAAAATGGGGCTCCTTGGCAGCCACAGAGCCCTCCCTGCAGATGAAGAGTAATTAGAGTGCTGGGCTTCTCAACAGACAACAGCCACCACAGCCACCAGGCGGGGACTTAGAGGTCCTTTGTCACTCGAATTCCATGGGAAACAGCAAGGGTGATTTTCGGAAAGAAATGCACTGCAGGCTCCTAGGTGGGGCATAAGAGAGGAAAGCAAATGGAGCTCCCGCCCGAGTAGCAAGAACAGGTCACAAGGCTGTGTTGTCACCAAGGGTCCTCATCTAGAGGCTCATCTGGTTCACCCACTCATCCCACCCACAGGGTGCTATCTTTAAGAAAGATAACAAGAAGACAGAACAGTAACTAGTGCCCCTAAACACACTGATGTTTTGGTCTCTGGCCAGAACTGAAGTCCTGTTCAATCTGGGCTCTGTTCAAGGACAAGAATCAGCTCTGCTCATTTTTGAGGTGTCCCTGTCCCTAGACTGCCTGGCAGGCTTCTCTCCCGGGAAGCCACTTCCCACACTGCAACTTCACAAAGAGCTGTTGGAGGTGGCATTCAACATCCACAGAAACTCAGTTCCCAGGAGAGAAAAGCCTTTTGGGCCGCATAAGACCATTGCTTCTTCATGGGCAGAAGCAGGAGAGTCACAGCAACTGTGGCCAAGAATGGATGTCTTCCAGAGGGTGGGGAGAGGGTGATGATTTTTTTTTTTTTTTTTTGAGACAAGGTTTCTCTGTGTAGTCCTGGCTGTCCTGGAACTCACTCCGTAGACCAGGCTGGCCTCGAACTCAGAAATCCACCTGCCTCTGCCTTCCAAGTGCTGGGATTAAAGGCATGCACCACCACCACCCCATGAGAGTGATGATTTAAAAGACAAGTCTCGGGAACAAAACAAAACTCTCTCTGGCCATGCCCCAGCCTCAGCCTTACCTTTTAAAAATAGAGTAGAGCGAGCCCCTGTTTTAGTTAGTTGCTATGTAAACAAGATAAGACCTAGAATCTCAGTCCTCACAGCTTCTCTAAGCCACCACCCTCTGCCCACCCCTCCCCTCCCTTGCCCTCCCCTCCCCACCGCCCAGGTGCTCTTCAGCCAGAGTCCAGAAAGTCCCAGGAGCTGACACCTCTTCACCCAAATTCCACTGTCTTATGCCCTCAGCATAGAAGCCATTCTGTACAATGATCTAGTGGCATCAAAACTCCTAGGACCATTTGCCTTTTCCCCTGCCTTAGATCGAATAAATCCAGCAAGGATGTCATTGACAGCTGTTTTTAAAGTCTTAAATGCAGACATGCTCACATAGTACAAACCAAGAGCATAGACTGAGCTCCAAGAGGAATAACACGACAAATGGCTCTTTTCACTTCCAGGAAAATACAGTTTATATTCTTTAAACGCTTTGGTTTCGTTGTCTCCTTCTGTGAGCTCTTTGAATAACCAGCATCCTTCTTGTTTTCAGGTTGTACTTATCTACACAACTAGAGAGCCCCCACTTCTTCCCATCGGTTTATAACTTTGTTACTATTATCAACTTCACGGTAACGTTCCAAGGCTTGCAAGATGAGCTCCTGTCCACAGTAGTAAGTCACGAAGTTCCTCATTTAGAAAACCAACGTGCTCGCTTACTGGAGAGTATTTCTCTTGATGCTATAACTCTGGAGGAGCTGGAGGATAAAACACTGACCTTACTCCAGAAAACAGAAGGTGAGGAAGGAAACTTAGTGCAATCAAGAGACTTGAAGTCAAGAAAGAAAAAAAAAAAAAAAGTCATGAGTTTATTTTCTGGTTGGTACCAAAAATGCCGAGCCTCCATTAGTACCAGATAGCCAGTCAGAATGGGGGAAGCCTGCGCATGCGCATTTCTACGAGTCACAGCATGAACGTTGCAGATCAGCTCCCACCCTCCCTCTACTCACACCCGACCACCAAACATTACACCGACAACTGTTAGCAAACCTTAGCCAGGCTGACCGGCCCCCTCCCGGTGCTGGGCTCTCTCCAGGCACCTCCCATCTACCTCACACCTCAGCGCTGGGCTGCAGACACCAAAAGGTTCAGTCACCAAGGGTTAACCCCGTTAACCCCGAAGGACCTTTCACAGAGAACAATTATGTTAAAATATGGTATTTATCAGCAAAGAAGTCAAAACTCTTTTCCTTTTGCTGGAAGAATATCTAAGAATATCTTTTGTAGCAGTGAAAAATAAGTTTGTGCTAACTTCTTCCTGGCTCACACCAACGTAGCTGTGCAGAAGCCAAGCAGGACAAAGCACAGTCTGTCTGACCCTGAACGGTGTCTGCGTTTTAATTTGTGTCTCGTTAGGAGACACAGTGTGTTTCTCAAAGTAGTTCTCGGGGTTACACATAGAACTTGTCTATAAACTTCTTGTACTTTTTTCTCTTGTTTTTGTTTTGTTTTGTTTAATGCAAATGTCCAGAGAGGCACCTGACCGACCTTGAATGTCACAGGGAATGTCACAGGCAGGTCTGCCTTCTATTACTTTTTTGTTTGGCTTTTTACAGAAAGATCTACGCAGTCCAGGCTGGCCTCAGGGAGGGATTACTTCTGCCGCAGTCTCCTGAGTGCTGGAATTGGAGCTTGAGACCCCCTCCCCATGTGGATTTACTTTTAATATTCACCATAATTAATTAATTACTCGTTGGTCTAATCTAAAGGGGCATGGCCTGGAGTAAAAAGTCTGGTGTGACCAGATCCTTTACCTAAATAACCTAAAAACCCAGGAAGCTGGAGGGCTGGCCCCGCGGTGAGGATCACTGCTGCTCTTCAGAGCACCTGGGCTTGATTCCCAGCAGCCCCTCGGCAGCACACGCGCATCTGTAAGCTCAGTTCCAGGGGATCTGATGCCCTCTTGTGATGCCGGTGGGTGCTGTGCTCATATGGTACACAGACATACACGCAGGCAAAACGTTCATGTGTGTGAAATAAAATAAAATCTTTAAAATAAAAATTAAAAAACAAAAACTCATCAACAGTCATAAGTATGGCTACAATATTTTTGTCTCATAGTGTCCTGTCAGAGTATCTCATTTATTTGTTTGATTGTTTTTTATGCTACAGATCCTTTGCAAATATATTATGGCTTCTGGTTTCATGTTTCTATGGTATTCTCGACTGTGCAAATGAGCGGGTCCCTGTGCCTCCTCTGTGTCCTGTGCCTTCTCTGGGGCTCATTTCCTTCTGTTTTGTTTTACCCTATTGCGACATTTATTTTTATTTTATTTTGTTACATTTTATTTTATTATTATCCCTTAGAAGCCAGTTTGTTCTCTAATGAGAGACAGAAAGGGGTGTGCCCAGATGGAAGGGGGGTGGGGAGGATCTGAGAGGAGAAAGAGGGAGACTATAACCGGGAAGTATTATATATAAGAAAAAAATCTATTTTCAATAACAGAAAAATAAAAACCTTGACAGGGTTTGAAGAACTTCAGAGTACTCTGCAGTGTATGTACAAGGTACCAGTGGACCCAGCACTACACAGAGGCATGGGCACTGACACTCTATGAACCACTCAAATGAACCAAGTGAGAATAGTTTGACGCCCATCAGAGAGGCACATGTGTCTATTGTGCCTTGATAATTTCATGTTTGTGCCCTGCCGGGCTTTCGTTCTTTTAGAGTATTGAGATAATTTTAGCTGCTAACATTTACTAAAAATTATTTTTTAATAAAAGAATAATTTCTGCCAGGCAGTGGTGGTGCACGCCTGTAATTCCAGCACTTGGGAGGCACAGGCAGGTGGATTTCTGAGTTCAAGGCCAGCCTGGTCTACAGAGTGAGTTTCAGGGCTATACAGAGAAACCCTGTCTCGAAAAACAAACAAACAAAAAATCCTTTTTTTAAGTGTTTTATTTTATTTTGTGATTACATGTGTTTGAGGTGAGTGCACAGGTGCCTGCAGAGCCCAGAAGAGGAGGCAGAGGGAGACCTGAGCCAGGAACTGGGCATGAGTACTGGAAACAGAGTGGTGGTCCTCCTCAGGAGCAGTACACGCTCTGAATCCACGACATCTCTCTAGCGCTCATAACTGTTGTTTAAAAATATAACTAAAAAGCCCGGTATGGTGACACAGGCCTAATGCCACCTCTTGGGAGACAGAGGCAATTTGGGTCTCCGTGAGTTCAAGATAAGCCTAGTCTACATTGCAATATTGGTCTCAAAAAAAGGAAGGAAGGAAGGAAGGAAGGAAGGAAGGAAGGAAGGGAGGGAGGGAGGGAGGAAGGAAGGAAGGAAGGAAGGAAGGAAGGAAGGAAGGAAGGAAGGGAGGGAGGGAGGAAGGAAGGAAGGAAAGAAGGAAGGAAGGAAGGAAGGAAGGAAAGGAAGGAAGGAAAGAAGCAAGGAAAGGAAGGAAGGAAGGAAGGAAGGGAGGAAGGAAGGAAGGAAGGAAGGAAGGAAGGGAGGGAGGGAGGAAGGAAGGAAGGAAGGAAGGAAGGAAGGAAGAAGTTTGTAATGAGAACCTGAGAGGTCCCTTGAAATAAGGAAGTGGGAGGAGCTTCTCAGTGTGATGTGCTGCTTGTTCAAGAGCGGGAATCTGATAAGGGCTGAGGGATGACCCTCACTGTCAAAAGAAAACATCAGAGTCTATTACAGAAAATAATAGTATGCTTGCTGTGGTCTGGATTGGGGGATGGGCTAGTGATCAAACCCCAGGGTCTTGTACATGCAGGTGAATTCTCCAACCACTGAGCTATGTCCCCAGCCTCTGTGTGTGTGTACTGTTTATGGTGGAATTGTTACTATAATAAAAATAGAATTCAGAAAGAGTTTTTTAAAAGGACTGGGGAGTGGAGCCTGCATACGGCCAATTCTACTTCTTATAAACGTAATATGTTCATTTCAAAACTATCAGAGTAACTCTCCCCTGAAGTCCGTGCCCACGATTGGTTCTGTCTTTTACTTTTTCTGAGTTACTCTTTCTCCCCTAACCCTCGTGTTTCAGCCTAAATTAAACTTTCTCTAATGAAACTTCCAACTCAGACAAAACCAACCAACAGCCCACAGTGAAAACTCTCACAATGCCCAGAGGAGGAAAGTTGCTATTTCAAGAGGTTTTCACTTAAATTCATGTTTTGCTCATTTTTAGGAAGTGTGTTAGATGATGAAGAGATTGTAGAAACCCTGAGAAAATCCAAAATGACTTCAAATGAGATTTCCAAACGTATCAAAGAAACAGAAAAGGCAGAAAGCAAAATTCAAGCAACCCGCAAGAACTACCTCCCCATCGCCACTAGGGGCGCTCTGCTTTACTTCGTGGTGGCCAGCCTCACGCAGGTGGAGTACATGTACCAGTTCTCCCTGGAGTGGCTCCGCCAGGTTTTTGTTTCTTCTACAGTTTCCAAAACCAAAGAAGAAAAGCATGATTGGAAGACAGATGGGGGTTCTCAGGAAAAAGCCGATGAGGTTTCCCTAACTCCTTCGGAGCAAGAGAGTCTGGAGAGTGAGAGAAATCCCTTAGCCGAGAATATCAAAACTGCAATAGAGACGCTGACACGGACTGTGTTTAAGGTAAGCGACCCTGTCTCGGTGGGTTTTCCCAGCACTGCCTCTCAGGCTCGTGTGACCCTTGTGGTTTCTGTAGGTGGTCTCCTCGGCTCTATTCAATGAGCATAAACTCTGCTTTTCCTTCCGACTTTGCACCACCATCATGAGAGATAATTCCACAAATGACACTCTGATGACAAATGACATAGGATTTCTACCAGAAGAGGAATGGAACATCTTTTTATATACTGGCATTTTGATAAATATTAAAAATATACTATCCAAGCCTAGACTTAATAGTAAGTACAAGTAATTTCTCTGGATGTTATTAAAAAAAAAAACACTGAAATATGTTTCCTTGTAAAATACTGAAAGGTTTTGAGGGTTGGTTTCTACTCTGTAATTGAGTCAAGGTCTATATCAGATTCACTGGTGTGTGAGCATGTAGTCACATGCAGTGCTTTGTTTGCTTGTGAGAAAACATCTCACTATGTAGCCAGGCTAGCCTAGAACTCATGACCCCCCACCCCCGACTCATTTTTGAGTAAGTGGGTGAGTGAATAAATAATAAATAAATCGTAACTGTCAAGATCGTGGTGGTCTTAATGTAAAGCAGAATACTGAGTTGTAGTGAATAGGGACACACGCTGATTACCTTGCCATCAGTCCCCTTCCTGAATATTTCTTTACTTACTATTGAAAATTTGAGCCATAAAGCAAACCTGTCTGTGGTAGTTTGAGTAAAACTGGCTCCCAGAGCCCTATATGTTTGAATGTTTGGTCCCCAGTTAGTGGAACTGTTTAGAAAGGATTGGGGGCGTGGCCTTGTTGGAGAAGTTGCATCATTGAGGGTGGGGTTTAAGGTTTCAAAAGCCCATGCCAGGCCCACAGTCTCCCCCACCCTCTCTCTCCCTCCTCCACCACCTTGTGGATCAGGATGTAAAGCTCTCGCTCCTGCTCCAGCCCCATGCCTGTCTGCTTCCTGCCACGATGATCACTAGCTGATCCTCTAAAACTGTAAACAGGCCTCCAGTTACATGCTTTGTTTTAAAAAGAGCGGCCTTGATCATGGCGTCTCTTCACCGTGATAGGACAGTAAGTGAGACACTGTGCTTACTTAATGACCATGGTGTCTCTACACCGCGATAGGACAATACGTGAGACACTGTGCTTACTTAATGACTGAATCTCCGCTCTTTTATTTATTTTGTTTTGTTTTGTTTTTCAAGACAGTGTAGGTTTGGCTGTATTGGAGCTCATTCTGTAGACCAGGCTGGCATCAAATTCAGAACTCAGCAATCAGCCTTCCTCTACTTCCCAAGTGCTGGGATTAAAGCTGTGTGCCACCACTGCCTGCCATGACTGAACCTCTTAAGATCTGTGATGTGATTGATCAAAATCAATGCTGAGAGGGAAATGTATGATATAAAGATATAAAAATAGATCTCAGGCATGACGATCCAATGCCTGTCGGTACCTGCCCATACATGCACATACCCTCATACAGGCAGACACACACAGCAACAATTTAAAAACTAAAATTAAATGTTTAAAAAAGAAAAGATCTCTGATCGGGAAAAAAAAATCTACCTCAAGAAATGTTTTTTTTTAAAAGAGCACCAAAGTGAATCTCTCACTTTCTCATTTAAAACATAAGACTGCATTACCATTGAATATTATGTTCACATAAAAACAGATAATTAAGGTGCTGGGAAGAGTTCAGTGATTAAGAGCACATATTAGACCTAAATAGGGCCCAGGTTCCATTCCCAGCAGCGGCACTAGGCCGCTCGCAACTGCCTGGAACTCCAGCTCTAGGAGATCTGACGCCCTCTCCTGACCTCTGAGGGCAACTGCACTCTCCTGCATGTTCTCCCACACAGACATGCACATATATACATATGTTAAAAATAAAATTTTAAATATTTTAAAATATTTTAAAATAAAAATAGATCTTTAAAAAGAGAAGAAGAAGTCAATGCCATAGAACAGAGAGCCCAGAAATTGACTCTCATGTATTGGCGTTCAATTATTGGGAAAACTGAATGGAGACATATAAAAGGCTGAATGAAGCTGGACCTTTATCTATAGCAAACACAAGCACTAAGTCTAAAGGGATTAGAGAAGTAGATGTGAGGCCTGAGGCTATAAAGTTCCAGCCGAGGGAGGACGTCTCCATTGGCAAAGTTCCTTCTGTGCAAACAGGAGTGACTGAGTGCAGACGCCCAGCACCCACGTTCACAAGCCGGGCACAACTGCATGTGCTCGTGGCCAAGCTCGTCAGCCAACCGGCGGCACTGACTCTGTGGGCTTCTGGTTCACTGAGAGATGCTATTTTAAAAACAGAGATGGAAAATGGCTGAGCAAAATCACCAGCCACTGATCTCTGGCCACTGCATGGCCACATGAACACACCAGAGAAACACACCACAACACATACACACACACACACACACACACACACACATACTTTTTTTAAAAGTCCTAATGGGTAACAAAAAGGTCTATGTTATTGGTATTAGTCACTAGTACAAAACACCTGAAAGAAATCATTTCAGGAAAGAGGGATTATTTAGGTTCACACTTTCAAGGGTGCTATCAGGGCATGTCAATCTGAGGATGAGAGTGGGCCCTTCCAGCACAGCTCATCCACACCCTGTGGATCAGGAAGCAGCCAAGCCTGGGTTAGAACCAGAAGCAGAAGTAGACGTTCACTGTCAACTAGCAGCCCTTCCTTGTAAGTCCCAGACAGAGCTGCTGGCTACAAACCACCCTTCCACATGCGTGCCTATGAGGAACATGGGCTGTGGCAGTGGCCTCTAATCTTTATAATCTCCTGGTGGAATTATAAATATGAAGAATAGAGTGACATTTCCCCCAAAACATTAAAAACAGGAAAAAAAATCAGTTAACTCAATAATCCTACTCTGGGTACATGTCCAAAGGATTGTGGCCGAATATGGAAGACATGTTGGAAGTTGTAATCATAGCGGTGCACTTACGACAGCAGACGGGCGTATGTGGCCACATGTGCCACTGGGTGGAGGGATGAGCAAGCTTTGACATGAATGCACTTGGAATGGAATTTAAAAGAAAGGAAATCCCATTACATATTAGAGCATGACTGAACCGTAATGTCATTTGTTGAATGAGGTAAGACAGTCACAAAAATACAAACACCACTTTACGAGGTGTCTGAGGATGTCAGTTTACACAAACAGAATAGGCTGTTGGCCACCAGAACTTGGAGGAGGGGAGGGGAGTTGTATGTGACTGTAGGACAGATGTGCGCAGCCCTCTATTGAAAGGGTTGAAATGGTCAGCGCTGTCATTTCTCCGATAGCAAAATGTATCCAGTTTGTCTGTCTGTCTGTCTGTCTGTCTGTCTGTCGTGGTTCTGGAGACGCAACTCATGGCCTCATGCATGCTGGACAAGCATCCCGCCATTGAGCTGAGTCCCCAGCGCCTCTTGTTGATTTTTGGCTATGAAGCGGCTCTTTGCTCAGCAATAAATCTCTCCCGTTATCTCCGCTGTAATGAATCACTAGAAGGTGCACGGTTTCTCTCTCCTGCTCTCCTCCTCTATTAGGTATATTTGAAATACGCAGAAAGGAGCATCTCCAGTGGGTGCCGGATCTGAGGTGGAGGCAGTGCCAGTACATCAGCAACCAAATGGAGCCCTTCTCCCTTCTGTGCAAGTCTCTCCTGTCAAACGCACAGCAGTGGAATGCCTTCAAGGACACTAAAGCCGTGTATTCTCTAATGAGCACGCCTTTCTTCTCAGATGAGCCTCCACCTCAGGAAAAACCCCCATCGGCAAAGGCGGGTAAGGACCCTTCACTCTTTAACACAACCTTACCTAACATGTGCAAGCATGTGCGGATTTTCAGTGTGTAAAAGGTAGATCATGAGCCTTGTGCAGTGGTGCACCCCTCTAACCCCAGCCCTCGGGAGGCAGAGGCAGGTACATCTCTGAATTTGAGGCCAGCCTGGTCTACAAAGTAAATTCCAGGGCTACACAGAGAAGCTCTGTCTCAGACAAACCAACAAGGCAGATCCCACCAAATGGAAGCAAGGGTGTGGTTGTGTTCTCGGTGGCACGCCTCACAATCACCTTAGCAAGGGATTTTTACAAATTTCACTGTTTAGGTGAGAATCTGAGAGGATTTCTGACATTTGGAAACATTAAATCTGCCAGGATATCATTACAGCACACTGGGTGGTCCTGAACCGTGCATCAGAGGGAGCCTTCATGGGTTTCTCATTTGTGGAGCAGACATGTTCTAAAAGTCACATAGGAGCTGGACATGCAGTCCAATAAAGAGAGCATTTGCCCAAGATAGCAAGGTACTCTGGGTTCAGTCCCCAGGACATGAAAAGAAAGAAAAGATACCCATGAAAACCACATTAAGGCCAGGGAAGAGCAGCACAGGAAGTGGGTCCTTAAGGACTGCAATTTTGTCGTAGCTACTCTCTTCTTTCTGCTTTAAACTCTACTCTCTGTTTTTCTCACCCTTTCCTATGATTCCCACCCCCAACCTTTCTATTTTTGCAAAGAACTCCAAGTTTACCCAGTCATGATTGAACTTGCACATACCAAGGGTCTTTTTGTTAAATCAGAATATTAGTACATTCAAAATTTGTTTTTATATCATCCAAGTTGTATGTAAAGTTAGATGTTGGGGAAATGCCAGGGAAGCAGCACTCATAGGAACACCAGCTGTGGCTGGAAACAAGGCCTGGAGGGCATCCCATTCACAAAGCAAGACTAGCACTATGGTTAAGAGAGGCCTTGTAAGAAACCTCTGTAAATGTAACATTTATGGTTTCAAAGTTGTTGCAATCTTGTTTGAGCTTCTGTGGGGTTTCATTTCCCACTGTTTTAGGCATTGTGAGTAAAACCCTCTTACTTGAAAGAAGAGGTGCTGAGGCCGGACTGTGACCTGTGCTCCAGGTCCTCCGACAACTTTTGTTTGTTTGTTTGTTTGCTTGCTTGCTTTTTGTTTTGTTTTTTTGGTTTGTTTTTGTTGTTTTTTGAGACAGGGTTTCTCTGTGTAGTCCTGACTGTCCTGGAACTCACTCAGTAGACCAGGCTGGCCTTGAACTCAGAAATCCGCCTGCTTCTGCCTCCCAAGTGCTGGGACTACAGGCTCCCTCCGACAGCTTTTGTATCCCATGGTTACATCCCCAGTCCCTCTTATCACATCCAGATCTGCCCACGGCATTCAGACGGACTCCTGCTTCCTGATGGATGGTTAGTGCTGCCCCAGGACCAGGGATTACACTCACTCAGTCAGTCTGTTATGTTTCCTCCCGTGACTCCCCAGGACCAGGGATTACACTCACTCAGTCAGTCTGTTATGTTTCCTCCCGTGACTCCCCAGGACCAGGGATTACACTCACTCAGTCAGTCTGTTGTTTCCTCCCGTGACTCCCCAGGACCAGGGATTACACTCACTCATTCAGTCTGTTATGTTTCCTCCCGTGACTTTATAATGTAAGTCTGTATCGTAATGTATTGTATTGGCACAATGTCCTGTCACTAATTTCATTCTTTCTCTTGAGGGCATCTAGCTGAACTTCTGGATGAAAATGATGAAATGTTTGACTGTATAACTTTTCCTTGGGAAAAACTCACTCAATTTCAAAGGCTTATCTTGGTAAGATATGCTAAGTTGAAAGATTAAGATAAGTAAATTTATTGGTAGTTTGAACCCCTCAAAATTTATTTTATAAACAAAATATTCTTGAATAAAGAGAAGGCAGCAACTGCCCAATCTGGTTATGACTGGTCATGTGTCTGATCCCTGGGTTTAATGTCCAGAAGCATTTGGTTGACTTACAACTAAATCAAAGTCACCAACATGGCACTTAAGAAGGCAGCATCTCATGTAGCTCAAGCAGGGGTGGGGGTGGGGGAGTGACAGAGAGGGAAAGGGAGGGGGAGGGGAGAAAGAGAGGGAGAGGGAAAACAGGAAGGCAGAGAGACAGAGGGAAAGGGAGAGAGGGAAAAGGAGAGGAGGAGGGAGGGGGAGGAGGAAGAGGGGAAGGGAAAGAGTCAGAGGGAAAGGGAGAGAGGGAAAAGGCAAGGGAGGGGGAGGGGGAAAGAGAGGGGGAGAAGGAGAGGGAGAAGGCTTTCTTCTTTCATGTTCCTTTTTCAGGTTGCCAGCAGAAGGTGTGGGCCAGATTAGATGTGGGTCTTCCCACCTCAAAGATCCAGATTAGATGTGGGTCTTCCCACCTCAAAGATCTGGATTAGAAGCGGGTCTTTCCACTTCACACTAAACAAAAATCCCCCCCCCCAGATGTGTCTCACTTTGGGGTTTTAGTTAAGTCCAAATGTAGTCAAGTTGACAACCAAGAATAGCCATCACAAGAGGGAAAGATGATGAGGAACAGATAGGACCTTCCAGAACATTCCCACAGGTATCTGTGGCTACTTGTGAAAATTAGAAAAGGAGAGAATGAAAACTAATTCACCATATGTTCTTTCTTCTGGCCTCCTCTCTCTCCCACCCCTCAAATACAAAGTCTTTGAGATTAAAACTCGCCCAAATGCCCAAACAGTCACTTAAAGACAGCAGAGGCTTATTTAGCAGCTTGATGGCGGCACTGGAGCAGGGTCCCACCTCAGGGCCTGGGTTCTCAGCAGGGAAGCTGTCAGGCCAACCTGATCATTGGTGGTGGTTTGAATAAGAAAGTACTTGCGCCTGAATGCTTGGTCATCAGCTAGTGGCACTGCTTGGGAAGGATTAGGAGGTATGGCCTGTTGGAATGGGGGTGGCCTCCCTGGAAGAAGAGTATCACTGGAGGTTGCCTTCGAGCTTTCGAAAGTCCATGCCAGTCCAGTCCAGTCCAGTCCAGTCCATGGAGTCTGTCTCTCTATCTGTCCCTCTCTCTCTCTCTCTCCCCTTATTGATCAGTCTCTCTCAGCTACTTCTCCAACACCATGCTTGCCTGCCACCATGCTTTCTGACATAATGGATTAAGCCTCTGCAAGTGTAAGCAAGCCCCCAACTTAGGGATTTACTTTCATAAGAGTTGCCTTGGGCATGGGATCGTTTCACAGGAACAGAACAGAGACTAAAGACACTGACTGATTAATCAGAACACTTGACTCATTGACTCCGTGGAGTCTGCTGTGAGAACTCTGATTCCTCACATGCTTCCAACTTGCATTTTTAGAAGTTTATGTACTACACTAAACACATCGTGTCCAATACTTGACATTCCCCCTCCCCTTTGGAAAACAGCAGCTTCCCATGGTTCTGCCTAGTCCGGTCTCTGTCTTGGATTCAGATAAGCCTCTTGCAGAGACACTGAACTTGCTCAAAACACATTTCATGATCATCCTGTAACAATGTCACATAAGTGGGGGTGTGCACAAGGCGGTCTTCACCTGGACTTTCTGTGCACCTGACATGTCCTCGCTACATGTGTGCCCAACATGGCTCCCACCTTGGCAGCTCTCTGCAGACCTGTATTCTGTCCCACTTAAACTTGCAGACTGGGCCATTGACTTTTGTCTTATGAATGGAAGGATTATATATCTTCCAGTTGGGTGATATTGGGTCTTCCAACTCCAAACGATACAGGTTCTTCTTGCTCTAGACAAGAACAGCAGAACAGGAAAAACCTAGAAAAAAAAATCCTTTGGCAGGGCAAGAGGGCACAATGTGGACCTGTGCAGCCAAAGCTCTTTCGCTGAGTCTGGAAGAGCTGTGTAGGGGCCACGTGGTAGCTGGGGGTAGGAGTAGGAAGACACCCCCCCCATGCTCAGAAGAACCCCTCCCCAGCAGCACACCAGGAGGCTCTGGCTGGAGCTCCAGTTTCATTTTTACCTCTGGGGAGAGCCCCCTGGGTGGATTTTAAACTTACCTCATCTTCCCTTTTCTTTTTCAGATTAAAATTCTTCGGCCAGACCGTTTAGAAAATTCAATAAAAAAATTTATAACTGAAAAAATGGGAAGTGACTATATCCCCGATACTACAGTTAATCTGAAAGAGTCATTTAGCGAGTCTACTGCTCAAACACCGCTGATCCTCACCCACTCCTATGGTGAGCTGTCCACTGGAGAGGGAAGCTACCTAGAAGTCCAGTCCCGAATAAACTGAAGGCCGCTGCCCCCTCCGATAATACCAACACTCATGAAGTGGGGAAACAAAAAGATCCGAAGTTCAAAGTCATCCTCAGCTTTGAGGGGTTGTTTGTTTTTGTTGTTTTTGTTGTTGTTGTTTTTCGAGACAGGGTTTCTCTGTGTAGCCCTGGCTGTCCTGGAACTCACTCTGTAGACCAGGGAGGCCTTGAACTCAGAAATCTGCCTGCCTCTGCCTCCCACGTGCTGGGATTAAAGGCGTGAGCCACCCTGCCCAGTGTGCTTTGAGGATTTTTTAGGCTAGCCAATGCTGCATGACCCTACCTGGAAAAACAACACCTCCTTCCCCCAAAAGGGGGATGTGGAGATGTAAACTGTGCCCAGTTCTTCTATGTTCAAAGCTTCATGTCTTTCTAACATATCTGAAAGGGGATTTAAACTTCAAACTATATATTAAGGATAAGTCTAAAAATATAAAAGAATCAAGATTACAAAATATATCTGAGTTAATTAATTCTCTTGTAGAAAATACCTTCAAGCACATGGTATTCTTCTGAAAGTTAGGATCACCCCTTAAATATTTGAAGTTTGCACTCACAGTGATCTTCAGTTCTGTAAAGCAGTGTGTTTATGAGGGTTGCATCAATCTGTCCCCAGGCCATGGTCACTCGTATTTGACTCACGATGAACTGGGGTGACTATGTGACTAGGTTGTGTGTTCCCCTAACTCCCCACATTGGTTGCTTGCCTCTCTGCTCTGCAGGCCTTCCGAGAGCCTTCCTTCAGTTTTCTTCAGGTCTCCACACACTGCAAATCAGGGCACTTGGAGTTTCCCCTCGCCCCAGAGGGTTGCTCACCCAATCGTGGTGCACCACGCTATGTGAACGGTACCTGTAAAGATGCCGTCTGCGTGCTAGAAACTTCCCCCACGATGGCTGCTACCCACCAGCCATCCTCCCCCGGCCCCAGTCAACAGATAAACTCTTCTCTTTAAGAGCCAGCTAAGGTTTTACAACACACCCTTCCTAAGACACTTTTGCTGCCCAAACCTGTGGACACAGTTTGCAAGCTCATATCTTGTTTCAAGAACAGCTTTTTAAAAAAATGATGATGTAGCTGGCTTAGCTGGCATTGTGAGCATTTGTGGTGTGCATCACCAGAGGCGAAGGGACAGGCAGACACAGGCGTGACAACCAGCCACTAGTCCCTCTACTCACAAGCTGCCACCATCACCAGCCACTGGGGAACTTGTGTCACAGGCTGGCAAGCGGCAGAGACAAACTTTGAACTTTAGGCTTGAAATTAAAGCCTAGAGTTCAAAACCTGAACTATTCTCCTTAACGACACCTCCTCTCACCAGCCCACAGCAAGTGCAGGATTGCGTTTGTGGAGGGAATTAAGTGGGCTTTATGTAGCTCTCCGTATTGTTGTGCAGGGATTGACCTCAACAATCTTCTCCTGAGATTTGCACAAGAGTTCAAAGAAACGACCCCACATGTGACCATGATTTCCCTGGGCCGAGACCAGGAAGCCAAAGCAGAGGAGCTCATTTTTAAGGCAATGGAGAAAAAGCATCAGTGGGTCTTCCTCCAGAACTGCCACCTCGCAGCTTCCTTCATGCCAAGACTCACTGCCATCATAGACACGTAAGTTCCAGGTTTGTCTGGGAGCAGATTAGCCATCCACGCCGTGAAGTCGCACTGCGAGAAGCAATGCGTGCGTGCGTACGTGGCAACGCTGAGGCGATGTGCTGGGCCACCGTGAAAAACTGCCGAGAGCGCACGGGCTTTGCTGGTCGGCCTTTCAAACGCCTGCTCACGCCCGGCGCTCGCCAGTGTGTCCTGTCTTTAAGCCGCTCCCACGTTCCTCAGCGGCAGTCACCGGAAGTGGCAATCACCGGAAGTGGCAGTCACCGGAAGCTGGGTCCCCACGGCACCAGCTCACTTGGTGTCCATAGGCTCAGCCTTCTTGCTTGCAATATTTTGAAACTTGCCTGCTAGAACTATGAGGGAAGAGTCTGCAATGTGTAAAATTAGAAATGTTTTAGCCAATTAAGTTCTACAGCTTTTCCCTCCCGTCTGTTACTCTCTGCCTCGTCTGTGCAACCAGCAGCATAGAGCAAGGGCGTTAAGTCCGCCTTGTCGTTCTTAGGCTTTGAGTATGTAAAAGGAGATTTCAGTTAAACTGAAACTGCCCAACTATGATTTCTGAAGTCTCTCCCCCAAAACACGTGGTGCTAGTCTCAGACTGTCACTCCTTTAGCAGTTTTAAACACTCACAGGGGTGGAGGGCGGGGGGGGGGGGTAGAATCACACTTAAATCACCCAAGAGACAAAGCAGATTGCTTAGTTCTGTAACATTCCTAGATGCAGACTTTGGGAGAAGACAGTTCTTTGTGCCACGTCATGCATTGTTCATTTAAAATACTTGCAGGCATGTTCTCTCTGCCACTTTCATGGTAGGCACTGGGAACCTGACATGGCCAGTAGGGGTTCAGAGCGTCATAACCATAGGCGGCATAAGGGTGGGCCTATAGCCAGAGGGGTTGGCCAACCGTGCTGGATTCGGTTTGGTTTTCTTTTTCTATTTGGTTGGTTGGTTTGGTTGGTTTGGTTGGTTTGGTTTTGAGAGGGAGGGAAAGGACATGGGTTGGGGAAATGGAGACGATCTAGGAAGAGCTGGAAAAGAGGAAAGAATGTGGTCAAAATACACTGTGAGAAATCCTCAAAAAAAGAGAAGTTTTAAATGGCTAGTCTTAAATTTACAAACTAAGTAAATATGTCCACAGTATGTTGCTAAGAAGGAAAAGTACCAAGCTAGAAGTCATGGCTCCTTATTGTGATATTTTTATTTAAAAGTAAGAAGAGAGTCAACGGAGGACAAAGAGAGCATTGAGTAGAATTAGGGATTTTTCAGGGTGTTCTCATTTTTCTGTTTCCTTTTGTATTTCAATGGTGGGTTTGCTTTTATTATTTTGGTTTATTCTATAAAGTATGTATGTGTATGTGTGTCTATGTCTATGAGTCTGTGTGTGTTTATGTGTCTGTGTGTGTATGTGTGTTTGTGTGTCTGTGTGTATGTTTGTGTGTGTATGTGTGTGTGTTTGTGTGTGTTTGTGTGTCTGTGTGTGTTTGTGTGTGTGTTTGTGTGTCTGTTTGTGTGTCTGTGTGTTTGTGTGTGTGTTTGTGTGTTACTGTATGTGTGTTTGTGTCTCTGTGTGTGTGTGTGTGTGTGTGTGTGTGTGTGTATATATATATATATATATATATATATATATATATATATAGCATGCCAGAACACACATGAGGCAGACAGAAGACAACTTTTAAATTCCCTGCTTCCAGGGTATGGGTGCTAAGGACTGAATTCAGGCCATCTGACCTGCTGGCCAGGGCCTCTATCTGCCCATCCTGACCCCCTTTCACCTTCTTTTCTAGTTCTCATACTTGTGATTAGCTCACCACTCTCCCGACATTTAGACACTTAGGTATGCAGTTTTTCCTCTGCGTTGTCTGTCTGAAAGCCAGCGGTAGACAAGGCACTTAAGCCCTGGGTACCTCAGCGAACTCGCTTGTCTGCTCAGCAGGACCTGGTCCTCCCTAGCCTGCTCTCTCAGGTATCGTTTGTGGTAAATAGGAACTCCCTGTCTAGGTTCCAAAAACAGTGGTTTCTGCTTCATGTGGTTGTCTGTCTCCTAGGTCTCCCTTAAAATGGTGGAGATCTTCCATCTGTCTTTGTCTTCCCATCTCTGATGGTTTCAAAATGCACAGCCAGATTTATGGTGGGTGCCCTGCAGTACACAGGTGACATGCACCCAGGATAGTATGAATGCTGACACAAGACAGTAAACTTATCTGAAATATTATTATGGTGGATTTTGGGGTTTTGTTTATTTGGTTGGTTGGTTGGTTGGTTGGTTGTCTTGGCCATGTTTTCAGTAACTAACTTAATCTTGAGCACAAACCTCATAGATAAAGTCATGCCTCAGTATCAAAACTTGGATATTCTCAAGAGCTCTCACCTTGAGGTACCCTGCAGGGCCAATGTGGCAGATATGCTAGATCTTTGCAGTGTGACTTCCCAACGCCGCTCTACATTACTGCTGCTGATGCTAACTTTGGTCATGTGGCTACAGTTTCTGCCACAAGTGGAAACTCTCAGACCTTTTTTCTATATTAAACTGTCCCCAGTAGTTTCAGCATCCCTTGATAATTTGTGACTGAATCATTCCTACCTAATTTGCCAAATATTAGCTTTCAGGCCACCCGCCTTTACTGTGTGCTTCCCGCCCCAGCATGTCACTCAAGAAAAGAACCATGGTAACGGCCGGCCACCAAACAAGAAGTGTTTCTCCACTGTCCATGAGTTAGTTTATATATTCAAATCAATGTGGGTGTTGTCTCATCGTGTCCCATTGATTAATCAAGTCCTACTGTCCTTTACTCTGCTGTTCAGGTGCCCCAGGTTTGGCTGGTGAAACTCTCCCCCTCCCTATGTTGGCTTTTTGAGATGGCTGTGTAGACAAGGGTTACCTTGAACTCGAGTCTCCAGCTTCCCTCCCAAGTGGAAACACGTGCTGCCACATCTAGCTTTCACTTGGGGTTGTGTTTTATAAGATTTCCTGGCTGTCCTGGAACTCACTCTGTAGACCAGGCTGGCCTCCAACTCAGAAACCGCCTGCCTCTGCCTCCCAAGTGCTGGGATTACAGGCATGCGCCACCACTGCCCGGCCATAATTTTTTTTCTTAAAGGAAGGAAAAATATGGGGGCAGGAGAGATGACTCGGCGGTTAAGAGCACTGACTACTTTTCCAGAGGTCCTGAGTTCAATTCCCAGCAACCACATGGTGGCTTACAACCATCTGTAGTAAGATCCAATGCCACCAGGCAGTGGTGGCGCACACCTTTAATCCCAGCACTTGGGAGGCAGAGGCAGGTGGATCTCTGAGTTCGAGGCCAGCCTGGTCTACAAAGTGAGTTCCAGGACAGCCAGAGCTACACAGAGAAATCCTGTCTCGGAAAACAAACAAACAAACAAACAAACAAACAAACAGATCCAATGCTGTCTTATGCTGTGTCTGAAGAGAGAATACGGTGTAGTCACATACATAAAATAAATATGGCCAGAGTGGGATCAGAAAAAAAATAATAATAAAAGGAAGAAAAAATAGAAATTGATGAATCCTATATAATTCTTTGTAAAGCTCTTGTAATGAGATGTATCTTTGGCATTAAAGTAAGGTCACAGAAACTTTAAAGTGCTCTGTCACTAAGATAATAGTGCACATTTTTTTTAATATTTACATTTTTGTATTTTGCAGGTTTAGTAGTCCAGATGTGGCGATAAATCCTGACTTTAGACTTTGGCTAAGCTCAAAAGCATATGGTTTTTTCCCAATTAATATTCTTCAGAAAGGCATGAAGGTAAGAACAAACTGGCAGGATCTCAGTGTTGACGGGTGTGCCCTGCTTGATGGTGAGGTCCTGGCTGGCCTTGAACTCCTGAGAGTGAATGATCCCCCATCGCAGCTTCCTGAGTATCGGCATGCGCCATTACACCTAACTATGTGGCATTCCTTATTTCTATTCCTCTCAGACATTTTACGGTTTGTTAACACTGGAAAATTCTAACAGAAAGCAAACAGACCATCTGCTAAACTAACCTTAATTGCGGATTATGTCTGACTTCTGATATCATCCCATGAGGAAGATTTGGTCAATCTTGTCAAGGGTCTAGTTAGCCTAAAGATAGATTTCAAACAGCAGAGAAACTGATGAAGACACAGGTAAAATATCATATGCAGACCAAACCTGGCCAGACTAATTCCTAGAAACACCTCACTGAGGCACTGCTCCCAAATTGTACCACCCCTGCTGTGTACTTCTACCCAGACTCACATCCCACAGTCCTGCCCTGGAGCAGACAGGGAAATAGGAGCATTTCCGCCTCCTGTGGCTTACCGTGTCCTGTTTACTTCCCAAGATCCAGCTGACTCTGACCTCAAGCGGCCTTCTCCTGTTGGCTGGGAGTAGAAGTAGAGAGGCAGCAGTAATGAAGAGGTCCATAAAGGACACTTAATTTCAAGGGAGAAAGGGAGACTTATTTCAATTAGGTCTATGGCTCTGATTCCACTTTAAGAGTCTATCAATAAGGCTGGGCGTGGTGGTGCCTTTAAATCCTAGCACTCAGGAGACAAGGCAGGCAGTGGCTCTCCATACGTTAGAGGCTACCTTAGTCTACAGCTACATAGAGCATTCCGAGCCTGTCTTAAAACAAAACAATGATTAGAGAACCCCCTTCTGCCCCCAAATGATGCACTTAAGTTTCAAAGCAAAAGTCTCTCTTTTTCTGTACCTCTGGAGGGGAGGAGGGGCTACCGTGCCAGCCATATCTACATGCTCTTGCGACATCTTAGAGACCCACTGCACATGGATGAGTGTGCCTCACACTGCATCACTCTTGAGAAACATAGGAGCACACAAAAGAACTGACGAGAGCCACACCTAAGGACTAAGTCTGATCCTGAATATGGAAATCACATGTCCACACATACACTTGTCCACACAATGCCTGCACAGCCACGCAGTATTTACGTACTGTATATCCTAACAATTGTGTGAGATACTCTATTTGCCAAGGTTTCAATCAATTACATTCTCACCGTGTGTGTGTGTGTGTGTGTGTGTGTGTGTGTGTGTGTGTGTACACACAGGTACCAAGACCCCCTAGCAGCCACACAGTCATAAAACCCTCACAGTCATTTTAGCTACTCCTGTGAAGGAATCAGCAGGCACCTGGGTCTCCAAGGTAATCAGAATTGAGTAACACAAAGTCACCACTCTCCCTTCTAATGAGTGCCCACTGGCTGGCTGCTGGTTCACTCAGTGTCCTGCCTCCCTGTGCATGCTCCCTTGCTGAGATCCCTTACCTCTTGCTTGGACTTGTTAACTCATTGTGAACCAGGAAGAAAAGTGAAGAAGAGAAGGAAAATCTTTTACATAGGCAATATTCACAGACACATATATTCACACACACACACACACACACACACACACACACACACTCATACTCATTCTGGTTGGGCCTGAGCATCTGTCTTATCAACTCAAGTGTTCTTGCATACTTACATACACCTACACGTGTATGTATATATGTGGCCTTTTTATATTTCCTTAGACAAAGGTTCTTTTAAAAACTACATCATAGATAAAATGTCCCATAAAATGAGTTACAGAGGATGTTGATATTAAGTTCAAAGGATGTTGATATTAAGTGTTTCATTCTATAAGCTCATTATAAGTTCACAGCAACAGTTTCACATGGCCTTTCTTTATCATAGCGCACACCTGTGGCTTCATCCTTGGACCTGACCTAGAATGAATGGCTTTCCTTGATCACAGATCTGTCCCAAGCCTATTGCTTTTTCTAGTGTAATTGTGAATGCTCATTGTATTCCCAAACACTATGCTTGTGGTCGAAGTCACAGCAATCCAGTGCTGTAGTTTGTCTCTATAAATTATGAATGAGACAGACCCCTGTGAGCACAAGGCTGACCTCATCTACATAGTAAGTTTCATGCTAGCCAGGGCTACAAAGTGAGACCTTGTCTAAAAAATAAAATATGAATTAGAAAGGAAAACGAAATCTGAAGAAGTAACACTGTTACAGAGGTGTTCAAGAGGCAGAAGAAGAGCCCAGATTTGGACTTGGCAGTTGTTCTTGGGGACAGCTGTCAACCATATATGTCACCAGGTGCAGTGGGGAGTGGCCCCTCTGGGCCCAGTCCCCTCTCCGGGGCCTGTTCCAGCTCCAGGCCGGTTCCCTTGTATAGTCACGTGACATTTCTGCTCACTTTTTTTTTTTTTTTAAAGATTGCCGTGGAGCCCCCCCAGGGGCTGAAAAGCAATTTACTTCAAATGTTTGGCTATGGCGGGAGTGGAGAGGTGACAGAAGAGGTGTTTGACAAGCCTGACTGTGGGCCGTGGTGGAAAAGAATTCTCTTCAGCCTCTGTTTCTTCAGCGCTGTGGTCAATGAAAGGAAAGCATACGGAACGCTGGGCTGGAACATCCCTTATAAATTCAGTTCCTCAGACCTGGAGGTGAGTGCGGCTCTGAACAGCGGTCAGTAGCACATACAGAGTAAGCTTGGCTGAGGTGGCCTGCATCTCCACAGTCTAGGTGTTTGCCTGGTGAGAAGAAAAGGTTTTGTGTGACTCAGAAACAAGGACTGATGCTTCAGAGCCTCCACAGTGAGCTCTCCAGACTGCTCTCACAGCCCCACCGCTGAGGACAACTCAACCCCAGGGTCCTAGATTCTTGAGTGAAATAAAGCAGTGTGGGAGGGGGACAAACCTCATGACGTAGACCACAGGGTCATTATCATTAAAAGATGCAACTCAGTAACAGAGGGCTCAGTAGTGAAGAGCACTGTCTGCTCCTCCGGACAGAAGACCTGGGTTCAATTCCCAGAACTTACATGATGGCTCACAACCACATGTAACTACAGTTCCAGGGGATCTGACGCCCACAAAACACCCATAGACATACAAATTTTCAAAAGAAAGTTTCATCTTAATGAGTGTAAGTGACATTTTGATTAGTTCCTGACATGTAAATCACCATAAAAACATCTCTCGGTGTTCTTATTCAAAACAAAGGACAACACCAAGCCAGTGCCTGGACCTTTTTGGTTTTCCGAGACAGGGTCTCTCTGTGTGTCCTGAGCTGTCTTAGAACTTGCTCTGTTGACCAGGCTGGCCTTGAACTCACAGAGATCTGCCACCTTCTGCCTCCCAAGTGCTGGGATTAAAGACATGTGCCACCACCACCCAGCAGCTGGGCTTTTTAAAATTGTTATCTTCTTAATAGTACCTTATATTGTGCTTTTTGGCAGGATGTTCTCTCTATTGCTAATAAAAGAAGTGGACAATAATGTCTCCTTAAACCTTATCTAAGTTGCTGGACAGTAATGCGTGTGCCTTTGATCTCAGGAGACAGAGGCAAGCAGATCTTTGATTTAGGGGTTGCTCTGGTAAGATGGAGTCACAGGACAGCTAGGGCTACACAGAGTAACCCTGTCTTTAAAACTCTAAGTTAATCTTCTTGCAATTCTGCTTCTGGTGTGGAATGCTGCACCCTTAATTACCCACCCATTTCTATGTCAGAACTTTTTTTTTAATTTTCTAGGAAAAAATCTTGATTCTACAAATATCGGTGGGCCCCACCCGGGGAAGCAGGCCTTCCATTCTCCCATGGCCTCTCTCTGTGTCCATTAGGCACTTACCCCCGCCCGACACTACATACACACAGCAAGCTCATTGTTTCTAGGGTTGGCCAAGGATATAAACAACAGCTGCACACTGGAGGTCTGCCAAGGAATATGAGCACAGGGTGTTCCTGTCCTCGCCCAGTCAGAACGCAAACACTATGGAAAACTGCAAGTAACAGTCTTGGATTTCCTTAGAGGCCTGGTCACAAGATTCCCTTAGATGGTGAAGTCTGATGATGTCCACATCTCTTGTACTATCAAATCATGTAGCATTTGCATACGATTTACAGACAGCATCCTGTGAATTTTAAATCACACAGCTCAAGTGCCGTGTGAACCACTGTGCTATCTTGTTTAGCGATCTGGAAAATGTCTGCATGCACTCAGTACAGACGCCTTTGTTTTGATCAGGGTGCTTAGTTAAATGTGCAGATGTGAAATCCACAGAGAGAGCACAGTGGGGTCACATCCCCATGGCTGTCAGGACCAAGAGCACCAGGACTCACACAGTGGAAGCGTGAACAGCAGTGGCCTCTGAACAAAGACAGCTGAGGGCCAGTGTGCGTACACATAGCGCCCGTGAGAGTCGGGAAGTCAGGAAGCCAGAAAGAGACAGAGGGAGAGGCCAAGAGAGCTGGGGTCAGGGGGAGGAGCAGCTAGGGAGGAGGGGGAGGAGCCTGGAATCCCACTTGTGTACGCAGGGTCATATCAGGACACCAGGACCTGCTGTTGTAGGCCCTGGGGGAGAAGGGAGGAAGATGAGGGTAGGCACCTCCCTCTGCATCCTCCTGTGCCCTGGTACGCAGCGCCCTGTGCATCAGCCATAGTTACAGAGGCTATCACTCCACAGCAACACAGCCACTGGTGGAGAAAAACACTCGCCCCGATGCTTTATTCCTCTCTGGTCCCGGTTGGTGAGTTGGTTGGTTGTTTTTCCAGGACTGGTTTCCCAGACCCTCGGGCCTCGCACATGCTAGGCAAGTGTTCTACCACTAAGATATAGCCCCAGAAACATTTTTATTATTATAATTTTATGAATAGGGTGCATTGCCCATGTCTGGGCCTGTGGATCAGAACCTCCTGAAGTAAAGTTACCGACAGTTATAAGGCACCATGTAGGTGATGAGAATGGAACCCAGGTCCTCTGGGAAAGCAGCCAGTGCTCCTCCTCATTGAGCCATCTCTTCCGCTCCCCCAGTCCTCTTCTCCTGAGTCAGAGTCTTACCAGGTTGTTTGAATTGGCCTTGAACTTGTAAATCTCCTGCCTCGGTCCCCTTAGACAGAGGCTTGTACTTCCTGGCCTTGGTCTCTGTTTCAAAGAGAAACTGGCCATGTGAGGGTTGTGGGGGGTTGCGTGAAATGCCAGCTGAAAATACTTGCAGACATAACAGTGCAGGGGCGGGGGCTTCCCACAGGTGTCCATAAAGGTGCTGGGCAATGTCCTCTCTGGCCGGCCGGAAGTCCCATGGAAGGAGATAAACTACCTCGTCTCAGAAGTGACCTATGGCGGCCGGGTGACTGACGAGTGGGACAAGCGGTGCCTGAAGACTCTTTTCTACAAATTCTGCAATCCTGAACTGCTGAAGACTGACTTCAGCTTCTCTAGCAACGAGGTAAGACATGAGGATCTCTTCCTCATTATTCCGAAGGGGGTTCTGTCGCCTTCTTTATGTCTCCAAGGACAGTTGGATGATTAGTGGCTTTCGTTAACTTTCCGGAATGGTATTACCAAACCAGCTTCCCACTATTCTATTAAGGCAATAAATGAAAGGAATGGTAAAGAGGCGGAGTGCGCCCTCTGAGGACCTCGAGTGCTGGACAAAAAGCACAGGGACACCGAAGCGAGCAGCACACAGGCAGACCACTGAGTCCACACCGGGCAATGTGCATGCGTTTCTCACTGGTTGTCAAAGGTTCTGTTTGCTCAGTTTGCAGGCAGGGACGCTGAGGGCCACCGGGTGGAAAGCACACACTGTTAGCATGTGGAAGGCTGGCATGCAAGAAGCCTGAGCTAGAAAGCTCCAGATCTCCTCTCTGTCCCCTTTCCTCACCTCCTTAGCTCGTCCTCCGTGCAGGCCTCTACCCTGTGAGCAGAGATCCAGGCTAAACACCAGCAGTTGTGCTCCATCGAATGTTTGCTATAGGAAACAACTCTGTGACCTCTGACCCTTGGGGTGGGGCTGGAGAGGTAAGCGGACTTCAGGAGACAGGAAGGACCTGAGCCTGGTGTCATCAAGGGAAGTAGAGGCCGGACCCAGGTCATCGGCCCAGAGTCTTGAGAATACAGAGAGATAAACAAAATGGCAGTTGAGAGAAACCCATTTGTAAGGCACCAAATAAAAAAACCAAGTGTATTAACAACAGCGTTTATGGACTGCCTGGTGCATGCCAGCCAATGCACATGTTTCTTATTGGGCACTCAAAGCTTCTGTTTGCTTTTAAATGTTTAAAGGAATGTTTAAATTAATTTAGATTCTCAAGTCAGTCCCTAAGCTAAAATTAACCTTGAAAACACTTTAATATTGCTCAGTAAATATAGTATGTAGGTCACCAGCGAGGGCCACTACACCAGCCTCCTGACCATCTAGAACAATGCATTCCTCTACCTAGTCACTGGCCATTTGTCATTAATATTTGTATTAGATGTCCAGCATTTTTGACAAATGCTTAAGGCAAACAATTTTGGGGAGGAAAGCTGTATTTTTGGCTTACATTTCCAGAGGTTTCAGTCCATAATAAACCATGCTCCTTTGGGGCCTGTTTTCAGCACAGGACCTCACGGTGGGAGCATGCGAGGGGAGCGGCTGCTCCCTGATGGCAGCCAATGACCAGAGTTGGACGGGGCAGGCATCCCAACATCTCCTTCAGAGGCACGCACGCACGCCACAATCCTCTCACCTCCTCCCTGCTCACAGCCTCACCCTCTCCCAGTGGCAGCACTTCTGACACACAAGGCCTTGGCCTCCCTCACGTGGCTTCTACAGGTTGTATTAAGGGTCTCTTACTTCCATTACCCAGCATATATGTCATCAAGGCAATAGGTGCTTAGAGGTCCCCTAGCCTTAAACGTCTGCCCCCTTTCCCAACCATGTTGCATGTGTGTATCATACAGTTTGTCCCAAGGGTCTATACCATATAGAACTGAGAAGAGCCTTGTGTGTAAATGGTCATGGGGAGACGCTATCTCTGTGCATTACCTAGAGGAGATGTCTTACTCATGCAAAACTAACAGAGCAATTAAACTCTCAGATGTACCAGCCAGTGTCCAGCTCTGCGAGCTTAAAGGACTGCATAAGCATTATCCAGGCCTTCCCAGATGACGACTCTCCCGAAATATTGGGAATCCACCCGGAAGCCACATACACCTGCACTGAGATCAAGACCCAGAAGTACATTGAAAATCTCATCTACATGCAACCAAAGGATGCCCCAGGCTACCACATGATCCAGTAAGAGTACACTAGACCTATTATGGGGTGGGAATTACCAGGGATAATCTGGAGAGAAAAGTATATATAACCTGCATGGTAGAAAAACCTAAACTCTCCATATCAAGGAAGTAAGTACATGATATACATGCCCATGCACACGCCTGTACTCATATGTGTGTATGTGCATACACAAAACACTTGCCAAGTATGTGGTAGCTAATAGATGACTGAATTGTACCTGGTGAGTTGTCTTTTATGTGGATTTGGTTTTTCTGTTTTGTTTTAAGTTTTTCAAGACAGGGTTTCTCTGTGAACAGCCCTAGCTGTCCTGGAACTCACTCTGTAGACTAAGCCAACCTCGAACTCAAACTCACAGAGATAGGCCTGCCTCTGCTCTCTTGTACTGGGATTAAAGGTACGCACTACCCCACCTGGCTTAAATTAATTTGTATAAATGGGAAACATGTGCATGTGCATCTCAGGAGGAATTGACAGCCATCGCAATGACAGAAAGGGCTGTGTGCTCAAGAGAAACTTGCCAGTAGTAGAGGACGGTGTGACAGCTCTGTTTGCTCTGTGGTCAGAATCGTGCTGCTTCAGTGGCCTTAGCTGAAAGGGGATAGAAACACCTGTGCCCCCCCCCAGGCTGTTTTAAGGTCTAAATGGTGTAATGCATGTGCCCCAAATTCAAGCCTCCTCCCCCTGAGACTATAAAATGAAACCAAGTGTGTCCACACCGGAGCTGCATGGCTAGAGCCCTTAAAGGCAGCTCCACTCTCCTGTGTGTAGACATTGCCCCAGAGCCTAACATCACTGCTGGGGCACTGGGCCACAGCGGGCTCACTCTCTCCTCCCTCACAGGCCTCTGTCAGAATCTTAGCTCTGCCCTGTCAGTCTGGGATAAGGAAGGCAATAAGTGCTCCTCATCTCTGAGTCCAGACAGTGACGCTGGCTACTTTACAGGGACTCCCTGAGAGCCCTGTGACTTCCACCTTGTTTTTAGTGTCTTAAGATCTAGGACTAGAAGCCAAGCGTGGTGGCACATGCCTTGTAGTCCCAGCACTTGGGAGGCAGAGGCAGGCAGATTTTTGAGTTCGAGGCCAGCCTGGTCTACAGAGTGAGTTCCAGGACAGCCAGGGCTACACAGAGAAACCCTGTCTCAAAAAAACAAAAACAAAACAAAAAAACAAACAAACAAACAAAAAAAGATCTAGGACTAGAATGTCTTCACAAAGGCCTCGTCTAGGCCTTTCAGTAACGTTGCCTCCCCTTTGTAGACCCGATCAAACATTTTCAAATAGATTAACTTTTGTTATAAAGTTGGCATCCTTCTGTTGTCTGTCTGCCAGGCCTTCTCACATCTGTCAATCATGTTTATAAATCTTATTTATATTCAGACATATATAGTGAGTCTCCAACCCACTATATATGTCTGAATATAAATAAGATCTATAAACATGGGCTAGGAGGTTGTCTCAGTTTACCATGGTTTGCTGGGAACGCATGAGTGCCTGTGTTCAGATCCCCAGAACCTACCTCAAAGCCATGCACACACCTGGAACCAGGTGCTAGAAGATGGAGACCAGCGGATCCTGGGGCCCGCTGGCTGGCCAGCCTTGCCAAGACAGTGAGATCCAGGCTCAGTGAGAGGCCTTGTTTCAATAGATAAATTAATAAATAAGATTGGAAGACAATTGGAATAATCCCAACACCAACCTATGACCAGTGGGTTACAGGCTACTTACAGGAGCACGGACAAGCCAGACATCTCTGTTGCCATTAATACAGGTGGCAACTCCCCAAAGCTTGCCAGCTGCCCTGCTCATCTGTCTCTCCTGCCCAGCGACTGTTAATTCTGATATAACTTTGCAGGGAGCCTTGTGAATCTTCTAAGTTACGGAAACTTCCTGAGACTTGTGACTTACTTTACTCCATGGGCCTTCTGAGTTTAGTTCATCTCCTCAATATGAAGGAGTCTTTCTTTGAAGGAATGCTCAGTTTGAAACAAATAGCTATACATCCAGAATATATGTGACAAGCATCTTGAGATGCCATTGGGAGACCTGTCATAGTCAATATAATCGAGGCTTTTTTGACTCAGGAAATTACTTGAAGCCACCTTAAATGGCTACTGAGAAACTGAAGCAAAAGCCAAAAGCAAAGCATAGTGACCAAACAGAAAATCCTGTCCTTGGGTGACAGATGTGTAACATGGCCCAGAAGCAGTGCTGCTGAACTAGAGGGTCACTCTGGTAGTGTCGGGGTTATCAGCTGCTTGGAAAGATGACATTCATTTGGCTAAATAAAAAGAAACTTGGATATTACATTTAAATAAAAAATTGGGGAGCTGGGCGGTGGTGGCGCATGCCTGTAATCCCAGCACTCTGGGAGGCAGAGGCAGGCGGATTTCTGAGTTGGAAGCCAGCCTGGTCTACAGAGTGAGTTCCAGGACAGCCAGGGCTACACAGAGAAACCCTGTCTCGAACAAACCAAATCCAAAAAAAAAAAAAAAAAAAAATTGTCCCACACTGATGAGCCAACATGTAACTGCCCCCAGCTCACCTACTTTCTACCCCATTAGCTCCCCAACCCTGGCTTCTCATCTTTGGAAGGACTACAAAGCATCCCTCCAGCCATGTGGCACTAGTCACACCCAGCTGAGCACACGCTCATGCCACACACACAGAAGCTGTGGGGTAAGGACAGGGAGATGTGACAGACTGAGCTGCTGGGCTGGCCTTATGTCTGGGGAAACACCTGTCTGCAGATGTATCTGGTAAATCGTGTTTTGGAGACAAACCCCAAGAAGTCTTTTACAACACCTTTCCTTATAACCCTGGAAGTTATAGGACAGTTTTCTCCACTGGAAAGGAGAGTAAACTTCAGTGTCCCCGAGGTCCTCTGTGTCACAGCTATAGGCTCTTTGAAGCTGCCCACCTTCTATGCAGCCAAAGCAGAGGACACTCCCAGAAAAAGTGGGTCTGTGCCTCAGTCTTCCCAATTCCTTTGCAGCCCCGAGCAGAGCAATGACGACCTGGTGATGGAGGTCCTATCTGACATAATGGCGCAGCTGCCCCTGACAGTGGAGAATGAGGAAGCTCCTGGGACTGAAAGCCAATGCACATTCAAATTTATTGTGTCAAGTCCAATTTGGGAGAGGCTTCAGAATAATATTCAAGGTGGGTAGCAGCCCTGGGCTTCTCCCACACTGCATCCTCTCCAGGAAAGATGCTGATGCTGGAGGGAGGAAGAGCAGCTGTCACTTGGAAAGGTCAAGTGTCTCCCCAGATGGCAGCAGAAAGGAAATCAGGGCTTCAGTGTGACAGAGGAGGGTGCTCAGAGGCACCAAGACCAAGAGGGAAGCAGCAGCCACCATAGCAGACACTGGGGCCACAGGGGTCCCAGTGCAGATCTCCCTGCCCTCTGACCTCTGAGGCGGTGCTTTATGGGCTGGTGAGATGGCTCAGCGGTTAAGGGCATGGACTGTTCTTCCAAAGGTCCTGAGTTCAATTCCCAGCAACCACATGGGGGCTCACCACCATCTGTAAAGAGATCTGACGCCCTTTTCTGGTATGTCTGAAAACAGCTACAGTGTACTTAGATATAATAATGAATAAATATTTAAAAATAATAATAGCGGGGCAATGGTGGCGCACGCCTTTAATCCCAGCACTTGGGAGACAGAGGCAGGTGGATCTCTGAGTTCGAGGCCAGCCTGATCTACAAAGAGAGTTCCAGGACAGCCAGAGCTACACAGAGAAACCCTGTTTCGAAAAACCAAAAAAAGAGAGAGAGAGAGAGAGAGAGAGAGAGAAATAGTAATAAAATACAATAGAAAGGGGGATGTCTCTTGATAGAGGTGAGGTCAGGCCCAGTCCCAGCTTCTTGGGGAGATAAATGCCTGTATTGGAAGAAATTTCCAACTTTAATTTTTTTTTTTTTTGAGACAGGGTTTCTCTGTGTAGTCCTGGCTGTCCTGGAACTCACTCTGTAGACCAGGCTGGCCTCCAACTCAGAAATCCGCCTACCTCTGCCTCCCAAGTGCTGGGATTACAGGTGTGCGCCACCACTCCCGGCTACAAGTTAAATTTTTAACATCCACAATTCCTTTTTCTAAGTTTCACTTTCCTTTTCTTAAGTGTATGTTTTTGTTTGTTTGTTTGTTTGTATGCTGGTCGGCTATACACTCGAGTACATATGTCCATGGATGCCAAGAGCTATCAGATGCCTTCAGGCTAGAGTTATAGTCAGTTGTTAATCCCGGTGTGGGTGCCAGAAGTCTGAGGAGCAAAGAACAGAACACGTTCTTAACCACCGAACCATCCCTCCAGCCCCACAGTCTTACTCGTCCCAAAACTCGTTTTGGAGCCAAATGTTGAGCAACAGTTTACCAAAATGCAGAGTGACGTGCAGTCGGACGGACAGATGGACAGTGGTCCCATGAGACCACCCAGTCACTACTGTGGTCTCATTGGAAGTGTGTGCTGGCACTCTAAAGGTGCATCTGTCAGAATGCTGAATCTAGCCTTTAGTTCTGCCTGCAAGTGTAAAAAACATATTAAAGGAAGGGTCTCACTAAGGTGTCCTGGCTGTTCTGGAACTCAGAGATCCGCCTGCCTCTGCCTCCCAAGTTCTGAGATTAAAAGCTTGCACCACCATGATTGGCTAAAGCTTTCTAGAGACACCCCACCTGCTTGCTGATTTGCATCTTATCTGGGGTGACACACTTACTATGAGACACAATAACAAGTGGTTGGTCCAAAAAACCCTAAAATATTTGCTATCTAGACTTCTGTAGAAAATGTCTACAGGCCATGATCAAATGTATGGACTTCTTCCACCTTGGAAGCCTGCATAGCTCAGGCAAACCTCCTCTCCCCTGTAAACATCACATTCTCTCTCTCTTTTTTAATTCAGGATATGATCCCCTTATCCACTCTGTCTTGATACCCTTTCTGAAAAAAGAAATAGAACGTTTCAATAAGTTATTATCTGTCATACACAAATCCTTAAAGAATCTCCAGCTCGCTATAAAGGGGGAGAGCATCCTCACTCCGGACCTGGAGGAGACCTACGACTCCTTCCTCAGGGCCAAGGTGCCCATGCTGTGGCAGGTAAGCGGGCCTGGCCTGTTTGCTCTTGAGATAAATATCAGTGTTCCACACTGACGGAGCTGACTGTCCCACAGGGGGAGACGGTGGCAGTCATTGTGTTAATCTATGCTGGGTACAGATAGGAGCAAATACAACCAGTTAGACAGCAATGTGGCAATTCCACCCACATTTATCTCTGAGTTGTTTACCACAGAGCTGTAATGGTATCCATCTGAGACCAGCCTGGAGCTACACGAAGAGGAATCTGGGTATGTGAAATAAACTCTGGCCACAAGATAAGGTGTGTGTGTGTACAGACCCAAGACCCCCAGAGAGTCTTGGTAAAGTTTTGAAAGTTTCAGAAGAATATAGGAGCATATGTTTGTGTGTAAAGGTGCCTGTGTTCTAACCCTGAGAGACACAGACGGTGTAGCAGGAAGAGCAGATCTCAGCAGTTACCTTAAGCGGTGCCTTGATGGTCCGTGTGTAGAGAAAGGCATTGGCTCACCTGGTATATTCTGTAGTATTTCAGTCTGCTGTTCTGTTCTATCTTATTCATAGTTTTAGTTAGTATAAAACTTCAGCTGTTTACAGATGCTGTAAGCTACATATTCTTAGGGAACAGGAAATGATTACAAGTGACTGCCACCAAAATAAGCAGTGCTGGCAAGTGCGACCTGGGCAAACCCTGAAGACTGCAGCTCTGCTGCAGGATGCAGGATGCAGGATGCAGGAAGGTAACCGCAGGAGGCCATCACGTAAATGAGAAGTGTCCAGAACACACAAGCCCGTACAGTAGTGGCCGCCTCCAGCTGCAGGCGACAGGCACCGCCGCAGCGACAGAGAAAGGACCAGGGGGGGTGACTGTTTGCTTTGGTTTGGTTTTTTTAGTGAAAATGTGCTAGAAGTGGCTGCAGAATTGGTTGTCCAATTCAGTAAATACATCTAACCACTACTGAATATATATCTCAAATGAGTAATTGTATGGTTATGTGAATTGCAGGTCAATACAATACTTTAAAAAAACAAACAAAAAAAACCAAACAAATAAAACCACCTAGCACTTGGGAGGCAGAGGCAGGCGGATTTCTGAGTTCAAGACCAACCTGATCTACAGAGTGAGTTCCTGGACAGCCAGGGCTACACAGAGAAACCCTGTCTTGAAAAACCAAAAAACAAACAAACAAAAACCCACAAAAAGAGGTTAAAGGCATCAGTGACTATTCTTTAAAGTCTGAATGTGAATGAGTGAAAAATTGAAATGTAGCATCTGTGGAGCATGGTGGGACTTGAGGCTGACCGGATTTCTCGCTCGTTAAGCCATTGCATCGGGAGGCTGTGGCCCAGCTGCAGGAGGCTGAGCGACTGCATGTCTGCCTGGCAGATGTGAGCTATGCTAACTGGACGAGTGACAAGATGGTTACAGGAAGTGTGTGGAGCTAGGGGGACTTGTGGGTAAGAGAACTCCAGGCAAGACTTCATGCTGTCAGCCTGCTCCTCACTCCTGGGGAACCCTCGGGACCATCCGGAGTTGGGGGCGGGATAGAGAAAAGAAAAGGGCTGGGAGGAGTTGGGCAGCAGATTTATCTCCAAGAGAGAAGCCAGTGAGCTAGATCTGAGGTAGTCAGAGTTCAGAAGAAAGATGGGTGCCCCAGAGTGGGGTGGTACCAACTACAGAGCAGCTGACTTCTAATAAGAACAGGTGAGGGGACCAGAGGCCAGGACATCCTGACAAGACTCCTCCGGTAAACAGAAGAAGAGGCAGCTGCGGATTGCAAACCCCACTCCCTCCAGCCCTGAACATCTGGAGGCCTGTTATAGGCAGGATTTGACAATGGACAATGGAGACACACAGAGGGGACACTCCAGAAGAGGTCAGACTGGAACTCACACCAGGAAGGCTAGGAAGTTCAAGTGGCTAAAACCCAGGGAACCCCATGAACACAATGTGCCCAGAAAGAGGGGGGCGAGAGGAGAAGGTTTCAGGGTGACAAAAGCCTGTGGCAGGGACAGGCACGCTCACTTGGGTGGTGTGATTTCCTTGGCACTAATTTCCAGGCTTAGCATTGTTTCCACTGCTGAAAATGGCATCTCCGGCCAAGGAGTTTCTCCCTGGCAGACACGTGCCTAGAGACCCCTAGACAGAGTTACGGCAGCAACACGCCTCTTTCTCACTCTGCAGAAGAACGCCTACAAGTCCTGCAAGCCCCTGAGCTTCTGGGTGAGCAACCTCATCCAGCGGGTAAACTTCTTCAACACCTGGGCCAAGGTGGCTTACACGGCCATACACCATCGGTAAGAGCCAGGCGGCGGCGCTCGGTCCTGCTGCTTTCCCACGCACCTTACTGCACGGTGCACTCTCATGATTTTTTGTTTTTGTTTTTTGCCTCACCCCTTCCTTTGGGATGAGAAAATGGAGACCGTGATGGTGGGATCCCATGCAAGGTCTTCCCATGCTGAGAGCTGGAAAGAGCCTAGCATGTGTTTCTTCCTACCATCCGCCACTCTGCCTGGAAAAGTGACCAGGGGAATGTGGAATAATGTGTGACGACCCCTGGTTGTGTCTCTCCCGGCTCAGTTTTCACAGTAGTCCCGTGGTAGGGGGTGGGTACCGCTGCTGTCATCATCCTGTTTCAGGAAGGAATAAGCCACAGCGCAGGAAATGACTTACCAGTGTCACAACTAGAATGCGGAAGTATCGCAATGCGAACCCAGAGGTTCTGTGTCCAGCCTGTGGCCAGATGTGCATGAGTCCCAACCATGGGCAAAGCCTGCAACTCAGAAACAAATGTTGGGATTTCTCCCAGCCCGGACAGGTGTTTCCAAATCCATGGCTTCCACAGTCCACCCTCCCTTTCCCCAAAGACACCTCAAACTATGTCCCGTGTCCATGAAAGTATAAAACAGAGTAAGGGAGACGGGGGTGAGTGGCGAGAGCTGCCCTCTCGTAGACTAGAGGAGGCTGCCAAGGCCACTTGAGAGGGGCAGCTGCCGCGCCCTCAGCTGCCCCACCCTGCCCCTGGCTTCTCACCAGGTACATGTTGTTTATCACAACCTGGAGACAGTTTGCCCAGAAAGCCAAACGTCCCACTGAATCTTGGACTGAAGTCAGTGACGGATTTCCTGTACGATACTGGCTCTCTGCTTTCTTCTCTCCACAAGGTGAGTGAGCACTCGCACCCAGGGCAGACCCACGTCTGGCTCTGGTGTGTTTGCACACAGCCACTCCACTACCACTAGCCCAGAAGACAGCACCTGCAGGTCTGTGGGCCCTGAGCATGTCCTCGTCCACCTCCTCTCCCTATCTCTAGGATAACTTGAGATACCCAAGGCCCTACTAGGCTTTGCCAAGATTCTTTCTCTCCATATCAAACCAAGACCCTCCCTAATGCCTACAACAAGAGGAAATACCATACCTCAGACACTTATTAACAAGCATTGATGGTCAAGTGTCTGCCACACCCTACCTGCTCAGCACAGACACTAAGTGGAATATGTCATGGCAGCAGGGAGCCAAGGCCCATAGGGACCTGGGAAGAAGCCACAGTGGGCTGAGCTCCACAGGGGCAGGCTGGTTTTCCTTTATTCCTGTTGCACCCCCCAGTCCCTAACTTATATAATATCAGCAAAGCCCACAGTCAATACTTGAGGAATGGATGGGTGACTTCCCATGAGTCCATGCGTGAACGAATCACTACTTAGTACATAAAATAGGGAGGTCATAACTGATGGCCAAAGAAGACCACTAAGGAAGGAACTTGAAGATGAGACTTGACACTTAACACCAATTGTTGCCCAAGCAGGACAGAAGAGAATAAACAGCACCCACACACCACCACAGGCTGCCAGCCCTCTTCTGTTCAGACAGTTGCCTCCATGGACTTTGAAGGTCCTCCTGGAGAGGACCCGAGTTTGCTTACCAGCACTGATGTGGTGTTTCCCAACCATCCATTAACTCCACTGTTAGGACATCTAATCTTCTGACTGCCAGAAGCAGCAAGCACACATGTGGTACACAGGCATAATGAATGCAAAACACATATAAAATGAGGAAATCTAATAGAAAAAAAATTATTTAAAAAGGGGTTGTGGGGGAAAGAAATTTGCCCAAAGTCCTACAACTATCTAGTAACTTAGAAAACTTTGAAGGACCCACCCAAGTGTCTGTTTTTAATTTATCTGACTTAAGAGTAACGTGTTTAACCAAGGACAGACACAAGACCCACAGACAGCACGTGTCACCTGAAGCTATAAAGATGGCTGTAGGAGTTGTTACAATGGAAAGAGAGAAAATAGAAGGGAGGGAAGGAGGGGGGAAAGGGAGGGAGGAGGAAAAGAGGAAAGAGGGGAGGAAGGGAGGGAGGAGGGAGGGAGGTCATAGACTGATATGACAGAGAAGTAGGGCTTTGGTAGGGTAGAGAAGGTCTTGGCCATAGAGACGTCTACTCTGTCCCCAGTCAAAGCTGGCTGAGGCTGCAGTCCAGGATCATGGGACAGGAGAGGAGAGAGCTGGGAGAAGCTGGGAGGCAGAGCCAGCCGGCCTCCCTGCTTGAGATGATTTGACAGTGCAGGCAGAGCTCAGCAGGATTCCAGGCCACCACTGGGGAAGGGAGCTGGGAGACAGACCTACAGAACAGCCTGAAAGTGTGGGCGGGCTCCACTGCTGCCCTCCAGGCTCAGCCGGTGTCCACAGGCCTGAGAGTGTGGGCGGCAGGCTCCACTGCTGCCCTCCAGGCTCAGCCGTGTCCACAGGCCTGAAAGTGTGGGCGGCAGGCTCCACTGCTGCCCTCCAGGCTCAGCCGTGTCCACAGGCCTGAAAGTGCAGGGGCCGGCTCCACTGCTGCCCTCCAGGCTCAGCCGGTGTCCACAGGCCTGAAAGTGCAGGGGCGGGCTCCACTGCTGCCCTCCAGGCTCACCTTCTGGTGAGTGACACTATTCCTGGGTGTCAACAAGCATTGATTCACAGCAGATCCGGGAACCAACAAAGATAAGGACACCACCAAAGTCCAAACTCGGTGAACCAATATATTAGTTAGAGAAGCAGAAATGATACAGAGCTGCAACACCAAAGGCGCCAAGCATGGGCGATGGCTCATAAAAGCCACGGTCCTGGGGGACTGCTCACTGCAAAACCTGCAGGCAGCCCACAATGCCCAGCATGCCCGAGGGGATCGTTCAGCAGTCCTTACTGTTTATTGACACTTGGAGGGACATGGTGAAACTAGTCAGTTTCAAAAACTTCCTGAAGCTTCTGAATTGCTTACTTCCTGAGTGTTAAGGTTCCCTGCAGGATGGAATGTTTCAGCTCCCCTTTCTGCAGAACCTTCTGCTTCTTACCAAGCTTCCCTCTAAGATGGGATGCTTTATCTAGGAGTAAACTGATACAAAGACCTCATTACCCTTCCTCTCCGGCTCTTCCCGTCATCTCCACTGCGCAGCCAGAGTGCCCACCTACCCCACAGGAAACCCGAGACTTACTAGAACTTTGACGTTTTTCTTCAAAGCCTTTCTTACCGCTGTCCTTCAAGACTATGGGAGGTCACGAAAAATCTCCACGGATGCCCTCACCTTCACCCACAGAGTAATTTATAACACCGAAGCCACCCACGATGATGATATCTCCAAACTTCTCCAGAAGAGGCTCAACATAGTCAGGAGAGCTTTCCAGGTACTGGGTGCTAAGGAGACTGGAAAGGGTCCAGCCTCCATCCTATGACTAAAGGCGTGGCTCATTTAGCCGTACAGATGGAATGTAAGTGTACACAGTTCTGTGATCTTCTCAGAGTCTCCATGTCCCCATGTGCTTTTGTGTCTACAATGTACTCCACACCGGTGCAGCCAGGTAGTACAGTTTGAGGGCAGGTAATGTCACACCCCAGCAGTGCTGTCTGCTTAGAGCTGCTTTAGCTATCTGTGATCTTGAGTGTGTTCATACAGAGTCTAGGGGTTTTCTCCACTGGAATTTTGGTAGATGTTGTATTGGACCTGTAGATTGCTTTTACTGGCACAGCCATTTTGACATAGTCTATCAGTCCAGGAGCATAGAAGGTCTTTCCATCATCTGATGTCTTCAGTTTTTTTTCCAACATCTTAAAACTTTTCAGGAGACTTTTATCTCCATGGTTAGTTTTATTCTCAGGCATATTTACTTTTTAGGTTACTGTAAAAAGGATATCTTTCCCGATATTTCTATCAGCAAGTTCAGTTTTGATTTATATAAGAGCTACTAGGGCTGGAGAGGTGGCTCAGCAGTTAAGAGCACCGACTGCTCTTCCAAAGATCCTGAGTTCAATTCCCAACAACCACATGGTGGCTCACAACCATCTGCATTGTGATCTGATACCCTCTTCTGGTGTGTCTGAAGACAACTACAGTGTACTCATGTACATAAATCTTGAAAAAAAATCAAAAAACAAACCAACCAACCAACCAAGAGCTACTTTGTTGTTTCCATTATTCACTTGTGTTTTTGTCCCCCCCCACCCAGACCGTGTTTCTCTGTGTAGTCCTGGCTGTCCTGGAACTCACTCTGTAGACCAGGCTGTCCTCGAACTCAGAAATCCACCTGCCTCTGCCTCCCAAGTGCTGGGATTACAGGCGTACACCACCACTTTTTGATTTTTTTCAAGACAGGGTTTCTCTGTGTAGCTCCGGCTGTCCTGGAACTCACTCTGTAGACCAGGCTGGCCTCAAACTCAGAAATCCACCTGCCTCTGCCTCCCAAGTGCTGGTATTAAAGGTGTGCGCCACCACCGCCCGGTTTTTTTCTATTTTTTAAGCCGGTCTCACCCACTATGTAGATCTGGCTGTCCTGGAAGTCACTAAATAGATTCATGCTAGCCTAAAACTCACAATGTAAATCAGGCTGGCCTGGACCTCAGGATCCCAAGTGCTGGGATGTGCTACCTCAGCTACGAAAATCTACTTCTTTTTGAATTCTTTGTATCCTATTATTATTAATTATTATCATCACCCTTTTTTGTTTTTGTTGTTTGGTTTTTTGTTGTTGTTGTTGTTGGTTTTTTTTTTGTTTGTTTGTTTGTTTTTTGGTTTTTCGAGACAGGGTTTCTCTGTGTAGCCCAGGCTGTCCTGGAACTCACTCTGTAGACCAGGCTGGCCTCGACCCCAGAAATCTGCCTGCCTCTGCCTCCCAAGTGCTGGGATTACAGGCATGCGCCAACATGCCTGGCTTGTTTTTTTTTTTTTTTGTTTTGTTTTTTTTTTGTTTTTTTTTTTTTTTTGTTTTTTTGAGACAGGATTTCTCTGTGTAGCCCTGGCTGTCCTGGAACTCACTCTGTAGACCACCAAGCTGGCCACAATCAGAAATCTACCTGACTCTGCCTCCCAAGTGCTGGGATTAAAGGCATGCGCCACCACTGCCCAGACACCTTTCTTTTCTTATAGAACACTTTATTCAGTATGAATGAAGATAATAGACACCCTTGTTTGTGCCAAGAAAAAGTGCTATTTTCCATCTTTAGCATAATGTCCACTCTAAGTCTGTATTACCCCCTTTATTACAATGAGGAAAGCTCTATCCCTTCCTAGTTTGCTCAGAACTTTTATGAAGGTATGTGGGATATTCAAATACTTTTTCTGACTTCCTTTGAGATGGTCGTGTGATTTGTCTTTACATTTATTAACTACACTTGTATTGAGTCGTATGTCAAACCCACCTGGTGTCCCTGGGATGAACCCAGCTTGGCTGTGATGTATGATCATGAAATCGGCTTGCCAGCACTTAGTGGAGATTTCTGCCCCTATGTTCACCATGGAGACTGCCTCGTAGGTTTCGTTTTTGCGTTCAGGACCACAGAAAGAGCTTGATGCTCTTCCTCCCTTCCAACATGATGCGGCCTGACAAATACTGCTCTCAGACTTTCCTTGAAAGCTGGATAGATCTAGCAGCACACCGCTTCTCCAGCCCTGTTTCTTTGCCCTGAGACTTTTAAGCAGTGCTTTATCTTAGTTTGCTAAGGGTGTGTTTAGGCTGATATATTCTGGCTTTAATTCCTGTAAGTCATATGCACTGAAAACTTTACCCATTTTGTCTAGATTCTCCAGTTTGTTGGAATCTTACGTTTTCAAAGCATTCCTAATGATCTTGCTTTCATTAGTCTGCCATAGCAACTCCATCATTGATTTTACTAGTTTGCATCTTCTTTTGGTTCCCTTGGCTAATGTTTGGTCAGTCTTGCTGACCTGTTTGGTTCATGTCACATGCTGTTCTTTTCCTCATTCACCCGCTCTGCTTTGTATTATTTCTTGCCATCTTGCCAACTTGGGTTTAACTGCTCCTTGGCTTTCCAGAGCTTGGAAGTATACGTTAGGTTATTTAGTTGCAATCTGTTTTGTTTTTAATGTAAGCACACAGAGCTACAAATTCTCAGGACTTGCAGCCTACACTATACCCAAGGTAGGCTATGCTCTCCATTTCATTTGATTCTAAGGATTTAATTCCTTCCTTTATTTCTTCAATGATCCAGTTTGGTGACTCTCCTGGCTGTATCTTAAGGTGATTTTGTAATGATCTTGTACATGTTTTGAATTCCTTTTGTTTCCTTGGGGAGTCTGGCGTTTCCATGTCTCTTGTGTTTTCCAGTATTAGAAAGCTTGTGGAGAGTTGGGTGGAGGATCAGTTGCTCTGTGGGGAGATGGGATGGGGTGTCACTCATGCTGAGCCCTGTGTCGTGCCCGTCTGTTGAAGAGTACATGCCCTCTGGTTCATAACGCTCCTTTTTCCTATTCTTTTTTGTTCAATTTTTATCAATCTTCATAATGGGCTGTCTTCACTTGGGTTTATGTTTGGGTGTTAAAGGGAAGCCAACTACAGAAAAAGTTGATAGTTTAACAGAAGTTAGCTGCAGAAGAAATACTGAGCCTAACTTGTGTCCCTCTAAAGTTTAAAAACAGGAATTCTAGAGTCTTGGCTGGGGGAGTGAAGTCTGAACGGAGTGTGGTTCAGAGATAAGACTAGGAATGAAAAGTCAGCCTGTGGGTTTCAAGTCTGAAGAGCAGTAGAGAAAACACTGAACATAAACTGAGAATGGAAGGACAGACCTAAGTGTAAAGTGTATGTAAGCAGGTTCTCACTTCCTGCTTTACACTAAGAATCAACTTCAACTGAAGGATAAATTAAGATAGCTTCCATCTACAAGTACATTGGGTGAAGCTTGTCATTTACATAAAGGGTAAGGGGAAAAGAAAAGGCTTTTTACAAAATAATTCCCAGGAAAACTTTTAGAGAATAAAGTGAAAATACAAATTGTTTTTAGGCATTTGGCTTGGCCCTCGACATGTTCACATTCCAGAATACACAGGCTACAGAATGCCCCCACCTCTCTATACAGTGCTTCCGTGTCAGTGACATGACCCTGGACATCAGTGCCCATTCTGCCTCAAGGACTCACCAGTTTCACCAGGGGAACAAAGGTCCCTGAGCAGTGCAGGCCCCATCTGCCCTGCCCCTGAACCCCAGATCAGCAGCTATATATATAGCACATCTGCTACCCCGGATACGGGTGATATTGGAGCTGCTGCTATTTTCTACCTAAGAGTTCATCAGAAACCCAAACCTCTGTGTGTGTGTGTAGTTTTTTGAGGCAAGGTTTCTCTGTGTAGCCCTGGCTGTCCTGAAACTCACTTTGTAGACCAGGCTGTCCTCAAATTCAGAGATCCCCCTGCCTCTGTCTCCCATGTGCTGGGATTAAAAGCTTGTGCCACCATGCCTGGCCATAACTCTTATTCCAAGTTAAGGACTTATTTTGTTCTGTATCAATGTGCTATAGAACTGTTCCCCATCTGCTTTTAGTTTCCAAATCGTGGGAGAAGCAGGAAGGTTTGAGTACAATTTACTCCTTTCACGGTTGCTTTTTCCCCTCTAAGAACCTTAGCAATCTGGAGTCTAGTTTCCCCTAACTATTCAGAACAGCATAAGTGGGCTGCACTGCACTGGATGGCAGGGGTGGAGGAGGCAACCTCAGTGGAGGCTCCTGACTTCTGAGAGAAGTCCCCTGACGCTTCCCCTCTCTCATCAGCAACACCAAGACCACTCTTCTAGAGGAGTTTACATATTTGGTTTATTCCTCGAGGGGGCACGATGGGATCCTGAACAGGAAGTGCTGGAAGACTCGATGCCCGCTGTGCTGTGCTGTGAATTTCCTGACATCCTCTTTCTGCCAACAAAGGTAATCATCAGACTTGGTTAGGAAAAACCAGACTTGTGAATTCTCATTACTTGTGATCTCATGAGGGAAATGTAATAATGTACATTAAACAAAATAGTACAATACTGTTCAAGTCCTAAAAATAGACTAAACTTTTCAGTGTTACCTCTCAGGTATACCAAAAGTTAACAAGTTATTATTTTAACTTCTCTAGACACAATTTCAATGTGCAACTACCCTATCATTAGCTATGTTCAATGCAAAAACAAACACCTCAAACCTACTCACAGAAAGTATGATCTATGGGTTTTACTACGAACTGACTAGGAATCTTTATTTTTAGATTCCTGAAACCTCCCAGGATTCTAACCAGAAAGACTCAGAACTGCAAACTTTTGAATGTCCAGTTTACTATACACCCGAGAGGTCAAGAAGCACTACTGGTTTACCAACAACTATCTTAACATCAGTGCATTTACCAACAAAGAAACCTCCTAGTCACTGGATCACTATGCAGGTTGCACTGCTGTGTGAGAAGAGTGAATGAATAAATATCCAGACCAAACCAGTTTAAGTTTGGGCTCTTCCTACACGTAGATGCTTCAGGGCATTCATATGTGGGGAATATGCTTGTGCCTAGCCAAACCTGGTGGACGTGTGGGAGACTTCAACAGGTAAGCAGTATCTGTGCAGTCTTTCAAAGGAACACAGATGCTTCTACTATTGATATACCTTTGCTTCAAAGTGTTACAGAACCTACAAGAGTTTTTTAAGCACTTGGTGTTCTTAAACAGCAAATAGTAAACACGACCAGTTTTTAAGAGTTGGAATTCTGCCAGGCGGTGGTGACGCACACCTGTAATCCCAGCACTTGAGAGGCAGAGGCAGGAGGATTTCTGAGTTCGAGGCCAGCCTGGTCTACAGAGTGAATTACAGGATAGCCGGGGCTACACAGAGAAACCCTGTCTTGAAAAAAAAAAAAAGAGTGGGAATTCTATCCCTACCCCTAAACCCTCAGATTCCATTGTTGGGATTTTTTGTTTGTTTGTTTTTGGGTTTTGTTTTTTGTTTTTGTTTGTTTGTTTGTTTGTTTGTTTTTTGAGACAGGGTTTCTCTGTATAGCCCTGGCTGTCTTGGAACTCACTCTATAGACCAGGCTGGCCTCGTACTCAGACATCCGCCTGCCTCTGCCTCCCAGAGTACTGGGATTACAGGCGTGCACCACCACTGCCCAGCGATTTTTTTTTTTTTTTAAAGACAAGGTCTCTAGCCCAGGATGGCCTCAAATACATGGCGATTCTCCTCCTCGACCTCCTGGACTGGGCTGCTGCGGTTGCAGGAGTGAACCACCATTGGGTCAGGCTCCAGAATCCTTGCTTTGCTATATAAACCTGCTGGTAGAGTCCCTGGGTGCCTACCATTCAGAAAGACTCAAAAAAAGAAAAGAAAGTCCTAGGGAAAAAAAGGGGGTGGGGAGGTGGTATGGCAAAACCTAGGCTGGCCATCTTACTGTTGGTAATCCCAAAGCTGTGGCAAAGAGAGAAATGAGGCTCTACCAGCAACTCTTTATTTTCAACTTTGTTTCCAACCAAAATTTTATTACAAAGCTTACCAAACATCAAATTAAAAACAGCTTGCACCTGATATCCAGATACTGTGGCACTGCCCATCACCCTTTCACTACCAGGCAAAGACCCCAGTGTCTTACCCAAAGTTTCCTTCTAAGCTTATTAGCACATACCATGTTGATACCAGGAGAAAAGAAAGCATGATAGAAACCACCTGCTGAACATCCCAGGACTACTTAAGCAGTAAAGGATTACAGAGTGCAGAGTGTAACACGTCGATGGTCACAGGCGCACGGCCACTTTACATACACACGAAGCTACAGGGCAGGCGACCTGAACGCTCTGCATCTGGCTCATGTGATATGTGTAATAGAAACCACACACTATATGTACTGCATCCTTATGTTTATAAAAGTCTAGTGAACGTGCCACTTGTCCTGCTCCACGACAGTTACTATGAAACTAATTCACGAGAACTGAATGGCTACAACCAGTTTATACACATCTATTAAACTGAGAGAGAAAAAAAGTTGTATCAGGTAGAACTCCTTTCTAGAGTACTCTAAAAACAAAAGGATACAAAATAGAATAAACTGTATTGGCTAAACAGTAGCAAAAACACTGTTGAATTGTAAGTCAAAAAATATATAAAAATAGTAGCCTAAAAATGGCAATTTTTCCAACACCAATGTGTGTAAAAATGTTTAAATAGTGCTGTTACTCCAAAAATATATTTTTTTCCTATTTGCAACAGTTTATAAAGGCAAACACACACCTGCAAATTGAGGTAGCAAAGCCAAATTCACAAACTTTGGATAAAGAAATATAACTTTCCTATGTTTTAACTTTAAATGAATTGTAATTCCTTTACACTTTTAAATTCACATTACTTTACAAAACTTAATTTAAAACACTGAAAATACTTTTGTTAAAAAAACTACTTAGTTTCTGACAATTACCTCACATTCAAACACTGTACAGAAAAATCAAAAGTCATCATATATTACATAAAAGTAGTCTATGTGTTTATATTTCCAAATGCACTTTTAAAGGCTGAGGTGGAGTCACTGCTATGAATGGTCTTCCTTAAAACAGGTCCTGCAAGTAATCTGCCCTTGTTTTTCCAATATACCACCAATATTGGGCTGGGTTTTGCTTGATTTATAGACTAATAAACTCACTTAAAGAGAATTCTGTTCAAAGCACAATGAAATGTAGATGTATTTTAAGAGTTTTCAATTAAGAAAAATCAAATGGCAAAAAGAAAAGAAAATTTTTGAAGGAAAAAAAACTACAAAAAGTCAAATTTTTAGGGATTAAAATTTTCCTATTAATAAGCAAAAATTATATCATCTTTGTAATTCCCCTTACATTAACTGCCATACTTTAATAAGAATAAATTTAACTACATTAAAAGATGTACTATTTGGCTCTATAGTCCTGACTCAAAAACAAACCTAGAGATCCCGTCAGTGCATGGAGATAGTTCATTTGGACTTTCCCTCGTTTCTGGGAGGCCTGGGCTGCGGGCAGGCCGCCGCCGCCGCACGGTCAGTACACGTAGGGGAAGATGCGGTAGGGCACGCGCTGGCAGTACTTCTCCCAGGCCAGGCCGTACTTCCTCCTGCACTGGTGCTCATCACGGGCCTCTCGATGGATAAGCAACGCGGTGAAGTAGAGGACGTAGAAGTAAGGCAGGAGGTGGTTAAAGCCTGTAGGGAACACAGTGGCTACATGATTCCTCTGATTTCCCACAATGCACTAAGAGCCAAGGTCCGCCAAATACAAACTAAACCTTCCATTACAGTCTCCTTTGAAGAACTACCTCAAGACATTCCCAATCCCCTCAGAAGGTAGACAAGGCCTGTTAGACCCCGGAGCTGCCTAGAAGTCCAACAAATGGCATATCTCCAGCCAGAGAAAGTCACGTTAGCACTGAGATGCTTACCACATGGGAGGGACCACGCCAGAGCCATGATGAGGTCACCCAAGTAATTGGGATGGCGGACAAAGCCCCACCACCCAGAGACAAGCAGACTCTTCCCTGTGGAAGTATGAATGGTCTTCAAATCTATATAAAAACAAAACCTATTTTAATGACTTCTAATAAAGAGAGGTATAAAAATCTACATGTAATAAATATAAATCAACAAAAGTCAGTCCTTACGTGCGAGCTTTGGATCAGTGGGATTCTTCCGGAATGCATTTTTCTGAGAGTTTGCACAACGGAAGATTACATATCCACACACTGAAATTTTAAAATATTTTTGTTAGTAATTTAGATGTAATGTAGCATCTAAAATCTTACTCATCATTCATCTTGAAGGCAAACACTGCCAGCCATGCCCAGAAAGTAGAGTGTATGAGACAGCAACAAGTGACAGGGACTACAGACTACCTTATCTGCTAGTCTGAGACCTGCAGCCAGAGCACAGCATTTCCTCAGTAAAATACCAGTGGAGTCAGAAAAGTGTTTGCACTTCAGGGTGATCCTCTCACTCCCCACTCCAACTTGGGAGATTTATTAAAATTTCAACAGACCCTAACATGGAACTACTATGATAAGGTCTGAATAACAAGAAATAACAAATCGCCACTTTAGCATCTCTTTCAGATAGACACAGGTTGTGCTGGATAACTCAGGTGCCACTGACATGAATAATCAAACCAATGGAGAAACTAAACCTTCATTACAGACGCTCATCAATGTCATAAAACTAGCTCTATTTGAAGTTCAGTGGTTCTTCTCCTATCCAGGAGGTTTTGAAGAATTAAATGACAAAGAAATAAAGGAAGACCATGTGAACTAAAAACCACTGGGTCTGGCAGCCCTCCCGGCAGCCTAGCTGGACCTGCCTCTGCCCCTGACGACTACAAGTGCTGCTTGCTCCTTCGACCAGTCTCCCATCCTGCACGGACCCAGTGGGCCTCCAGCAAAACTCACGTCCTCCAGTAAGTTCAAGCTGACATTCCCAGAGGACTGACTCCCTCTCCTGTCATGTAGGCCCTCAGCATCCTGCCTGAGCTGCTCAGGCTACAGGATCTGGTATTGTTTCTACGGTGAGACCAAAAGTTATATAAAGACCAATTTCATTTTTAATATCTCTTTTTAAAATGCAGGCATTAGATGGAAGTTATTCCTAAAGCAATTCATTTTATTTAAGTTAAATTGCTTAAAAATAGAAGTAAGATGTCTGGTGAGAACTAGTGGGGAGCTAGCATGTATTCCCTCTTTTTGCAAAGTTGACAATTTTTTCAATACTTATCCATCATAAATTATTTCAAGCCTGTGATCAAGTAAGCTGGCATGTGACAGACAACAACCAGAAACAGCAAACACAGTGCCTCAGACTGCAGACAGGCTGAGACTAGCACTCACGTTTCAGAGCAATGATGACAGAAGCCAATGGCCAGGACAAGTCATGGGGATGGTTGACCAGGTAAAAGGCCTGCAGGCTGTAGGTAAATGGAACCCACACTAAGTCTCCAAAGGCCAGCATGAAGCCAAAGCCATCATGGGTGATGTCCATGGTGGTCAGCAATGCTTCCTAAAATGACAGATGGGGAAAAAGGAAAAACCATCTTATGGTTAGAGTACTAATTATGGCCAACTGGATTAAGTGAAGGCACACCAAAATAGTGAAAGGGAGGTTCAGTTGCTGTATCCCACCCATCCCACAAAAGTCCTACAGTAACAGACCTCTAAAATCCTCTCAGGCCTCTGCCCAGGACCTCCCTGACCTCACCCTCCTCCACCCCAGCCTCGGTCCCTTCCCTGAACAGCCCTTCTCAGACGCCAGCATCCTACCATCTCCCTTGCACTGTTTTCAAATGTACATGCCCCAGTGCCTAGCCAGAAGTAATGGGTTGGAAAGAGCAACCAGCTCTCCTAGAGTTCTAGTGAAAACTAGTTCTGGGTTAAAGAAAAAAGCAGTCCCTCTGAGGGCATCTAGCCCAGATCATACTGGGCAAGATGAAAGTCAAGAGTTCACGGATCCAGGCCCTAAGGCTCACACCCTAGATGTCAGAATGATGTTAATGCTTAGAAAGTCATTTCCAAATAGAGTTGTCAACACACCCACAAGTGTTCACGTGCAGGCCCCTTGAACTACCTCTTCATTATCAACACAAGCTATGCTGCCCTGATTCTATATATAAGCAACTTAAGAGCTCCCCAGAGGAAAAGCAAAGACTCATCAACTCCCAAAGCTGCTTGCCTTCATGGTCTCCAAGAATTCAGCTCTTTTTAAAATTAACTATCTTGTTCAGGTACAGAAACACACTCCTATAATCCCAATTTGGGAGGCTGAGGTGGGACGATCAGAAGTTCAAACCAGCATGGACTACTAGAACCTCAAAAATGGATGGATGGATGGATGGATGGATGGATGGATGGATGGATGGATGGACGGACGGATAGACAGATAGATATTTTAAAACTCCAACAAATTACCTCATTCCAGAGAGCGTCCACCACATAGAAGAGCTGGAAACTGTTAACCAAGATCATCGCCAAGGATGGGGCACTTCGTTCCTGTATTTTCATTTCCGCCAAAAGCATCACCAAGTTAATAACCACCTGGAAAGAGAGGCAATCACAGGGACAAGCAGAGATAAGACCCCAGTGCACACCACCCTTGGCACCAGAGAACACGACACCTCAACCCTGACATGTGTCACTTCTCTGCTACTCTTGACAACACATGGAATCTCTGATCAAGAGAACACAGTCTTACGAATAGTGTTCTTCAAAACAGTGACACAGGCACAAGAGCCTACGGAACCAATACAGCTGAGAGGAGACCAGGGTGAAAGAATGGAGCAACAGTCAACCACGTGAACCCGACAAGCCTTAAGAGCTCCTCAGTAACACTGTCCTTGCCTGGACTGTCACTGGGCGTGCTATTATTAGTACAAAAATCCAGCTAAAGAAATGGAATTCTTGGTTCAAGAATTCCATTTCTGTAATTCTCCTCCAAGTCTGAAACGGGGTCAAATAAGGCTTTACTGAAAAGGGAAAAGAAACTAATTTTTACATTATTATTCCATCTACACGATCACTTCCTAGATAAATGTATTAAAAATTGAAAGAAAATCCATAAGTTATCTTAAATCGGTAAAAAGAAAATATTTTGTGTTAAGACACAATTAGGGAAAACTATAATCTTCAAAATTTGCCTACATTTACTTCTAAATACAAGATAAAGTCATACCACTGAAATTATTCAAAACAGAAAAAAAGACTTACCCATCCAATCAGTCCAGGGCGCAATTCACAGAAGAACTTGAGATCAAAAGCACCAAGTCGAGGGTTTAATTCACGACCAATGAAAAAGTCATAGACGGCATTTCCTGGAAGGAGAAAGTGTTTACCTCACAGTGTGCTGGCCTTAGGAGCCGAGGAGGGAGAAGCAAAGGAAGAAGGCAGAGGACCAGGAAGCCGGGGCCCGGCCTCTTGGGGGCTCCCGCCTCTTTAGAGCTCCCGCGACAGTTGCCTCTAAGGAAACTATAGGTGCATTTTTAAATGTATGATAGTTTCTTTTGTTTCTTTTTGTTTTGTTTTGTTTTGCAGATGAGGTCTCCATATGTAGTCCTGGCAGGCCTGAAACTTTAGATCAGGCAGGCCTGAAACTCACAGAAATCCTCCTGCTTCTGCCTAGCAAGTGCTCAGACTAAAGGTATGTGCCTCCACACCAGTCCATAGGAAACTTTAAAAGAAAATCTTAGGACAGAACCAAATAACTTTCAGCCTGTTTTTGAGGAATTTACTACTTGACAAAAGTAGATAGAGAGTCAGAGCTGCTAGAGGTTTTTCGTCACATACTAAGGTTAATGAGAACTAAATAGAAAAGCATGAGAAAAAAATTAAATTTTTGCCTTTAATTTTTTTCTTCACTTTTTTCTATGTCTCTTTATTTCCCATAATTAAACTAGACAAACAATCTACTCAAGAGCAGCCATGGCTACCAGGGCTCTGGACAGAGCCATGTTACACATGATGTAACTGCTCACCAGAACTGGCAGGTGACAGCTCATGCCTTGGGGCTTTCAGAGAGCGGGCGTAGAGGTAGACGCTCAGGACCACGGAGAAGCCGATGGCTGCCAGTGCGAACTGCAGGAAGTGAGTGTGCAGATAGCACAGCTCTGCGCCCCAGAAGGCAGCGGCTCCCACAGCTGCAGACGTCAGGATGAAGGCGTACAATCCTTTAGAGAGAGAATAGAGTTAATCAACATCATTCATCCTGGGGCTACATTGTTTTCTGAGACAAGTCACACTAGGTTGCCCAAACTGGCCTTAAATTCCTGGGCTCAAAAAGACCCCCCACCCCCACCCCAAACACACAGGAGCTGCCAGCCAATGCAGAGTTTTTCTGTTTATTTAAATCTTCATTTCATTATCCAGATTATTTTCATAAATACACAAATAAGCAATGTGCTTAAAAGATACCATCTTCATTGTAAATACCACAGCTCTTGTACTGTCTTTTAAGAATGCTAACATTCTTTTGCAATATGAACCATCATTATCCACTGATAATTAAAGCCAAGCTGAAATTTACTACTCAACTGAAAAGAATCTCAAAATGCACTCACTACCGGAGTTCAAAGTCAAATAAGTAGCTCCCCAAAGAGTCACACAAGAACACATTTTCAAGTCTAACCCCACGACTTAACAGCAGAATGATCTTAGTAGGCATACAGCTATAAATATTTATGTTGGCACTCACTAGGTGGTAATGGTCACATTCTGCCACGTAGAAAGGGATATTGAGATACCATACCCTCACAGTACAGGCCATAATAAAACCTGAGAAAAACAAGTGTGGACACTCATACTTGTAATCCCAGCACATGGCCAAACGAGGCCACCCTCCAATGCACAGGCGGCCGCACACTGAAAGCCCGAGAGAAGCCACACACCACAGACCAGGCTACTGGTGCTGCCTGCCCATTTGGGGCAGGGAGTGGACAATTTCACCTTTTGGCTAAAGAGATCATCTTTCTTACAAGAGCACACATGAAATCAGCAAATTATATTTCAACTAACAGTCAAACACAGAAAAGTCATGGTCATTACTGACAGGATTTCTAAGCTTTGATAAAGAGGATAGTCACAAATTTGCTTTCTAAAGCCACATTTTCTACATACCAAGTTTACTCCAAAGAATAATTTAACCCTTATAAAATTTATGAAGTGGTCAATACAATTGTTTTTCACTCTATAGTCTATGAAGATTAATCACTCAGAATGTCTTAGGAATTTCCTTAGTGGTAAATCCCATAAAAAGAAATCAAGTGCCAGGTGGTGGTGGCGCACGCCTGTAATCCTAGCACTTGGGAGGCAGAGGCAGGCGGATCTCTGAGTTCGAGGCCAGCCTGGTCTACAGAGTTGAGTTCCAGGACAGCCGGAGCTACATAAAGAAACCCTGTCTCGAAAAAACCAAAAAAAAAAAAAAAAAGAAAAAAAAAGAAAAAAGAAAGAAAGAAATCAAGTACTATTAGAGGCACAGACAAACAGAGGAGGGAAGTCTTCACACAAGGACCAAGGGCCCAGGTGAAGTGCTTAACCTCTGGATAGACCACACCCACCATAGAGACAAAGCAAAAACAAAACAAGCTAAGAAAACCCAAACACCAAGAGCAGGAGACCGGGAAGGAAAGTAAACAGCAACTTGTGAGCAGCCAGCACTGCAGCAAGAGCAGCCTGCACTGCAGCAGGCCAGCACTGCAGCAAGAGCAGCCTGCACTGCAGCAGGCCAGCACTGCAGCAGGCCAGCACTGACAGCAAGAGACAGGGTACGTCAAAGATTATGAGACAGGTTCCATTAGTAAGGCTGTGGGCAGAAACACAAAGCTGAGCATCAGCAAACACGGTCTCAGGCACACAGCCGGCTAGGCGGGCATGCAGCTTGGCACCTAAAGGCATTTCTGCCTCCCATCTAGCACCTGTAGACTGGTTTCAGTTAAGAATGCTAGCTAAGCCAGTGAGCAAGTACCACCAAAACTAGAAAAGAAGAGGGAAGCTAAACATTATAATTTATTCAGACCATTCCAGGCTTTGAGTGGTTTAACTTAGGAAGTTTCACACTGTATCATGCACAATACAAAAGCAAGAAATATTCAGCACCATACTCAAATCTGGATTCAGACTAGCACCATACAACGTCCTCTCCTAGTGCTGGGCTGCAATGAGCAATATGATCCCACAGGTGGCCAACAGATAACTCTCCAGTGGTCTGTGTTGCTAAGCCAGGACACTGGCAGGTCAGCTGTACAAAATGCATTTTCACCCTAAGGTATGGCCGACATTAAGATGGACTTATGTGAATGTAAGCCCAATCGTAATGTGAAGAGCACATTCTAGAATAAATTCTAGAAATAAATGGCATTATTCTACCCAATTTAGAAAACTGGAAAGCCTATTAAGGATTAACCACCACACAGACTCCTAAAGTCACGTTAATGGTACTTCTCTGTCCTCAGAAGGTAAAGCTGTACGGAGCCCCTAGCACATGTGCTATCAAGATAAACAAAACAAAAGAACAGAGGCTGGGTTCTCGGGCCCAATACCCTCTTCTGACGTCCATGGGCACCAGGCACACATGTTATAATAAATATAACATAACATAATACAATACAAAATACAATGCTATATATAACCAGGCTAGTAGCACTCACTTATAATGCCAGAACTCAGGAGGATGAAGCAGAAGGGCTAGCCTGTACTACAAAGTGAACTCCAGGCTCACCTGGGTGACGTGGTGATGCTCTCTCTCAAAGTAAAAGAAGAACAGAAGCTACTAAAAGTACTATTCTGTTTTACACACGTTCTTCATAAGCTGGAATAAGCTAATTTATCTACAAGATCTTCAAACTACTAAAAGATAACCTACTATTCAATATCCCAGTATATTAGCTCCAACAACTTAAAAACTATAAAAGTTATATCATTGAGTATTTAAGAAAATCACCATTCAGTCTATACTTGAGTCTTCTTCCATCAACGAGAGGTGTTCCTTCTACAACCTTAAAAGAAAAAAAAAACATTATTTTTATTTAAAAATTAAAGGATATAGCCAGGCGGTGGTGGCGCATGCCTGTAATCCCAACACTTGGGAGGCAGAGGCAGGTGGATTTCTGAGTTCGAGGCCAGCCTGGTTTTCCAGGACAGCCAGCCAGGGCTTCACAGAGAAACCCTGTCTCGAAAAACAAACAAACAAAAAAAGGACATTATCATCTTTTTTTTTTTTTTTTTTTTTTTTCCTTCGAGACAGGGTTTCTCTGTGTAGTCCTGGCTGTCCTGGAACTCACTCTGTAGACCAAGCTGGCCTCGAACTCAGAAATCCACCTGCCTCTGCCTCCCAAGTGCTGGGATTACAGGCGTGCGCCACCACGCCCGGCTGACATTATCATCTTTGTGTTTTTTGAAACAGGTTTTCTGTGCAACAGCCCTGGCTGTCCTGGAACTAACTTTGTAGACCAGGCTGGCCTCAACCTCACAGGGATCCACCAGCCTCTGCACCCAGAATGCTGAAATTAAAGGTGTGTGGCACCACACCCAGCTCATCTTTCTTACATTTATTTACACAAATGTGTGTGTGTGTGTGTGTGTGTGTGTGTGTGTGATCTTCTCAAACTCTTGGATTTCATTATACCCAAGAAAGTAGGAAACACAGTAGTATTCCAGTAGTTGATGACGTAACCTCACTGTAGGGATTTACCTTAAACATATGTAGTTAATTTTTTTTTCAATGTACCAAGACTATTGCAAAAACTACCCTCACCAAACCACTCCGCACACAGTGAAAGATTAGAGTGCTCAAAACTCTCCACTGCCCATATCAATGACAGAACGGTCTAACCCCACTATCTCTTATTTGTGAGGTTCTCTTTAAAAATTTTACATACACACACACACACACACACACACACACACACACACACACACAAGTATGTATCCAGAAAATCCATGACAAGTTAGAACCAGAAAAACAATTAGCTTAAAATCCTTTCATAACTATCTATCACCTGCATTGAGTCCTTCCTTGTCTCCTTATATTTGGTCTTTATTTCTGTGAAGAGGGGGAGGAAGGGAAGGAAAGAAGGAAGGAAGACCACAGGAAAACGAATGGGCTTAAAATGTATGAAGTGAGGTCACACAAACTCAAAAAGAAAATGATGTGTGTGCTGCTTCTTATATAGGGAATCTAGCCTAAGTATGCATGTAAACAAGTTTAACACAAGAAGAGAGGTTCCTGTCAACTGGGCTGTGTGCTGTCAACACCGTGTATGCTGCTCCACTGTTTACACACACTCCTGGACTATGATAAGCATGCGTCCCAAGCTCGATAGCACACCCAATGCAGAGTGATGCCGGAGAGGGTGGTGAGAATGCCGCCTGAGGAGGTAGCCACTCACTGAGCTGTCTAATACTAAGATACCATCTCTTCCAGCACCTGCTCCTCTGCTGTGGAAGGGAAGCCCAGGGCAGAAACCTAAAACCTGAGATCATAGCAATGGCGAAACCCTAAGCAGTCCTTCTCAATTGCAGGCATCTTCTTGGGCCTTAGTCTGACAGTACAGATGGAGGGTTTCTCTAGTGACACTGTCTGTGTGTATGCAGGGTGTTTGTTTTCCCTGAGTCTGAACGGACAACCCCTTCCAGCGGGAGTGCATAGCACCAAGTCTGCAGCCCTACCCTCCTAACGCATCTCCCGGCTGGCACGGATGCAGTCTCCAAGAAGCCCTGAAATAAATTATGCACTTCTTGGGGCAGCTCATGTTCTTTGAGCACAGCTCTAAGGAAAGGCACTACAACTGAAAGCCCACACTTGCACGGGAGTCTGTTCTTAACAACAGCTCCTAAGGGTCAAAACTAGAGAGAGTTTACTCCGTGTTTGGAGTTCTTTTGTTAAACCCACTGAGCTTAGAAGACAGTGATTTAAGATGGTGCCCCTACAAGTGAGCACACTGAGGGGGGCCTGTTTAGCTGCCACTGCTAAGAGTTAGGCTGACAGCAAACAACTTATTTCCTGGTAGAACTGAAAATAGGTGTGATTTTAAAAAAAAATCCTGGGGGCTGGAGAGACGGCTCAGTGGTTAAGAGCAATGGCTGCTCTTCTGGAGGTCCTGAGTTCAATTCCCAGCAACCACCTCACGGCTCAGGTGCCCTCTTCTGGTATGTCTGAAGACAGCAACAGTGTACTCTCATAATTAAATCCAATGCCTTCTTCTGGTGTGTCAGTGACAGCATGCTCATATACATAAAATCTTTAATTAAAAAAAAAACAAGCAAACAAAAAGGTAGATCTCTGTGAGTTCAAGACCAACCTGGTCTACAGAATGAGTTCCAAGTCAGCCAAGGCTACACAGCAAGGACCATGTCTCCAAAAAAACAAAACAACAACAAAAACTTACCTTCCCAACCGGTAGAAGGTAGAAGAGAGCTTGAAGGAAAAACCAGAGGAGGTAGACTCCACACACCCTGGTTTCCCACAGCTCGGGGAGAGCCGGCAGAGGCGGAGGGAACTGGAGCAGGCCGGGGTCATCCTGCCGGCACTGCAGCAGCAGCAGGAGGACGCAGGCGGGCAGGCCAAGCATGAGGAGCAACGCACCTGCAAGCAACCAGGCCCATCAGACCCAACTTCAGTCAGCTTTGTTCAGTTTTTAAAAATCATGTGGGCTTTTTATTTATATGTATTTTACTTTCAGGGCAAAACTAGATCTGGCTAGCTGTCTGAAACCAATTTGTAAGATACCATTGAAAACATCTAGGGGCTGAAGCATCTGTCAGCTTGGTGGTTAAAAGCACGTGCTCTCTCTCACAGAGGACCTGCATTCAGTTCCCAGCACCCCCACGGTGGCCCACAGCCATCCGTGTAACCCCACGGTGGCCCACAGCCATCCGTGTAACTCCAGTTCCAGGGAAGCGACGTCCTCTTGTGACTTCCCTGAACAACAGGCACACATGGGGTACACACAGCAAATATACAGGTAAACATTCGTACATATAAAATGAAAAAAAAAGAAATCTTAAAAAGCAAAACTCTCCCTGTCTTGACTGGGAAAATATCTCAGCAGGTAAGGGCATCTGACACCCGGAGTTCAGAGCCAGCATTTCCATGAGCCCCCGAGCATTAGCTTGCTTGCTCACCCCCCCAACCCCCCCAACCCCCGCCCAAAGTAATAATAAAATTGAGTGACTTTTACTCTCTCTCTGTCACTTCCAGTGAGCACACAGCCCTGGGGGAGTGACACAAACACAGCTCCACCTCAGAGACCAGACTTTCAACTCCAGCCACAAAAGAGCAAGTGAGGGGACCCAGAGACCAACACCTGCCGGGCTAATGTGGCTGCACAGCCTCGGGTAGCCCTGACCCGTAACTCTACAGCTCCTCCTCAGCCCCCCAGCTCTGGTTCACAGACTCGAGCCACTTAGCTCAAGCTTGAAAACGAGACCTTTAGTCTTCACGGTAGACTCGCTATCCATAAATTCTAACATGTAACACACTATTGCACACGTGCAGATCCTGAGTAATGACAGCAAGTAGAGCAGGAAACCCAAGCCAGACGGTGGGCTAGCCCCAGCTCACATGCTCACTCACCGCAGGCTCTGCACATGACACTGTTTTGGTTTGGTTTTTTTCCATTATTTATTCACTTTACATCGCAACTGCAGCGCCCCCTTCCATAGCCCCCCCTCCATCCTCCCTGGGTACCAACCTACCCTGGAACAACAAGTCCCTGCAGGACTAGGAGCATCCTCTCCCACTGAGGCCAGACAAGACAACCCAGTTAGGGGAGCAGGATCCAGAGACAGGCAACAGTCACCCACCCACTCAACCTTCCGACCCAAAAGTTGTCCTGCCTGCAAGAAGCACAGGGACAAAAATGGAGCAGAGACTAAGGGAATGGCCAACCAAAGACTGGCCCAATTTGAGACCCATCCCATGGGCAAGAACCAATCCCTGCCATTATTAAAGACTCAGTCATGCTTGCAGACAGGAGCCCAGCAGAGCTGTCCTCTGGGAGGCCCCACACGTGCACTCATCGGGCAGCTCCTTTGCCCTGCCGAGCAGGCAGGGAAGGCAGCAGGCGGCGTCCCATCCTGCTGCCCTTGCCCCTGCAGTAAATGGCAGCCAGCCCCCGCCCCCTGCCCTCTACTCATCCCTACAGGACCACACTACCCTTCCTGCACCCTTCCCAAGGCCAACCTTTATGGTCATTCCCAAGTATGACTTTAAAGTTAGCGTCCTTTGTACCTTCTGGTTTGTGCCATCATCCCCTCCATCTATCCTGCGTGTCCCGGGCACAGCCCCGGTCATGCCGTGTACACACACGGCCATAGCTCCCAGCTCAGGCCTTCACGCCACTGTTCCTTCTCTGGAAAGTTCTTCCCTAGTCCTCCACCTCCTCAATCTCTTCCTGTGCACATAAGAACAACTCTGCCCACCCTTTCTCCTTCCTAATGGGGCTCTAACACCTACCAGGTACTCCTCCAAACTCCAAGTCCTTCCTCTGTGGAGTGGTCACTTGAAAGGATCCCAAAGGCGCAGGTCCTTTGGTGACACGGTTTTGTTCCTCAGACTCTATTTCTTTGGCTTTGACCTCTTCTCTCCTGGGACGAAGGCTGTACTGTGTTGCTATATAACTGTCTTCTGTTGACAAAATGACTCTTTCCTAGTTTAAAAAAAAAAATTTAGTCTATATTTAATGGAAACACTACTAACAACATCTCTACAGAGCTGTGAACATACAAGAGTAAGTGTGTTAATCACGTGCAGTCTGAAGGATGGAACATGAACAACAAACTCCAGTGAGTCTGAGGGAAAAGGAAGCGGGAAAGGGAGTGCAGCGGAGCTGTGCTCGTACCTGCTTGTTTTTACAAGGCGTGGCATTCTTCTCCACTCGCTCGGACTCCCCGTTGTACACACTGACGCTGTTTTCAAACGGCTTCTAAATGGGACATGAAGCAACACAGTCAGCACTGCCGACCAGAGCACCGCAATGAGAACAAGTTACCACTGGGGATGAACAGAGTCAAGAGAAAAACCATCCAGATCTGGTCCTCACGTCAGCTCTTACAGTGCCTCAAACTTGTGGCAATCCCCCAGCCTCACTCACCTCCTGCCTGAGCACTGGGATCACAGCTATGCAACACTGTTTTGGAACAGACTTGTACACTAACCTTCCTATCTTTCAAACGCCCTCATACTAAATGCTTTAGTAACTCCACTGTCGTAACATTTCTATGAAAGGCAGGCAAGTAAAACCTGGCAAATTCACTCATTAGCTAGACATAAAAACAAGGAAAACACTTCCATAGAATATATACAATAAAAAAAAGAAAAAAAAAAAAAAAAAAAAAAAGGAAAACACTTCCAGCCACCCTGCACTCCAACAGTGGGAGATGGGGTGTTTGCATTCCCTGCTCTGTGGGATTTGCCTCACTTTTCCCTTCCTCCATGTCCCTCCTGACTCAGAGTGTCTCACTGAAGAAAGAGAAGGATTTAGCTTGCAAGAGCTGCTTAAGGCAATGGTTGCAACAGCCTCTCTCTTCCTCTGTAAAGACTGTCAACAAACTACAGCGCTCCTGAGTCAAGAAGAAACAAAAACCCAAGCACGCCCTTCAGACCAGCCAGCACACCGCAGCCTTAGCACATCAGGGGTTCTGGGTCAACCGAGCAACAGAGCTCAGCGGGTAAGAGCACTGACTGCTCTTACAGAGATCCTGAGTTCAAATCCCAGCAACCACATGAGCCATACACCTGAGTGTACCCAGGTGTCAGGGAATGAGCCATCTGTCACCAGATGGAGACACAAGCTATGTGCAGCATGTCAGGTTTTAAATAATCTCTACTAACCACAGATACACCAGCCAGCCGGCTAACTCTAAACCACCCTGACTCCACGCCAGTACTTTCTGTGAGTACTCAACACTGTGAGGTAAAGTACTGAGATCACAACCAGGGGTGGAAGGGAGCGATCACAGCATGATGTCCAAAGCAGAGGCAGCCTAAATGGAGGCTTGCACACACACCGCAGTAGGTCAGACTCTGTTGGTGAGGGGCAGAGGCAACCCGGAGCTCTTCCATCAACAAAAGAGCACAGTGTGAAAATGAAGGATGTCACAGAGAGCAGTGCCGCATCTGCTCACTCCTTCCCACCATGTGGTAGAGGCACTCAAGGAACCGACAAGCTCACTGTCAGGAAAACAGAGTGGGGGGCTGGAGAGATGGCTCAGCGGGTAAGAGCACTGACTGCTCTTACAGAGATCCTGAGTTCAAATCCCAGCAACCACATGATGGCTCACAATCCTCAGTACAACTACAGTGTACTCATATACATAAATTAATAAATCTTTAAAGGAAGGAAAGAAAGAAGAAAGAAGGAAAGAAAGAGAAAACACAAAGTCTGAAAAAGAGAGGTGAAAGTCTGCCATCCTCTGGGGGGTGGGGTGGGGGTGGGGATGGGGGTGGGGGCGGGGAGGCCTATTACAACCCTCAGATGAGAACCAAGCATCCCACAGTCTTGACACTGGCATAGGCATGCTCGCCCAGTCTAGCAACAGGTATTACAAGCCTCTGGTGTGCACTGTCCATCTCCGAGCACTTTCAATTTCCTAAAGCTAAGCCTAAGGAGATAACTAGATACTGCAGAAAAGTGTTTAGAACAGTGAAGTTGAGAGGAAAACACAAGGTTGCACCACAGAACTTTCACAGTAACGTGTGTGTGTGTGTGTGTGTGTGTGTGTGTATGTGTGTGTGTGTGTATCTTATGATGTTTACTATGTAACACAAAAGAAAGAGGAAACTATCGAATGGCAGTTATTCTCACTATTTTAACTTTTTTTTTTTCAAAACAAGGTTTCTCTGTGTAGCCCTGGCTGTCCTGGAACTCACTCTGTAGACCAGGCTGGCCTCGAACTCAAGAAATCCGCCTGCCTCTGCCTCCCAAGTGCTGGGATTACAGGCGTGCACCACCACGCCCAGCAGCTTATTTTAACATTTTAAAGTCTAAGTTTTTAGACTCCACACAGTCCTAAGATTATTAGAAGCCTGTATGCTGTTTCCATAAGAGAGAACATTTAATGAGTGGGATGCACAAAGCGTTCTTTGTACTTAAACACTTTGCTCTGGTGTCTAGAACAGCGGCTCTCGACTTGTGGGTCACAGCACCCTCGGCAAACCTCTACCCCAAAAATACTTATACTAAGATTCACAGCAGTAGCAAAATTAGAGCTGTGAAGTAACAACATAATCATATAGTGGGGTCACCACAGCATGAGGAACAGGGTCACAGCATTAGGAAGGTTGAGAACAAATGATTTAAAATACTCATTCATCAACTGTGGTCGCTTACACTGTGATCTCAGAACTGAGCAAACAGAGGCAGGAGAATTTTATCAAGTTCTTGGCCAGCCTAGGCTACCCTGTCTTAGGGGGGAAAAAAAGTAAAAAACTTATAATACTACATAAAATGAAATATTTATTGACTAGGTCCCCAGGCTCCACACACGTCTACATGCACATGAAAGTCACTGCACTGAAAACCGTTTTTAAGCAGTGAGAGTGATGGAGCACAAGGATACCAACCGAGCAAGCAGCACGTCTAACCGAGCGGCTGGCGCCTCGCTTCATGGCCTACAAGCCATGTCTGTCTCAACATAAACATCTTTCAAAGACCACATACTATAGGAGTCCTAGTGACATCATTTGGAAGCTGACACAGCAGCTTCGGGCAGAAACGCTTGCCTTCAGGCCCAATGACGGGTGCTCAATCCCTTAAGCACACAAGAGTGGAAGGAGAGAAAGGACCCCAGACAGCTCTCCCCAACCTCCACAGCGGTGGCCACGCACATACCACACACACACACACACACACACACACACAATGAAAAACTTAAAAATAGAAAACAAATTTTCTTGGATATTCTAAGAAACTATACATTTCTTTTTCAAATACTTGCTAACAAAAGTGCAAATAATCTGAATAAGCATTTGTATGAGGGAAGCCAGGCAGCGGGCAGATGAAGTAAGTACCAACACAAGCGGAGTCAGTTTAACTTGCAGAATCTCCCTCCTCATCTCTTTCTCCTTCTCCTTCGTGTCAGCCTGGTGGGACGCAGAGGCAGATCTTCTGGAGCCCTTCGGAGCCCTGCCCGGGGACCGGGAGCGTGATCTGGAGCGGCTGCGGCGGCGCGAAGGGGAGCTGGAAATCGAGCCACTTTTTCTTTGCTTAAAGGATTTTAAAGGCTAGAAAGGAAAAGGCCACGGAGATGTTATCAGAGTAGTCACGTCCAGTGACAGGCAGGACTGCGCCATCAGTCAGGGCCACTATCTGTTGCCCTGCATTCTAACCCCACGGGTCTGAGAACTGAGAGCAGCCCCCAGGCTTCCCCTGCTCTGCGAGCTCGGAAGGTGTCTCCCTGGATCAGTGACTACATCACAGACCTATCATATACTCCCAGCAACACCAGAGAGGCTTGGAACGGATACTGTCTGAAACTGACATGGCAAGGCGAGATAATTAGCATGCAACCAATTTTTCAAAGAGCAGCCCTACAGAGTCACTCTGACACAAACTCGAGTTCTTAAAAACAGACAAGTTAAATTCCTTGGTCAGCTGCCACTCTGCCCTATCCACCGCAAACCACTCCTTCCTTGTTTCCAGGGGTAGAGACCTGAGGCAGGCAAACCCCTGGGCCTCTGTCCAGGCCCTGTTTTATGTGGCCCTCAGCTCAGGATGGCATTTACATGTCTTAAATAACCACTGAAAGCACCAAGAGAAGCCATATTCCATATGGCTGGAGCAGCCCCCTAAACTACAAAAACTCCTGAGCCATGAAGCCTAAAACACATAGTGTCATCCACAGACCATGCACGGGTCCATACTATTGGTTAACACAAGGTCCAACACTGCTAAGTTCTAAGACGGTTTTAGAGCATTCTGACTAAGCAATTACATGCCGAGAGAATCTAACAAAACTCTGCAGCTTTATTTATCCTTTTTTCATAGAAATTAATTTTTATGTGTTTTATGTTAAGTATTTGTATACTATAGCTCAATATTTTAAAACCCATACCATTCACAGACAGGCTTCGAAGGGGAAGCTGTGAGCTCGCCTCAGACCTGTAAATGTCACTCTCTCTGATTACATCACCAGTGTTGAAGAAGAAACCCCAGTCCTGCCAAATGGTAGCACACACCTTTATCCCAGCACTCAGGAGGTCAATCTCTGAGTTTGAGACCAGCCTGGTCTATAGAGTAAGTTCCAGGACAGCCAGGGCTATACAGTGAAACCCTGTCCTGAAAAAGAAAAGAGAAGGGGAGGGGAGGAGAGAACAGGGGAGGGGAGGGGAGGAAGAGGGAAGAGGAGGGGAGGAGGAGCAGGGAAGAGAGATAGAGGAGAGGGAGAAGAGGAAGAAAGGAGGGGAGCGGAGGAGAGGGGAGGGGACAGGAGGGGAGGGGGGAGGGGAGGAAAGGAGAAGAGGAAGAAGAGAAAAGCCAAGCCTATTAACCCCTCCCCCAGCCTGTCTCTGGCTGGTCCCTGACCTGCCAGCATCACCCACAGGCCTTTAGGATGCTGCCCTCCTATGGTTTTTCCATCTGTCCTAGCACTCAGCTCAGAAAAAACTGTGCTAAAAAAATTCCTAAAAAAACAGGGCCCTTCCCTGTGTAACAGCACCCACAGGACGATCAGACAGACCCAATGGCATGAGCTTTTGAGATCTGGGCCCACACCTCATTCACATATTCCCAGAGGCAAGAACAGCATGTGCCCCAGAGTCCCAAAGCAGGAGTCTGGCGTGACCCTCCAGCTCCTCCCACCCACTGGGAGACTAAGGCGGACACACTTACTTACCTTGATATCATTCTCCTTCAGTTCCAGCTCGGTGCCATCTTTGTATTTTACAGTGTAGAGCTGTGATTTGTTGTCATGGCTCAGAATTTCTACTTCATAGTAAAGGGAGCTCCCAGGCCACCGACCTCTGACCACTTCACCCTCAGCAAACTTCCTACTCGGCATTTTCTAAAATTAGTCTGAACAATTTTAAAGAAAAAAATTAGTCAATGATTATTACTTACTTTTCTGGACTAGGTGGTTCACTAAAACAACTTTCTAGTTGGCTTAGCTTTAGGGCCAGGAAGCCAAGGAAGGAAGGAATGGACATCTCCTTATTTCACGGATGACAGAGCTTGAGCTTAAAGTTAACGCTTTGTCAAAGTTCACAAACTCAGGTGAGAGAATAGCAGAGCAACACAAAATACTATGTGAGCTTCGCTCTATTTCATTTGGAAACACTTTGTAGGCGATGACTTAGTCACTGGAGTACTGACAGTAGCACTGAGGATTAAACCCTGTCAATGTAACAGGCGCCAGACTGGACGACTTAGAATGCTCCCCTGCAGTAACCAAAAATCAGGGCATACCTCAAAAGGGACACTTTTTTTTTTTGTTTTTTGTTTTTTGTTTTTTTTTTTTTGTTTTTCGAGACAGGGTTTCTCTGTGTAGTCCTGGCTGACCTGGAACTCACTCTGTAGACCAGGCTGGCCTCGAACTCAGAAATCCGCCTGCCTCTGCCTCCCAAGTGCTAGGATTACAGGCGTGCACCACCACGCCCGGCATGGGACACTTATTTTTATGTATAGATCCACATGTCTTTTTTTTTTTTTGGTTTTTTCAAGACAGGGTTTCTCTGTGTAGTCCTGGCTGTCCTGGAACTCACTCTGTAGACCAGGCTGGCCTCGAACTCAGAAATCCGCCTGCCTCTGCCTCCCAAGTGCTGGGATTACAGGCGTGCGCCACCACGCCCGGCTTATGTCATCTTTTCAAAAGCTTTAAAATTCATTAAATTATATGTCGAACAAGCTACCTTACTGGAAAATAATAAAACTATGAGACAAACTGAGAAAATTTAAAAATACATTAGCAGTACTATAACCAACCAACAGGAAGGACTTCAAATCTATAATGAATAACATATTTGAGGTTTACTTCATATGGTTTGCATTCTTTGAGTCTCCCAAGTGCAGACCAGTTAACTCTGCCTGAGGACCCACCCACCTAGGCTAAGCAGTGCACACCACTCGCTCGCGCCCACAGCTGGCACCGACTCCAACTCCAACATTCTCTGCCACTGTTTCAAAACATGGCCCAAGAAACCTTCAATACTTAAGAAACCACAATTTTCAAGAATTATCATTTACATGAGGTAATATCAAATGATGGTTGTGCTAGAAGCTCTGAGGTGACATTTCTCTCTCCACTGACCAGCAGATTCACAGGATAAAACCAGTGCTCTGATACCAAGGATACGCAAGCAGAAGACAGAAAGACTCCTTCTGCTATCAATGTCACCTGCTAAGCAGGTCTCCACACATCACCTGAGCACACAGACACACTCCTCACACTCCTGCCAAGAGCTGGTTATGCAACCCAACAGCAACACATAAGATTGCAGATTGTGGAATTAAGGAGAAAGTACATTACCTACCCCTCCCAAGAAAGTCTTTCTAAATACATTTCTTCACTGTTAATCCCCAGAGGGGGAAAAAAAGACTTCACAAGCTTCATTTGTTTAGACAGATAACAGATGAAAGAAAACGAAAGTGCTTATCTGGTGATTAAGAGGTTCATTACAGAGCCTGCCTCAGTCTCCCCAACTGGTGAGATAGCATCTCTGGGGTAATGAGTATGTTTGGAAGCTTTAGGAATGGAGTTAGACTGCCTGAAGCGTGCTGAAGGGCCCTTGGGAATCAGGAAAGCAATGGCCCACATTTGCACGAGGAGGAGGGGCACAAAAAAGGAAGGTGACAACAGAAAGCTTTGGCCATTTCAACACTTAGTTCCAAGACACTTAGTTCCAAGTTGCCCTGGACAAAGAGGAAGGAAATGTGTTGGGCTCCCTTCTCTGATTCCCCACCCCTCTTCCTCCCCAGACTACTCCAAATCAATTAGGTTCTCTTACAACTCGTCTTCCAAAGTTTCATAAAGACCACAATGTCTTTCTATATGAAGATGCCAGGAGGATCTCAAACTTAACACTTCAAAAACTTGAAATATGAGCACATTGGGGCTTGGGGACCATCTGCATCTTTAAAAGGCCCTGGGACAGATTTATTCTGGACCATCTGAACCATCCAGTCCTGGTCAGTCATCACATCCAGGTACTACCCAGGCATGATCTTGTTAGCTTTGGAGATCTGATGAAATCTGGAGGATTAGGATGTTATGGCCCTAGACTCATTGTTATTTCTCTACTGCATCTTGAAGACACTACATTAACTATATGGGTCCAACGAGGACAAGTCAAAGTAAAAAACAAAACAAAACAAAAACTTCTATTACCTATTAAATACTTTGGGATACATAAATCAAGGCACCCAGTAGATATTTTGAGCCTCGATTTTTCAAAAATGTTTAAGATATGAAATTTGATCCCCAAGAAAAAAGGGGAGGAAAAGAAATAAGAGGTGAGCCGGGCAGTGGTGGTGCATGCCTTTAATCCCAGCACTTGGGAGGCAGAGGCAGGCGGATTTCTGATTTCGAGGCCAGCCTGATCTACAGAGTGAGTTCCAGGATAGCCAGGACTATACAGAGAAACCCTGTCTAAAAAAACCAAAAAAAAAAAAAAAGAAAGAAAAGAAATAAGAGGTGAGATTGACTGGGCATGGTGGCTTTAATCCCACTATTTGTGAGGCAGAGGAAAACAGATCTCTTCGAGTTAAAGGTCTGCCTAGTCTACACTGTGATCTTGTCTCAACAAAACAAACAAACAACCACACACACACACACAAACAAGAACTGACACTTGATGTGATATCTTCTATGGCAGGTGAGAATGACCTTGTCTTAAGAGACAATAAAAAAATGGGTTGACAACAAGGTGTACATGCCACTTTGCACAAAATCCACAGTCAGAAGAAGCTCTGCATCCCAAAATGTTGCACAGCAGGAGATAATTATACTGGAGAGGACAAGGAGGCTCCAGACATGCGTGTGTATTCTTGTGCACCCAAGTAACAAGCCAAGAGACGCAGGCTTCCCTAAACAAACAGGTGTTTGCAAAGAAAAGTTGCTTACTAAACACTGTACCCTCAACCACACAAGGCAGAAAGTCAAGGATCCTCAGGCATTTTTTTTTTGTTCTGTCAAGCCCGATTCTTGCTAACCCGGATCATTTGGCACTGGACTCCTCACATATTATGGTACAATATATATCACTATGTATCGATGCGACAAATTCCTTTCTACTACGCTCGGGAGCGTTACAGGGCTCTTTAATCCTTTCCCCCACTTTCCCAAATTAATGTGGCAGAAAGAAAAAGCTCAAATGATGTCTAACAGCTACCCTTTAACACCTGAGCCGGCACAGGCCTGCTAGGCAAAAATGCAAACAGGTAGGCGTTCGCAGCGTCCGTGCCCCTTGAGAGCCACGCAGTGAGAAAGCTGGTTCTACAGGCAGAGGGGCCTTTTCCCTTAAATCCCAAAAGCACACTAATCGTTATGGTCCTTACCGCGCCCCAACCCCCAAGTCAATGCTCACCATCACCCTCTCTCCCGATTAGGTCCTCCATCCCGCGCTTCTCTGCAGCCCCATCTTCTCTCTCCGAGCAGCTGCTCCTTTGCAGCCCCAGACCTACTCCTGCTGGTGCACCTGAGCCCCGGCCCTCGCACACCAAGTGCGCTCGCTACACGCAGCGGGCGCCACGCCAGGCCAGGCCAGCCAGCCCGCCGTCGCCGAAGTGCCCCGGAGCAGGCCCTCCACCCCGGAGTGCGCACTGAGCGGCCCTCGAAGCCGCTGGAGGCGCGAGGCCGGCTGTCACCTCGCAGAAGCATTCACGAGGCCCCGGACGAGCTGGACGGCGCTCCCGCAGGACCCCGAGGCGGTTAACTCCTCCCCCGAAGGCGGCCCGCTCTCCGAGGGCCCGGACGCCGCGGCGAGCACAGCCCGGGCCGTCCGGGGCTCCCAACGCGCGCGTCCCAGACGAGGAGGGGTGTCCGCCATCCGAAACCCGCGCTCGGCTTCCGGCCCGCGCGGCCCCAGCCTCGCCGGCCGCCCCGGGGAACCCGCTCTCCACACGCGGCGGGAACCCGCACCGGCGCTCACCTGGCCGCGCTCCGGCGCGAACTCCGGCGGCTCCGGGACAGTCACCAGCAGCCCGCGGCGATTCGGCGCGCGACACAGCCGGCCGCGTTCTCGCGCCCCCAAGGTCCCGCCCCTAGCGAGGCTGCCCTGAGCTCCCCATTGGTCCCTCGACCTTTTGAATCATCGCCGGCGCTGGCGATTGGTCGAGGCCCAGTGGCGCGTCCGCGCCCTCTCGTGAGCGTCCGCCGTCCCCACCCGGTTTATCTCGGCGGCCCAGGCTCCGAGCCGCGCTTAGCCTCGCACCCTCCCGCGGAGCCGTCCCGCCCGGCGGTCTGTGAGGAGGGTGAAGCTCGGACACCAGGCCGAAGCGTCGGATGCTGTCACCCCGCTCCCGGTCCGTGTGTAACCTCGGGGAGCCAGCGGGCCGCGCTCTCAGCCCAGCCACGGCCGAAGCCCGTGGGCTCTGCGTCCCGCCTGGACCCGACCCCAGCAGGCCCAGGCCGGAGCCCTTAACTTTCCCCCTCCCCTTACTCTCGCCAACCATTGGTTGTCTCTTCCCTTTCTCTCGGGTTGAGAGTTCAAAGCAATTCGTTAAACCCCCTACTCAGTGCTGTTTTTAAAGGTATTTCCAGCATCCCTTATTAAATGCGTCAGAGTGGACGCCGGCCTCGGAAGCACTGTGGGTTCAGATGCAAGGCTGATGGCTTTTCACCCGCAGCATAGCTTCAGGTGCACCGCGCTGTCTCGGTTACAAGCCAGCGAGTGCCTCAGAGCCCTTCCAGAGAACAAGTGCTCAGATCGAATTGTCACTGCCTAGGGGTTTGCCCTGGGTGGAAAGCTAAACCACAGATGTACGCATCAAGAAACCTCTAAACGTAAATCAGCAAATCCCTTAAGCTTCAGCTCTTAAGGATGAACCCTACTCCGAGTCCTGCAGCAAATGTCACAGAAAGGAAAACACTATGGGGAGGGCGTCCTTTAAGATAGATACAACTCCTACTACCAAAGGCATTCTTCACTCATCTTTACCCAGAGCCAAGGTTTCCTTGGGTTTCCTCTACAGCACATATAAGCATTTCCACTTACAAAATAAAAGACCAGAGGGGGGGAACCTTATTGTTTGGTGTTTTGTTTTTGTTGTTTTTTGGTTTTTCGAGACAGGGTTTCTCTGTGTAGCCCTGGCTGTCCTGGAACTCACTTTGTAGACCAGGCTGGCCTCGAACCCAGAAATCCGCCTGCCTCTGCTTCCCAAGTGTTGGGATTAAAGGCTGTGCCACCACCACCCGGCTGTTTGGTTTTTCGAGACAGGGTTTCTCTGTGTAGTACTGGCTGTCCTGGAACTCACGAAACTCAGAAATCCGCCTGCCTCTGCCTCCCAAGTGCTGGAATCAAAGGCGTGCACCACCACTGCCCCGCGAGAAACCTTATTGTAAACTTCGGTTTATAGAGTTTAAAAGAAAAAAGTCCGTGAGTCTGGAGAGACAGCTCAGACGATGAAGTGTAAGAACCTTGTGAGCGAGTCAGACCCTCAGCACCCAAATTAAAACAAGAGGCAGGTGCTCTCAAACAGCTGTAACCTTAGTGGGGGAGGGGGGGAGGGACAGAGGTAGCTGGGGACAAACAGATCCCCCTGAATTCGGTTGGTGGCAGCTAGGATCTGTGAGACACCCTGTCTCAAAGAGCAAGATGCTGAGCAGGCGGGGAAAGACAACTGACTTTAGCCTTCGGCCTCCATATATACATCTGCATACACAAGCTACCCACACAATAAGCCTCTAACAAATTCAGCGTCATACCTTCTATCCACTGAAGACGTTTGTGTATACATAGCCACGGGCACATACAAGTATAGTACAGAACTCATTCCTGCTTTTCCTTAACATTTAACTTTTTTTATTTTATTTTATTCCTTAATAAATTAGGAGGGGAGAGGACATGGCTCTGGACCTACTAGTTAATTGTGAAGATTAGATGTAGTTATTCCTGGGAAATGCAGCTGGCAATAATTCCCTATAACATTCTTTTACTTTAAATTCACTAAAATTCACTAAATTGACATTTGTAATCAGTACATTCAGGTAGATGAAAAGTTTTTGTTAACCACATTTATTCTTCCTCCCCCCCCCCACCCCCCAGACAGGGTTTCTCTGTGTATAGCCTTGGCTGTCCTGGAGCTCACTTTGTAGACCAGGCTGGCCTCGAACTCAGAAATCTGCCTGCCTCTGTCTCCCAAGTGCTGGGATTACTGTTGGTACTCTGTCCAAGCTCCACCCCATAGTTACCTGGCAATAGCCAGGTATGCCCCGCCCCATAGACCTAGCCCACTATAAAAGGGGCTGCTTGCCCCTCCTCTCTCTCTTCTCTCTTACTTCTCTGCACTCTCACCTCTCTGCCCCTCTTGGGCTCTCCTCCCCTCCCCACTCTCTCCACGTGGTCATAGCCGGCCTCCACTCCTCTCTACTTCTCTTCTCTACTCTCTCTCTCTCTGTCCCCACTACACCATTAACTCCCATCCTCTTCCCTGAATAAACTCTATTCTATACCATGTCTCTGTGTGTGTGGTCCTTCAGGGGGAAGAGGTGCCTGGGCATGGGCCCACCTAGGCATCCCCCTTCCACCACGCCACCATGCCACACTCTCTAATCTCTCTCTCTCTCTCTCTCTCTCTCTCTCTCTCTCTCTCTTTGGTTTTTTTGAGACAGGGTTTCTCTGTGTAGCCCTGGCTGTCCTGGAACTCACTCTGTAGACCAAACTGGCCTCGAACTCAGAAATCCGCCTGCCTCTGCCTCCCAAGTGCTACCCCTTCTCTCTTTTATAACCCATCACATGGTGCCAAACCCAGGAACAACATTAAACCATCAATTACAGGCTTGCGCCATGCCACCACTGCCCGGCAACCATGTGTATTCTTAATGGAGTTTGAATTTTTATCTAAATCTTATGGTTGCCCCCCACCCCCCATAATTTGCAATTAGATGTGAGTTGTAGCCTCACTGTTTGCAGCCTATTTAAACTACCAAGTTCATCTTTTTTCTTTAAAAGCTAGAAGCAGAGCATAAGCCCTTTACCCCTGAGCCAGCCACACCCCAGCCCCAGGTAAATCAACTCTAAAGATCCTTTCTCTGAGCATTAGCCTTAAGTAAGCCTAAAAAGTCCGGATGCACTCAGAGTCCAGAAATACTTCTCTGCAGGAAAACATCCCAACTTCAGCAGGACATGGGAGACTTACTGGGAAGCCCTTGCCTGCTGCATTTTGAACAGGTGTGACCATCTCCCAGGCTTGCTCTTTATCTACCCCACCCCCACCCCCACCAGCTCTCCAGAAATCTCCAGACTGAGCCTTCCTTTGACCCTCTGGAATGTCCCCCTGTTTTCCAGAATGCAGCATCCCAGGAAAACCTCACAAAATACTTCACACACACACACACACACACACACACACACACAACTCTGTGCCACGGGCCCATACTCATGGAACATAGGAAATACATCTCATGCTCTTTGTATCTACGCCCATCAAGTTCATACATGGGCTTGATAACTGTGAAACTGTGTCCTGGGGGTCCTCCAGAGAGCCGGGTTCTATCTCTTTGAGCTTCCCCCCAACATGGGAAAAAAACCTACACAGAGAAACCCTGTCTGAAGGGAAAGAAGAAAGAGACAAAAAAGCAATGGAGCAAGCCGGGCGGTGGTGGCGCACGCCTGTAGTCCCAGCACTTGGGAGGCAGAGGCAGGTGGATTTCTGAGTTCGAGGCCAGCTACAGAGTGAGTTCCAGGACAGCCAGGGCTACACAGAGAAACCCTGTCTGAAGGGAAATAAGAAAAAGACAAAAAGCAATGGAGCTCTCCTGCAGGGAAATTCTCCCACCAGCGGCGTGGAAGCCGAAGGCCCATGCCTCAGGTGCCTCTTGTTGACAGGGGCCAGTACTGCTGGCCCTTTTTGGAATGTCATCTTCAGCTGCGCTAAGTGGCTTTTGCTCTTTTGTTTCGTACCCTCTTTACATAGGGCCTCTCTGTAGACCTTGAACCCGGAGCTCTGCGTGCCTGCTGGCGTTACCACTGTGCCCCACTCTCCTAGGCTGCTATGATCGTTCTTCTCTTTGCGCCAGCTTGGTCTTGCCCTCTGGAACACCATTTCTCCTAAACCAGAACACATGATTAAGTGTTTCTTCTTAAACCTACTGTATATCTCAAGAGGAGGTCGGCTCCTGATTTGGAAAACCCAGTTTGTGTAAGCAGAGTAATACATGGCTCCTCCTCCCAAAGACAGTGTCCTCCCACCCACCCACCACCTGTGGAGGGAGAAGAGTTATGGCAGTGAAAACTGCAATGCTGGGGTGGGAGGGCATTCATACATTGCTGCCATTGGTGAAGCTCTGGCTCCACCCCTAGCATGACTAAGTAGTTCTACAATGGCTACCATATTCACTTCTGAACAAAGACCTCTTAGATCTATATCCCATGATTTCTACAACCCCACCACTAAACTACGCCCCATTCTTTTGCCCACTGGGAGCCATGGGGAGCATCCCAGCAGGAGGCAGAGTAGAGAAAGGGAAGACAAGCTGGTGGGGTGGTGTCTGGTGAAGCCCTTCTGGGCGTCATCTGCATTTCTTATCTCAGTGAATAGATACCATCTCCACTCTTAGTGGGATGACTCAGTTATTAATAAAACTGACCCAGGATCACATGGAGCATATAAATACGGGGATAGAAACCCTGATCTGGGATCCGAGGAAGCCAAGGACCCAGAACATCCCTTTTATCTACCCTGGACCCAGCTGGCCCCTAACCATCTAGTTCAAGATGCCTCTGATGTGCTGGGTGAGCGCTCCCAGGTCATCAGAAGATAGCTGTGAACACGTATCCACGTTTGGAAGCAGCAGACTCATCGCTGCTCTCCTCAGGGAATCTGCATTGATTTCACCTGGCCTCTCACCCCTGGGTCCCATCCTTCCGACCACAGTTCCTCTCAGTTCCCCGTTGTGGATCCTGGAGAAGCACGCATGTGTCTTCCCTTCCAGACACTGTCTCAGAATACCCACATTTAGCACAAGATCACTGTACTCTTCCTACTATTTTTAATGCAACACTCAGTGTGATTAAATCTATTTAAAAATGTTTGAGGGTGATGATAAAATATTTGAGATGAATATTTAAAGTCATAGTTGCATAATGAATCTTCATTCATTTCTCTTCATCAACTTGAATGAGATCATCCATTAACTGATAGTTAAACTGTATCAAGAGTGAATTCGTTAAAAAAAAAAAAGAAGAAGAAAAAGCGTGCCAGGGCAGGTGGTGGATTACCCCTTTAGTCCCAGCACTTGGGAGGTGCAGGCCTGTGGATCTCTGTGAGTTTGAGGCCATTCTGGTCTATAGTGAGAATTTAAAGACAGGCAGGACTACACAGAGAAACGCTGTCTTGGAAGAAAGAGAAAAAAGGAAGGAAGGAAGGAAGGAAGGAAGGAAGGAAGGAAGGAAGGAAATTCCTGTCTTTAAAAAACCCTATTGGGGAGCCGGGCGTGGTGGCGCAGGCCTTTAATCCCAGCACTTGGGAGGCAGAGGCAGGCAGATTTCTGAATTCGAGGCCAGCCTGGTCTACAGAGTGAGTTCCAGGACAGCCAGGACTACACAGAGAAACCCTGTCTCGGAAAACCAAAAACCAAAAACCAAAAAAAAAAAAAACAAAACAAAAAAACCCTATTGGGGGTATAATAATGCATTGAACTTTATTATAATGATGATGGGGGCATATGGTGTGGTGTGGTGTGGTGTGTGTGTGTGTGTGTGTGTGTGTGTGTGTAATGACAAGAACAAGAGTACCAGCACATTCATGTGAACAGAGGACAACTTTTGTGGAATCAATTTTCTCCTTCCATCTGCATGTAAGCTCAGGAGTTGAACTCAGGTCACTAGACTTATATGGGAAATGCCATCTGAGGGCCTTGAATGATTTTATCCATCCCACACATGCTGTGCTTTGGAAAGTATCCCCAAAGATCCATGTGTTAGAACCTTCCCAGTGTGTGATGCTACTGGGAGGTGGTAGAGCCTTTAAGAGGCTTCCTTCTTCCTTCTTCCTTCCTTCCTTCCTTCCTTCCTTCCTTCTTTCTTTCCTTTTTTTTTTTTTTTTTTTTTTTTTTTTGTCTTGAGTTGTTTTGGTTTTTGGTTTGTTTGTTGTTTTTGTTGTCAGTTTTGTTTGCTTTTGAGACAGGGTTTCTCTGTGTATCCTGACTATCCTGAGACTCACTCTGTAGACCAGGCTGGCCTCAGACTTACAGATATCCACCTGTCTCTGCCTCCCAAATGCTAGGAGTAAAGATGTTCACCGTGACACCTGGCAAGTCTAGGAGGTGCTAAGCCATAGAAGTATTCACTTTAAGGAAAGTACGGAACCACACTCTTCCTCCTCCTCCTCCTCCTCCTCCTCCTCCTCCTCCTCCTCCTCCTCTTGCTCCTCCTCCTCCTCCTGCTCCTCCTCCTCCTCTTTAATTTTTTTCTTTTTTTGGTTGGTTGGTTGGTTGGTTTGGTTTGGTTTTTGAGACAGGGTTCTAAAGATGAGCACCATTATGACCACCTCCTTTTTAATTTTTTCACTTCCTCACCCTAGGACATGAGTAACTTTGCCCCACCCACACACTCCGCACCTTGGTTCACTGCCTTGCCACGCCCAAGATCAACTGGCCCAGAACTAAAAACATAAATCAAAACAAACCTTTCTTCTTGGCAGGATGACTTAGCTCCAGTGTTGGTTACAGTAACTAAAAGCTGACTAAGACAAGGCACATAGAGTGACTAGATTTTGTGAATGTCTTTTTAAATCACATTTATATCTAAAATACAATTACAACATAGATTCATTTGAAAGTTAAATTGTTGAATTAACAGCACTAAATATTTCAGCAGGAAAAAAATGCATATTTGCATATCTTCCTTCAGACTTTTTTGACTTTTCATTTGATAATAATAGGGATAGATTGCACTTAGGACCTTGGGTTTGCTAGACAAACAATTTACCACTAAACTATATCCTCAGGCCTTTATTTAAGTTTCCCAAATTGGCCTTGAACTCACTCGGTAGCCTGGACTGAGTTCTGGCCCTGGACATGAGAACTTCCTTCCTCCTGAGTAGCAGGAACTGTCTTTGATTGCTTTCCACACCACAGGCTGGATTCCAGGATCCTAAGGCTGCAGCCCAGCAACGTGAATCCCGGCTTACCGCTTTGAAGTTCCTAATTCACTCATACCAATGATACCCAAAGGCCACTCAAAAATTCTCTCCTCGCCGGGCGTTGGTGGCGCACGCCTTTAATCCCAGCACTTGGGAGGCAGAGGCAGGTGGATTTCTGAGTTCGAGGCCAGCCTGGTCTACAGAGTGAGTTCCAGGACAGCCGGAACTATACAGAGGAACCCTGTCTCGAAAAAACGAAAACAAACAAACAAAAACAAAACAAAACAAAACAAAACTTCTCTCCTCGACTACACTAGCCAGGCACTTTCCAGCTTCCTTCCTCTTCCTCTACCTCACCCTCTTTTTCTTCCTAGTTCTTCTCTTCTCTCCCCCTTTTTCTTTCTCCTCCCTTTTTTGCTGATTTCTGCTGTTGTTTGGTTTGCTCTGGGGGTTTCTGTTGAGCCTTCTAGGCCTTAGCGTTGACTTATACTCGTGGACAAGCGGTTCCAGACCACACCAATAGAATCACCTTGTCCTCCTTCCAAAACTCAGGGCTCATGGGAAAACTTGCTGTTTGTTCCAGAAACACCAGAAAACAGAGACCCCCCCCCCCAGCTCCCTACCCTCATAAGAGGGCAAGCCCACCCCTCTCTGAGATTTTTGATACTGTTCACTTACCTGATATTTCCAAGCCCCTATTTACCCCTTCTGACGCCCTCAGTCTCTCTTTGAGTGTCTCATTCACTTGAGATTGGGACTCCCCTCCCCTCCATAGCCCAGGTTACTTTTGAACTCACCACCCTCTGCCCTCAGCCTCCTGAGTGCTGGGATAGAACGGATAGAAAACCATTTCAGCCCGGGCGGTGGTGGCACACACCTGTAATCCCAGCACTTGGGAGGCAGAAGCAGGCGGATTTCTGAGTTCGAGGCCAGCCTGGTCTACAGAGTGAGTTCCAGGACAGCCAGGGCTATACAGAGAAACTCTGTCTCAAAAAAAAAAAAAAAAAAAAAAAAAGAAAAGAAAAGAAAGAAAAAAAGAAAACCATTTCATTTCTGGTAGCAAATGAGTTAAAGTGTCTGTGAAGCACAGTTAATTCCTGTGGGTTCTGAGGAGGGAAGAGAAGCCACAAACCGTGGTTACCAGACACAGTTTGGCAGGGCACGTGTTTTAGACCTTCAGAGGACAATGTTGCATCTTTTGAGATAGTCATAGAAGTGCTGGAACTTGATAGTAGAGTGTTTGCCTAGGCAATACATACATGCACGGGCGGGGGGGTGGGGGTGGGGGGGACTGCGGGGGGCGGGGGGGGGGGGAAGAGGGTTGGTGCTACCAGTGTGCGTGCACACAAACACACACACAAGGCAGGACAGAGAGAAAATTTTAAATCCATGGGAGGAAGAGAGAGCCCTCACTTGCTGAGAATCAAGAATCCTGCACAAATGACTTTTCTTACATCCTTTCTCCTTTCCCAGGTATAAACCTGCAATTTTCTAGGAATCTTATCAGAAACTCCCTTTCTATGAGTGATCAAATCCTAACTCCTCAGGGCAGCCTCTGTGGCTCCGGGTTTTATCTTATCAGATTGAAATTCCATTCACAGAACCTCCAGAGCCACCCTATAATCAAAACAATTCTTATCCACCCTTGGAGATGTACCTGGAGAGACACTAAAAGGTTCGAAACGGACTGAGACGTTTATGTGCGATTCTCCCTGGAGATCTTTATTTTATCTGTAGATGAGTGTGCTGCCTGCCTGCTTCTATGAGCACCAGAAAGAATCAGATCCCTGGAACAGAGGGTTGTGAGCCACCATGATGGAGGGAAGTAATTTCCTCTCCATTCCTGGACCCTGTGACTGCAGAGCTGGAGGGACAGCGATTGATAAAGGTGAAGGATAGAAAGAAAGTACACCGCACGCCTGTAACCCCAGCACTTGGGAGGCAGAGGCAGGCAGATTTCTGAGTTGGAGGCCAGTTCCAGGACAGCCAGGGCTACATAGAGAAACCCTATCTCAAAAAACCAAAAAGAAAAAGAAAAAGAAAGAAAGAAAGAAAGAAAGAAGGAAGGAAGGAAGGAAGGAAGGAAGGAAGGAAAGAAAGAAAGAAAGAAAGAAAGAAAGAAAGAAAGAAAGAACACTTAGGAGGCAGGGGACACTTGAACCCTCTGCCACCACTGGGTACGCTCAGGAGGCAGGAGACACTTGAACCCTCTGCCACCACTGGGTACACTCAGGAGGCAGGGGATACTTGAACCCTCTGCCACCATTGGGTATACTCAGGAGGCAGGGGGACACTCGAACCCTCTGCCACTATTGGGTACCTCAAGCAAGATACTTCAAGTGCATTTCAGAGTATTTCCTTATCAATCGATAGTTCTGACTAAAAGATCTTAAGATTTATTTATTTATTTTATGTACATGAGTACACTCTAGCTGTCTTCACACACACCAGAAAAAAGCATGGGATCCCATTACAGATGGCTGTGAGCCACCGTGTGGGTGCCGGGAATTGAACTCAGGAAGAACAGTCGGTGTTCTTAACCACTGAGCCATCTCTCCAGCCCCTAAAAGATCTTTAATGTTTACTCATTTTGTAAACACAAATGGAATAGTGAAAAAAAAATACTTCAAAATCACATTTGAAAAAAAAAAAAAAAGTTAAACAAATACAGACCAGGCTATGGTGGTTGTGTTTTTTAAAATGGGGTGTAGGCTAATGAGGGGAAATGAGCATGTGCTTGTGCCTACGTGTGATAAACACACAGGTGAAGGTGTAAGCATGGGAAAGCCAGAGGTTGTTATCGGGCCTCTCACGACGCCCACCCATTCCGCCATGCTGATTAGTCAGGACGCCCCGAGACCCTCATGTCTTTGCATCTCCGCTTCTGGGATTTCAGGTTTGCACCACAGGACCTGGCTTTTTTCACATGGTAGTGGGGATCAGAACTTGGGGTCCTCACATCTCCGAAGCAAACAGTTTGGATACTGAGCGTCTCCCCAGGCCCACAAAAGCACACTGCTTTTGAGGAAACTTTAGACTGTTTTGTTTGGTTGGTTGGATTTTTTTTTCTTCTTTTTGAGAAATTTCAGGCTTTTCAGTAAGGATCCACATGGCTGCAGTACAAGCAGATGACTGGAAAGGTTGGAGCCAGCTGGCTGGTGTGCCTGAGGCAGCCTCTCGGGGGCAAGAGGCTGTGTTCCGGGTCCCTGGCAATTTCTTCTGTCTGGTGTGACAGCTCTGCCCTGGTAATGGTCCTAGCGCCTTTGGACAAACTGCTTATGTTGTTTAACATGTCCAAGTTAAAAAAATATCTTTCCTGGTGTTTGGAACCTCTTAGAATCTAAAAATACTCCCCCTAAAAGTGTTTGTAATGCTCAGGCTGTGTGTGACTGTAAGGGGTACAGTTGACAGGAAGGCTTTTGAATCACTTGAGTGAGCTCTTTGTCACAACCACGGCCACCACCCCTGCCCTCACCCCTGCTTTTAAGTACGTTGAGGGAGAAGGTCATGGAAGTTGTACCTGTCCTATTAGCCATACATAGGTCAGTATCCTCCGACTAAAATCTGAGACTACAATATGGAGGACTGTGGACACCAGACTCAGCTCTCAAGGCGTGAGAGACAGGCATGGTGTAGCATGGGACTTAACTCAATGGTCACATCACCACCCTCGCCCATGTTGAAATAAATTAATGTGGTTACAGGCTTCAAGCGCAGGAGGAGCCGTATGACACTTTGCACTGCCTGTGGCTAAGATTTGAGTCATTTTTTAAAGGCGCATTGTCCAAAGTTAGAAACTCTGTCAAATGCAGGGCGGTGGTGGCACACGCCTTTAATCCCAGCACTTGAGAGGCAGAGGCAGGCGGATTTCTGAGTTCGAGGCCAGCCTGGTCTACAAAGTGAGTTCCAGGACAGCCCGAACTACAGAGAAACCCTGTCTCGGAAAAAAAGAAATTAAGAGAGAGAGAGAGAGAGAGAGAGAGAGAGAGAGAGAGAGAGAGAGAGAAGAAGAAGGAGGAGGAGGAGGAGGAGGAGGAGGAGGAGGAGGAGGAGGAGAAGGAGGAGGAGGAGAAGGAAGAGGAGGAGGAGAAGGAGGAGGGAAGGAAGGAAGGAAGGAAGGAAGGAAGGAAGGAAGGAAGGAAAGAAGGAAAGAAACTGTCAAAGTGTCATTAGTGACACCCCAGGGACCCCTCCAGGCTATGCCTCTACCAGCTTCGGGGCAGGTAGTTGCTTAGATTGCTTTGAAGAAAGAGCACAGAAAAGAAAAGTACAGTCTACAGTCTGAGAAGATAAAGAGAGAACCTTTTCCAATTGCTGGAAGGCAGCGGACAGGCCTGTAAGCGGAAGTCTATCTGTCGGCTGCAGAAGTCAGGCCTTCTAGAAGGCCGGCTGAAAGCAGGTGAAACTGAAAGTCCAAAGGGCTGGGCGCTTCCGTTCATTGAGTACCTGAAAGAGCTCAGAGAGAAGAAACTCCGCCCGACCCCCCCCCCCAAGTTCCTAACTAGGAAGGAAGAAGGAAACAACAAGCTTGATCACTCGGCAGTGGAGCGGGACCAGGAGACCCCATCCTTAACCTGAGGGGGCGGGGTCCAGATCCAACACGGTGCAGAGTTCCAGGGTTAATGACCATACCGCTGAGACCTAGTGACCAGTGCAAGGATACCTGTCTAGGGAGGACATGAATTGTCACATCCTCGTGATATCGTCTATATTAGGTTCCCACTTCAGGCTGAGTGCAGGCAGTGGATCCTCGGGTCCTGTATCGTTACAGTGTGGATAAAGTGATCCACACCGTAAATCCCAGAGAGGGCTTCATAACGGGGAGGGGGGAGGGGAAAAGGGGAGGGGGAGGGGAGAAGGGGAGAGGGGAGGGGAAGAGATTACCCTGAGGGGTGAATGCTATGGAAACAAGTCAGCCTGTTAGGTATGTCCTCTGCAGCTGGCTCCAGCCTTCCCTGAAGCAGAGTAACCCGGCGAGCCGAGCGGCAGAGCACAGGATACACCTGTGAAGCCAGTCACCCCAGTTTCCCCAAGGGGGTACAGAGATGGGCGGCTCTTTGTGCCTTGGCAGAACAGTCGAGTGAAAACAGGCAGGAGGAAGTGGATCCAACTCCTGCCCCGGCACTGGCCCAGAGTGGGGCTGGACGCCACCCGAGCGCCGCATCTGCAGACAGATAGGTGCTACGGCCACGCCCAGCTTCCTTAAATCACCACTTGAAAAGGCCGGCGATCCAGGGCCAGGGTCTATCAGTAAGGAAAGCCAGTGCACCAAAGAAGCAAGCCAAGCGGCAGTAAGGAAGGGCCCATCGAGAGAGCTCCTTCCAACGAGGGGCCCAGGCCACAGAACTGGAGAGACTTAGCACTGCAGTTGGGCAGGTCATTCTCACAATCACAGCACCAAGGGACCACCCTTGGACAGGTGGGTTCACCTTAAGGCAAGCAAAAGAGACAGGCAGAGTGCTTCCTTTGATGAAATAATACAAGCTGTATTTTTTTCCCCAGAATTCTAACACACACACACACACACACACACACACACACACACGAGCTTGCCAAGCAGTTCAACTGGGTCTTTATACTGTCTCTATGTGTCTGTCTGTCTGTCCGTCCTTCCGTCCGTCCATCCGTCTGTCTGTCTGTCTGTCTGTCTGTCTGTCTGTCTCTGTCTCCCCCCACACCCTTTATTTTTTAGATACTGGCCAGATTCTAAATATGCTGCTATGGGTCCTTTGGAATTTTCCCCCTTCCTCCATGTGTCTGGGTTCCACGATGGCTCAGCCTCTTTCTCCTTGTCTAACATTCAGGTCACCTGCTGAGATTTACAACTTCTTTTCTGCAGAAGAGGATTCTTCCGGGGCTGGAGAGATGGCTCAGCGGGTATGAGCACCAACTGCTCTTCTGAAGGTCATGAGTTCAAATCCCAGCAACTACATGGTGGCTCACAACCATCCGTAAAGAGATCTGATGCCCTCATCTGGTGTCTGAAGACAGCTACAGTGTACTTACATATAAAGTAAATAAAAATCGAAAAAAAAAAAAAAAGAAGAGGATTCTTCCTTCCTTCCTTTTCTTTCTTTTAAATGTTAAAAATCTGTCTGTTGAGCCGGGCGTGGTGGTGCACACCTGTAATCCCAGCACTTGGGAGGCAGAGGCAGGTGGATTTCTGAGTTCGAGGTCAGCCTGGTCTACAGAGTGAGTTCCAGGACAGCCAGGACTACACAGAGAAACCCTGTCTATGTTTAGATTTTAGCTTGTAACACCATCTGAAAACCATGTCTTCTACTCTATAACCTCTCTCTCAATGTTAAACAACTTGAGTTTGATTGTGAGACTAAAACTAGTCTTTAACCCCATCAGGAATCTGAGAATGACTTAAACATTACCTGGGTATATAGGAAGCACCAAACACAACTTCTCAAACTTAAACAATTGCAGAGACAGCTGGACAGCATCCCCAGCTCCTCAAAATGTTAGAGCATCAGTCTTTTTTTTTTTTTTTTTTTTTTTTTGGTTTTTTCGAGACAGGGTTTCTCTGGCTGTTCTGGAACTCACTCTGTAGATCAGGCTGGCCTCGAACTCAGAGATCCACCTGCCTCTGCCTCCCAAGTGCTGGGATTAAAAGCGTGCACCACCACCGCCCGGCAGAGCATCAGTCTTTAGCCTTCTGGCCCAGGATCATCTGACAGACCGCTGCAAAGCAGAATTATTGAGGACTGCTTACCCTGCCTTGGCAGAGCCAACAGTCAACTATTCTGCACAATGTGTCCTTTTCTTGAATAGTATTTTGTCTGCAGATGAAATAGGCAATTTGTGTCCAGTGACTACCTTGTCACAATAACCAACCTGGCCTAAAAGTGCAAATGCTCAATATCTTCTTTGAACTAAAAAGGGGGTGCTGTCAGGAGCAGAGGTGTCTCATTGTCAAATGATTAAATAACATTAAATGTATCATTCTGTGGATTTCTGATGTTTTGAAGATTTTATATATATATATATATATATATGAACTGTTAAACCTTGACTGTTCTTATATATTTCTGATTGAAATATATCCAAAACACCCTTTTGTAATTAAATCAGAATCAGCATAACCAGGAGTTTGCTATCTGCCTATTTACCTTTCTTGTCAACACACACACACACACAACACACACACACACGCCAGGACAATTTCTTGGGGATCTGTCTGTATTCTGATGTTAATTCTGCTTCTTCAAGAGGGGCTGCAGAGGAGTAGATCATGTTCTGAGGTGATTTCATGTGATTTCCCCCCATTTTAACTGGTCAAATCAAGGCATTTGGGGCTCCTCCCTCCACCTGCATGTCGGCTGGCCCTGAGCTGAGGGGCCCAAGCTAGCTGGAATAGAACAAAGATCCTGCTATGAGTTGCATCAGATCAGCTCCTGTCTCTTTTGGGGGAGATGTCTAACACTTCCCTGGCACTACAGGACCTGTTTAGAAATTGTTCTTCAGAGCAAATCCCATCTGTGTTATCAGGAAATCAGCACTTCAAAGACCAGAATTCAGGAGCGGTAGCTCTAAAGTATTCGCCCTCAAATACTTCACAAATATACCAGTAGAGTCGGGGTAGCAAACAGGAATCAGCAGGGGTGGCATGGCCTAGCAGAGACAGCCAGGCCTCAGCTGAATCAGCAGGAGTCAGCAGGAGGGACCAGGACCACCGGGGACACCAGAACTTCATGGCCTTGTCTCTCAACAAGCGAAGTTCAGCGAAGACTGAGACCAAGAAGTGACGCAAAGCTCGCTATGCCAGCAGGCCTCTCTCATGGTCCGTTGAGTCCTGTTTGTACTCCCTGTAAACATCAGGCGTCCTCCTCAGGTCTTGCTCACCATGTATCTTGCCTTGAGTCTGTCTTAGCTGGCATCACTCTGCCAGTCAGCCCAAGTCCAAAGAAGGGGCAAGAAGCCACCAGAAGTTTTTTGGTGCTTTTCTCTCTACGGAGCCCTGACAAATGGAGCCCAACTATGCAGTGTTAGGCAGACCAGCACATGTGTGTCCTTAGCGAAGACTCCATCATATGTTCTTGGACATGCTTGCATTAGTGAAACATCCTTTCACCTGTGTCTGCTTCAGGAAAACACTCCTGTACGTGTCTGCCCCAGGAAAACACCATCCGACACAACTGACTTTCCAAAGAACCCTTAAGTTTCCACTTCAGATGACAAATTGACATTGTCATGCATAAATATTGATTGCATCACATTTGTCTGTTTCTTGTGTGTGTGAGAGAATGTGTATATGTCAGTATGTGTGTGTGTGTATGTATATATATATGTCTGTGTATATATGTGTGTGTGTATGTGTCAGAGTGTATATATATGTGTTTGTGTGTCAGTGTGTGTGTATGTCTGTATGTGTGGGTATATGTGTATCAGAATGTATGTCTGTGTTAATGTATGTGTGTGTGTCAATGTGTATGTCTATGTGTATGTGTGCCAGTGTGTATGTCAGAGAGTATGAATGTGTGTGTCAGTGTGTATATGTATATGCGTGTCAGTGTGTGTGTGTGTCTTTCCACGAAGGGATGTTCCAACACTAGGGCTACACTGATGAGTGGATCCATCTCAAAGGACTAGAGCAGAGGTTTTCAACCTGTGGATTGTGACCCCTTGGTGGGGCGTGGGCATGGAATGACCCTTTTACAGGCGTTGCCTGAGACCACTGGAAAACACAGATAGATATCTGCATCCCTGTTTGGCTGGAAACCTTGCTCCCTCTGCACAAGCTGGGAGAGACACTGCCAGCTCTCCATCCTTCAACCCGGCCTACACAGAGAACACCCCACTTCCCCTGCTCCAAGAAAACTCCAGGCTAACAGGTCCTCGTCTCAGTGTTCAGACGACCCACCCAAGAGTGCCTGCCCAGGGGCTCAGGTTTTGACCATACAAGGGCACAATCCCAGGTCCGAACAGACAGGCCATCGCTCCCCACCTAAGCTCTATAAGCCCCGCTTGCTTAAGCCTGGATGCCCGACTCCATTGCCCTCTGTGAAACCAGTGAGTCCTCCCGAGAGCTGCCTCTAATAAACCTGCCTTTATCTACGTTTAATCTGGTCTAGTCTAGCCTCTATCTATCTGCATCACTGAGGGAGAGAGAAAGGCATCCGATAATGATTCGCAGCAGCAGCAAAGTTACAGTTATGAAGTAGCAAAATAAAATGTTTTATGGGGCTGAAGAGAAGGCTCAGTAGGTAAGAACACTGCTCTTCTGGAAGTCCTGAGTTCAGCTCCCAGCAACCACATGGTGGCTCACAACCATCTGTAATGGGATCCGATTTCCTCTTTTGGTGTGAATGAAAACATAGCGCCATCTGCATGTGCCCACCCTCCCCCCACCCCGTGTGTGTGTGTGTGTGTGTGTGTGTGTGTGTGTGTGTAATTTTATGTTTGGGGGTTGCCACACCATGAGGAACAGTATTAAAAGGGTCACAACACTATGAAGGTTGAGAAGCATTTCTCTAGAGGGTGTGAAAGCAGCTTTGGCTCTCCTTACAGCAATCCCTTGTAATGCTGGGCTATTTGGCAGAAAGCAGGGCTGGGGTGGGGCCTTAGTATTGTTTGGACCTGAATTTGACCTCACATCCTGAAGTAAGTGGCAGTTGCTGCCCTGCACGGGAGCAGGAAGTGGGTGGGGCTTGCCCCACATGGTGGTTCAGGAGAGAAGAAACGGGGAAGTCATAACCTCTGCGGTTTGGTTTGTGTTGTAATATGAGCATCAGGAAGCGGCTCTTACAGAGCCTGATGTGTAAGGTTAAAGGCAGATAGAGCCCTGACTGGCGGAGGGGACTCCTTCATCCTCCATGGGAACCGCCCGGGTCCTGGTAGCTGGAAAAACCATTAAATTTCAGGAAATCTCCCCCAAACATCACTCTGTCATTATAACGGAACAGTCAGAGAGTATTGGCAACAATCTAATTTGGTCAGCCCGGCCTGAGCCCAGCACTTGAGAGGCTGCGGCAAGAGGATTGCTGTCAGTTTGAGGTCAGCCTGCCTACAACCCGAAATCTGACTCAAAAACAAACAAAAAAGAAAAACCAAAACTACCAAGAACCCCCACAGGGTCCCACATGATCCAGGCCGACCTGGAATGACCTTTGATTTCCTATCCTCCTGCCTCTACCTCAGAGGGTTGAGATTGCAGGCATGACCTATCACACCCAGTTGATTCTGTGCTGAGGATCTGAACCCAGGGTTCTGGGATTGCAAGATAAGGATTCTACCAACTCAGTTACGTCCCCGATTCTAGCATGCCTTACTTACTACTTAAAGATAAGCAGCTTCAAGATGGGTCATTCCAAGGCATAGTGGCACATGCCTTAAATCCCAGGAGGAGGAGGCAGGAGGATCTCCTGAGTTTCAGGCCAGCCTGGTCTACAGAGTTCAGGACATCCATCCCGGGCTACACAAAGAATAGCTGTCTTAAAAAAAAAAAAAAAAAACAAAAGCAAAAAACAAACGAACAAAAAGCAGCCCCTCCCCCACTGTGGTTTACCTTGACTGAAAAACAGCACCAGTCAGCAGTGTTACCCAATTTGGGGTTCACAGCTTGTGCACTGACAAACCAGTTTCAGCTAGCCACTGTCCATAAGACAACTAAAAGAGCCAGATTAGTGGTAAAACATAGAAAAAAGAGATGGGACTGCATGGGGAAGATGGGCTTAGGAGAGGGAATCCTTGGATATCTTTTTCCACCTTGGGGTCCTGTTTAAACAGAAGAGGGGCCACACCTAAGTAGTCTGTGAGGCGCGGTCCTGCCCACCATCAGCTCTGTGTGTAAACGTCAATACTGTTACGTAAGGTGCCACTCTGGCTGGTTGCAATTCCCTCTCCCAGCATGAGATGACCGAGGAGGAAAGCTTTCGATCCTTGGGGTTCATGGTTTCAATAGTTTCTTTAGGACATCCTCATCCCTGTCCGGTCAGACACACTGGGGGTGGGGGGGGGGGAGGGATGAAGAGGAGAGACCTAGAAATAGTGTGGTGTTCTATCTGTCCCTTCTCTGAGTCTCAGGTCATCTGGCAAACAGGGAGCCCTGACTCTTGTCCACATTCCTAACCCCCTTGTCTGCATCCATGGACCGACCCGATTGGTTTTGAAAATCCATCCAGCAATCTGGGAGAAATGGGAGTTGCCATCTGAAGGACTTAGTAGCCAGAACACATTGTTTACAAGACAGCCAAAAAACAAAAACAAAACAAAACAAAACAAAACAAAACAAAAAACAAAAAAAACATCCCTGGAAGGGATGGATATCTGCAGACTGCAGACAGAAGCCCTTGGAGTTTAGTGGGATGGAGCCTCCCATCTACATCCCTGTGATGGTCACCTCAGACACGTCCTGAGCATCCAGGTGGGGTAAAGACTGTCCTTACAAGGGTGTTCGTCCCTACAGCTCCCCCCAGGTCCTGTCCCTGCGACACGCCTGACTTGGCCAGTGAACATGACTGGGGCTAGGGCAGGACAAGTTCTTCCACAGAGAAGACGCCCGAAGATCTGCCCTTGGAGATTATTAACCATTAACAAAATTCCCTGGCATGGCACCTCCCCAGTGCAGCGCGGGTGTGGGCGAGCCCTCTGAGAAGCCCGGGAAGCCTGCTGTAAACTGGCGCCACAGAACAGGCAAGGGTTGCCTCTAAAAGCCCTTCTCAGGCCTCAGGGTTCCCCCGGGTGAACTTCACAGTAGCTTTGATCTTAATTAGCATTCTAGGATACTAAAATCTACAGTCACACTCTTCTAAGGAGCTAACCCTGGGCCCAGAGACAGATGGTGCCAAGAGGTGGAGTTTCCAGGGGTTGGGACAGGCCAGCCCTATCGCTGTGTCTGGGCGAGTGACAATAAATAGGAGGCCAGCCTTATCTCTACAGCTTGCACTAATGGACTGGCATGGTGTTATGGGGGTGGTGAATATGTCCACAGAGATTCCGCCTTCTTCAACTTGCTGTGGAGAGGGAATTCCTAGGGAAAACTGTGTGCAGGGGCTGGTGAACATGTCCCAGCCTGGCCTGAAGAGCCCCTACTCGTTCCCACGTGGTCACCTTCCCAGATTCCTGTTTTATTACATTTGCGTATCTGTTGTAGGTGTAAAGGTGGGATGCTGGCCACAGTTTTCTTTCTTTTTCTTTTCTTTTCTTTTTTCTTTTTTTTTTCTTTTTTTGAGACTACACAGAGGGTTTCTCTGTGTAGTCCTGGCTGTCCTGGAACTCACTCTGTAGACCAGGCTGGCCTCGAACTCAGAAATCCGCCTGCCTCTGCCTCCCAAGTGCTGGGATTACAGGCATGCGCCACCAAGTCCGGCTGGCCACAGTTTTCTATTATCCGGGTCCCAGGGATCAAACTCAGGTTGGCAGGGATGGTAGCGAGAGCGCCTTTGCTTAATATCTGGGCAGCCTGATTCTTGTTTGGAGAAACATCTGGGCTCATGCTTCCTGGGCGTAGCGCACCCTGCTGGATCAGCGGAGGAAACTCCCCTTCCCAGTCAGGATGCCACAATGGATGGACATCAATCCCCACTGAGAGAAAGGAACGCGACAACCTTATGCCCACCCTCTGCATGACGCCAGAGCAGGAAAAGCAGGGGCTCCTGGCGCGTTTTCTTTCGGGAGCCTTCTCCCTGTGCCAGACCCCGCTACAGTCTAGCCATAGTCCAGTGGGGAAATGAAATGCGGCACAGTGGGGCTGTACTCTGACCTGAAGCCAGGGATCCCAGAGAAGGACCGTTAGAGCCACAGCGGCTGTTCCTAGGAGAAGCCCCTGAAGAGCGGGCCGGAATGAAAGTCAAGGAGCTACATCGATGGTATTAGAGAGCGCGTACCTCCTCCTCCCCTCTCCTACTCCAACCCTACCCACCTGCCTTAGGCTGGCCTCAAGCCCCTCCCTCCCTCCCTCCCTTCCTCCCTTCCTCCCTCCCTCCCTCCCTCCCTTCCTCCCTCCCTCCCCCCCCCCCCCCCGGGATCTCAAACCCAAATTAGTGTGTTGAACACAGGTCTCAGTGAAGCAGGGCTGGTCACAACTGGTCAGCCTGACCCTCTTCCTCTAATGCAGTGAGTCTGAACCCCAATAATTGGGTTTTGTTCCCAGAACGATCAGCACTGGAAACGTCGTGGATGGTGACGTTCTCCCGCACTGTTCCGCCCTAGCTCTGGGAACATGATGAGTTCACACAAGTGTCTCTAGGACAAAGTTCTTCAGCACTTGAGTTCAGTGGAAACTTCATCCTTCCTAGACACCCACCTCTGGGTTTTGGGGACAGTATTTGTTCTTCCTTTTGTTTTTCTTGTTAGTTTTGGGGTGTGTTTGCTTGTTTTTCTTTTTTAAAGATTTATTTATTTACTTTATGTTTGTGGGTACACTGTAGCTCTACAGATGGTTGTGAGCCATCATGTGGTTGCTGGCTCTGGTCCAAAGATTTATTTATTATTATATGTAAGTACACTGTAGCTGTCTTCACACACTCCAGAAGAGGGCGTCTGATCTCATTACAGAAGGTTGTAAACCACCATGTGGTTGCTGGGAATTGAACTCAGGACCTCCATAAGAGCAGTCAGGGCTCTTAACCACTGAGCCATCTCACCAGCCCCATTAGATTGGTCTTCGAGACAGGGTTTCTCTGTGTAGCCCTGGCTGCCCTGGAACTCACGCTGTAGACCAGGCTGGCCTTGAACTCACAGAGATCCACTGTCCTTCCCTTCTTGCACAAACAAGAATGTTTAGGTTGGGATCTAAAACTTGTTCAGCCTGAGGGACCTTTGTGAGGTAGCCGTCACAGCCTGTGAGTCTCCCAGAGGTTCGTCAGCCCAGGGTAAACTCAGCCTGGAGATTCCCCGACACTGTGGGGGTCCCGCAGCCTTCTGCTCTGGTATTCTAACCAAAACATTGGCTGTGACCTACCAGTATATGGGGTCCTGCAACGTAACAATATATAGGCCCTTTTCCCGCCTGACTCTCCTCTCAGGGTCTGACTTGCTGACCCCTTATCTCAGAACCTTGCACTCCACCCCCACCCCCCACCCTCCACCCCACCCCCCACCCCGCTGCTGCTCCACCTGCCTCTCCCTTGCTGAGATTTTAGGATACTTAATCCTCAGCTCCATCCATGCTGGGAAGGAAAGGCACCAGAGCCAGGGACGGAGACCTGCGGGCAGGCCTCTCAGGCCTGGGATTGAGGTGTCAGAGTGGATACCACTTGCCCATTCTGACAAACTCCTCTCTTTCACACCTCTCCAAATGGCTGTCCCCTCTGGTGTCTTGGGCTCTCCCAGGAGCTGTAAAGTGTAACAGTTTCCTCCGAGATAGAATCCATCCTGCAGTGAAGCTCCTTAAACGGAAAGGCAAGCAATTCAAAGGCCACCTGCCTCTAGCACTCAAGCCCACACCTGCAAGGCTCACGGGGGTGGGTCAGAGTCCGTCCTTCCCTCCCAGAATCTGCACCCTAGCATGGTAAGCAGGGCTGGGGTAGATATAGATATAGATATAGATATAGATATAGATATAGATATAGATATAGATATAGACATAGACATAGACATAGATATAGAGGTGATGTAGATTAGATATAGACATAGGTATAGATAGATATAGATATAGATATAGATGTAGATATAGATATAGATGGTCGATTAGATATAGATATAGACACAGACACAGACACAGAGGCTGGCTCACACATACCTTTCTTCTATCTCCCAGTCCACAGAGCTCCCGGGGAGTTGAGGCAGGGATGGAGATGAAGTCTTAGGAGCTGGGCTACTCTGCCAGGACCCCACCCCTGCAAACCTGGAGTGTGGGTGGGTGCTCTTCCTGCTCTGAGGTAAGAGCTGTCAGGCTCAGAGCTGGTTCATACTGCAGAGCCGGGCCTCAGTCGGCGTTCTCCTCACAGTTTGGCCCCCTTTGAGCTTCTGAGACTGAGAATTGCTAGGGAACTCAGCAGAACCGCTGACCACTGGTGGGGTCAGAGGGTGGACATAGACCCCACCAAGGGAGTCAGGGACAGGCAAAAACAAAGCAGCCACCACAACTGTGGGGACCAAAAGAGTCAGGACAACTAAGTACAACTAAGTCAGGACAAGGTGGGAACTGGACCTCTACACCCTTGCCATCCTCTGCGCCTTCCAGAGGCGGCGCTGTCTCTAATGCTGCCTGCAGGAGGCAGGGGAGGGCGGGGGAGGGGCTCAGCAGCATGCTTCAGTTCCCTCCTGGGGTATTACCACAGTCACCCAGTCACCCTTTCTCGTCTGCGTATGAGAAACAGCATTTTTTGGACGTTTCATTGTGCGTGGCCGGGAAGCTTGGTGTTCACCTTGGGGCAGCCCTCGGAGGATTGTAAACTGAGAAAGCGAGCACACAGGAAGAGGCTGACACAAGAGATGGCCTCCCAGGACACACGCCCAGTGACCCACTTCCTCCAACGGGCCCCACTCCGGCCACTCACCCTTCCTGGCAATGCTGCCATATTATGAACCAAGAGATTATGGTCTCCTGATAGTGTAGCGCCCCAAGGGTCTAACCACCTCAAGTTCCCTCAGGCACTCCCAGGGGTGAGTCATCAATCTGGGGGGGGGGGAGTTTCTTAATCCAACCCAGGTGACAAGATTCATCATCGCAGTCCCCTAAGTAGCATCCCAACCCCCCACTCCTCTCCACCCCTCCCCACACCCACCCCACTCCTGCCCTCACCCCACACGCAGCCAAAGAGTGGCTCTCTTTAAATCCGGACTAAGGTCTTGCTGTTTGTCTGCTTGAACCCTCCTGAGGCTCCTCACCTTTCACCTGTACGTATCCTGCCGAGTCTGCTCTTCTCCCCCCCCCCATCCTCCACCTTCATCCCCCACCTCCCCCCACCCCCCACCCCCACGCTGTCCTCTCTCTTCACCTACTGCTTAGCACCACAACGACCTTGTGGCTGGCTTCCACCTGAGGACCACTTGCTGCTTTCTCTAGTGACCTACTTCCCAAACACTTTCAGGGTCCCGCCCTTTCTCAGGTGACACACACTTAACTCTACTAAAAATTGTATTTTGAGCCGGGCGGTGGTGGTGCACGCCTCTAATCCCAGCACTTGGGAGGCAGAGGCAGACGGATTTCTGAGTTCGAGGCCAGCCTGGTCTACAGTGAGTTCGAGGACAGCCAGGGCTACACAGAGAAACCCTGTCTCGGGGGAAAAAAAAAAAAAAAAAAAAAAACAAACCCATCCAGACAAGAATTGGATTTTAGGCTGAAGAGATGGCTCAGCAGGAGTTGGCCCAAACACTGGGCTGTCTGTGGTGGTTTGAGTCTGTGGTGGTTTGAATAAGAATGGCCCCCAGAGGCTCATAGATTTGAATGCTTAGTCATCAGGGCATGGCACTATTTGAGAAGGATTGGGTGTGGCTTGTTAGAGTGGGTGTGGCTTTGCTAGAGGAAGTGTGTCACTGGAGGCGGGCTTTGAGGTTTCAAACAAAGCCCATGCTATCCCAGTTCTCGTGTTCTCTCTCTCTCTCTCTCTCTCTCTCTCTCTCTCTCTCTCTCTCTTTCTGTGCCTATGCATCAGAATGAAGCTCTCAGCTACTGCTCGGCACCATGTCTGCCTGCATGCTGCTATCATGTCATGGTGATAGTGGACTAGACCTCTGAAACTGTAAGCGAGCCCCAATTAAATGCTTGCTTTGATGGGGTCTGCCTTAGTGTCTCTTCACAGAAATAGAACACTGACTAAGACACTGTTCTCTCAGGGAACCCAAATCACCTACTTTACAGCCACCTGCAATTCCAGCTCCATAGGGATCTGACGCCCTCTTCTGGCCTCTAAGGGAACCTATGCTCAAAGTGCACATACCAATGCACAGACACACACATAATTTAAAATAAAACCATTAAAGAATTTCAGTTCAATGCCAATCCTACTTCCTTCCCTGTCCCCTGTAGCACTTTTCCAGCAGGCAGGAAGATAGACAGGATTCACAGACAGACAGACAGACACGTGCATACACTCTCTCTTGCACGCTGTTCAGTGTTTCAGGTTAGGAAGCAGAGCGCCTGGTATCTGTTTTGTTCTCTCTTTCATTTCTAGCTCTACAGCGATGCTCCAAGGGCAATAAGGAATGAACAAGTTCAGACTCTGGTCTAGGTGGCACGGTACGGTACCTCTGAGTGGCTTGCTGCCCTTTCTCCATAAGGATGTGGTTGTGGCCGGGCGGTGGTGGCACACGCCTTTAATCCCAGCACTTGGGAGGCAGAGGCAGGTGGATTTCTGAGTTCGAGGCCAGCCTGGTCTACAGAGTGAGTTCCAGGACAGCCAGGGCTGCACAGAGAAACCCTATCTCGAAAAACCAAAAATAAATAAATAAATAAATAAATAAACAAAAGAATGTGGTTGTGGTGATAACCTTTGAACAGCAAACACAGAAGTGAGTCTCCCCTGAGGTGGCAGCCATTCTAAGTCCCCAGTACTTCCTCCCCTTATTGGGAACAGCTGAACCTGGTCATCTTTTCTTTGTTCTAGTTTAGGTCTTTTTTTTTTTTTAATATTTATTTATTTATTATACGTAAGTACATTGTAGCTGTTTTCAGACAGCCCCAGAAGAGGGCATCAGATCCCATTACAGATGGTTGTGAGCCACCATGTGGTTGCTGGGATTTGAACTCAAGACCTTAGGAAGAGCAGTCAGTGCTCTTACCCACTGAGCCATCTCTCCAGCCCGTAGTTTAGGTCTTTTAACATAGGGTCTCACTCTGTAACCCAAGCTGGCCTCAATTCACAGTCCTTCCATCTCTGTCCCTCTGAGTGCTGGGATACCTGGCAAACATGGCCATCGTTTAGAGACCATACTTGAGACTCCTCTGATAGGACAGGTCAGTGCTCCTAGAACCTTTAAGTTTAAAAATGTTTTGTTTGTTTTTGTTTTTTTGTTTGTTTGTTTGTTTGAGACAGGGTTTCTCTGTATAGCCCTGGCTGTCCTGGAACTTACTCTATAGACCAGGCTGGCCTCAAACTCAGAAATCCACCTGCCTCTGCCTCCCAGAGTGCTGGGATTACAGGCGTGCGCCACCACGCTCGACGAGGAATGAATTCTGACGTACACTATCACACATGAACCATGAGGATGATGTTAAAATAAGCAAGCCAGACACAAAGGAAGAAAGAACATTGTTTTACATGCCCCGGATACATACCCTGTCAGATCTGTAAGGGAAGACAGCAGAATGAACCATTGCTGGGTCTGCAGGACAGGGAAGGTTCTCGTTTGGTGAAGAGTTTCTGGAAGACGTGGGTTTCCGTGTGGAAAGGGGGTCTGGAGGCTGTGGAGATGGCTGCCCAGGGGTCTGAACCTGCTCAATGGTACCATGTGGTCCCAAAGCCTGAGATGGCTCAGTACCAAGTTTCACAACCTGAGTTTGGTCCTCAGAACCCACACAGCAGAGAGAAGGGACAGACTCCCCGTAGCTGTCCTCTGACCTTCATAACACGGTCTCTCCTTCTCTCTCTCTCTCTCTCTCTCTCTCTCTCTCTCTCTCTCTCTCTCTGAATTGGTGTTATTCAGTAACCCATCTAGTCTGTGCGAAACCCTAGGCTTACTCCACAGCAATACACACATGGTCATGCACATAAACACACACACCATACACACACATACCACACACCACACCACACACACCCACCACACACACACATACCACACACATACACACCACACCCCACACACCCCACACACATACACACACCCTACACATATACCCTACACACACCACATACCACACCCCCACACCCACACCTACACACACTACACACACACACACACACACACACACACACACCACTCCCCACCTCCCCACACTCTTCCCCCCACACCACACACACACATACACACACACACACACACACACATACACACACATATTCAGCCACTGAGAGTACACATTTGGGTGTGTTAGTGGTAGAACCCATCAGATAGGCTCTTAATCTGTCTGTCTCTGTCTGTCTTGTCTGTCTCTGTCTCTGTCTGTCTCTCTCCTCTCTCTGAGACAGGGTTTTTCTGTATAGCCCTGGCTGTCCTGGAACTTGCTGTATAGATGAGGCTGGCCTCAGACTCACGGAGATCCTGCTCCCTCTGCTTCCTGAGTGTGTCTACACCACCATCGGTCAGCTAGCCATTTGTTGAAGGAAGGGATTCCTGTTACCAAGAGCATCACTCTGGACTCATAGTTCTGACCATCTTGGGTCCTTATCATCAGCCATGTGACTTGGGGGTGAGGTAATGCTTCTAGGAACAGCAGCAGAGTGTGTGTGTATGTGTGTGTGTGTGTGTGTGTCTGTCTGTGTGTCTGTGTGTCTGTGTGTCTGTGTGTCTGTGTGTCTGTGTGTCTGTGTGAGGGGTGTAGCATCTACCTAGGAAAGCCTGCTCCTGACAGAGATAAGAGGGAAAGAAGTTACATACCTGGCACAATATCTGCCCCACAGCAAGCCCTCAAAGCAAAGGCCGAGGCCGCTGAGCTGTTGTCTTCACAGAGAAGAAGGAAGAAGCTGCCGGAGGAGCAGGCGCCATCCCTGCATTCTGGGCACGTCCCTGTGTGAACTGTCTTGGGCACAGAGCCTCTCTGAGCCACCGGTGCTGTCCACAAACACCATTGTTTACCTGGCACAATAGCTGCCAAGAATCAGCATCGGCAGCAGTTTGCTGTGGCTTGAGTGGCCCCAAGTCCCCCTGAGTTGAGGCACTCCAGCTACATGCAGTTGGAAGGTGATGGAACCTTTAAGAGGCAGGGCATCTTAAAGTCATTTGGGGTGCATCCTTAAAGGGATCCTGGGACCTCAGCTCCTCTCCACTCTTTAGTTTCCCAGCCACCAGCTGAACAACTTTACTCCACACACACTTTGGCCATGATGCGTTGCTAAACCCAAAGCAATGAGGCCAACCAGTCACGAACCAGAGAGTCTGAAACCGCGGGCAAAGGCAACCTTTTCTCTTCGTAAGTTGACTTGTCTCCGGTGCTTGTTACGGGAATAAGAAACTGATGAACACACATTGTTGGTTAATCATCAATATCACCATTGATGTCTATTTGTTGAGAACATATCCCAGCCTCCAAGCACACAGGAGCAGGACAGAGCTCCCAGGGGTCTGGGAAGGCCTGTTCTGGTGGAAGACGGCACTGACCATATAATTCAAACCTTTTCTACACCCGAATGTGACCCTGCCCATGCCACCTTCAAAGGTCACTTTCTCCATCTGTTCTAGGTCAGTAGTTGTTGGATGAAGGAATGAACGACCCAGTAGCCAGCCCCGTCCAGGGAAATGCAGAGCCAGGGCCTTTACCTCACATTTCTTTCACCCACCATGACCAGCCTGAGCTATTCCCATGACACAGATTTAGTCCAGAAAGCCAAACCTGGGACTGCAGTTCAGCTTAACTGTGGGAGTATGCGCTCAGCACACACAAGCTCCTGGCTTGGCTCTCCAGCCCCCAAAAGCAAAAAAAAAGAAAGAAAGAAAGAAAGAAAGAAAGAAAGAAAGAAAGAAAGAAAGAAAAGAAAAGAAAAGAAAAAGAAAAAGAAAAAGAAAAAGAAAAAGAAAAAGAAAAAGAAAAAGAAAGAAAGCCTTCCAAACCGCATTGCCAATCACTGTCTAATGGCTAGAAGGCGGAAGAAAGTAGGGTTCTTCCCAAGGGCAGGTACTTTCCCAAGCCATTGACAGATACCTCTGCAATTAACTTGTTTCCAGCTGCCTTTGCATGTGTAGCAGGGGACCTTATCTGCCCCTGCCTGCGGGGGATCTGGAGGGATGGAATTGCCTTTGAGGAGGGAAACCTGACTCACCCTTATCTTTACTTTCTGTACACTCTGTAGTGACCAGGAGACACTTTACACTCTGTAGTGACCAGGAGACAGATACAGCCCAACACTGTCATCAGCAACCCCAGGAGCGCCTTTCTTCCCTCCCTGAGGACTGTCACCCAGGGCAAGCTGGGTCCTTGACTAAATCACAGGAAATGATTTCGGGATGAGCCAGGGCAAAATAAAGTTAGTATAAAGTCAATACCGAAGGGCTCTAACACATTGTCTCTGCAGGGACTTTGGGTTCTCAGTGTGTCAAGTTTCTTGGTTCTCAGCAGGAAAGGCGCGTCAGAACCTAGAGAAGGGGGTGCTTCTCCTCATTCCCCTCAGCTTTCCCCTCGTCTTCCTCTCCCTTTCAGGTCTGATGCGTGCTTGGGATCTGGAGAGCCGGAAGTGGTCAGGGCAGAAGCCCTCTGAGGCCTGTTAGGATTGCAAGGTCACCCGGAAGATGGCAGGCTTTACTGAGAGCACAAAACCTACTCAGCCCAAAGATGGATTTAAGAAAATCACACACACACACACACACACACACACACACACACGGAAAGCCCAGCTGCTTCTTCTCAAACTGGTCATAACTCCATATGGGGCAGAGCAAATGTTACATCCGAATTAAAGATGCAGTGAGTCCCCAGTGTGTCTGTCACATGTCTGTCAACTGTGCTGCAGAGTGTGGCCTCCCGCAGACTCCGTTCTGAACACACATGTGTGCTGTGCACTGTATATGACCTGGTATGGGACCCGTGGATGCTGCCTGACCCCCTCAGCTCAGATCCACAGAACCACAGTGCCTTTACCACACACACAAAATCTTCTGTTCTTACAAAAACATGGAGGTTTAATTACGGAAAACAAATGCTTTCGGTGTTTTCCCACTGACATCCCTCAGCATGCGTCCCATGAATGCATCTTCGGGTTGTATTATGTAAGCATATTTGACTTTAAAATTTGCTGTTTGAGCTGCTGACTTGAATTTCATTAAAAAAAATCATTACATGAATTGTGGCTTTGAGACTAAGACAGAATTCCCCACAATTTCTGAAATGGCTCTAAATGTATTTCTGCTATTTTGAATTTACATTGCCTCTGAAAAATACTGAAGATATTCCATGTCCTATGGTACGAAATCTATAGCCAATGTCGTATTCCCTATGTAAGTATAAACAATCGTTCCCACCTCACCGCTATACACATTTGCTTTCATCCCTTTTTTTTTTTTTTTTTTTTTTTTCTTTTTTCGAGATAGGGTTTCTCTGTGTAGCTCCGGCTGTCCTGGAACTCACTTGGTAGACCAGGTTGGCTTCAAACTCAGAAATCCGCCTGCCTCTGCCTCCCAAGTGCTGGGATTAAAGGCGTGCGCCACCACGCCCGGCGCTTTCATCCTTAATAAATGCTATAATTATATGTATGCCTAAGAATTGCTTTTAAAAGTTCTTTGTGAGTTATTACCTGTAAATGTAATTGCTTGCATATTTTTTTGTCTCTATATACCTAGGGTCTCATTCAAGGGGCAGTGAATAGAAAAAGTTTAAGCCCTGCTCTAAAGACTCTCTCCCTCATGAGTACTCCCATCCTCCACTCTGGGCGCAGACGGCCTGGTAAGTTCTGGCAGGCACCTGGGTTACTCTGTGCTCTCCCTGCACCCACAGCCAATACAGGACACAGTATCTCGGCACCCCAGGGCTCCTAGACCAGGCACGGAGCATCTCAAAGCCTAGAATGGATGCAATCTATGTCCCTCATCCAGCCCCCCACTGCCCGGAGGACTGTGCGAAAGAACTTCCCAGCCACCAGGCTACTGTGGACCCTCGGACCTCAGCCAAGTGAACGGGGGACAAAGGGCTAGGTGCTAAGAGTTGCCATAGCCACCGGAGATGGGATGAGGCCTGAAACCCCCGGGAATGTCTATAGGTGCAGAAGCTCTGTCACAGCGCCACCGTGTGGTGAGCCGCAGAGTAAGGATGGCGCGAGTCGGGTAGGGGTGGGGTGGGGGTGGGGCATGAAAGCCTGGCCTCTAGGCTGAGGGCCCTACCTCTGGGAAACCCTTTCTGGATCTGACCTAATCCAGGTTTCACGCAGGGAGGAGTTAGGACCCTGGCCCAGCTGGCTGACCTCACTCTGACACTCTCTTAGGACACAGGTTGGCAGGAGATTTCTGTCTCATAACTCTTACTCTGGCAGGAAAGGCCTAAAGCCTCAGAGGAAGAGACCAGAGGCCCAGACTGGGCTCATGTTCTCTGGGTGAAGGCTCCTAGTGTTCAGTGGGGAAAGAGAAAAGTGGGTCAGCTTCTTGGTGGGGGAGGGGCGAGCCCAGAGGATGCCCCGACTAGGGCCATCCCAGGTGTCGTTTCAGCAAGGAAATTCCTGAAGAACCGCCATGCTGCAGAAGCCAGTCTGCACGGGGCTGGCATGAAGCCCTGGCTACTGTCTTTGACTTTGAGAAAGCAAGCACAGACCAACATAGACCCCGGGACCACGCCAGCCGGCCCTGGGTAAGCTGGGTGTTTGGCAGCACTCGTCCTCAGAGCCCAAGTGGGAGGGAAGTGAGACACAATTTAGCGAGGTTGCCTGGGGCAGGAAACAGGATGTGGCAACGTCGGGTTTGCCGAGGCCTGAGAGAGCTATAGCAGGTCCCAGGGCGGGCCTGGAGCGCCCCCTGGTTTCTGACTTCCAATCATCAGGCAAACACTGTTTTCCTGGCCCAGGCCCCTTCTTGGACTCTTGTCAGTTACCTGCCCGGAGGCCAGAGCTTTAGTGACAGTGATAGCCTCTTCCCCAAGCCCGGAGGGTAAGGCACTGTCTTTGCCTTTGTAAGCCAGGTTGGGGGGTCAGGGGGAGAGACGTGGGGGCATGAAAAGATGAAGGGATCCTTTGTGCTTTGAGAGAGTTCAGGCAGGAAAGAGCAGCCCCTTCTAAGGATGTGAAAACCATCAGCGAGGTTGCCTGCGGCCAGCAGGGAGAGGCTGTTAAAGGAAATTAAAGGAAAGCCTGCTTCCTGACGCCCTGTTACACTGCCCTCTGGGCAATGACCTGGACTCTGCCCAGACCCACAGATCCCCAGGGCTGGAGAACAGTGAGGGGTCCTTGGACATAGCCTAAGGTCAGTGTGGCGGGCAGCGCACCTCTGAGCTCAGGACTTCCTAAGCAGGCACTGAGTGGGAGGGACCCCTGAGGAGGAAGGTCGTCCTCGGGGAGGTGCAGGCTGCTGTCAGGTTTAACTGGATGTCTGGCTGTGTGTTCCCAGTTCAGTGTTAGACAGCTGCTCCTCCCGCAAGAGACCCTCTTGGCTGACAGGAGAGGGCAGCAAGTCCACGGGCTATACCTCCATGGTAGAGTGCTCATTCAGCACTCGGCAGACCCCGAGTTCAGAAGAGCCCCAAGACAGGAGGTGTCACTCATGCCAAGCCCTACCCAGGTCTGACAAGAAGGTCCTAAACCCTACGCAGTGGCACAGACCTTTAATTCCAGCACTGGGGAGGCAGTGGCGGGTGGATCTCTGTGAGTTCCAAGCCAGTCTAGTCTAAGTCTGCAGGACAGCCAGAGCTACATAGTGAGGCCCTATCTCAACAACAACTAAAAGGAAGAAGAGGGAAGGAGGAAGAGGAAGAGGAGGAGGAGGAGGAAGAGGAGAGGGAGGAAAAGGAGGAGAAAGAGGAGGAGAAGAAAGAGGAAGAGGAGAAGGAAGAGAAGAAGGAGGAAGGCCAGGCATGGTGGTGCACGCCTGTAATCCCAGCACTTGGGAGGCAAAGACAGACGGATTTCTGAGTTCGAGGCCAGCCTGGTCTACAGAGTGAGTTCCAGAGCAGCCAGGACTACACAGAGAAACCCTGTCTTGAAAAACCAAAAAAAAAAAAAAAAAAAAAAAAAAGGAGGAAAAGAAGGAGGAGAAGGAAGAGAAGGAAGAGGAAGAGAAGGAGGAAAAGGAGGAGGAGAAGGAAGAGAAGGAAGAGAAGGAAGAGGAAGAGAAGGAGGAGCAGGAAGAGGAGGAGGAAGAGGAGAAGGAGGAAGAAGAGGAGGAGAAGGAGGAAGAGAAGAGGAGGAAGAGGAGGAGGTGGTCCTGGGCATGTCACAATTTACGTGACATCTTTTTTATTTCCTCATTCAGTTTCACCACAGCCATTAGGAAACAGGCTGGCCTAGGCTCTACCACTGTGTTCTGCCAATGTGGGGAAGCCTGGCCCCGCCCGGGGAAATCACTCACTGTCTCCAAGGTAGCTCCTGCTTAGGCCTGCCCAAGACAGTCTTGCTGCTTTGCTGCGGCCTGCACAGAATCCCCAGGCAGCAGACAAACACCTCAGCACGCAGGGCCCCAAATCTGGTGTCTGCTCACCCAGAGCTGTAGAGCCTGGTTGCTCGCATCTGTAGCCAGCCTAGAAGAGGGCCCCGAATCTGCGTTTTAACATGGCCACACTGGAGGAAGCCCATCCACCCTGGCCTCAGGAACACCCCAGGCACGCCGGAGCACCTGCGGCCCCTCAACAGCTTTCCTTGATATTTTCTGCCGGAAGTCCTCACCTAAGCTTCTTCTTGGCCTTTTCTCAACAAATGAATCAGTCACTTTGGGGGATGTGTCACACAATATTCACGATAAAATAGTTTCTACTCCAAAATTACTGTCAACTTGAAATGTAAATGTAATTGAGTGTTGGGTAGTGTTTCTGTCGTCGTTGTTTCTTGGTTTTAATTTTAGTGACAGGAAGTGGACTCAGGACCTCACATACACTAGACACATACAGACTTTCCCTCCGCTCTATACCCACAGTCCAAATGCGATTTCTAATTAACCACTTACTTTTTGTTTCGTTTTTAAGATGTATTTATTTTATGTATGTGAGCACATTGTAGCTGTCTTCAGACACACCAGAAGAGGGCATCGGATCCCATTACAGATGGTTGTGAGCTACCGTGTGGTTGCTGGGAATTGAACTCAGGACCTCTGTTAAAGCAGTCAATGCTCTTCCCCGCTGAGCCATCTCTCCAGCCCTCACCACTTACTTTTTAAAAAGTTAAATAAAATCTATTTATTTTTATTTTATGTGCATGGATGCGTTGCCTAGATGTATGTCTGTAGCACATGTGTGCCTGGTACATGTGGAAGACAGAAGAGGGTAACGGAAACCCTGGAATTGGAGTTCCAGGCTTCCGAGAGCCACTGTGGGGTGCTGGGAACCAGACCTGGGCCCCGTGTATGAGCTCTGCTCTGCGGAGTCATCTCTCCAGCCCACCTATATTTGCTTTGACAAAATCGTGTCACCTTGTCTAGTCTGGGCTCAAATCCTGGGCTCGGATGAGCCTCCCAAGCCTCAGCCTCCCGGTTGGCCTTACAGATGCTCGACCTCGGACAGCTTCTCCTGCACTGTTAGCTGCTTTCTGGCAACTTACACTAGGAGGGGTTTTGGCACCCCCCTGTGAGTAGGCAGGTGTTAGCAGGAGTCTACAGGGCCATAGACCCAGCTTCAGCTGCACCTCCTGTCCTAACTCTGTAGCAGGGAGAAAGAAAAGAGCAAGCGGCTACAGAGATTGAAAAGGCATTTGCCTCCTTGAGAACAGCTGGAGGGAAAGACTGTTTCCAACCCTAGTCCATCATTTGTCTCACAGAAATGGCCACAGTAGGGACACAAAGCCAGAAGCTCATCCGGGCATCTGCCAGTCCGGGACTCCAACATGACTATTTCAGTAGGATGTCCCCAGGTACTTCTGCTGGAATTTTTTATTTATTTAGTGTGTATATATATATATTTCTCAAGACAGGGTTTCTCTGTGTAGTCCTGGCTGTCCTGGAACTCACTTTGTAGACCAGGCTGGCCTCGAACTCAGAAATCCCCCTGCCTTTGCCTCTCAAGTGCTGGGATTATAGGCGTGCGCCACCACCGCCCGGCCTGCTGGAATTTTTTAAAATTAATTTATTTATTATATGTAAGTACACTGTAGCTGTCCAGACGTACCAGAAAAGGGTGTCAGATCTCGTTACAGGTAGTTGTGAGCCACCATGTGGTTGCTGGGAATTGAACTCAGGACCTTCGGAAGAGCAGTCAGTGCTCTTAACCGCTGAGTCATCTCTCCAGCCCCCTGTTTTGTTTTTGTTTGTTTGTTTGGTTGGTTGGTTGGTTTTTTTTTTTAAGGTTTGCTTATTTTATTTATATGAGTACACTGTTGCTATCACGGACACACCAGAAGAGGGAACTGGATCCCCCTTACAGATGGTTGTGAGCCACCATGTGGTTACTGAGAATTGAACTCAGGACCTCTGGAAGAGCAGTCAGTGCTCTTAACCACTGAGTCATCTTACCAGCCCTCTGCCGGATGTCTTAAGTGCCCGATTTTTATAGGGTTTTATTTTCTACTGCTTGCTAGGTTTTTTGGTTTTAGTTTTGTGTTTTTACTTTTGCTTCCTATGTACTTAGAAATTAACTCATTTGAAATTACAGCCGCTGTAGACCATTCTTATGGAAAATGCCCCTTGTGACCACAGCAATCTGGAGTTGGGGTGTACTCAAGGTTGAGCTGTTTCCCATCAGTTCCTGTGCAGAAGCCCTAATCACAGGACCTGAGAATGTGCCGTATTCAGTGGGATGGGTGTGTCTAGACTAGCAGTTCTCAACCTTCCCAATGCTGCGGTGACCCTTAATTCAGTTCCTCATGTTGTGGTGGCCCCAACCATGAAATCATTTTTGTTGCTACTTTCTTTTCTTCTTCTTCTTCTTCTTCTTCTTCTTCTTCTTCTTCTTCTTCTTCTTCTTCTTCTTCTCCTTCTCCTTCTCCTTCTCCTTCTCTCTCCTCCTCCTCCTCCTCCTCCTCCTCCTCCTCTTCCTTCTTCTTCTTCTTCTTCTTATTTCTTTTTCTTTTTTTTTTTTTTTTTCCGGAGACAGGGTTTCTCTGTGCAGTCCTGGCTGTCCTGGAACTTACTCTAGATCAGGCTGGCCTCGAACTCAGAAATCTGCCTGCCTCTGCCTCCCAAGTGCTGGGATTACAGGTGTGTGCCACCACGCCCGGCTTTGTTGCTACTTTCTAATTGTAAATTTGCTACTGCAATTGTAATGTAAATATTTTTGGAGATAGAGGTTTGCCAAAGGGGGTCCCAGCCCCTGGGTTGAGGACCACCCTTCTAGAGAGACCAGAGGAGAATGAGTTCGCTGGAGACACCATTGTGAGTTGGTGCTTTGTTAAGAGCGGTGTGTGAGGCTGGAGAGACGGCTCAGTGGCTCAGATAGCCTGCTGCTCTTCCAGGGGACGCTGGTCAGTTCCCAGCACCCACAGGACAGTTCACAACTATCTGTAACTTCAACTCAGGGGAGCTGACGGCTCTTTGGGCAGGGCATGCACATTCTGCACAGACACAGACACAGACACACACACACAGACACACACACACACACACACACACACACACACACAGTGATAGTTTGAGTAAGATGCCCCTGTAAGTCTTGGGCACATGAGTACCGGAGAAGGTATGTCGCTTGGTTTCAAAAGGCTCAAAATCCTCTCAAGTGCTCTCTCTGTTTCCTCTGTCTGCCACCTTCTCCCTCCCTCTGCTGTCCTGGACTCTGATCCCCTGGAACTGTAGGGCCTAAATAAACTCTTCCTTCCAAAAGCTGCCCTGCAATAGGAGATAGAAAAATAACTAATACACTCATATACATAATATAAAGATAAAATAAATACATATTATATATTTATAACATAAATATAATAAATATAAAATATATTTTAAAAGAAGCAAAAACTTTTTTTGTTTTTATTTTTGTTTTTGTTTTTGATTTTTTTTTTTTTTTTTGAGACAGGGTTTCTCTGTGTAGCCCTGGCTGTCCTGGAACTCACTCTAGAGACCAGGCTGGCCTCGAACTCAGAAATCCGCCTGCCTCTGCCTCCCAAGTGCTGGGATTACAGACGCAAAACTTTTTTTTTTAAAGGGAGCAATTTGGATGCACAGAGGGCGGGCCGTATGGAGATGTGTAAGAAGGTGACCGGATATAAGAGGGAAACAACCCTGCTGATCCCATGATCTGGGACTCCAGCCTCTGGGACCATGTCCCCTTTCTCCAGACAGTGGCACTCTGTCATAGCAGTCCTGGGAACCTCAAAGAGATACCTGGGCATGGAGCCTGGAGCTGACTCTGCCCTCTCCTTCCTGGTCCCTGACTTTCTCCGCTTACCCCGGTGTGATGGCTACACATTCCCAATCGAGAAGAACTCTGAGACAAAGCTCCAGTTACCCTGCGCTTCATGGACCCTCTGACCCATCTAAGCAATAGGCTGCACGGGACCCCAGCCACACACGACAGACTAAAGAGGTTGTTTTCCTAACAGCTGTGTGGGGACATTTGGTCCCTGGATGTAAATGTTCCCTGGTGGTCATGGAATTGTCAGATATTCTGGCTGAAGACAGGAATTAGAGCAGGCAGAGGAGAGAAGGACTCACGGGGACAGAACTAGTGGGAAGGGGGCTCTCGGGCTTCCAGCGCCTGTCTGTGCTCTCAGGAGAAATAGGCCGTACATCACTGTAGAAAGACCATCAAGGGCTCAGTGCTTAAGAACGTTTGCTGTTCTTGCAGAGGACCCGAGTTCTGCTCTCAGTACCCACGCTGAGTGGCTTGTAACTCTAGCCCCGGGGAATCTGATGCTCTTTTCTGACCTCAGATGATCTCGTTCTCTCATTCTCTCTCTCTCTCTCTCTCTCTCTCTCTCTCTCTCTCTCTCTCTCTCTCCTATGCATACCCCAAATGAATGAAAGGGAAGATGCACCCCTGTAATTCCAGCACTCAGGAGGCAGAGGCAGGTGGTTATGACTTTGAAGATAGCCTGGGCTACAAAGTGAGTTCCACTCAAACCAGCCAAGGCTACACGTTGAACCCCTGTTGCCAAAAAATCCGAACCCCAAACAAAACAAAACAAAACAACAGAAAACAAAAAACAAGACAAAGCAAAACAAAGCAAAACAAAGCAAAAAGCAAAGCAAACAATAAGTAGATTACTTTATTTCTCTCCCTGACCTTGGCAATCAGCACACAACAGATCACCAGATACCCAGGTCTCCTAAGATCAAAGAGAGGATCCAAGCTCCAGCAAAGGATTATCTGGCAGGCTAGTGAAGGTGTGAAGGTGGGGGGCACTGAGCTGCCCTTCTCAGCACCCAGACTGGGCATCGGAACTCTGGGCACAGGAGCAGAGGCTCTGCTGAATGCCCTTGGGTGACCCACTTGGGTGCTCTTGATCCCGCGTGGTCTGTGAGAAGGAGCAGAACCCTTCTCAGGATTTGGCAGGGTGGAAGGCAGCGGGTGAACAGGAAGCAGCTGCTGCTACCTGCCTCAGGCTCCCGGCTCCCCCACACCGCTCAGGCCCACCCAGAGGGCGATGGTCCCAGAGGCTGGAGCCGACCCGCATGGGCTCCAGTCAGGTCCATAGCAGGCTGACAGGGAGGTGATATACGCGTCCAGGCTCAGGGTGCTTGGAGGGCAAAAAAAGTCACCATCACATCTGTCCTGCCTGGAAGTGACTGAGCCCTCCCTTTCTGGGCAAGCTGGACCCCCAGAGTCAGAGGAAGCAGAACAAACATCTCCTGCCTTCTACCCCAGCCCTTCCCTAAGTCTGGGGTCAGTGTTTACTGATGAATTTTTCTGGTGTTCAGGAGAATGGACGGAGAGGGACGGTGTCAGAAGGGACAGAGAGCCCTCCGGTAAGCGACATGTTGGTCCCAAGGCAGAGCTAGAGGCCTGGGGCTGACACTGGCACCTCCAGAAGCCAGTGGCCCTTCCGCCAGCTTGCTGTCACTGTGCGCTCTGCCCGGGACTCCGCCCAAGGTGCATGTAGCTCCTACGTACGGAAGCCTCCACCCGAGCCACCTGTAGCCACGAGCCACGAGTTGGCACTACATATAAACCAACTTGTCACCTGGGGATACAGGGCTGCTAGGTCCTCACCGGTTAACCGGGAGAGCCAGTCTAGAGAATGTGGAGATGGCCTTCTCCCTCAGAGCCCACCGCGTTAGGCCATTGCTAGCTGGTGGACCCAAGGAGGAAGCCCTGAGCTGTGGGCTGTGAGATGGTCTCTAGGCCCGGCTCCACTGAGGTCCTCCGGCCGCTGGCTTCCTTTGCTTAGCCTAGACTTTTGGGTGGAGACGTATGTGAAGGCTGTAGGCAAACAGGTTTCTGCAAGTCAGCACTTTCCACCGTGTGGTTCATGTTGGGAAGGAACAGAGGGGCGCAGCTAGTGGCCAGTGAGGAGCCTCCCCGGGTGGCTACCGGGGGTCTAGAGGGTTACACATCCACCCGTTAGCTCTGTAGAGCCTTCAACACACTACGATGTCCCCCTGGCCTTCATTGTTGTTATTGTTGTTGTTATTGTTGCTGCTCACTAATGCTCAGGATCTGCCCTTGGCTGTCTTCTGCTCTCAGATGTCTCTTTCCACCTCCCAGGGAATCTTCCTGCTTTCTGTCTCTGGTGTTCCTCTCCCAGCGCTCAACGGCCCCGAGACCTCTCTTCTACCCCGAACCACAGGCATGTGCGAAGAAAAGGCTTCTGCTTGATCCCTACCGACCACTCTACCCACAGCAGGCGCTTCACATTCCCAGCATGAGTCTTGACCAGTAGAACATTCTGGACTGTAGAAGTCGGCCTGCCTGTAGGGTCCATGTAGAATCGGGAGCGCTCAGGGACTCCCTCACCACAGTGGCAACCGTGTACGGAGCCCTCCTTCATAACCCCTGCAGACTTTCCCCAGCTTTAAATTCTCATTCTTTCCCTAGCAATTCTCAGGTTTGGAGCCCCTGCCCACCCACCAACGTACATGGCTGTGCGCCCGTGCTCTTTCAAAAGTCGGATCCTCGGGCTGCTCACACCCGACGGGAGCAGCGGACAGGGAGGGCATCTCTGTCACAGGACATTCTGGAGATCATGTTAGCTTCCCAACCTTAGCGCAGATGCAGCAGCCCACGTGTCTTATTCGGCCGCCTTGTGGGTCAGACTCACTGTTTGAACAGCAGCTCTGCTCCCGATGACGCGGGTCCCAAGTGTGAGAAGAGAAGGAACAGACGTCAGCCGGCAGAGGGCGCTGCCTAGCCGCCAGGAGACGCGCCTCCCAGAACTACCGCTGGGTGGCGCCCGAGCACCGCAGCTTCGACAAGCCGGGTCAGCTGGGTGACGCCAGTCCTAGAGACAATAAGAGGGACAAGCAGAGGCCTCACACTGGTTTCTCATCCCATTCGCTGCCTGCTTTGGTCCACCCTAGCACTGACTCCCAAGCTAGCCGGGCCTAACCAAAAGACAGACAACTGCTCTCAGTACAGCTCACCAGGCGCGAAAGGCAGAAAAGATGGGGAAGGTGGGAATGGCTTCCTGGGGTGCTGAAAAAACACAGGATCTCCGCTTTCCTCCAGGGATGTGATGGGGACAAGCCTCGTTCTAGTCAGAAGAAAATGGTCACATTGTAGCTCCCTCCTTCCCTCTCGGGAGGATAATTAGGCTCAGCATTTAATACAGCTGTAGGTACCGGAAAAAAACAAACAAACAAACAAAAACCTCTTTCAAAGGAGCTCTCGAGGTTCCTGGTAGCTACGGGAAAGATCACATACCTGTATGGTTCATTTTGAGAGTCAGATTGACTGAATTATGGAGTGTCCAGACCATCTGGGCAAGTGTTATTCTGGGTGTGTCCCTGGGGCTGAAGTGCCGTGTCAAAGTAGCTGCAGGAGAACAGAACTTGGCTCTAAGTCTCACCACTGGGGACTGGCCCTTTCTCAGTTGCTCCACGCCCTCCGGGAGCACTTCCGGGAATGCACTGCACCTGTGCCTTTATAAAACCTTCACCTTTTCCTGCTTTCCACTCTCCCTTCGTGAAGGATTCCTACAGGAATCCTTTGCCTAGGCGCGGCTAAACTATTGCTTTGGTTTTCTTTAAGTGCCGAGGAAGGTGGTCGCTAGCCGGTCTGGTACTGTCAAGTCTGCTGTCTTGGACTAACTTTCCCCTCCTATTGCAACGTGGCTGCAGTGGCTCTGAGCATTAACTACGTCTCAATCAAGGAAGAGAAATGAAGAGTGGTGGGCAAAGCGCTTTCCACATTGACCTTTCTCTTATGTTGGAGGGAGAAGTCTTTGCTGAACGTTTCCAAAACGTGTCCCATTTCATCTCGCAGTCTGGAAAGAGCCGAGAGGGCTCCTCAGAGCAAGTCTGGATCTACATTCTTGAGATCAAAGGAATTCAGTTGAGACCTGAGCAAGTCAGGATCACAGCAGCAGAGGACGTGTGTGTGTGTGTGTGTGTGTGTGTGTGTGTGTGTGTAGGTGAGGAGGGAACGGATAGTCCAGGCATCACAGGGTCTCTGTCTCCTCCAGCTGCTGGCCCCAGGAGGATGGGCAAGCGAGGAGCTCACTTCCCTCTGAGCCTTTCAGCAGACAGGGATGTTTGGGTCATACAGTGCTCTGGCTACTGTAAGAGGAGGGAAGGAAACTGGCCGAGGGTCGGGGTGAGGGGACTGGCCCAGATGGGCTCATCATGAGGGTCCTTTAGAGGCAGAGCCATAGCCTGCTTAACTCTGGGCGGGTAAGACAGAACCAAGAGATGCGGAGAAATGGAGCTGAAGGCGGCAGTGGAGAGGGATGGGAAGGTGACAGGCCACAGTGACCTTGAGACACCGTGGGTATATGTGGTCTTGTGTGGAAGGCAGTGGCGGCAGGTCTCAGGAAGGAGGGAGGAGGGACTTGGGCCTGCAGTCTCAGGGAAAAAGGCCTTTGCAGGATGTGTCTGTGGGTACAGGTGCAGGTGGGGCAGCCACGCCACCCCACCCCACCCCTGGCTCTCAGCTCTAATTTCACAGCAGCCTGTACTTTCACACTCCCCACCACCACCACCACCAAACAGTTGCTCCCTGTAGAACCCTTGCTTCTTCTTCTTCTTCTTCTTCTTCTTCTTCTTCTTCTTCTTCTTCTTCTTTTGTTTGTTTTTTTTTTCCGAGACAGGGTTTCTCTGTATAGCCCTGGCTGTTCTGGAACTCACTCTGTAGACCAGGCTGGCCTCGAACTCAGAAATCCGTCTGCCTCTGCCTCCCAAGTTCTGGGATTACAGGCGTGCGCCACCACGCCCGGCAAACCCTTGCTTCTTAAGGCCTACCTGCCCGTTCTTGGAACTTAGCTCTCCCAGACTGCTGTGATGGGCCTGTTGCTTCTAGGCTATCTACATTTCCCCATGTGCTTCTGGACAGATTGTGCCAGGCCCTTTTCAGGGTTAGCACTGACTTGGTAGGTTTTACAGTTTGAGTATAGACTGTTCCCAGAGGCTCATGGGTCTCAACCCTTGGTCTCCAGCTAGTGCTAGTTTTAAGAAGTTGTGGGACCTTCAGGAAGTGGCGCCTGACTGGAAGAAGCAGACCACTGTAAGGTAGGCCTTATGGGTTATAGTTCTGGTGGGGTGTTTCAATTTTAATGTTCGTGTTGGTCAGGGTTCTCTAGAGTAACAACGTATAGAATGAATCCCTATATACATAACACACACACACACAGGGATTTATTAGAATGTTTTACAGGCCGTGTTCCAGCTAATCCATCAATGGCTGCCTATGAGCAGAAGGTTCAAACATTTTGTAGTAGTTGTTTAGTCCATGAGGGTGGGTGTCTTCTGGTCTTCAGTATTCACCAGAATTCCAAGATAGGCTCTAATGCCAGTGAAGGAATGAACTTGCTAGTGAGGATGAGAGCAAGGAGAGAGAGAGAGAGAGAGGGAGAGAGAGAGAGAGAGAGAGAGAGAGAGAGAGAATACCCTTCTTCTATGTCTTTTATCTAGGCTGCCAGCAGAAGGTATGTTCCAGATTAAAGGTGGATGTTCCCACCTCAAAGATCTGGATTAGAAGTAGGTCTCCCCAGCTGGGCGGTGGTGGCGCACACCTGTAATCCCAGCACTCTGGGAGGCAGAGGCAGGCGGATTTCTGAGTTCCAGGCCAGCCTGGTCTACAAAGCCAGGGCTATACAGAGAAACCCTGTCTCGAAAAAACCAAATCCAAAAAAAAAAAAAAAAAAAAAAAAAGTAGGTCTCCCCACTTCAAATGATTTAAGAAAAAAAGTCTCTCATGGGTGTGCCCAGTCACTTGGGTTTTAGTTACTTCCAGATGCAGGCGAGCTGATCACCAAGGATGGCCGTCACAGTGTCCGAATGGCTTACCCGCGTGGATCGCCAAGGATGGCCGTCACAGTGTCCGAATGGCTTACCTGCGTGGTTGCTGTGCATATTTGCAGCTCTCTGGAACTGGAGCTATAGATGGCTGTGAGCCGCCCTGTGGGTGGTTAGTGTTGAGCCACTGATCCCTGACAATAACAGAAGATGGTCCCCGAGCGCTGGCTCCAGCCCAGGGACTGCTTTTACGAGGCAACCATAAAGGTGCTGCTTCCCACCCCCCAACCCCCACCATGTTAGGCAAAGAGGTGAAAAATGACAAGGAGCCGGGCCCATGGAATCAGTTCTTTTCTCTGAGGGTTAAGGCTCTTGTGTGTCACCGTGTGTAACGTGGAAAGAAGCCCCCACAGAGCTCTCAACTTAGGCAGAATCATCTCTGGAGGCTTGTTCGACTGTTTACCAATGTGCTAGGCCTGGCTCCGGGCTGAAGACATTGCACCGATCCTTTCTGTTCTTGGACCTCCCTTTGCCCAAGGTGCTGGGGTGGGGCCCAGATGAGGGGCGGGCTCTGCTAAGACTTAAGTGTTACAGCTAGAGCTGAGGATGCTCTCGGTTCTGAGCCTGTAGTGTGGCTCCAGCATTCATCTTACCATTCGTCTGTGCAGATGCTAAAGCTGATCCCACTGCATTTCCCAAACTCCTGGCCTTGTCCTAACATGGAGGTGAGTCAAGGGGCTATATTTTTAGCTTTTGTGCCCATTATCAGGCTGCAGGAAAGGGTGGTGGGAGTTATTCAGTAACTCTAGTTACTGAATAAAGACAAAGGCTTCAAGGGGGATGGCATCTCACATTCAGTCCTTTTGCTGCTCAAATCCATGTTAGATGTTAATAAACACTGGAGGGTGGACTAGGGATTCTGAGTTCTCATGTATACATACATATGAGATTGTATGTATGTATGTATATATATATATATATGAATGATTTTCATTGTTAAAACCTGTCACTCCACACCACAGATTAGTCTTCCACTTTGTGCTTAAAAACCTTGATTATGAAAGGCAGAAACACCTCCCTAAACCAAGAACTTCTAGAACAGTGGCTCTCAACCTGTGCTTTGTGACCTCTTTGGGGGTAGAACAGCCATTACACAGGGGTCACCTAAGACCATCGGAAAACACAGATATTTACATTCTTCTTCTTCTTCTTCTTCTTCTTCTTCTTCTTCTTCTTCTTCTTCTTCTTCTTCTTCTTCTTCTTCTTTTGATTTTTTCGAGACAGGGTTTCTCTGTGTAGCCCTGGCTGTCCTGGAACTCACTCTGTAGACCAGACTGGCCACGAACTCAGAAATCAGCCTGCCTCTGCCTCCCAAGTGCTGGGATTAAAGGTGTGCGCTGCCGCCGCCGCCGCCGCCGCCGCCGCCGCCGCCGCCGCCGCCGCCGCCACCACCACCACCACCACCACCCGGCTACATTATGATTCTTAACAGTAGCAAAACTACAGTTAAGTAGCAATGAGGGGCCAGAGAGTGGCTCAGCAGTTAAGAGCACTGACTGCTCTTCCAGAGGTCCTGATTTCAATTCCCAGCAACCACATGGTGGCTCACAACCATCTGTAATGGGATCTAACGCCCTCTTCTGGTATGTCTGAAGACAGCTACAATGCACCCATATAAAATAAACAAATAAATCTTTTTAAAAAAGAAGTAGCAGCCTGGCGTGGTGGCGCACGCCTGTAATCCCAGCACTTGGGAGGCAGAGGCAGGTGGATTTCTGAGTTCGAGGCCAGCCTGGTCTACAGAGCGAGTTCCAGGACAGCCAGGACTACACAGAGAAACCCTGTCTTGGGGGGAAAAAAGTAGCAATGAAAATAATGTTGTGGTTGGGGGTCACCACAACATGAGGGCCTGCATTAAAGGGTGCAGCACAGGAAGGCTGAGAATCACTGTCACAGAATACCTTTCAGAGGGAAAAAAAGTGGCTATTGGGTAAACGCCTCATCTCTTTGCTGGGTGGGTGCGTCATGGACCGGTCCCAGCAGAAAGGAGAAACCACTCCATAGTCTTGCATGCTGCTAAGTGGCAACTTAAAATGCAATCCATTTAAAAATGAATCAAATATGAACACCTTTATAGGGGGGCAGGGATTCCTCTCTTGTAAGGTCCTCTTTTCCATACATGGAGTCACGAATGAAAGGAAAACAAAGACTTCCGTTAGTGGTATGTTCGGGTTTGGCTCTCTGGATGTTTGCTGGGCTGATGCCAGGCTCACAACAGGAGGCTCACCATCCCCTCTGATATCTTCCCAGGTGGCTACTGCCGTAGTGTGTACATAGAGGAGGTGTCTGCTGAAGCGACATGACATCTGTGGTGGCCCACTGTGGCTATTCCTAGATGCAAACCCAGAAGAAAGGCACCCATCTGTTCAGCACACATGCTGGATTATTCATAGTGCCACTGCTCGTAATAGCCCCAAGCTGGGAACTACTATATCACACTGAGAACGGACTTCCCACCACTCTGCAATATGAGTCTCATGTACAATATTGAGAGAAAGATGCCAAGCACAAAAAGGGCACAGTTCCATTTATGTCAAGCAAGAGACAGCTGAGAGTGGTGAAGCCAGGAGAGGTTATGCTGGCTGTGAATTAAAGAAAGAATATGAGGGGCTGGGCTGGTGAGATGGCTCAGCGGCTAAGAGCACTGACTACTCTTCCGAAGGTCCTGAGTTCAAATCCCAGCAACCACATGGTGGCTCACAACCATCTGTATTGAGATCTGATGCCCTTTTCTGGTATGTCTAAAGACAGCTATGGTGTACTTGCATATAATAATAAATAAATCTTAAAAAAAAAAGAATATGAGGGGCTCACACAGAGTCCCATAGGATGCTTCTTGACCTTGGCGCATGCATTTGGTGAACTGTGTAGCCAGTTTCCTGTTTTATTTCAAATGATAAGAGGGTCAAACATGATGGTAAGAAGCCTCACCTGCTTGTCAGGGTTCTGGCTAAAAACTGTCAAGTCTCCTTATAGCATTTAGGTGGCTTGTTTGTGGGGACACACCTGTTTCAGCAGGTTGCAAGCTATCTTCAAAGTCAGGTTCCAAAGGTTCTAGGCTCAGAGGCAGAGCTACAAAAAAAATGTCTCAGGTTATATGCCAACTAAGCTTCCTGGCTTCACAAATTCAACTGTGTATGAATCATAGCAATAACTGTCTGATTATCAGTGTCAGTGTCTCATCTGATGTTTATGTTTCTTCTGTGTTTTGCCTGTATGTATGTGTCCCACGTGTGTGCCTAATGATCGTGGAGGTCAGATTCTCTGGAACTGGAGTTATAGAAACCTGTAAATCACCACATAAATGTTGGGGACTGACCCCAGGTTTAAAGGGCAGCAAGTGCTCTGAATTTTAGGGCCATCTCTTCAGACCCTCAGGATAATTTTAAAACCTAGCTCTAACGGAGTGATCTTCAAGCTGGTTACAGCACATGTCTATCAGCACTTGGGAGGCTGACGTAGGATGATCATAGTCTGAGCTATACACAAAATCTGCAACAAGACTGAGGATAGTGAGTGAAGCTGTGTCAAAAACTGAGGTACTTACTGAAGGACAGACAGCATGGGCTGTCTGCAGCAGGTACCCCAAGACAGCTATCCCTCAGCACACCACAACCACGGAAGACCCCAAACCCTCACAATACAAGCAGCAGCCCCATGCCTTGGCGCACTCGCCCGCAATCTCCAGACTGCCTTCCCTTGGCTCATTACACAGCAGCCTGGGGACAGCAAGTGTATTATCTTAGAATACCCACTCTTAGGTAGTGGTCTTTAAGAGTAATATCTTCCTGTGAACCGAGGAGTCTCACACATTTTATACCATATACTTTTGTCCTTTTGTGATAGATGGGTATTTAATTCAGAAAAACAAAGTATAAAATCTGTAGGCCAATCCTTAGTCCTCCATGCTGGGCACTGCAGGAAGTGCTCCCCAGTGCCTGTTTGGATGTGGAGTGCTCCAGGGCTTAGTTACAGGTCTATGGAAGTATCAAGCTGCACTTTTGGGAGTCAGGATCTAGTGAAAGTTAGGTTGTGTAGTCTGTATCTTCAAAGGTGTTAGCAGTCGCCCTCCTTTTGATCATATTGCCGCCTGGCCACCATGACACGACCAGGCCTCCCTCTGCTGTGATGTACTGAGGCACAAGGCCAAAGCAAGGGTCTCATGATGATGGTCTAAAACGGAAGTCAGATAATCCTCTTAAATTGACTTAAGAATTTGGTCTCAGAGCCAGGCGGTGTAATCCCAGCATTCTGGGAAGCAGAGGCAGGTTGGTCTACAGAGTGAGTTCCAGGACAGCCAGGGCTATACAGAGAAACCCTGTCTCGAAAAAACCAAATCCAAAAAAACCAAAAAAAAAAAAAAAAAAAAAAAAAAAAAAAAAAAGCACCAACTGTTCTTCCAAAGACACTGAGTTCAATTCCTGGCAACCACACGGTGGCTCACAATCATCTGTAATGGGATCTGATGCTCTCTTCTGGTGGGTCTAAAGACAGCTACAGTGTACTCACATACATACATAAATCTTAAAAAAAATTTTTTTTTTGTCTCAGCAACAAAAAACTGACTAGCACATTTTGCTTCTTAGAAATCAGGCTTGCAAATAAGCAGAGGGCTAGAACCACTCAGTAAAATGGGCTGGGGCCTTCTTTCCACTGAGGCCCCATCATTTGCACTAATTGAATATATCACTGAGTTCCCATCAATGCTGTTAGATAAAGGGGGCAGAGGAGCATCCTGGGAAATGGAAGCTCCTCCTTGGATGAGAATATAAAAGTGTGGGCAAGCCAAGTGTAGTGCAGTGGGAGTCACAATCATGGAAATGGGGTACAAAGCTTCTTATGTCACAGATTAGGTAAACAAAGAGGAACTGGCAAAATAAATACAAATTTCTTTTGAATTAGGTATTGTGTCTTTTTATTTCAAAAGAAAGATGGCAAGAAGCAGAAGAATGAAGCAGTTAAAATCAGCAAAGCTGCAAAGTAGGAGAGGAGCTAAAAGGGAGACAGATCTGATTGGATGACAAAATCATTTCAGTGCAAACCCCAGGATCCAAGGCTGCAAGCCTAAGTCACAAGTCAGACTCCAGCAGCTTGCGGACCCATCAGCAACAGGGCTCGGCCCTTTCTGCTGAATCCTAGCTTTGCACATTCTGGACAGATCATGCACATACACGTTATACTCCGGGGTTACATGAAATTGCATGCAATTCACACATAACATCATTGGAAGGCACTGTATTGGGTAGCAGAAACTGCTACATTCTGGCAAGTCTTCCCAGGGTGGATCACATGTGGTCCTCCATATGAAATCATTAGAAACTTTGGTGCCAAGCTCCAGCGCTACCTGATCCTACTAAGCCACCCATCTCGCCTTCTCGCCGTCTCTCCTGTTTCCCCTTCTTAAAGCATGTGCCAAGCTTGGATCATGGTGTTACTTGATGAAATCGTGTTTTATACAGACTTTCAAATATTTTCAGTCAAGCGAGCAAAATCTTACAATAATTTACGAAATCTACAGTAAGTTGTGGCCAGTTTTCTTTCTCCTGAATTTTCGCAAGGCCTATAATCCATAAGATTCACTGAAATAAGATACACAAAGTTCTAGCTAGCGAATGATTTAGAATCAAACTATTCCATACAGGGGAGCATCTACTTAACTTCTAAAGTCTGACTTCAGTGATGCTGCCTTTACTCCTGGCTTTAGAGTCCCAGTCAGCAGGGATATTTCTCATCCTTTACCAAGGAGAGCAGCTGTGGGCATGTTTAAAGGACATAAGTGCATATTCCTAATATCTACAGCAAAGGAAGAGGACAGGACATCAAGAGTCAGTGTGCTCTGTAAGAAAAGGGCTCTAATTAGTCATCCCATCTCTAAGACTGTCCCTTCCAAGCACTGGCTATCCTAGTGTATGGTTTTTGGTTTATTAAGTTGAGGTTTGAGAAGAAAAATGTATTTAAGGATTTAATCTGGCTCTTTAGCCAGAAAGGGTCATCACTGACTTCCTAACCTCTCAAAAGACAAAACCAAAAAACCCCACCAAAATCTCCCAAAAACAAAACCCAAAACAAAATCCTCTTAACAGAAAACAAACAAACTCAATGTTAGAAACAGTTTTCAAGCCACACACTGGCCTACTCATTCTGACTGCCAGAGGCTTTCCAGAAAGCACAAGGGAAGCAGTTGGTTGGCATCAAGCAGAGGGGTTGGACCTTCTCTCACCGGTTAGGCCCTGAAGTGTTTCTAGCTGGAATCCTAGATAAACAACCGATGCAGTGGCCCTTTATTTTCCAATAGGGGACCCCAGAGATTCCGTGGGTGGCTACAGATTACAGAGGCTGCCTCAAAAGTACCCCATGCCTGTTGTGTATTATATAAATATTTTGTATCAACTACAGATGCCTCAAGATAGGTTGCTTACATTTACAGGAACAACTTGATCCTTCCCTCCTAACTTACACACGAGAAGCAAGTCTTGTCAACGAGAAATCTCAACACACAAGTCAGGGAAGAATCAGAGAAAAAGTACACTAGTAAGACAAGATGCCCAGGCTTATCTTCTAGTCACTTATCTTAAAGCAATGGGGCAGGTGGAGGCGGGGCTCACACCTTTAATCCCGGTGCTCAGGAGTCAGAGGCGGGTGAATCTCTGAGCTCTAGGCTAGCCCGGTTTACAAGAGTTCCAGGATAGCCAGGACTACAAAGAGAAACCCTGCCTTAAGAAGAAGCAGCAGCAGAAGCAGAAGCAGAAGCAGCAGCAGCAACAGCAGCAGCAGCAACAGAAGAAGACGAAGAAGAGGAGGAGGAGGAGGAATAAGAATAAGAATAAGAAGAAGGAAAGCTAATGAGGGATCAGAACACTTAAACAGTATCAGAGGGTCCTGTCAAGTAGTTGCAGTAAGCTGGAGTTTAAAAACAAGAGGCTAAGGAACGGACTTTGTATAATAAAAAGAGTAGAGAGGGACATGTATCGTCACCTTTTGTCCATTTTGAGCTGCTAGTGACCCAGTACACAGTAACACAGCCGGCTCACAGGATACAAACATTCGCAAACACAGCTGAGGTACATTCTCCTCAGGCGAAGAGGAGCGTTAGGATCCAGCTCACAGTGGCTGGCCGTCAGCTAGCTTAGATAGCTTGTGAGGCACCGGGAGAGCACACGGGGCTTTCTATCATGGAGAGCTCACCGGAGCACAGGTCTGAGGAGAAACTCCTCAGAGAACCCTGACCCCTCTGATGGCACATGCTTGTACTGAAGCCACCAAGCTGTCCCCAGTGTTTCTGCTGATGTAGATGGGACTGACAATTACCAATGCCTGATCTCAGAGTGGCTATTTGCTCTTACTTCTTTATTCATGAATAGAATATAAAAATTTCACCAAACACGATCTAGTAATTTTAAACATTCAAAAAAGCTGCTCTTTAAGATCAGAGAGAAGGGGGGCTGGAGAAATGGCTCAGCTGTTAACAGCACTTTGTATTTGTTTTCAGAAGCCCCAGCATCCAAAGGGTAGCTCACTACTGTCTGTAACTCCAATTCCAGGGGATCGGATGCCCTTCCTCCTTTGACCTCCAAGGCAGCAGGCACATGTGTGGTGCAAAGATATACATGCGGGTAAAACAGCCATATGCATAAAAAAATAAGTGTCTGTTCTGACAACCTCCCAGAACAGACAGACCTCTGTCTCTTAGGTGAAGTAACAAACTGTTTCACACAGCTTGAGGACAGGTGAATGAAAAAACTCAACTAAATCTCAGAAGTGGAAGAGACCTTACACAGGGGTAATCTGTCACAGGGTCCCAAGTCAATGGCTGGCGGCCTCAGGGCTCACATTCATAGTAAAGCAGGATCATGGAGACAAGTTACGCATCTGAGATGCCTCACAGGAACCACAGATGCCTAAGTTCAGGAGACTCACTCCTGAAACTGCTCCCTGCCCCTGGAGTAAATAGAAATTGTATCTAGATTTTAACCTGTCTCTCCCCTCCCCCAGGCTAATATGGAGACTTTCCCAATTACCTTCCTGAGATATAGTTCTCCCAGGCAAAGTGCCAAGCTGATGCCACACACTATGCACCAAGGTTGGTCCCCAAAGGGCTAAGCCAGCTTAGTTCTGTTTCTCCTGATACACAAGAGAGGCCTGGTGGCTTTGGCATCAGGTAGGACTTGTGGTTTTAAGACTGTTAAGACAATCCCCCAGAATAAACAGATCTCAGGAATTGAGGATCAAAATATCCAGGGAAATTCCACAAATTTGAATACCAAATACCAAAACTCAGCTGTATCTAGGTGAAGCTTGGCAGTGTAATGACAATCTGATATGTCTCTACTAAAACAAGTTTAAAATCTTAAACAACACCAACTTTAAAGGCAGGCTGTGTAGACAGAACTGACTAAAGAACATTGAATTTCAAACTTTTTTCTTAGGTACCAAACTTTAAAAATGTTTTGATTTTTGATTTTTCAATGCTAGGGATCAATCCTCATACATGCTATGCAATCCTATCACAACTGCGATGCATCCCAGACCTAGAGTCTTCTTAATCTGGGGCTTCATTTCCTTTGCAACACCACCACTGGCTAACACCCTATCCTACTGCCTGTATTAGATACTTAATTTTTCTTTGAAGGATTCTGTTATCACTGCTAAAGAAATATTCCTGGAATCAAAAGGGGACAGTTAAAACAGATTCACAGACTAAATGGAGATTGTCACTTACAAATAGCTCTTTAGTGAAGTGCATGGACATTTCTAACTTCTAACAGAATGGAAAGTTCTATTATCTCTCAGTTTATGTTTAGAAAAGGTTGGATTTAGTGATGAACTCAGCAATACTCGAGGTTCCTGATTCAAGCCAGTCAAGGACTCTCTGCTCCCATCTCTGCTCATACTTGGGTCCCTGATCAAGGCCATCCTTTATCCAGGAATCCTGGGGTTCTGCACCAGAAACTTCTAGAAGCTCTTTATTGGAATATCCGGTAAGCTTCAAACTAGGGTACGGTGACTGATCTCTAGTTGAAACGCTTAACCAAAGCTTCAGTTTTTACTTATTCTATTTGTTAATGAGCAAGCACTGGAAACCTATAGGGGCTCAGGGAGTTTTTATAACAGAGCATCCATAACAGAAGGGCAAAGCCATTTCCCAAACCCTCTCCTCCTCCTCCTCCTCCTCCTCCTCCTCCTCCTCCTCCTCCTCCTCCTCCCATAATTCTTATCTTTAGGTTTCAACAGACAGAACCAATGATTGTAGAAAATTCTTTTTTTTTTTTTTTTTTTTTTTTAGCAGAGCTGAGGACCGAACCCAGGGCCTTGCGCTTGCTAGGCAAGCGCTCTACCACTGAGCTAAATCCCCAACCCCTGTAGAAAATTCTTAACATCAAGTCACAAAGACCAAGTCACTTTTTACCCTTTCACGGTGACTGTTGCTTTACAAATTAACATAGTTCATACTTCGACAATTTTCAAATTCACTTTTTTACCCCAAAGCCCAATTTTCCTTATGTGAGGTAACTATTCATTAATATTATACTGACAGAAGGCCCCTGTCTGTAACTCTATAAATTTACTGTACCATTTTACTTTCTTTTCTAATCAACTAATCAACCTTACAGTTTAAATTTTGAATGTTTCATTGTTCCAACATGAAGATATAAAGAAAAAAGGGGGCAGGGCTAGAAAAACTGGCTAAATTGAAAAAGAGCCTCCCTTACAAGCACAAGGTCCCCAGTTAGATCCCAGAACATGTGCCGAAAGGCCAGGTGTGGTGCTACAAACTAGTAAAAGCAGCAGCAAGTGGCAGAGTCTGGATGATCCCGGAGGCTCGCTGTCTAGCTGAATGAGTGACACTGTCTCAAAGGAGGCGGGTGTCAAGGTGGAACACTGGTTTCTACAAGAACATACTCACGTTCACCCACAAAAAGGTTTTTAAAAAGAATCTTGGTACTTCAAAAAACCATCAACGTAGGGAACAAGATTTAGTCCACAGCCTATTTTGATGTTGGGAACAGAAGGACTCTATCATGTCTCTGCCCTCAACCCCAAGAATATTTGGCATAAATAAATGGCTTCTCTTGAGAGATTGCTAATTTTAGTTTCTTAGTCAAACAGGTGTATGCTTAATAAAAAGCACTTCCTGTAAGTACATGTTCTTCAGGATCTTCACATAAAGTTCTGACCAGAATAACTGTTTAGTCAGATTCCTTAAAATACAAGTTTTAGCCAGGCGGTGGTGGCGCACGCCTGTAATCCCAGCACTTGGGAGGCAGAGGCAGGTGGATTTCTGAGTTCAAGGCCAGCCTGGTCTACAGAGTGAGTTCCAGGACAGAGAAACCCTGTCTGGAGGAAAAATAATACACGTTTTGACTTAAAAAAAAAACCAAAAACAAAAACAAAAACAAAACAAAAACAAAAACAAAACAAAAACAAAAACAAACTCAACTTAAAAAACAGTAAATGGCTCTCACCAAAGAGTCAGAGGCATCAACTCCAGTGAATTCATAGGCTCCTTTTCTATCTCAGAGCTTTGGGGAGATGATCAGATACCAATTCTATTAAAAACAAAAATGGCGCTACCAGGAAGAGGCTGAGTTTGGAAGTGAAGACTAGACTGTCTTTAGAAGTGGGTTTTCTAGTGTGGAAAAGGACAGGAATCCGCTTTACACTCTGTTTTATGTTCATCTTACTTGAGGTCCTTTACGCTCTGGGTTATAGGGTATCATTTTTTTTTTTTTTTTTTTTTTTTTTTTTGGTTTTTCGAGACAGGGTTTCTCTGTGTAGTCCTGGCTGTCCTGGAACTCACTCTGTAGACCAGGCTGGCCTCGAACTCAGAAATCCGCCTGCCTCTGCCTCCCAAGTGCTGGGATTAAAGGCGTGCGCCACCACCGCCCGGCTAGGGTATCATTTTTATGCTTATGACCCATAGGAAAATTTGCTGATTTGTTTTAGACCCGATCTCAGATCCATAATCCTGTTTCTGTCTCCAGGATGCTGGATTACAGGAATGTCCACAGGATTAAAGACATGGTAAAGGGCTTAAACAATTATCATGGCGACAGGAAGAAATCAAACAGGTCCTGCAGCTCACCTTTGCAAGCCCTGAATTGTAAACACACGAGTTCTTCATGATGTCACCGAAAAGATGGCTAAAAGTCAAGAAATAGTAATTTTAGCCAGGCAAATGGAAAAGCGTAGCACTTGCTGCTTAATTCACTTTTGAATTTAAGTGACTTTAATTTGTAAATAAAGCAGGAGTATAAGTTAGGACAAAAAGAAAAACCAGCTGGCGTTTTCACCAACAGTGAACAACCTAAAATGGTTACAAATGCAAATTAATGCCAGGAACAGGAAGTACACAAAGAGGATGGAGGAGCTTGAGATAGAGTCTGGGGTCTGGTAAAGGGGGAAAACACACACACACACACACACACACACACACACACACACGAGATAGAGGCTGGGGTCTGGTAAAGGGGGAACACACACACACACACACACACACACACACATGATTGTTGTACTTCTAATGAGGATATTACAGTTTGAAAATGGAACTTTTTAAAGGTGCTGAGGCTTATATACATAAAGCCAACTTAAAGAGATCACTGTAGATGGTACAGACTGCTACATTTAAAGTTAATTACTTGGCAATATCCTTTAATATGCAAATTACACAAAGAAAAAATGAACTGTGTAAATGAGGTGAAATATATATGACCGTGCTATAGAACAAAAAAATGGAGTAAAACATTTTTCATCATCTTGACTACAGAAGACACCGTGTCAAGCTATGCTGAGAGAAGGTAAGACAGAAGGAATACACAGCACTTACTGCAAAACAAAAGGTAAAGGATCATTACACATTCCCTTTGTGTTACTTACTCTTCCTGAATGGATGAAATCTTTAAAGAACAGTGACATGATGTTTAAACTGTAAACAGTGAAGCCTTGGGCTTTATGAGGTGTTGATTTTACACCCAGTATCACTTGGTTTAGAATTAATACACTATTTCAGAAGATCATCTAAGTGTCACAAACAAGAAACATGTATATACTGCAATTTTATTTCAATCGCACAAATGAAGTCAGCGTGTAGGAGATTTAAATGGAACAGTTATGTCGGACACAGCAGAGAACTGAAAGCCTAAACAGGAAACAGGCCTGCAGCATGAGGACTGAACATTCATCAGTGGTTCATCTTTAGTTCTGATTGACACATTATGCTCGTAAAATTTTGAACAGACTTCAAGATCATGGTTACTATTCTGAAGAGATTTCAGCACCACACTAAGGTTTGTACATTCAGTTTGTTTGCTATTGACTTGCTAGCCATTCAGAGTGTATTGTAGAGTTGCCGCAGGTCAGGTCACAGTGCTGAGGAGAGCAGAGCCTTCCTGTCAGAGGGGATCCCTACACTGCATGCATCTGAAGACGGTCAACACACAGAAGCAAGGACTCATCGTCCCAATATGGCTCCAAGGAACAGTTTTGGGAAAGTAACTCAAGCTTTTGTTTCCCATCGGAGTCACTGAAATCTCTAGCGATGACACACTGTCCCATGTGACAGTGACTGTATAGAAGAGTCCACTTAAGCTTCTAGAGAGGAGCACATTTAGTCATGTGGGACAACATACTATCATGGAGGACAAAGATACAGCATGAGCCAATGTCGGTTGTTTTGTTTGTTTTTGTTTTTGTCATTTTACAGACATCGTGTTAAATATTAGACCAAGGCACAAAACGTTTAGTGCATAAACCAGCTTCTTTTAGGACCTAGCATTTGACTTCAGCATTTTGTCTCACTTTGGACCACTTAGACCCAGTACTCTACCTACTACAGACTACTTAACTTTTAGCAACAAAATGAAAAGCGATATTTGATCAGCTCTGTAAGGGATGCACACATTTACACGATCGAAGTGGCTGTGTAATCAAACATTCTACAGCAAATGAGATGCCGACTTCTTTTAGAACAGCACACACGCCTGCCGCATCTTTACTGCCTTTACTAGTACTGCAAGACAACAGATGATGAGAAAGCCATAGCATTGACTTATGATAGCTCATCCCTCACACTTTAAAGATGAAGCTCCTACAGAAAGAGACACTTAACAAAAACCCCTCCTCAGGCACCTCCGCAGCGGTGTTAACTGCAAACTGCAGCACTTAGGAGATTACTCCCATCAAGCTTTGCTTTACAGCTGAGGAATGAAATCCAGAAAGCAAATAAAGTGGAGTGTTACTACTATTTTTAGTAAAGGTTTTGATAACCAAAGATTCCAAAAGCAAATATGGCACATTAATACCTCAAGCATAAATTATGATGGAGAGCCTGGAAAACTTCTGATTTCCTAGATTTTCCAAAAAACTAACATTACAACATATAGAATTGTCTCCCTTATTTTAATCTTGCCAATTATAAATTTCCATAAAGGGGTGGAACCTATGTATCTCATGCATTCTCTCTTCTCTCCCCTCTCCTTCCTTCCTCTCTCTCTCTCTCTCTCTCTCTCTCTCTCTCTCTCTCTCTCTCTCTCACACACACACACACACACACACACACACACACACACTCTCAGGGTGTAACAGCATCAGACACTGCCTACCACTTAAGCCTCACGTTAGTGTTATTAAAGGAAACTGCAGAACTCCTCACTGGTTCCCCTTACCTAGTGATTCCTGTGACTCTGGCTGCTGCCATTACTGATATTTCGTGTATTTTAGCACAACAAAGGTCCAGGAGCAGCTTCAGAGTCAGGAGCATGTACCCAAACACCTGCAGCACTGGGGGGGGGGGGGCGCTAGTGAAAATAACTGCCAAATTCAGTGATCAAACTTTTGAGTTCCACAGTGAGATGTAATTCACGCGAAGCTCAGAATCATGCTTCAGACTGTTGAAATTGCTGGTTAAAATACAAATAGCTGAAGACATGATGTAAAAGATTAAGTACTTGGTTTTGTTAACATGTTTACTGAGTAAAGTCACAAAATATTTCTCATAATTCATGCAGATAATTGAGAAAAAATAGTGCAGAAATTAACTTTAAATAAAAAAATTATTCCTTCCCTTCCTCCCACTTCCCTATATTCTACAAAATATTTCCCCTGGGACTAGGCCTTGAAAAGGCCACTACATATTAGTGTGACATGCATTATTGTCTGTAATTAAAAAAGCTAACTTTGTGGTGTTTGTAATTACATTATAAAAATGTCCACATGCATATGTCTAAAAAAGGTTGAAAACCTACAGTAAATCTATAATAGAATGTTTTACATTTGATCACTGTTTGTTATATAGAAGTCATAGATTTGGTAAAGCATTGTAACAATTTAGGAAGGCATCTAAATCTTTAATTTCTGGACGGACTTTGTTTTAAACTACAAAATTGCATGAAGGCTAACCCGAGAGACTTCCTATCATTCTAAAATTCCTCAAGTGGGACTAAACATTTTAGGACCTTTCTTATAAATACCACCCTTTGAAATCACATACAATTCCGTTTGTTCCATACTTTATGATCTTAACTGTTCACGGAATATCAAATATGATAGGAAGACAAACCTGAGAGAAACATTTACAATGCAACAGCAGAACTTACTAAATCAAATTCTTCAGCATCGCCCTCTGGAAAAAAATCTCTTAAGCCTTTCTCGTCTTTATTTTAGCAATGGATTATGGAAAACGTGCAGATTCATCTAGACATGAAAATATTTCAATGCACGGTGATCTTGCCTGACGGGTTTAGTACTGCTAAGGGAACTCCAATATAATTCTCCATCCTGTGGTAAAGGTCAGAATAAAAGCAGCACACTGGAGGGACGGCTGCTCGCCAGAGTCACTGTGTCTGAAGGCTTTCAGAGGTGGACGGGTTCCCTCCTGACTGTGTATCCATTTTCTTCTTACAGCTTAAAAGTTTGGGGGTTGTTAGGAGTTGTTTGTAGGCATTTTTGTTTTCTCCAGATTTGAGTCCTGCCCCTCCTTAGTTTGCTTCTTTACGCAGCGTTCGACTTGCTCAGCTCCTGCCTGATTGCTACAACAGGGAAGAAACGGTTTTCACAGTCAATACGGCAGAGAGGAGATGCAGCTGACAGTCATCCTGAGACACCTTCAGGGGTGTATTAGACTCCCTCATAAAAAGACACAGAACTGAAACCCTCACTGTACAGCTCTTTAATTCATAAAGATACTAATCTCACATGGCTTTGTTCACTCACCCCCTCCCTTGTAGATTCAAGACAAAAGCACCGGCTCTGCAGGTTCCGAAACAAGGGCAGTGCAGAGGGATGGGCAGGGAGAGAGATCCTTGTTTGAGGAAGACCTGCCTGATTGGTATTCCACCAAATTCTACACTCGACGCTTAGAAATCTGTTTATTTTCATTTTCACAGATAACTCCAAACGGCAGCTTTCCAGCAATCTAAGCAGAGACTAGGCCCCGGAAGGAGTGACTGTGCCGTCACTTTCACCACCCTCTGCGGGAGCTAGGCGGCAGGCACTTACCATCAATAAGCTCCTCCTTCAGCTTTGCTAGTTCTTTTCTCATTTCGTCTAAAATGTCCTAAAGTATCAAGAGAGAACACCAGAAAACAAGACAGAAATAAAAATGAAGTGATGTCTAAGAAGTTTCTTGTTCAGATAATAGTTAGAGAACACAGCACAGCATATAGTTCTTGTGTGTGTGTGTATCCATGAGTCTTGGGTATTATTTTACAAGTGCAGGGCCCCAACCAACCACCTTTGGTAAGGCAACCTCGTACTGGTGGAACTCATCTTGTAGGCCAGGCTAGCTGGTCCAGCGAGCTGAGGACACTATGCACCAACATGCCTGGCTTGCTGGGCTCCTGGAGTCAAGCTCAGGTCCTTCTGCTCAGCCACACGTGAGCACCCCACTGCTGACCTCACCTCAGCGTCCCTATACCCTGACACCAGATTCCATAGTTCCAACTCTATTTACATTGCTTCCTCCTTACCTATCTTGCTTACTCTGGCCTAGTAAGATATGAGACAGAAAGACTAGAACTTGAACAGCCAGCCCTGTCATTCAGACGGCTGTGATGCCCAGTCCTCTGGCAGCTCTCTGAGGTGATACGTACAAAAGTTTCAAGAAAGAGGTCACTGGACAATTAGCTCTTGGCAAATTTGTCACCTCATTTGAAGTATGGCCATTTCTTGGCACCACAGCTGTCAAGCCCTACTTCAAGTACCTAACAGAGCAGGCACCAGCCACACATAGCTGCTGAGCTCTTAAAATGAAGTCAGTAGTCTGAAGTGAGATGGTTTGTGAGTATAAACCATGCACCAGATTTCAACTTAGTATCTAAAAATAGTGTTGGGGCTAGTTCTTACAGAGGACCCAGGTTTGGTTCCAAATAGCTGCCTGCAATCCTTTGAACTTAATTCTAGTCGATTTGATGCCCCCTTCTGGTCTCTGAGAGCAGAAATAATTCACTAAATGAGAAACAATTCATTAAAATGTCAGACCATTGAGCATAAATTTAACTTCTGTGCATCACCTATGTGCCTGGTACCTGAACAGACCAAAAGAGGGTGTCAGATCCTCTGAAACTAGACGGTGTAAGAGACAATGTGGTGTTGGAAACTGGATCTGGGTCCTTTGCCAGAGTAGCATATGCTCTTGTGTTTGTGTGTGTGTGTGTGTGTGTGTGTGTGTGTGTGTGTGTGTGAATGATGCTGTGTCTTCCATCAAAAATTGTAGATTCATTTGTAGACTTAAATTTAAAAGGACAATGACTGGTAAAAACCAACCGCTACCTTTGGAAGAATTACTAAGTTACATGAGTGCTATGTTGTTCACTTCACAAAGAATTTATATTGTCTTTTAAAATTCATTAAAGAAAAAGCTCTTCATGCCTGAGTGAGGTTGATGACTACCAATCTGTTAAGATTCCTTTACTTTTGCACCAATCTATTTTTATAAATCACTTCAAATGCAATCGCTGGTCAGAAGTTAAAGCTTTGCTTCCCAAACTGCTTCTTAGAAATCCTAAGTGTGTGAGGATGCCCATTTCCTTACATACTTGCCAGAATCACTTTTGCTCAGATTTGTCTGGTCTCTTGTTGTCAAGATGCTAACAAAAGGTAGAAGCACACGGACGAGATTGCAGGCCTTGCTTTTATACTTAAGTTATGCTTTCCTGGATGCTGGAGTTTAGAGGGAGCTCAATGACCCAGAAAGGAACTGAGCTGTACAACATGGGACAACTATGGCCACTGCTTAATTTGTCTAAAATATTTGTGCCTGTGTGAACTTTCAGAGTATTCCCAGGACCCGTATGGGATTGTATAGGTCAGGTTCTCCATCACCCCCTAAAAAACAAGTTTAAAGAAAGCTACACTCAGTACCCACCTGCTTCAGCCTGTCATAGTCAAGTCCTTCAGTCTGGACTCCATTGGCACTCGGCTGTGATGAGGCTGTGGATTTGGGTCTGTACAAAAGAAATTTCCAGGACAGATAAATTATATTCACAACATTTAATGAGTTTGTCAGTAACTATAAATTTGCTATCCCAAAGCCAGATTTAAATTCATTTCTTAAAGACATTTTGCTAAAAAGTTAATTGTCAAAATTTCAGGACTGATTAGAACAGGCAGCAGACAATGCCTTTTACTTATCAATTTAGTCATCTATATTAAAAAAAGGACACAAGGGAGATAAGATGGCGAAACTCCTTTATGAAGAGAGAAGAAGACAGCACTCCCTGGTACCAGAGAACACACAGCATGCTGGCCATGGACGCGACAAAGCGACCAGCTGAAGCCTCCAAGGCCCATACAACACAGTCACGTTTTTGAAATACTATATTATGTATTAAATATCAAGCAAATCAATAAAGAGAAAGCTCTATCTTAAATATTTAACAAAGATCAGTTTGTAAGTTCTGACCGTCAGTTTCTAGGAAGAAATAATTTCATAAGCCTAATTTCTTAGCCTGTTTGCTTCCATTTTAAGTATTTACACAAAAATACTCTCATATCCAATTCTCTTTAACTTCCTGTAAGTCCATAAATACACTCTGCTTTGAAGAGGAAGAAAGAAAATGGAATAAATAAAAACAAAACTGGGAAATTCTAAGACAGAAGTTGTTTGTCAATTACAATTGAACTTACAAAAATTTAGCTTTTATTGAAATTTTTACACAGTAAAATAAGTGTTAGGAATTAGGCATATTTGATAAGTTCCAACACCAAATAAATCAGTCATGGCTCCCTCTCCAATCCCGGAAATAAGAGAAAATCCTCAGTAGAAAATCTGGAGCTTGAGTCGTTCAGTCCTCCATTTTCTGGTTTAGAACTAACCATTCTATAAACCACTAGTCAACTGAGGTACAACTTTATAGGGTACCAATGTTAGAAATGTACCTGAATCAAGACCCAACATGTGTAACTTGCTATAAAGCTGAATTTAATTCACATAAGATATAATACTCCAAACCTAAAAGCATTGTTCATGAAGATGATATACTTAGTTAAATTTGCTTTAATATCCAAACATATTACTGCTTAAAAAGCTTATTATGAAACAAGAGTATGCCACCGATTTTAACTTATTAGGTATCTGCTTACACAGTAACTTCCAGAAACTTTGTTTAGTATGTCCTGAGGATTTATATAAAGAATTGCCCTTCCTCCTATAAGAACACACCTTTCTTTGTTGAGGTGCCGACTTAATTGTAGTCATTTACGATTCAAGACCCAGTGTACTGTGTCTAGTCAGGTGCAGTAAATATTTTTGAGGGTTGGCACACCGCATTTTACTTATTATTTCTGCTTTCCAGAATTAAATTATTAATAATCTGCTTTTATTTTTCCCATTTGAGGTCAATTAGTGAGTTTTTCCCCTAATATATATATAATGAATATTTCTGACATTCAAACAAACAGGTACAATCTGCTACTTAGTGAAGAAATAGGCTATTGTGTATAAACATATCTGTATTTATTAAACAAATTAAAATGTTAATAAACAATTGTGCAAACATGCAATTTAAAAAAAATAATTCATGCTACCATGCAATTCACCACCACCACCACCACCACCACCACCACCACCACCGTGAGAACTGGCTCAGGGGGGAACTTTTCATACTGAAGGACAGAAGCAATCACCACTTTTCTTTTTTCTTTTTTAAAAAAGGAACATTATCCTGGCATCAGGTGTGGGTAGCAGTAACGTGACTCAGAAGATTTTGTTGTAAGGTACTGTTTTTCTATGTTCCAGAAGATTTTCCTAATAAACCTTTTGTTCAGAACAATTAGCCCACCTCAAAGAGACAAATAAAAAGGCTGGCCATTGATGGAAAATTAACTAGTCAACAAAATAAGTCTGTCAAATATTTTGGTTGCCAGTGACATAAAAGAAATTTTAGCAAATAAGAATTTGATTAGAGTCCAATTACAGAACTACTTACTGACACTGCCTCTCTATAGACTACTTAATTCATGCTTTCGGTAAATGCGTGTAAAAAAGGATGTGTATTACCTAATGTGCATTAAAAACTGTAACACCCCCCCTCTCTTTGTTAACATATCTGTCTACGTAGCCCTGGATGCCTTGAGACTATGTAATCAGGCTGGCCTCAAACCCACAGAGATCCTGGTTTTGATTCCAGAACCAGAACACTAGGATTAAAGAATATGCCTGGCATACATTAATATATTTCTAATAAAATACACATATTTCAGTGGTTTGTGTGTTCAATCATTTATCTGAGACAAGGTCTCACTATGTAGTCCAGGCTTCCCCTACTTCATAGCCCTGCGTCAGTATCCTGAGGCTGAGATTGTGGGCATACACTACCACGCCACTCTTAGGTCCGCTGTTACTTTTATCTTATGGGTTTTCACTTTTAACTGAGAAATGTTTAAATACATGTTTTTTTTTTCTTTTTTCCTTTCTCCCCCGTTCTTTCCTCCCCCTACCCCCTTGGTTTGTTAATTCAGGGTTTCTTGCTGTCCTGGAGCTCATTCTGTATACCAGGCTGGCCTCAGACTCAGAGATCCGCCTGTCTCTGCCTCATGAGTGGTGGGATTAAAGGTGTGCACCACCTGGCTACACAGTTTTTTGTTTTTGTTTTTTGTTTTAAGCTTTAAGAGAACATTACCTAGACATCTGCCTATAAAATAATGATAGCACAATATTTAACTTCCTATTCTTTCAAATTAATTCTGCAAATAACTGAAAAGCATCTGCAGACTTTTAAAAAAATGCCTTTTTTCAACTAAGAAGTAAATGATACCAGCCACCAGCCCTTTAGAGGTGCTGGGGCAATCAATGCTAATGATCAAACCTAAGACATACGTGTGCTAAGAACGTGACCTGCCACTAATCCCAGCTCCCGCACCAGTATGTTTAACATCTGAGGTTTGAATTGATCTCAAAACACATGTGCTCAGGATGTCAGATACCAAACTGTTAAAGACACTCACTTCACTACATCAAGGAAATAGAGACTGTACTCTAAGCAGCTTCACCTATGGCTACAATTCTATCCTGTGTTCTAGCAAAACCAGCACAGGACATTAACCTCCATTTTTAAAAGGCCTTGTCACATAATCATGATGAGAACAGCCTTAAAGGAAAATGCTAACACTCCCAACTAGACAATGCAGCATGGTTTTCCTCTTTATTCCAGCACTTATGAATCCAACTATCAAACGACAGATAGCAGGGTTATACTTTAAATGTCAAACTACAGCTACAGCAGAAGAATCCTCAGTTCTCCTAAATGTCTCCCTTGTGGTGATTACCAATCCAGGTAGAAAAAGCTCAGCCCTATCCTGGACGTGTTATTGAGAAGTCTGAAATCACAAAGTCACAGCAGGAGGATACCTGTGTAATGACTCACAGGACCTGTTGTCAAAAACAATCTGGTTTTTCCTTGGAGAATCCCGTCTACGAAGGGGAAAAACCATTTAAAGGGTATATAGTAGAACTTGGAAAAAATAATTCCCATGATGCTACTGATTTATAGTTATATAGCAAGCAAAACAAAAACAAAAGGTGTTAATTATCCTTAAAATATCTATTTTACCAAATTTAAAAAAGAGTATCCCAAAGCTGCTTTACATGAGGATGTAATGGCTACTTCTGTGGCTGCAGCTTGCTACCTACTTACCAGGGGTCAAATCGCAAGCGAAGACACTGTAACTGGACGAATATCAAAACAACAGACTAACTATTCACAGGTGTGTAAAGAACATTTTCTCCATCATGAATAAAAAACCAGTAGATTTTTACTGAGAACCACAGAGCATTCCATCATGATATATTGCTCATCTTAAGGCCAATGTTCTTGCCACAGAGAACTCAGACACTGTCTTCTCCTTCTCTCATACAGGCAGGCCAGCCTCAGACTCATGGTAGATGAGGATGGGCTTGACCTTTCTTTCTCCAGTCCCAGTTCCAACCCTGCACCTCAGCACTGGGATGACAGTACATGACACCTCGTCCAGTTCATCAGAGCTGTACACTGAACCCAGGGCTTTCTGCATGTTAGGCCAGCGTTCTGCCAACTGCGCCACACTCCACTTGCCTTTCCTTTCCGTTGTGTGTGGATGTGTGCAGGTGTATTTGGAGGACAGACATTGATAGCATGGGCAGGACTGATTGACTTAATTTTTGAAACAGGGTCTTGCTATGTAGTCTAGGCTGGCCATCTATTTGCCACTGCCTCATGAATGCTAGGAGTAAAAAGTGTGCACTGCCACATCTAGATTATTTACTTTTTAAATGATATGCAAATGGGCATTTTGCCTACATGGGCATGCAGTGTCTTCGTAGACCAGAAAACAGTATTTGATGCCCAGGAACGGGAGTTACTGGTTGTTAGCTGCCATATGGGTGCTAGGAATTGAACCTGGATCTGCCAGAACTGCTGAGCCATTTCTCCACTCCACACTTAGGAGATTTGACTAAGATACAGCAAATTTATGTTTGTTCTCTGGCATTCCCTATAATATCTAGCTGATTTTCAATATCAAGTACAAAAATTTCTTCTAAAATTCAATTTTTAAAACTATGTAGGGATTATGTGGGGCATTATTGTTCATTACTGTATCAGATTTTAGTTATTATTCAATATTAAATTACTGTGGGGCAGTAATTCTACTCTGGTTATGTTGGAGATATCCTTGGTTCTTTGGGAAATTGTCAAAAATATTTAGGGTAAAACACCATTTACTTGCAAGTTTCTTTCAAACTAGTAAGAGAAAAAAAATACAGATGCAAAGCCATAAGACATAAAACTACTTGCTAAATTTCATTGATGGGTGTATTTTAATACTTGCTATACTAGTTTTCCTTTTAATTTGAATTTTAAAAATAAACAAATTAAAAGGGATGAAACGCTCCTAAAATATCAGTCAATGTGATTAACAAATAGATCTGTAGAATTTATCAAATAAACAGGAGTAGCAAAAACATCCTGAGCTCAGTAGCTGTTCAATACATGGACAAGGTGCTCCTGCCCTCCTCTGTACAACTTGTTCTGGCTTTTCAGACACACATGTAACAACTTAGAAAAGAAAGTCAGTACCTGGAGATGACAGGTGACTTACTGCCATTCATTGTGTTTGTTCTTTCCCAAGGTTTTCTGGTTGGTTCTTCAAAAATAAGAAACAAGTGTAATTAAACATCTCAGATCCTTCCAGAATCATTATGAAATAAGACATTATAGTACCATCACTCTTTGCATACAGTGGTAATAGGAATAAAAACAAAAAATAACAAAAGAAAAAAAAAAAAACCAAACCTCTAAACAGTAAGGATTCTAAATTGTATTACTGTAGAATTTAAAGCAAAAATGTGGGAATTAGAGGCAGGTAGAGGTCTATGAATTGAGGCTAGCCTGGTCTTCATAGAGAGTTCCAGGTAGCCAAAATGATGTAGTGAGACTTTGTCTTAAAAAAAAAAAAAAAAAAAAAATCAAAACAAAGCTAGGTGGCAGAGGTGGTGGAGGCACACATCTTTAGACCCAGCACTCAGGAGGCAGAGGCAGGTAGATCAAGGCCAGCCTGGTCTACAAAGTGAGCTCTACATCAGCCGAGGCTACACAAAAAACCTGCCAAACATCAACAACAAGAGAGGGAGGGGGGGAGTGGAAGGAGGGGAAGGAAAATAGCAAGAAGAAAATAATGAGAAGAAAAAACTCATATATTATAAAATCTAAATATTACAGTTCCAAATGATAATGGTAACAGGCATGATAAATAAATTAGTATAATTTATACTAGAATCTGATAAATTCAAATGTACTAAACTTTTTTGTGCCAACAGTAAATAAAAAATATAAGCTATGATGTGTTTCTGTTCAACATTTCACATAAGTCTAAACAGCTCTCCAAATAAATGTGAAAGTCAGTCAATTCTCAGGATGTAGGAGACACTGTCTAGTGATAGGCTCTTTAGGGTGTTTTGAACTGTGAGTTTCTAATCTGGGTGATTCATGGCTGCTCTCGATCACTGACCTGGTAGATAACTTGGGACAATCAAAAGGGAATCTCTGTTACAGAGGAAGAGCATGAGTCACATTCAAATCAGGTCTACATACGGGTCACATGTCACTGTACAGTCTTATATAAGAACTCTGTTTCATTTCTTAATGTCTCCCCTCATGTGGCTTCTGTACAACTTCACTCAGGAGGAGGCTTTACAGTTCCTCAGAACGCATGCCACACTAAGTGTGACCTCCTCTGAAGCCCTGTGCTTTGGGCTCCGAACTGCTGTAGGCAGGCATCTACAGGAAGAATGGTCGAGCTGCCATTGATCTTCCTGTACTTTATCATGATTCCGTTTTCCCTTTTGTGTGGGAATAACTAAGGCATTCTGTCAGTGAACTTGGGAATGGCAGGGAAAGGGGGGTGGGGACCACAGGGACACTGTTATCAGAGACGACGCAGGGGGAAGGGTGTAACTAGTTAAGAAGTTGGTAGCGGTGGTACAAACTGCCTTAACAGGTGACTGAGGTCCTTTCTCAATTGGGGAGAACTCCTATTAATCTCTCTTTGTTAATCTTACAGGGCCCTCTGGTTGTGAGGAAGGCACTCAGTCTGTGAAAGCAGAGGGTAGGGTGTCTCTTCTCTGAGGACCACAGCCAACCCAAATACTCTACAATGCATAATGCAACACCATTTTCTCCAAAGGCAGTCCAGATTCGACAGGTGATTGCCAGTCACCATCTCATGAGTTTTGTGCTTAAGAGTTTTTAATCTTTTACTCACGTTTGGCTCATTAAATGCTTTACACAATGTCAATTTTAAGTATTGAATGAATCAAATGAAAAAGAACCTCTGAACTTTTTTGAACAAGGTCCTAATTTTATATGTGGATAACAAACCACTGAATTTTTTATTAAGATAATGTACCAACCCTTATTTAAATAACAACCAAGGTGGACTTGGAAAATAGTTCATGAAGTCAGGATGTTAAGGACAAGAATAAATCTATCAACAGCTAACTTCAGAAGAAACCTTTTTCGTGGAAAAATGACCTGAGACGAAAACCTACTACTGTCATTTTCCTAAGCTAATATAATTTCTAACTATATTAAATATTTCTTTATATCCACGATAATTGTGGCTTTCACTGTTTTTTTTTTTTTTCAACAGATGAAGACTATTGTTTTTTTTTTTTTTTTTTTTTTTTGTTTTTTTTCTGGTTTTTTTCCCCTCCCCAAGACTATTGTTAAGATTCACAACTGTGCAGAATAAATGACTGACTATGTGCCAACCCCAATTACTATATCTGCAACATTAAGTCTTACATCTAAAGTTCAGGGACATCACAGATCAGAGAGTGGGAAGCTTCTACGAGCCAAAGGGCCAGGCCTATGCTAGACAGTGTAGAAGCATTTTAATCCAGGAACATGGCTGCTCTGGTAAGGGATCACACCCAAAGAATTTCTAGGTCTCTGTGATCTGGCTGGAATGATACACCTTTAATCCTTCAGGCTAGAATATAGACACACCCTTAGTACCCACCTTTAATCCCAAACCGTGAAAGTAAAGTTAGTTTGCAGAAGGAAACAGCTAAGTTTGGAAGTGGTGTCTACTTCAAAACTTAGCTATTTTCGAGTGACAAATCAGAGAAAGTTTTGACAAGAGTCAGAGATAGGATATACCCAAATCTTATATGAATGGCATAGGAAAAAAAAGGAGACTTAGGAAAGCAGTGCGGATGGATGGAAGGAAAGAAAGGGGCTCAGTTTTGCAGACAGGCTATAGGTGGAAGACAGAATGAGCCAGAGAATGAGGAGCCAGATTAGAACAAATTGCCAGAATTAGTTTGTGGCCAAGCAGAGGGATTCAGTGAGACAAAGAAAAAGGAGTCAAAAGTCTGAATCAGTTAGCTTGGATAGAAGCTTTGAGCCAGAACAGCTAAGGTGAACCAACCAGCCAGAATTCAGAAAGAACTAGGAAGGGTGACTTTACTCAGAAGTAAGCCTCTGAGACAACAATTACATCTGGCAAATAAACATTACATTCACAAGATAGCATCCCCTAGACATGACAGGGAAGCTGTGCCCATGAAATCACGATAACACAGTTGCTTGAACAAGACCAGCACAGACACAGTGATGACGCTGGCTAATATGCCAACAGACACAGAAAATCCCATGTAGCTCAACCCCTAGACAAATAGCTACAAGTAATCAATGGCTGCCTAGAAAGGGAGGGTGAGTTTCTTCAATTGAGATGGTTTTGAAATACACTGTAATGCTTCCTAACATGCTCATTCCATTTTCTACTTTTAACAACTGTTTAGGGGCTGGAGAGATGGCTCAGCAGTTAAGAGCACTGACTGCTCTTCCAGAGGTCCTGAGTTCAAATCCCAGCAACCACACGGTGGCTCACAACTATCTGTAATGAGGTCTGATGCTCTCTTCTGGTGTGCCTGAAGACAGTGTACTCATATACATAAAATAAACAATTCTTTGAAGAAAAAAAAAAAAAAAAAGAACTGTTTAAAATAGTTGCCTGTAGCCGGGCAGTGGTGGCACTCGCCTTTAATCCCAGCACTTGGGAGGCAGAGGCAGGTGGATTTCTGAGTTTGAGGACAGCCTGGTCTACAGAGTGAGTTCCAGGACAGCCAGGGCTACACAGAGAAACCCTGTATTGAAAAACAACAACAAAAACAAAAAGTTGCCTGTAATGAATACTCTCTAGTCCATAGTACAAAGAAAACTCGAGTGTGTGCGCGCGCGTGCGCACGCACACACACACACACACACACACACACACACACACACTGGTATTTGCATAGACAGTACGAACAAAAATGTTAGGTTTTAACAGATTTCAAGTGTCAGGAAGAAAAGCACTGATTTATATCACAAAGAGCAGACCAAAGGTCAGTGCCTTCAAATATACACAAAGCACTTTAACATTTTAATGAGCAAGTAGTTACTTGATCCAAACCCAGGAAAAGGGACTTTTTAATTAGAGAGAATTAGCACTTAGGGATCATTTTCTTCTGAACTTACCAGGTGTACTTGTTGATGGGGCCTTAGTAGTTATAGGCTCTGCATCTTCCTAAATATACATAAAGAGTCACATTAGCATCACATTCATCACAGGGCACAGCTCTCTGCAGCTAGCTCTCCCAGCTCCTCTCCCATGCCCTCTCTGCCGCTCCCCTTCCCAGCATCTGTCTTACACTCTGGCTTCTCCCTACTGCCTTCCCAAAGGGCTTTCTCTATAAGTTCTAAGCACCTGTAATAGTCACCCCTAGGAACCTGATGGGATGGATCTGAGCAATGCTATGAGAGGAGGCCAGATGGCACAGTGTTCGATGACAACACAGAGAATGGATGAAAGTTTACCCAGCTGAAGGGGCATAGCTAATAATACATGGTCCATAAAAGTAATGCATAAACTGTTGACTTAAAATACTTCTTTAATCTTATATAGTACAAAGAAATGGAGAAACCCAACATATTAAAACCTTTGTAAGAATTCATTCACTCCCTTAAAGGTGAGTGTAAGAGCAAGTTAACTTTATTGTCTGAACTTCGGCTTTCCCCACACCTCCCCAGATTCATCCTGATTCACTAAGAATGAGATTATAATTTTATACATATGGTTGTATAGTTAGAATTAAAATGAGCAAACATAAGATCAAACATTAAGTTCATTTGGATTAAGTAATCTTCACACGGGTTTCTGAATGAGCTGGAATTGAGTTCCACCTCTTGAGAGATTTTATGTCCACTCACACTTCTGTCTTCTTTTTGTTCTGTTTCTATTGTTGATCCCTTCTCAGCAATTCTTCTCCTGCAATGGCAAATTCATTAAAAATTTTATATCACCTACCTACCTCTGGCTATCATCTATCTACTTTTGTTCTAAAAGGGAGGGGGATGAAATTATCAAAATCTTTCTGATTCTGCACATCTGCATTACATTACATTTCTCACCTCCTGGCCAGCAGGGCACTCATTTCCTCCATTAAGCCACTACCCCCTAGAGGAAGGGGTCCATTCCCACGACCAGCCTCTGCTTTGGATGAGGCCAAGTTCGAACTCACAGAATTCCCTCCACTTGGGAAAGAGCCATCCTCCACCTTAATGAGAACATACACACACACATAATGTAGATGATAGTGTTTTCTGACATATACAACACAGAACACACCATTATTGATTCTGAAAGAGTGTTATTTTTTAAATTTAAAGAGCCAGTAGAGCAAATAACATGTATTTCATATATCAGTGAGAAGTCTATCAAAGTTGCAATCACCAATAAGGGGATGAAACAGTATTATCTGTCCATATGATACACTGAGAAAGATAAAATCCTTGTCATGGTTTTTCCTCATCCCAAACATAGAATTTAAATCCAATATAGAGGGGAAAATGTGATAAACCAAACTGAAAGATAATTAAAAAAAAAACAAATGCCAGTGTTTTAAAGGTGACAGAAATTGAGCAACTGTCACTTATTAAAATAAGAGACATTACAGCTAAATTTAGCAAATGATTTTGAACTAGAAAACATGGTGTAAAAATCATTCGACTCCCTCCAAATTTATACTGAGGTATAGTAAAGGATGTACACACAAAGAAACAAAAGGCAAATGTCAGTCAAATGTTAACTGATAAGCTTTGAGCTGATGGGGTCTCAGAAACTCCTCACACTAATCTTTTCTAAAATTTTAAATTACGTTGGTTTTTAATCAATCAAGTTAAATCCGGTGTTTATATCTGCATAACACAGTAATTTCACTATCTTAGACATTTAGACACAATGAAACACACATTTAAAAGTTCAGTAATTTGGTAATTTACCCGAGACACTTTCCTAAGTTTTGCTCCCGCAATTGCAGCTGCAAGTCCAGTTAAAGGGCGATTGTCTTCTGACATGGATCCAGAGAAAATTCCAGATGCGGGGAGGGGAGGGGCAGGAGGTGGGGGAGGAGGGGGAGGAACTTGATTAGGAAGAGGGGGCGGAGGAGGTGGTGGAGGAGGAGGCCCAGCAGAGGGCAGTGGAGGCGGTGGAGGGGGTCCAGGGGGAGGAGGAAGTGCTGAGGCGTAGGCAGGGCCTGATGGGAGGGGGGGCGGGGGCGGAGGTGCAGGTGGTCCCAAGACATGGCCTGAGAGAAAGGCAAGTCAACACAGTCATTAACAACAGAGTTAAGTCACCGTCGTTCACATGGTTTAACTATACATTCCTTACAAACGTACATATAAGGAATGCTATCCTCAAGTAAGTGACTCAGACACTGCATTTAACAAAGTAATTTATCATAATATTTAATGCATAATACTAGTTTTTAACTCAAGATACTAGAATTGAAAGCCAAAGTGCACATACAACCATTTAATATTAAACTTTTTGTAATAAAACCAATGAGCCTCCCCCCCGCCCCCGGGAGCTGAAGACAACATGTTTGTATGAATTTAGAAAATTATGCAGTTTTACACACACACACACACACACACACACACACACACACACAGAGTACTGCCTGAGATAACAGACCCAAGACAACCCTAAACCGTAGGTGCTGAGATAACACACTTGACTGATGACAAATGTATCTGATTATAGACACACAAGATGAGAAAACCTTAGAGAAGAGGGTCACAGGTTTTAGTATCTTAAAATGATACTACATGTAGCCTGAGTTAAGAATTACCATGAGAATTAAGAATTTAAATATAAAGCTATTTTAGCCCTCGAGTAGATATATAAGAAATATATATAAAAAAAAATCACAGGGTAAAAACTTACTTGAAATCAAAACACCAAATTATTAAGTATTTACTTAAGGCTTAACAGGGCTAATTTTTGTTGTTGTAAAGCTAGTGAGTTGCACACTGGGTAGCAGCTGTCACGTCTGAGGCTTGATCACGCATACACACAGAGCAATGAAGGGCTGAAGGTGAGCTGTCCCATACTACAGACTGGGCTCTGAGCACCAGGAGGAGGGCCTTCAGTATGGTAGTGCCTCTTGTTCAAATGTCAATCAGAGAGATATTAAGTTACACACATTAGATTTTTTATTCACCTTTTACAAAAATCTAGTAAGATAGCACAAAAAAAATTCATTTTTAACAAAAGAGGTATGTTTAAATCCAGATTATGACACTGTTTCTATAAGCATGGACTTGTTTCCAGCATCCTCTCTACATCCTACACCTATAAACAACAACGAGCACCTTCTTACAGAACTAACTTCATCTTTATGTACACAGGCTACACTTAATGCTACACGCCCCCATCCTGCTGCCCTGCAGTAAACCTGTGTCTGCAGAAAACCTTCAAGGATCTCCGTTTGCCTTTAAACCAACACTTGCAGTAGAATCTTCTGGAGAATACGCCAAGTCTGCCAACCCTTTACCTTCTGCAAAGGGCCTGAGGCTACCCACCCTAAAGGTCTAATACAAAGAGCTCAATACAGGAGGCCAAAATCAAAATGGGGTCTTAGGACAGAAGTGCTCCAGGAAAAACTCAGGGATGATTTATCGATTAGACAGATCTCCACATCTCTACGAAAATATCTCATATTTACCCCATGGAAGATGAAACACTCAAGTTTAAAATGAATGTAGACGACGTATTAGGATCCCTAAATATTAGAAAGCACCTTCTACAATACAATACTTACTACAAACGATCTAAAGATCTAAGTTTAATATAGACATCTCCCATACTAAATCCCTATATACAATTAAGGCCCAGGATTAAAAATAAAATCCTTCATTTTATTTTCTAAATAAAAACCCCACACAGTACTTTGGCACAGCGATGCTCGGTTACTAAGACCATGGGATCCACTCTTCCAGGCAGTCAACGCTGTCGCTACACACTAACTACTCCGCATGACCAGTTGTCAGCAGCAGTAGTGAAGCCTTACCCTGTGGGGTTGGCGTCTCGGCCGGCTGAGAGGCTGCCTGCAAGCCTGGCTCGGAAGCAGAGGAGTCTCCCAGCTCAGGATTTAGAGGGGTCTCCACAGAGGCAGGGGCAGCTGCAGAGGGAGAAGGGAGAACACTGGGCTTGGATGAGGGAGTTGAGGCAAGAGGGGTGCCTGGAGGAGGAGAAGCCTGTGATCCACAGTGTGAGAGTGAGGCGAGGGGAGGCAGCGGCGGCGGTGGCGGTGGTGGTGGTGGTGGTGGTGGTGGTGGTGGTGGCGGCGGTGGCGGTGGCGGCGGAGGTGGCGCTGCTGGCCCTGAGGTAGGCGGTGGAGACACTGGGTATGTTACAGAGTCTAGCAACCCATTGGGTGCTGTTGGTGACGGAGGCATTTGGGGCACAGGAGAGGAGACACAAACGGGAAGGACAGGTCGTGGGCCAGTAGCTTTGCCAGGGGGGCTGCTAATCATTATTGGAGGAGATGGGGGGAGGGGCGAGAAATTGGAAGTAGGCCAGGCACAGGACTTCGCAGCTGGAGGCTGAGAAGAGGGTGTGTTCACAGGAGAAGAAGGTCGAGAGTTTTTGTTCAGAGGACGAGGAACTGTAGCGTAATGGGGAAGAACAGGGTGGAAGGCTGAACCTAGAGATGTTGCAAAACGTGTCGCTGAGTGTCGCAGTGGTGGTGTAGGGGGTGTGGAAGTAGGTGGCAAAGCAGTCACTACAGCATAATCAGGAGTGGCGTCTGACACCGGAGCTGAGATGACTTTAGCATATGATGGAGGAGGTGCTGAAGGAGGCTGGCAACTGGAATACTCCGGAAGTGGAGCATTATACAGGGAGCTGTCTGAAGATGGAGCTGGACATAAGGTGGGAAGCAGCAGCAAAGACAGGATAAAAAAGGAGAGAGAAAAAGGGAGCTAGTGAAGCCACAGAAACCAGCAATCAGACAAAACGCATAAACGTGGAACACAGTTAGCGCCAGAGAATTAGGCAATAACTGTCTCCACTGGAGAAAACAACTTGTAAGCACATTTTGAAACCCGAAAGAGGATGAAATAAGTTCTTTTAAATATGTGGATTAATAATTTATCCTCCGTAAGAAAAGAATAGTAACAGTCTTAACATTTATTACTTAGTCCACTAAAAACGGCATCAAAATTACTACAAACAGCAGAATAAACTGAGTTGTTTCAAACCTGGCAAAATGTTTACTACAAGGGGAAAGGAACACCCAACTCAGTGCTTATCTGTGGACATTTCTATCTTCTTAGCCGTAACTCCAGATCGTTATGCAGTTAGAACAATGAATTAACCAACACTGAACCCACACTGGCTTCTAATGTAGCTCAAGAATAAACTTCCTTGATAAATATTAATCACCTTAAATGTTTACTATATCATAATCCTCTGACACTATAAATTCCATCATACTGTGATTTTCTTTACCATACCAGAAAATGTTTAAATAACCAGTTATTTTTTGAAACAATATTTTTATCTATTTTAATTTTTCCTCCAGAAATCTAACTATAACCAAGCTAATTTCTCGCTGTACGTAGCATAATACATACAGTATGTGATAATTTTAAGCAATGGCACAAGGGAAATGTCTTCCAAGATCATTATAAAATTTTTTTTGCATAAAAACACATTCACACTTTATAGCTGAATTTTAGGGCGACAAGAAAAATTAAAACGACAGGCTAGAAATTCCCAAGAGCTTCCTTTTAGTTTCTAAGCAATAAAAGAAACCCTGAAGCAATAATCGTTGTGCATTTATTCTAACTACAAACTGTTCTGTGTATTCCCGAGCACTGCACACAGGAGTCTCGCCGCTGACAGCTGCGCGGAGCCTGGCCCAGCTCGGCTGTAGGGCGCGTGCTCGGCTGCACTCCTTACCAGCATTGGACATCCTGCGCTCTCGCTCCCACTCCACTTGCTCCCGCTCCAGCTGCTCCAGGCGCTCGCGCTCGCGCTCCTGCCTCTCCCTCTCTAGGCGCTCCAGCCTCTCCCTCTCCAGGCGCTCCACGTGCTCCCTTTCCTGCTGCCGCTGCCGCTCCAGCTGCTCTTGTTCCAGGCGCTCCCTCTCGAGCCTCTCTCGCTCTAGGCGCTCTCTCTCCAACCTTTCCCTCTCCATTCTCTCCCTCTCCAGCTCCTTCTGTCGCTGCTGCTCTTGCAGTTGCCTGGAATTAAACATTGGGTGAATAAAATATGCATTTATCGCTATACATCACTACAGTGAATGGATGTTCATTTCCCGTCTGGTTCAGATACATGCAGGACCCGTTGTGTCACTACCTCCCCACAAAGGAAGACTTCCTTACAGATATATAAAATCTGTACATACAGAATATAAAAAAATGCATTTTATTCCAATTGGACTAATAAGCTCTTAACATGGTCTCAATCAACACAATTTGTGAGAATAAAGAGTTGCAAATAAACTTCGATGACCAAGTCATTTTAGTAATCAGATGATGAAATAATTATAAAACGAAGTAATCTCCTTTTCTTAAAAATGAAACATTTTAGCTGCACAAATTATTTCAGAAAACACAATGATCATAGCTACAGCTAAATAAACATTTGCTGAATTAAAAATAAACTCAGTTGGCCGGGCGGTGGTGGCGCACGCCTTTAATCCCAGCACTTGGGAGGCAGAGGCAGGCGGATTTCTGAGTTCGAGGCCAGCCTGGTCTACAGAGTGAGTTCCAGGACAGCCGGAACTACACAGAGAAACCCTGTCTCAAAAAAACCAAAAAAAAAAAAAAAAAAAAAAAAATAAACTCAGTTAAGTAAGAAATAAACTATAAATAACTAAAATTTTGTATCTATAGGTAACTATAGTTATTTGGCACATATGTGTGTAGGCCTTTGCCTTATAATAACATATGCTAAACTTTAAAATTCAAGTAAATCAGTACCATTTCATCACGACTCTGAAATCTGCTTTTTTTCTGATAGAAAACACACTGGAAAAATTACCTTAAATCCTTAGTCTGGCATCTTTAATTCCCATGAACATGTAAATACCACTGCTTAGGTCTTGAGTTTAACTAGTCTCCAGTGTAGGATATAATATACCCTGTTATTAATATTACAATAAACATTTATCTTTGGGGCTACAGAGATGGCTCAGAGGTTAAGAGCACTGACTTCTCTTCCAGAAGCCTTGAGTTCAATTACTCAAACAAAATAAAATAAACCTTTAAACATCTTAACCCTTGAAACCTCTTCCAACTGCTTCTATAGGATCACATGTTCTAGGGGCACAGGCACATAATTCTTTTTAAAATTATTATTATATGTAAGTACAGGGTAGCTATCTTCAGACACACCAGAAGAGGGTGTCAGATCCCATTACAGATGGTTGTAAGCTACCATGTGGTTGCTGGGAATTGAACTCAGGATTTCTGGAAGAGCAGTTGGTGCTCTTAACCGCTGAGCCATCTCTCCAGAGCCCAGGCACAAAATTCTTAAAATTCTTAATATATGGCTCTCTATTATTTGATGAAATTATCTAAAAAGTACTTATTTCTCCTTACACATGTTTAACAACATTTAGCTAATATTAAAGAAGATAATACAATAAAAGCTCTTTAAAATGTATAGTAGTCCATAAATGTAGACTGTAGTATTAATGATCACTCAGAAGATTTTAGAACTAGAACCTTTTCTGGACTAATCATCTAGCTGGGCTCCAGTAAAATGTAAGATAGTTATGTGAATGAGTAAATCTGCTTACTTTTGTTTCTCCCAGAATTATCAAAAACAAACAAACAAACAACAACAACAACAAAACCACCAAAAAAACAGTGCTGGGCGGTGGTGGCGCAAGCCTTTAATCCCAGCACTTGGAAGGCAGAGGCAGAAGGATTTCTGAGTTCAAGGCCAGCTGGGTCTATAGACTGAGTTCCAGAACACCCAGGGCTGAATAGAGAAACCCTGTCTCAAAAAACAAAAAACAAAACAAAAACAACAAAAAAACTCCAAACAAACAAAAAACAAACACAAAAAACCCCAGTAAAATATTGGAAAAAGAACTTTCACCCGTCTAAGTTGGCTATAAAACAAAGGGGGAAAAACCTAGCCTTCAAATAAATTGTTTACTTATCTTACTGAAAACACAGCTTTTTTTTTTTTCTACACAATTTCCCAATACAGATCAATGGCTATTAGGAAGGAATCTATTGTAGTAGTTCTTTTGAGTAGTTAAGAAACTGACTACTAGCCGGGCGGTGGTGGCGACCCTTTTAATCCCAGCACTTGGGAGGCAGGCGGATTTCTGAGTTCGAGGCCAGCCTGGTCTACAGAGTGAGTTCCAGGACAGCCAGGGCTACACAGAGAAACCCTGTCTCGAAAAACCAACCAACCAACCAACCAAACAAACAAACAAAAACAAAAAACAAAACAAAAAAAAAAAGAAAAGAAAAGAAACTGACTACTAATGAAATCAGACTTTCAGTGTACATTTACTATACTATTTGATAATTTATGAGCTACCAGTTTTGAGGGATAGCTATCAGTGTGGTTGTGCTGGAAAGATATTAGATACATCAAGAAATTTTAAACTAAAAAAAGACAACCCACACCCAATAATATGCATTTAAAGAAGAAACTCAACTGAGGTATTAAAATGTTAGATCTTTAAATGCGAAGGATATGGTTCAGTGGTGAATACTGGCTGCTTGGTGTGACGGTATGCTGTTTACTTGATGCCCTTGGGAGGCCTGGTCTGTTGGAAACTGGGGAGTGGCTCTTGGAGAGATGTATATATATATATGTATATATACATATGTGATATATATACACGATATATACATATATACATACACATATGCATATATGTGTATGTGTCACAGCACTTGGGAAACAAAGGCAGGCAAATCTCTGAGTTTGAGGCCAACTTGGTCTATAGAGTGAGTTCCAGGACAGCCACAGCCAAAGGTTACATAGAGTAACCTCATCTAAAAAACAAACCAACCAAAAAAACAGCTAACCAACTCCCCCAACCCCCCACAAAAACCCTAAAGAATAGCTACTCTACAGAGGACCTGGGTGAACAGTGGTTCACAAGGGTCTGTAACTCCAGTTTTAGAAGATCTGAAACCCACTTCTGGCCTTTAGGCAAACAATCCTACACACATGAAAAGGAAAAGGCCCACTACTATTTTGGGCGAGGGGATTAAATTTTAGGATATTTACACATTGCTCTTCTGTATCTCTTTTCATTCATATTGAAGGAATATAGAGAATATATACAGCTCACAACATAACAACATTAGCTTACTGTCTTAACGTTTCCCCATCCATTTCCTAAGGTAGCTGATTTTCGTGTCTTAACTTTGGATAACCATGTGTAAATGCAAAAGCCTCCCATAACCATGCCCACTACACACACACACACACACACACACACACACACAGAGGAAAATCAATGTCAGGGTTACACACACACACACACACACACACACACAGCCAGAGGAAAATCAATGTCAGGGTTATACTAACATTATATAATCACTTTCCGCAGCTTACATGGTAGTCACCATAGTTACGATAGGTGATGAGTCAGGAAGCAGTATTGAAATAATGACATTTATAACTAGAATGTACTGACTTTAAAGACTGCTCTGCATGTCAAAATAATCTTAAAGGCTCCCAGTCAATGAAAGATAGAATGTGTACTAAGGAAAAAAGCATATTCCCAAAGAATATTCCCAAGTTCGCTGATAAATAACTCAAGTATGCAGTTGATACACTTTCAAGAGACTGATGTTTGAATAAAGTAATGAATACTTTTAGCCTGCTCACTGAAAAGATGTCTATGTATATGTAATTGAAAACACTATCAAGAAGAAATGTTCTGACTTACAAATTTGTGGTGATATGAATAATTCCTACTTAAGTTGAAAGGCTTACAAATCTGACTAAGGAGTCTCCAAAATTATGAACTGTGCTTTCCTCAGAATTATCACTACTAGCTTGCATACAGGAAATGCAGGAAAGCCTTCCCCTAGAGGCTGTTTCCACCTGGTTGCTGTCTGCCCATTAGTACAATCATCTCCAGATTTACTAAAGCACATGTGTCTGAATTCTGAGCTGTGAGAAAATTCCAAAAGTCTTGTTTTCAAGTTAGATACACATTTTCAATAATTTGAATGTTCAATTACATATCTTTTCCAGAAACAAACATAAGTGAATACTATTATACCCATTAAAGTATTCTTTTTTTGAAGTATTCTTAAATATATTAAGTAAAAACATAAGATATACTTCTCTTCTATCATTGAAGTAATTTTCTCCAAAACATCAGCCCCCAAATGTAAACAAATAATCCCTTCTCCCCCAAAACCCACCACCATCACAACAACAAAAAACTGGCTCACAACAAAATCAATATATACATACAAACACATGTTTAGTTTATGTTTTTATGAAGACACAGTCTTGTGAAACATGGAAAATGTATACAAAATGTCAAGATACATTTTATCCACCTTTACCGAGTTTTTGGATAAATAAAGATTTCAATTTCATAAAACAAAGAGGGAGAACAAAGTGGGGGAAGCATCCTGGTTGCTGCCACTGAGGAATGCTGACACGCCAGAACGTAAAAATGTGTATTTTTTAAATTAACTTTTCTGAGGCAAGGTCTCACTATGAAGCCCCAGCTGGCTTTGAACTCACAGACTCACCAGTTTCTGTCTCCCAACTACTGGGATTAAAGATGTGTACTGCTACAGCTGGTGTAGACATACACTTTTTTTTTGAGACAGGGTTTCTCTGTGTAGTCCTGGCTGTCCTGGAACTCACTCTGTAGACCAGGCTGGCCTCGAACTCAGAAAGCCACCTGCCTCTGTCTCCCAAGTGCTGGGACTACAGGCATGCACCACCACGCCCGGCTGATATACACTTTTTATTGTCCTATGTGGGCATTTCATCTCTCTACTAGATTAAAAAAAAAAAAAAAGACAGTTGAATTTTAATATCACAAAGCTCCTAAGACAAGAGCTAATACTTACACCAGAATGCGATCAACTCTTGGTCCATCCTGCCTCTGGAGGCTAATGGAAGTGCTGTACACTTTCATTACTCCACGTCCTCAGTTCTGGGCTAGGGTTCTTATCCCCTTTATAACTTGCAGGTAGTAAGTAGTGATGATTTGAAAGCTATTTATAGATGCTAACTAACCGATCTTCTATGTTGAGATGAACGCGGGACTGACTCATGGTTCTTAGAATATATTTTCCCATCACAGCCAAGGAAGCCAAATATTAATAATGAGTAGGTACCAGAAACAGATTTGATGAATGACACATGCACACGTAGAAAATTGTATTGTGGTATAATAAAGATATTGGGTCAACAAAGGTAATATTTAAAATGCCAAACAACTTTATGATGACTAAAATGAAAAGTGATCGTATAAAAGTCATGCCTAGTTTAAAGTTTAGAAGAGTATTATACAGCTTAACAACGCTCGCTACTCCTGATTTCTTCCTACAGAAGCAACCAAGTTTTAACATTCTTGTATTTATCTCATGGTTTTGAACAGTAATTTCTTTACAAATATCTATTCCTGACTTCTCATATTTAGATGTTACTCTTCTCCTACTCGACAATAATCAATTCCCACAATCTGGGTGGTTGGCAGTGGGAACTGAACCTGGGGCCACCATGAGCTCTATCCCTGTGCTGTACACTCTAGCCCAGCCCCTCAGACTCTGACTGCCTCCTGATGTTCACTTCTCTTTTTCCCAGCAATACTGACACAACATTTCACTCCAAGCTCATCCATCAGCTATTTTCCAAGGAAATTTCCTATTTGTACGCTAAACACTAACTCTTTCCTTGGCTTTCCCCCTCCTTTTCCCCACGTCTTTACCCCTACGTCACCCCAAGCTCCCCAGCAGAACTGCACACAACCCTTCATGTGGTTACAGGGCCAAAGTTCCTTACTCCTGTTTCCTTCAGAGAAACCGTCAGCGGCAGGCAGTGGTGGTGCATGCCTTTAATCCCAGCACTTGGGAGGCAGAGGTAGGTGGATTTCTGAGTTCAAGGTCAGCCTGGTTTACAGAGTGAGTTCCAGGACAGCCAGGGCTACACAGAGAAACCCTGTCTCGAAAAAACAAAACAAAACAAAAAACCCAAATAAACAAAAAAAGAAAAGAAAACATCAGGAGCTGGTCCCAAGCTATGCGTGAAGTTCTTTCAAGTTCAATTCCACTTTTTCTTGGATCCCAACAATGTTGAATCATTTAATAGTTTTCTATGAAACTGCATAGAAAACTTTTTTTCTTTCTTTCTCTTTCTTTCTTTCTTTCTTTCTTTCTTTCTTTCTTTCTTAATCATTTAATAGTTTTCTATGAAACTGCATAGAAAACTTCTTTCTTTCTTTCTTTCTTTCTTTCTTTCTTTTCTCTCTCTCTCTCTCTCTCTCTCTCTCTCTCTCTCTCTCTCTCTCTCTCTCTCTCTCTCTCCTCTCTCTCTCTTTCATTCATTCATTTTCCTTTTCTGAGACAGGGTTTCTCTGCATAGCCCCGGCTGTCCTCAAATTCTGTAATCCTCCTGCCTCTGCCTCCCAAGTGCTGGGATTAAAGGCGTGGGAAACTACTGCCCTGCTGGAAACTGGTTTTTGAGACAGGGTTTCAAAATAAACAGATACTACAGGCACTGGCCCATACTTAAGTTAGTACAAATATGCACTTATGTTTAAATACAAATATGTAAATGAGATATCAAAATACATTTCATTTAGCCTTGAATATGGAATCCTCATCTTTGTAATCTAAGTGTTGGTTGACATTACAGTTTTGTGTCACTGTCCCTGGCTGAGAAGACAGTTTAAATTGGGCTTCCTCACAGCATATGAACAGTGGGTACGTACAAAAAAGAAAGGATCTTTGAGACGTAAATTCAAATTTTCATTAGAAGAAGCTTTACTCTAATGCCTTCTATATATGGCCATTAAGCACTGGAAATGTGGTTATTTAGAAAAGCAGTATGTTTTAAGTATAAAATAAACACTGAATTTTGATAAGAAAAACAGGATGTAAACTTTGCTAACATCTAGGGTGTTTTTGTTTAATTTAAATTTTATTTACATTGGTGTTCTGCTCCATGTATGTCTGTATGAGGGTGTCATATCCACTGGAACTCCAAATACAGCTAGTTGTAAACTGCCATGTGGGTGCTGGGATACCCGGCCCCCTGGAAGAACAATCTCTGTTCTTAATTGCTGAGCCCCCTATTTAGGGTTTTTCAAGACAGGGTTTCTCTCTGTCCCAGAGTTCATTCTGTAGACCAGGCTGGCTTTGAACTCTGCCTGCCTCTGACTCTATCTCCTGAGTGCTTGAGGTCACTGCCCAGTGCAAACTGTCTTTCTAAAACAGAACTATTTTTATTTTATGTGCATGGATGGATGGTTTGCCTGCATGTATGTCTGGGCATCATATATGTACAGTGCCTGCATGGAGCATAAACGAGCACTGAACCCCCCAGTCTCACAAGAACTGAAGTTACAGACAGCTTTCAGATGCTATGTGGGTACCAGAAGTGCTCTTAACCACTGAGTCATCCCTCAGTAAACATCCCATGTAAAGTGTCTTCATGATTTCATAGTTCATATTGAAATGGTAAAGTGATACATGTGTGTGTGTGTGTGTGTGTGTGTTTTCTAATTAAGAAAAAAACCACCCCTAAATGAGGTATTATGCACTTGATTTTAGCTAAAAGGCAGAGAAAGGATGAAACTGTTAGTTTCAAGCATGCCTCTAGATTGTACTGAAATGATGGAGATAATGTTGCTAACTTTGTTTAGCCATAAACAGACTATCTTGTATTCTCCTACTAAACTATAAAACCTTAAGATCAGAGCCTTAAAGATTTACTTAGCTAACACTTTCACTTTCTACTTAATTGGTCATGTGAAAGTCATACTGGTCACTGATATTTAGTATAAAAGTAAGACTTAATGGGGCTGGGGATGGCTCAGTTGGTTAAGTGCTCCCTATGTAGGCAGAAGGACTTGATTCAATCCTCGGCACACAGGAAAACTCTAGGAATGGCACGTGCCCATAATGGGGCCGAGGATCCCCGGAGCTCTCCGGTCAGCCGGTGCAGCAGAACCAGCAAGCTCCAGGTTCAGTGGAAGACTGTCAAAAAATAGTGAGAAAACAAATGAAGTCAGTCACGCGCACCTCTAACTTCTACATGCGTGGGTACATACGGGTGCATGTGGGACACACACTCATACTTAAAAAAAGAGAAGGCTGACTGAAGGGAACAGATCGTAAGTCTTTAATATAGTTTTAGTCACAAGTACGCTGTTTACAAAAAAAGCAGACAGAATGAAAGTCACAGTTTCAAAGAACCAAAGAAAATAATGTGTTGTCAGGTCCTTTGTGTCTGCTGTAAAACCAGAAAGTATATAAACATATGAATTTACCTTCTCTGGATTTCCAACTCTTCTTGAGATGGGCCATTTTGAACTTGAGCAGGTAGCTGAGAATTTTGTCTAGGCAATGTTGGCCCTATAAAGAGGAAACATTGCAGATGAGTAAGCTTAGCTTCCACTAAGCTGGGTGGAGGAAATTAAACCATGAGAACAACATAAAACCATCACATATTTAAAAAAAAGCATCTTCTTTTCATCTAGCAAAATAAAATATAAGCTTTACATAACACACAGCAAATGAAAGACTGCAACATAATGCTGTCATCATCTCCAGAAGGCTTACTTCAAACAAATGGAAACACCAACAATAAGGGAAAATAAACATTTCTATATGAAGAGCTGGTAAAACAAGTGGTCAATGAGCATCTGCATAGGCACCTGAGCTGGACATTTTCTAAGACAATGAGACATTTTGTTTGGGGTAATTATTCATGAGGTGGAGAGGAAGAACTTAAATGAAAAATCAGAATTTAAAAACTCACCTAAATAGAACACTGGAAATGAAAAACAGGAGAGAGAGAGCATGAGAACCTCATACTAGACTGAAGAATGCTAATGCAATCATCAAACTTGCCCACCTGAGCTGCCAGTTTTGTTTAATGACATGGCATTTCCAGTACTGGTCAAACAAACACTGGGTAAACTTCCATATACTGTATTAACCTACTTAGCTGAATTTTTAATATTATAGGTAATCTTAACTTTTCATTTGGGGTAAGAAAGGCAGAGGGTTGGAGGAAACCCTGTGTAACATGGAACTGCCATGGGAAACCACTGACCATCCATCCATTCCCAACATCCATATATAATGCAGACCCATCGTTAGCATCTTAGACTGTCACTGAATTTTGGGAAATCTTACTGTCATAGGATATAAAAATTAAGTGAGATCCTTGTTGCACCTAGTTTAACATACAATGAGATGACCAGTCTAAGGTTAAGGTAGAACAAACTTGAAATCTATAACACTAAAGGCAAGAAAGTAAAGACCGTTTCTTTGCACCCTGAGAAGTGTTCCCTCTGACTTCTCAGAGTTTTGTAGAGCACTACTATAAAGTACACCAGTGCTGTGTGTACTAGAACATGCTACAGTGCTCTGAGTGAAGATCATGAAAGCAACTATCCCCTAGTGGAGCAGACCCATGGCTGGAAGCAAACGTTCATCAGGGTGTGAGAGAGCACTGGCCCCTCCCAGTATGGAAAAGCAGGAAAATGATCTGAACTTACCTACTAAACTTTTCATCTCTTTACATAATTTTATATTAGTCATTTAATTTGTCCTCTAATGACAAATTAGATGACAACCGCAGCAATGTATTTCATTAGATATAAGCCTGATACTTTGAGAACCAAAAGAAACTATAAAATCAATCCCATGTAACTAATAAGAAAAAACAAAAATGTTTTAAAAGCAAACACACATAAATGTTTACATAAATGAAAATATAACTTGTCTAACAGAATGGCTGGAAAATTAACACAATGACGTTTTGAAACACTGCCATACTGGGCTATAGATTAATGTTTACTATTTTATAGAGAAAAGAGCCTTTCAGAAAAAGGTAGAGAGACGTATGAGTTGGGAGGACAAATTTAAGAATCTATAAAATTGTTAGGAGTATAATTTATATATTCATACTTAAGTTTTATATTTCACTCTAAAACTATAAAATAAAAGCATTTGGTAAAACCAATGTAAAAGATCATTATGGCTCAGTTAAAAAAATAATATCTGAGGGTTTAAATGAAAACTTCAGCCAGTATAATGGAACAGCTGGAAGTCACGAATCTAACTGTCATGCTCACATCTAGAGAAGGCATTGTATCTCCATCATCCTTTAGTGAATTAAATCTGTTTTTAGCTGAAATCTACATATTCAAGTCAAAGATATTAAAATTTCAATTTAATCTTATTGATCTTATTAAACAACTTTGTATGTTTTTAATCTAGGTCTGGGCCTAGCATGGCAGTGTATGCCTGTAGTCTCAGTATTTGGGAGGCAACCACAGGAGAATTTTGAGGTCAGGATCACACTTAAAATACTCTCAATAGAACAAAATTACCAAAAAGCCCCTAAGAATCCTGATGTGACTCATAAAACAAAGTGAATGTGGAAATTCACTAGTTTATTCCTACCACATAAAAAGGAAAACTTCAAAGAATCCTTTACAATGAGGATTCCGATCTAAGAATGAACTCTTACAATTTTTTGCTACACAGCTCTATGATGACAAGCCATTTGTCTATTCAGGCATCCTTAAACCTGTCTTTGGTGTTTTGTGACATCGACATTTAATCGCTGTTTTCTTTTTACTTCTTCACCAATATTGCCAAATTGTAAAAACCCTGCATCCTGAAATACATATGCAATTAAATGTAATTATAAAATACTATAATTATTAGATAAAAATTCTGGGAAAATTATAAAGCAAAGGTACAAAAACCTTCTCGTCAAACATTTTAATAGAATATAAAATTGGTGAGTTGTATCAAAGGTATTATTATTTTTGTTTTGTTTCTTTCTTTTTTTTTTTCTTCGAGACAGGGTTTTTCTGTGTAACTCTGGCTGTCCTGGAACTCACTCTGTAGACCCAGCTGGTCTCAAACTCAGAAATCCACCTGCCTCTGCCTCCCAAGTGCTGGGATTAAAGGCGTGTGCCACCACTGCCTGGCTTCAAAGGTATTATGAAACAACAGAAAGCAGAAACTAAGGTTAGACAAGGCAAGGCTATCAGTAGCTCTATTTTCTAGAATGTATACTATTTTTTCAAAAGGGCCATATTCCAAATTAAGTATCTGTCTTCTCATAAAATACAAAATAGGTGCTTTCATAACCACCTCAATGGGTAAATGACATGATGGTATAGGTTATCAGTTATCTTTGTCAAGAGGGGGGCGGGGGAGAGAAACGACCAAGGTGCAGAAATGGATGCTGCTGCTCTAGTCCTCTGCTGGAGTCTGACTGACAACCAGACCATGGCTGATCCTAATCTGCCCAGGCTAGGCAATGCAAAGCCAAGTTTGTGAATTACTGTTCCTAATAAAGACAATGTGCGAGGTTGCTGATACGCATTCTATAAATCTGATATGAACTTCTCTCCAATAAGAATGGCATTTCAGTCTTGCCTTCAATTCTGAGTTTTGGTTAAAGCACATTTCACTTACTTTCCTCATTTTAATTCTCACAAGTATAGGTAACAATTAGCTACAGTCTATTTTATAACACAGGACTAAAAGACAAGTAGGTGTGGTTATATACAATACAGTTAAACTTAAATTTAGCAATCATATGGAAGATTGTATATAAATAAAAGGCCTTTATAAAGGAAATCTGTTTTAAACCTGGTATTTTACGTTTTAAAAACTTCCCTTTATTAATATTACTCTTTCCCCTTTAAAATTGGGTAAACTATCGTTATACTCGTGGATCTCAACCTTAAAAGCACAAAATTACAATATCAAGTACATTTTCAAAATGAGCTGAAGAGAGATATAAAATCACACAACTATCAATGATTGCTCATAGAGGCCTAGGAGAACCCTGGGATAAGACAAGACCAGAGATAAAGTTACTGATACTAAGCAATCTGCAGTGCTGAGTTGGAGTCTGGGGGAGAGGAGGAGAGATTTATAACAAGTCATAAAATAAGTACTCACTGCTGCAACCATCACCTGCAGCAGATCAAAACGTAACTTATGTAACCATGATATATACTAGAATTTTCCTTTTTGTTCTTATTATGACATGCTTATCTAATCCAAGCATATCAACTTAAAAGCCAGAAACTGTACCAACAATACTGAAAAACCACACTAAAAATTCTGAGTTACATGGAAAAAGTAAACACACTAGCTGAACTATTAATTCAAAAATTTTGTAGGACACCACTTTATAATTTTTTCTCATGAAATAGTCTAGTCAAGGTATGAATCAAAAGTGCATATATGAATCAAAAAAATTAAAATAATTAAGAAAGACTTTATTTTGAAATTTAGGTTTCCAAAATAGGAAATCTCAGAATCAAATAGAAAAAAGAATTCAAACAATATGTATCTACATACTAATCTATATAAAAAAATTCCCCGTGCAAAAAATTTATATATACATGTAAGAAATGTATATATATAAATGACTGACCAGCTCTAACATGGAGTAGCTAAGTGATGTACCTAATTTATTCATGCAAATAATATATATATATATATATACACACACACACATGTATATTTATTAGAGTGAGCATGACAGAAAACAATCCACAAGACTAAATTCACTTCTAAGGTACAGAAACCTAGGCTACCAAATAAAGCATGTTGTCCTCTGAAACCAGTGCACTGGAAGAGTGAGCTTCTGTCTGCCTTTACAATATGCACATCTAGAACTAAGTCAAGATAAACAGAGCTCCTTCCCAACAAAGCACATTTACATTACTCAAGTCATATGAAAAATGCATACCTTTTTCTTCTAAATTACATCAGATGTCTGTTCCCAAAGAAAATTATAATAAATTAAAAAAAAAAAACACTTCTCTCATTTATATTGGAAGAGGTGAAAAAATATTGAAACTCTATTTCTAGTCAAATCTTCAGGAGTAAGCCAACTCAAAGGTAACCTAAAGCGACCTACACAAACACAACTATCACAACACAAAGCAGAAGCTTGCTTCATAGCTCAAATTCCACGAACCAGACTATGGCCCAAAGAAACAAAAGTTATGGATATGTGCAAGGAGTATGTACCACAGCTTGAAAAAGTAATGTAAACATAATGTTGCTTACCACAGAAAATACATCGCAAATTAGTGCTGTCCTGGGTAGCAGTAACCTTGCTCTGGGCTGCAACAGACACCTTGGTGTTAGAAGCTTCGAAGGACAATAGGGCCATCTGAAGAACTTCACATTAACTAAAAGGTGCTTTGAAATGTTCAAAATGTATTTATACATGCGTCCTATCTAAATCCTCATTCAGGAAATTTATGATTCTGTAGCTTAAATATTTCCTGAGTTATACAATCAAAGAATGCAATCTACATTTTTAGACTGCATTTTTAAAAACATTAGAGAAAATGAAATATAGAAAGCTAAGATACATGGCCGACAGAATTAATTTTATGAGGTCTACCCTCCCATTTAGGAGAACTATAGTCAAAAAAAGTTCAGGGGAAATACTTAAAGATTCATTTAATTAAGACTGCTCATTTATACCAGCTAGAAAAAGAAAACCCAAAAGCTATAAATAAAAAACTATACATATATATGTATATATCCACTGATATGAAATTGTTTTATACTTAACAATAACCAAGAAGGTTACAGACACATTTTATTACTATTTCCCCTATATATGACAACATTCTTGACAAAATGAATTAGTGAAAATTCTGTGTGGCCACAACACCCAGCCATTTAACCTACATGATTTATATTAAAATTTAGTTTATCAATGAAATAAATTAATAAATTCATTTTAAGAAGAAAAACTCAAAGAGAAAGTGGTAATTTCTGAAAAGAGAAATGCTTTATCTAAAATCAAGGTATTACTCAAAACTGGGACGAGAAAATTTTTTCCTTACTATTAATAACATGCAAAAGGTACATCTATAATAATTTTTCAGGAAACCCTTTTTAACAAGGAAAGATTTTCTTTTCTTATGGGTACTAAGAAAACAGTTAATGGCTAAAATACATGTTGGTTTAAGAGAAACCATATGAAAGCAAACAAGACAGTATTTTAGATTTACCTAAAAGTATATTCTTTAAGATAATGCCTACTAACTAAAAAGTTTTAGTAAAATCAGAATCAAATCAATTTATAGTCAAAGGATTATCTTAATACAATAAAATAGATCATAAATAAAAACTTTCATCATTTTTAGCAATAGACAACATAATCCAATTAAATCTTAGTTTAAACTATTAATACAGTAGGTATTTTAAATACCAGTAAAATAAATTGATAAGGCCAATTTTGCTAAGTATTTTCACCCACCCACCTATCAGCAAATATGCATGCACAATACGTAGAGCAGTAATATAAAACCACGGCCACTCAAGGGCGAGCTCAACAAGCTAACGAGATCATGCTACAGGAGACAAACATTCTCGAAAAATTATGACAGTTAGATTTTAAATTTAAGCTCCTTTATAAAAGTATGCTTTATCAGTATTTATAAATGCTTCTCCCACAAAACCTTTATTACTGAACACACAGTTATCAGGTTTTACTCTTTAGTTCCTTTAATCCATAACAAACAGGAAAACACACAAGGAAAATTAAAAGGAAAAACTTACATGAAAACCCTGAGAAAGTATCTTGCTTCTGACAGCAAAGAAGCTGCCCCATCCCATGAGCAATCATTTCAGCAGAAAGTCACCTGACAACCGTCAGAATGCAGGCAGTGCTGCCCCTGCAGGAGACTCACCCTTCCACCCAAGAACTCAGCCTCTCTGGCAACTCAACTACTAAGCAGGGTGCTGCATCTGCTGTCCCCAAGCATCTTCTTCCCGGTGACTTATTTCTGTTATCACGCTAAACATTGATTTACTTTCTGATAGGGTTGCTTGAATTCTACTGCAGTTTGCATTTCCCGAAGAAGACAGTAAATTATTCATTCCATCATATGCATAAGGCTAGCCAATTCCTGCTCACTGTAGATGCTATTAACTCTTTACTCAACCTGAGAAGACCGATTATACAGGTAAATTCAGTATTAATTAGTAATGCTAGTATTAAATACCAGCACTTATCTATAAAAAACACTTTTTAAGAAAGCCATACTATAGAAGCTTAGGGTTAAGAGAATCAAGAATGTAAAATTTAACATCTTTATTATATTTCTGGAAGTAATATAACATTCTTGATAACTACTTTGGCCTCTGATCTTGTTGCAGATGTTTGTATCTTAATGTAATTCACAAAACAGCCGACCTTCAAGCCCACTGCTGCTATTATTGTTTACCATTTGACTTTTTAAAAAAAACAAGGAAATGAAGACTTTGTTTAAGTGAGGTTATCAGTGGTGGAAAATGAGACTTTTCAGCTTTGGTCCCTGTCACTGCATTTTATTATTATATATTATTACTACAGCAGACTTCCAGAGCATTTGTACTTTAAAAAATATTTACATGTTTCTATTATTAGCTATTAATAATCTCCAGGAAATTTGTAAGAGGAACGTTGTCTATCTCTGAATTTCTTATTCCTAAGGGTTAAATGAGATGGTGTTTGTTTACAGACTGGTTTGAATTTGATTTGCCTTTCTGAGAAGCTGGTCAGTGAGTGACTGAACAAGCCCAATGCTAGCATTCAAAGGAAGGGAACTCACACTCCTGACCCTTGTAATAAAGCCCTTCAGAACCAAGGAGTCAAAGCAAAGGTGGTTGTGTTTGATCTAAGGCTAAGGTATCTGAAAAAGAGAGAACTCCAAACAGCCTAGAGGCAGATGCTACAATGATAGCTATGCACATTTTTTTAAAAAAAGTTCATAAAAGAGACTCAACAGGCTGTATTTATATATTTATGTAGTGATGCAGCCTTTAATCCCAGCACTCAGGAGGCAGAGGCAGGAGGATCTCAGAGTTTGAGGACAGACTGGTATACAGTGTAAGTTCTAGGACAGCCAAAGCTTAAAAAAAAAAAGGAGGGGGCATGAATTCAACAGGGAACAGATGGGCATGGGAAGGTCTGAAGGGAGAGAGGAGAAAGGGAGACGGTGCAATTTACATTTTAATTAAAAACATTTAAAACCTAAAGCAGCAACAACCATGTTCCAAATTGCATGGAACCGTAGAGAGACATGAGAATGCAAACAATAAATTCATTCAAAGCAATGGGCATTTTAAAAACTCTTTCACAGTATTATTTTATTTTGAAACAAGTATGTTTAATGAAAGAAAAATCTTCATTTATCTTAGGAAATGGAGCACTGCACGGCTATCACTACATATGAAAAACTCATTTCTTCATTTAAGCTGGGGCAATAAGTGTATGTATTTGACATCTCCCTCCTTTGCTACCAACAGGTAATCCTCCTGCAATTTATGGCTTCAAATGTACTTTATTATCTAAAAGAGAAGAAAAATGACTGCTAACCATAGATTAACCGCAGATCATTCCTACACATACAGGGCCCTCAGTCCAACAGGCTTTGTTAATCCTTTATTTTTAGCCAAGGAACTACAGACTGTTTCTGCCTGAGAAAACTTCTTTTCTTTTCTTTCTTTTCTTTTCTTTTCTTTTCTTTTCTTTTCTTTTCTTTTCTTTTCTTTTCTTTTCTTTTCTTTTCTTTTCTTTTCTTTTCTTTCTTTCTTTTCTTTCTTTCTTTCCTTCCTTCCTTCCTTCCTTCCTTCCTTCCTTCCTTTCTTCTTTATTTCTTTGTTTTTTTTTTTTTGTTTTTTTTTTTTGTTTTGTTTTGTTTTTTGAGACAGGGTTTCTCTGTGTAGTCCTGGCTGTCCTGGAACTCACTCTGTAGACCAGGCTGGCTTCAAACTCAGAAATCCGCCTGCCTCTGCCTCCCAAGTGCTGGGATTAAAGGCGTGCGCCACCACCCGGCTGAGAAAACTTTTAAGAGTCAAATCAACTAAAAGCTCAAGGGTCTATAATTTACCAACCCTGTCATATCCTACTGTTCTAAGGCACCACTACCCTGTGCCTCCACATTCATTTTGCTGGTCTGTCTTAAGCACAGGTCAAGACCTGTCCATCAAATCACCTTTCATGCCTTCCTGCCCTTTGTCAAGACAGCCCACTGGGAGTGGCACTCTTAGGAGGAAATAGGTGTTACATTGTCAGGGGCAATTTGAGGTCTAGGAAGCTCAAGTCAGCTCTTCCCTGATGCCTGCTGATCAAAATGTAGCACTCTCAGCTCCCTCTCCAGCACCACGTCTGCCTGAATGCTGTCATGTTTCCCACCATGATGATTATGAACTAAACCTCTGAACTCTAACCCAGTCCCAATTAAATATTTTCCTTTCTAAGAGTTGCTGTGGGGGCTGGAGAGATGGCTCAGCGGTAGTTAAGAGCACTGACTGCTCTTCCAGAGGTCCTGAGTTCAATTCCCAGCATCCACATGGTGGCTCACAACCATCTGTAATGGGATTCAATGCTCTCTGCTGGTGTGTCTGAAGACAGCTACAATGTACTCATATACATAAATAAATCTCAAAAAAAAAAAAAGGAAAAAAAAGGTGCTGTGATCATGCTGTCTTTTCACAGCAATAGAAACCCTAACCAAGACAAGGTGCCTATCACCCAACCATGTAAGGCTGCCTGACAACCAGAGTTCAATTCCTGGAAGGAAAGAACCAATACCACAAGGTCCTCTGATATTACAGACTAGCAGGCTTGCAAGCAAGCACACCCCACACCCAAACACAAATGTTGGCAAACTAAATATCACCATCTCTGAAGTGTAGTAATAATGTACCTTTCTTTTATTATGCTCTTAAAAAAAAATGTTGTATTTGGGCTGAGGAGACAGCTCAGTGATATTGCCTCCCAGTGTGAAGACTGAAATACGGATCCCCAGAATCAATCTGTCAGATAGGGTTGGGGACCAGACTGTAATCCCACTCAGAAATCAGAAACAGAGTATCTTAGCAAGACCTGAACTACCAGCACTCTGGTGTCTGAAGCAGTAAGACTGAGAAGACCACACAGACCCAGTCTAAACAGACAAAAAACAAGACACTGGTTGCTCTTCCAGAGGACCTAGAATTCCTAGCACCCATATGGCAGCTCTCAACTGTCTAATAATTCTAGTTCCAGGGGATGCAACATTCTCACACAAACATACATGTGGGCAAAAGCAGAAATGAGCATAAAATTAAAAAAAAATCTATAAACATCAATCGTTTCAGTTTAAGAAAGCTATATAATAAATATAGTAAAGTATTTTTAAATACTTCTGATATTCAGTTTCTCCATCATTTTACTTCTTCACTGACAATTTCTATGTTAAATTTAGCCTTCCACTATTCGACCTCAAAAAAAAAAAATACAAACCAACAGAAATATTATTTATCAACAATCCACTATAAATGCCCAAATAACCACAGGCAGGACCTAAGGCTTCTCTAATTTACCATGCAATCGCTGGATTATTACTTCACACTGTCTGCTTAGAATACGCTGGCTGCTGCACTAGATCTAAAGCTGCTCAAAGATAAATAACATTTATACCACTGGATGAAAAAAAAAGAAATAAAAAGGGAAGAACACGACTGCTCCTAGGTATGGTGGAGGAGGTTAGATCATTGGCTGGGACATCTGGGAGAGATCAGAGTGAACATGACCCTGAGCTGGGCCATGTGAGGAGATGAGAGAAGAAGGAGGAGCCAGGAGAGTAGAGAGTAGACAAAAGGGCCAGGAACCAAACGGTTGCATTATATAGGGAAGGGCAGCCCAGGCCCTGAACTGGAAGTTTCCAGAAGGGGACTGGCACACCCTCTAACAGGTAAGGCCCGAGGGATGCTGGGAGAAGCTGGAGGCCAGGTCTGCTGTGATGTGTTAATAGGCTCCTCGGCCATCTGTCCAGGTTTGAGACTTAACAACCACATTTATCTTCCTACTGCTATCAACTATTATACACTTTGATATGTAAACAATTGATACAATTTTTAAAATATTTACAACATTTTCTCAACTTTTAAACAAGGTCTACTACATATCAGCTGTATTATGTACCTACATCTTGATAATCTACAATACACCCAATAAGAAGAAAAAGAATAAAGACAAGAATTAATGAAATCTGTATGTAATTTTACAATAAAAGAGCAAGAGAAATATACAGGATCAGATTATTTAAAATTTTAATTTTAAAATATTTAAAATTCTAGAAAATTTTTCCTTAAAATAGCCTTTATGTACATCCTCACTAGCTGCGGTGACACAGCCATTGATCCCAGCACTCACAAGGCAGGGGCAGGCAGATCTCTGTGAGATATCAGCTGGCCTGTGAGTTCCAGGACAAGCAAGGTTACACAGTAAGATCTTGTCTCAAAAAAAATGAAACAAAGAAAACTAGATTTCTATATAATCCAATTTAGTAATTATATAAACAATCCCCCCAAAAATCTAATTTTGAAGCTTTTAATGGACTGTAAGGTTGTCATAAACAGACAGAAAACATTTCTAACTGAAAAAACAAAGATACACCTCTTTCACAGTTGTTTCCAAGAGTGAAGAAAGCTGAGGTGGATCAAGTTAACTCTTCTTTTACAAGAAACGTTAAACTCAAAAATAATATCGCACTGTTCAAACTGAGGAGAAAATATATACTCAGATGGAAGAGCTTCTGGTACGCAGACTCACCAAAGGTTCCACAAAGAGCAATGAAACAACCCTGGCTTCCTGAGAATGAAATTCAACATCTATTTATGCAAATACTGTATTACTTCACTAAATACACCCAAGCACTCCTTCAGTCTAGCTTAATGTATCTATAATTTGTTTGAAAAGAAAAATCTGAGCTTTAATGGCCTGATATAAAAGACAGAGAGAGAGAGAGAGAGAGAGAGAGAGAGAGAGAGACACGTTGGAGATTTACTTTTTACAAGCAAGTAAGTGCTACTTATGGCTAACTCTGGATTTGCTAAATTGTTTCTATAATCTAAAAATTAGCTATTTAAAATGCTTTGAAGCAGTGGTGGTGCAGGCCTTTAATCCCAGCACTTGGGAGGCATAGGCAGGCGGATTTCTGAGTTTGAGGCCAGCCTGGTCTACAGAGTGAGTTCCAGGACAGCCAGAGCTACACAGAGAAACCATGTCTCGAAAAACAAAAACAAAACAAAAAAACCCCAAACAAACAAACAAACAAACAAACAAAAACAAAAAAAAAGAAAAAATACTTTGAAAAGGTATGGGAGAGAAAGATGTACACCACAGATCTCATGGGGTGCAGGTGGTGTGTCTATAGGTCTGGGTATAAAGGACCCAAGAGAAGCATGTGCCAGAACAGTCTAAAGAAAGCTGCTTCAGGGTTCTCTGGTAATCATGAAAAGGTCCACTCCACCTTCTTCCTGGCCAAGCACACTCAGTGTCAGTACAACCTGTACAAGACTGGGAGGCCCACTGGTGGGTGCTCATCACTTATCTAGTCTCAATACTTTCAGACTCCAGTTGTTTGAATCCAAGGTTTGAGTGGGAAAAAAAAGATTAAGAAAATGTTTCTAAACAAATCCCTCTTTCTTCTTATATACGAACAGCACTGGCATCACAAAATACTTCAGCTGGGGATGGTGGTACACACCTTTAGTCCCTGCACTCAGGAGGTAGAGGCACATGGATCTCTATGACACAAGGCCAGCCTGGTCTACAAAGTGAGTTCCAAGACAACCAGAGCTTTGTAGAGAGACCCTGTCCTAGCTAGTTTTATGCCAACTTGACATAAACTAGAGTTATCTGAAAGGGGGGAACCTCACCTGAGAAAATGTCTCTGTAATATACAGCTATAAGGCATTTTCTTAATTAGTGGTTGATTGGGGTGGGGCCAGCCCATTGTGGGTCGTGCCAACCCTGGGCAGGCAGTTCTGGGTTCTTTAAGAAAGCAGGTTGAGCAGATCATGTAGAGCAAGCCAGTAAGCAGCTAGCCTCCAAGGCCTCTCTCTGCCTTAGCTCCTGCCTCCAAGTTCCTGGCCTACTTGAGTTCCTGTCTTGACGTCCTTCAGTTATAAACAGTGACACAGAAGTATAAATCAAATCAGCCCTTCCCTTCCCAAGTTTCTTTGGTTATGATTTTCTCACAATAGTAACCCTACCTGAGATGTTACCTTATAAAAAGGCAAAAGAAAAAACAAAAGACCTGAACACTTTCAGAAAACAACTCCTGTGTTTTCTCTTGTGAATCATCTTAGAAATAAAACTCACAGAAATAGCAAGTCTACCTCAGAAGAACCATTTTTAGTAACTTTACACAAATAGCATACTACACTTGCTAAAGCTATTTCCCAATCACCACTTTATGCAGTATTTACACTGCCTTGTAGATATTTCCAGCCAAGCCTTATCGTCTCTGTACAAGTAAAAGCCATAAGACCAAGAGCTTTCAATTATTCGATTGTTCCTTTATTTCTCTAATATACTGTAACACAGTATCTAAGTACAAATACAAAAAAATTCTGTCCATTGAGGCTTTTATTCTTTTAGGTTATAAGACTATCACATTTTTAGGAATATTTTGTGAATTAATAAAACATAATAATCTGTATATCAAATACTAATTTCAAAGATACTACCATTTGATATTTAAAATTACTGATTTAGGTATTTCTATCTTGTGTACATTATGAAAACAGTAATGCATGGTGTTAACTCAGAGACAATTTACTAATGTATATGTGGACATGGGCAAGTTGACACTACCACACTTATATGAATGTGTAAAAATTCATTCCAAATTACAAGGTAAAATCTATAGGAAAGGTTTGGCTGCTGTTCTGTGCTGCAACTCCATCAAGTTCCTGATCATTCCTTAAATGATGAAGACAGAGGCACCCAACTAAAGTCTTTTTATCTTTTTTTTTTTTTTTTGTATCTCATAGATATCAGATTGAATAAAGTCCAGTAAAATGCTTCTCTAATTCATGAAAAAAAAAACTAATAAAAAACACAAATGTGTGTAAATGTTTATGCTTGTGCAAGAAAAGCATCCAAATGGTCAAGTAAAAGCCATAAGACCAAGTGCTGCAGACCAATTGCACTGCTACTGAAATCAGGTGTAAAGCGAGTCTGGAGTCAGTGCAGCTTTTTTTTTTGTTTGTTTTTGTTTTTTGTTTTTTTGAGACAGGGTTTCTCTGTGTAGCCCTAGCTGTCCTGGAACTCACTCTGTAGACCAGGCTGGCCTCAACTCAGAAATCCACCTGCCTCTGCCCTCCCAAGTGCTGGGATTAAAGGCGTGTGCCAACACCGCCCGGCCCAGTGCAGCTTCTTGTCAGATACCAAGACATACAAAATGGGCTGCAGGACGCCAGGCCTCAGATTAAACTAACCTTTTAATGATTGCAGACTCCAGACTTACCACAAAAATAGTACCTGCCTCTTTGTTTTCATAACCCCACTTCGGAAAAGGGCAAGTTCTACAACCAAAGACTACCATGGTGCTCCCTGAAACTAAGACATGAATTCAGGAGACTTCATAAAAGAGGACACAGAGAATGTAAGGGTGAGCCTAGGGAGGAGTGCTATGAGATGCTGTCATCTAGGCCTGACATGCCCACTGCTCTTGAACTCACTGCCACATGGCTGCCCGTACAAGGAAAGGCAACAAGCTCGGACAACACCCCAGCTGAAGCACTCACAGGACTCCATTATCAAACTGAACAAACAAACATGTCCGTGTGATGTAAACAATGCAGTTTTATGCTTATATAAGCCCTGCTGTGGTTTGTCTCCAGTGTTGGATGTGTGGTAGGCTTCGAATCACTAAGGGATAGCCTGGCAGGAAGCAACTGGGAGTGCCATCCTCAGAAGGGAGCCAGGGTCATCCATAGGAAGGCCTTTCTAAGACATCAGGTCCATCTGCTGCTTCCTGGTCTGGCAAAGTGATCTCCCAATGGCATGTACAACCAACCAGTACCATGTCATCTACTATGAGGCCTTCACCAGAGTTCAGCAGAAGTCTGTCCTGAATACCCCCAAATGTGCTGAACTGTTGGCTAACTTTTCTTTAAAATGCTCTTTGGAATTTCCTTATAGGAAAAGAAGTGGGCTAAAATAAAGCCCTTTGATGTTTGGCTTCACAAAAAACAACTGTATTACTTCTCTCTGCATTCAGCTTGTTGTTTTGGTTATGTATATAGAAGGGAACATTTTTACGGAGCACTTTGTAGAGACATGAACAGGAACTCTCCTCAAGTATCCTTGAGCTACAATGACTGACTCCCTAAGTAGGGGTTTTAAGCTCAAATTACTAATCCTACCTCTGGTTTAGCAAAGGAAACCATAGTTAAGCAAAACTGCAGAGTGATCTTGGTGACAATAATAGTCTGCACACTGTGAAATGGGTTAACTGTTATTACTTTTCTACTCAAATTCCTCTTTTAATGGCCAAGAAGAGCTAGACAGGAAATGATTTCAAGATGTCACGCCTCTAATCCCAGCACTTGGGAGGCAGAGACAGGTGGATTTCTGAGTTTGAGGCCAGCCTGGTCTACAAAGTGAGTTCCAGGAAAGCCAGGGCTACACAGAGAAACCATGTCTCGAGAAGAGAAGAAAAAAATAAAGGAAATGATTTCAAGTATGCCAATACAAATGCTAAAAGCTAAAGACTGAACAAACGAGAACAGTGGCTTTAGGTGGCCCTAGAAAACCAGATACTGTCTTGCCCCAATTCTGGCCTACAACTCAACTAGTTCTTTTGGGTAAACAGGAGGACCAAAAAAAACAAGAGGCCAAAAGCGGGACTAAGGGCAGCACATAGAAAAGCAATCTTGAGATAATTTGGGCCTAATGCATCCAGCGCAAGTGAAAACACCTAATCACCCAATCAGTCTCTTTTAGAATGAGAAATTAGTCACCCAAATCGTTTTTGGATTGAAATGTTAGTCACACTGAACAAAAATTCGGTTCTGAGGTATAAGAGGGGGAACACAGAAAATGAAAGTTTGATTCAGTAATTCCAGTTCTTTGTCAAAAGCTAGAAATTCTCTCTCCCTCCCTCCCTGATTCATTCATTTTTTTTTTTTTTTTTATGTGAATGGGTAATGTTTTGTCTGTGCACTGTCATGTAATGCCTCTGGAGACCAGAAGAGGGCACCAGATCATCCGACACTGGAATTACAGGGGATTGTGAGCTGTCGTGTGGTGCTACGACCTGAATGAAGCCAAGTCTTCTGTAAGAGTACCAACTGCTCTTAACTGCTGAGCCGTCTCTTATTAGTTTTAAAAAGCTATTAAACTTTGGTATTCTAAAGAACTTGAATGTATAATTAATCTTTGTTCTTTCACAAATCACTGAAAATCTATGTTCAGTTCAGACACTGTGGCTATAATGTTCTTATTAGTGTCTGGTACAACCATAAACCCCAGACATTCTTTTTTTTAACTGATTTTCTTTTCTTTTCTTTTTTTTTTAAAGATTTATTTATTTATTTATTTGTTTGTTTGTTTGTTTGTTTATTATACGGGAAGTACACAGTAGCTGTCTTCATGTTTGTTTGTTTATTATACGAAAGTACACTGTAGCTGTCTTCAGACACTCCATAAGAGGGAGTTAGATCTTGTTACAGATGGTTGTGAGTCACCATGTGGTTGCTGGGATTTGAACTCAGGACCTTCAGAAGAGCAATCAGTGCTCTTAACCGCTGAGCCATCTCTCTCCAGCCCCAACCCCAGACATTCTAAAAAGGCCCTCAGTCATTAATTAGAACTTCTGGATGGTTTCAGGTAAGTTATCTCTACAAAGAGCTTGTGATTTCCAGACTCAAAGCAACTTGTAGGTTGGGTGTTAGTAACATCACTAAAATTCATGATATGTTTCTAAGCTTGAAAACCATTTTAGACTTACTTTGGTAGTTTTCAAGGTGACTACCACTCTGAGAACATGATTATGCATCTCCAAGAAAAATGGACACTCATAAGTATTATGTAAAATGTTAATAAACAACTAAACTGTAGTTTGAACATTGGTTTCTCTATCTTATCTTTTTATATTTTCATGTGTACAAGTGTAGGCCCAAGGTCTATGACAGAATTCCTGATCTTCTTTTTATATTTTCATGTGTACATGTGTAGGCCCAAGGTCTATGACAGAATTTTATCTGTCCTCAGGTATGACCTTCTCTCCTCTATTACAGTTATGTCTCTGATTTTGTTTCTGCCTGCCTCTCCCTCATCTCTTTCCTTGAGTTTTTTCAAGAAAGGGGTTCTGTGTGTAGCCTTAGCTACACTGGAACAGTTATGTCTTGCTTTAATAGTAGAATACTAAGAATACAACTTTCATTTAATTCTTCTTTGCATATAGAGATACACTCAAACAATGGATGGCTTAGTTTTCTAAGGGAAATAGCTTCCTTTATCGGGCAGGGGTGAAAGTGAAAAGGGAGAAATTGATAAAATTTGCACTTTTTATTCTCAAAATGTTACTTCACATGAAATTTTGATTTTTTTTTTTTTTGGTTAAAAACTTTAATCAAAAACTTCCCAAATTAACATTTTCTACTTTAAGAATACCAATGTCCCCTGTGTCATCTAAAGCCCAGGCCACACTGATTAACTATTCTTGTGATCTGTAAATGAGGAAACCTCTCTAGAGGGTGTGGCCTGCTTATCCCACTAATGATGCAACAAAACTGGAAACCTGATTCAAAATTCAAGTTTTTTCACTAAGTCATATTAAAGGTCTTAAAATTTGACTAATAAACACAAGGCAAAAAGTAAGTAAAGTTTTTCACAATTTCTTTCTTACCCTAAATACATTTTTTTTTTCAAGACAGGGTTTCTCTGTTTAGCCCTGACTGTCCTGGAACTCACTCTGTAGACCATGCTGGCCTTGAACTCAGAAATCCACCTGCCTCTGCCTCCCAAGTGCTGGGATTAAAGGCATGCGCCACCACCGCCCAGCCCCTAAATATATTTTTAAGAGAAACTGCCTTAGAGGTTTTAAATTGAAAAGTAGAAAAATATAGAAATAAAGCTATCTAGTAGAAAATATAAGCCGGGCGGTGGTGGCACATGCCTGTAATCCCAGTACTCTGGGAGGCAGAGACAAGCGGATTTCTGAGTTTGAGGCCAGCCTCGTCTACAGAGTGAGTTCCAGGACAGCCAAGGCTATACAGAGAAACCCTGTCTCGGAAAAACAAAAAACAAATCCAAAACAAACAAACAAAAAAAAAACAAAAAGAAAATATAAGCTGGGCGGTGGTGGACAGCAGTTCCAGGACAGCCAGGGCTATAGAGAGAAACTCTGTCTCGGAAAAAAAAAAAAAAAACAAAAACCAAAAACCAACCAACCAACCAAACCAAACAAAAAAACCCAACCAAACAAACAAATAAAAAAACCACAAACAAGAAAAAAGAAAAGAAAAAGAAAAAAGAAAATATAGCCTTCCCCTTGGTGTATCCTGTTCTATGTATACAGTGTTCTGCCTGCGTGTATGCCCACAGGCCAGAAAAGAACACCAGATTTCTTTATAGGTGGTTGTGAGCCACCATGGGGGTCACTGGGAACTCAGGACCTCTGGAAGAGCAGTCAGTGCTCTTAACCTCTGAGCCATCTCTCCAACCAGTATATCCCTTTCTAAAGGAAAGGCCCATCTCTCAGCACATGTGTGTCTAAATGTTATCAGAATTCTTTCTGAGCCCAAATGTATGACTTTATTAGAACTGTGATAATCAGCCGGGCAGTGGTGGCGCACGCCTGTAATCCCAGCACTCTGGGAGGCAGAGGCAGGCGGATTTCTGAGTTCCAGGACAGCCTGGTCTACAGAGTGAGTTCCAGGACAGCCAGGGCTACACAGAGAAACCCTGTCTCGAAAAAAACCAAATCCAAAAGCAAAAAACAAACCAAACAAACAAACAACAACAACAAAAAAAAACCAAAAGAATTGTGATAATCACGTTCCCTAAATGCAGTTTGTCCAGAACTAACTCTGTTATCCATTTAATTTCTCTGAAGCCTCGTCCCATTCTTCCTGTCCCTGGCTACTGAGGCCAGGTTCACCAGGCTCCACACTGACACGCTTGGATATCATCTCAGAGCATCATTTTCTCCTTCCGACAGTACAGTGACAAGAGGCTGAGTTTTGAAATAAGATCTAGGAACACATGGCACTGTCTGGCTGTAGGCTCTAGGACAAGGCAGTCTATTGACCTTGAGCCCAAATCTTACTTCTAAAACAATAATATCACTAAACTCACAGGATTTCTCTAAAAATCACAGTAAAGTTTATCCTAGACAAGGGTCAGAAACACAGTAAGTAAGCAATAAAGCCCGGCCTCAGAACTGCTGCAATGATAGAATGAAGACCCAAGCAGCACTCGGGGACAGTGGCATGTGCAGAGAGCAGGCGCTGAGTGACAGCTGACTGCCCACTCTTCTGTGCTAATCCTCTCCTGTGCATCAGGTCACATCCTTTTCACCAACGGGCTCACCACGTTTGCCACTCCGTGTCTGTGTACAGTACAGACCTGACTACCCAGCTTAGGGCAAATGATAAAATGGTCCACAAGACACAACCAGCCTCCTTCCAACCTTTGTAGCCTTATCTGTTAGGATTTCCCTATGCCTCAGACCACACAGTTCTCATGCTCCAAACATAACATGGTGGGTTGTTCCCAGTTGTCACATGCCACACTTCCATGACAACTTCACTCGGAATATTCTATTATTGAGGAGGTCCAAACGCCTTGTTTGCAAAGTTTGCTCTGACCCTAGAATTTCTTTGTCTTTCCAAAAACTTTACTTCACGTTTTATTTATAAACTAGCCCAATGTTCCTGCTTATTTTCTAACTAGCTCCAGGCCAGGAATGAAATCCAAGAAGGGTATCATACTGGTGTTATTATCAGTGGCTACTAGCACAGCAAATATGACCCAAAGGGCATTATTGATAAAATTGAGATTATAAGCTTAGTACTATTCTTATTAATATCAGTGGCTAGAAGACTACAAAGTAAAACTGCCACTGGCAACAAAGTAGTCTAGGGCCGGGCACAGTGGAGCATGACTTTAACCCCACCAAAGGGAAGGAACAGGCAGGGAGATCTCTGAGTTCAGGGCCAGGGCAATTTTCATAGGGAGTTCCAGGACAGCCAGGGTTACACAGAGACTCTGCTTCAAAAACAAACAAAAAACAAAAACAACAAATGAATGAAAACAAGGAAAAAAACCTTGAAAATTTGAGATATTTTGAGATTCTGAAAACCCTATCCAGGGCTGGAGTGATGGCTCAGCGATTAAGAGCACCGACTGCTCTTACGAAGGACTTGAGTTCAAATCCCAGCACCCACATGGTGGCTCACAACCATCTGTAAAAGAGGTCTAACGCCCTCTTCTGGTGTGTCTGAAGACAGTGTACTTACAATATAAGAATAAATAAGTCTTAAAAAAAAAGTGATGGTGCACGCCTTTAATCCCAGCACTTGGGAGGCAGAGGCAGGTGGATTTCTGAGTTCGAGGCCAGCCTGCTCTACAGAGTGAGTTCCAGGACAGCCAGGGCTATACAGAGAAACCCTGTCTCGAAAAAGAAAAAAACAAAAAACAAACAACAACAACAAAAAAACCCCTATCCATTCCAAGCATATCATAAAGATACATAATGCTGAGAATAAAGGCAAAGCTCATATTGGAAGTAACATTTGGCCAACTTCATGTTACAAAAATTAACAGATTCAAAATTTATTATAAATCTGATGAAAACTTTAACCATATGAAGGTTATCTCTGGCTATCTTTTTTTGTTTGTTTGTTTGTTTGTTTGTTTTTTCGAGACAGGGTTTCTCTGTGTAGCCCTGGCTGTCCTGGAACTCACTCTGTAGACCAGGCTGACCTCGAACTCAGAAATCTGCCTGCCTCTGCCTCCCAAATTCTGGGATTACAGGCATGTGCCACCACCGCCAGGCTCTGGCTATGTTCTTCTGCACAATAGTTAAAAAAAACAAACCAACAAAGTCTTAATTAATGATAAAAAAATATTTCGAGGTTTTTCTTTTGGTAAATCATGGTTGAATGAAACCAGAATAATCTAACTGGCATGACATTTTTTAAAAAAATGAATTTAACAACATAGTTCCTATTTTCAAACAATTTAAACCATGTACAAAAATGCAATAAGGCTGTGCAAATTTGCCTCAATCAGCCATCAACAGGACTGGCATTGTAGCTTACATAATCCATTGCTATTGATAAATAAATACAGAAATAAAGACTGTTAGTTGGTATGTATAATACATTAATTTAAATTGAGACAATTTCCACTGGTGAAATGGAAAGTTACACTGTAGCATTTGGTGTAAAGGTAGGAATACCAATTCAGCTCCTTTAAAAAATGTTAGAACATGTGATTCCTGTTGATTTTTAAATTCCAAATATAACACACAGTATTTAGCACCTCCTGTACTTTCCAGTATATTAGATAATTGCATACCATGTTAAAAACAAAATAAAGGAAAACATTCCTGCCACCCACCTTTTCATAAAAAACTGAAAATATTAAACACACATATATGCAAGTGTGGCTTGTAAAGGTTAGAATGACTAGTTCAAAGAACACTGCATTTGGGGAGGGGGGGGCTTTGAAGGATAGCCGCCAAAATAGGGAGAAATGTAGAATCACTGGTTTGGACAAGAAGAGAGCATACAGCTAAACCATACTCTGGAGAGCTATGGAGAGCAGCTCTGCAGTACCTCAGTGTCTGTGACCCCTGCCCCACGTTAATCAGAGCACACCACCTCGCCACCCTCCTGCCCCGACGTTTGGTCCATTTGTACTGAGCTTCAGAAAAAGATTCTATTTGAATGGAAGATGCCCATGACCTTTAAATCTGAGAATCACTAAGAAGGATTTGCTGATAATGGCAATGGCTGATTCTCACATTAACAGTTTAATATAAGAAAAATAAGAGTAATAACCAGAAACAGTGAGCAGGGCATGGCTTTCTGAAGTGGTGAACAGGCTGAGGATGTAGTGTGGTGGTGCAGTACTTGCCCAGCTCAGATTTAGCTCAACTCCTTGCACCACAGAAGGAAGGAGAAGGAAGGACATAAGTAGGGAGTATGAGAGAGGACGGAAGAATGGAAAGGAAGAAAGGAAGGCAGAAAGAAGGAAGGAAAACGGCAACACAAGAGTAAAATGAAAGAGCATAAAGGAGATTGGTATGGTCAAAGTACATTATGTGTATGTATGAACATATCAACATCATTCAATCCATTTTTCTGTACAGTTAATATATGCTAATAAAAACTTAGAAAGAAAGAAAAGAGAAGAGAAGAGAGAAGAGAGAAGAGAGAAGAGAGAAGAGAAGAGAAGAGAAGAGAAGAGAAGAGAAGAGAAGAGAAGAGAAGAGAAGAGAAGAGAAGAGAAGAGAGAAAAAAGAAGAGAGAGCCGGGCAGTGGTGGCACATGCTTTTAATCCCAGCACTGGGAGGCAGAGGCAGGCGGATTTCTGAGTTCAAGGCCAGCCTGGTCTACAGAGTTCCAGGACAACCAGAGAAACCTTGTCTTGAAAAAAACAAAAATAAAACAAAACAAAACTTAAAAAAGACAAAAATTTATGAATCAGGCAGATGGATTTACACAACAGCTCCTCCTTCATGAATTCCTTTTCATTCTGGTCAATTGTGTTGGGTTAGTGTTTGCAAGAGTCAAGCTTTCTAAAAACCTGTTAAGCAGACAGACAGAAATGATTTCAAAAATCACGCAAGCACGCATGCACGCACGCGGTTGCACAGAGGGACTTATTAGAATGGTCTACATTAATGATTTATTACAGAATGTGGTGTGTGTGTGTGGGGGGGGGGCTGTGAACCCAAAGCAATTGCTTTGGCAAGGGAAGATAAGAAAGATAAGACCTTGCTGGTATTCAGGATTATTGGGTGTGTTTGATTAGGTGGATGGGCGGGGCCAGCACAATATTAGGAAGAGGACAAGATGTATGTCTCCTACAGTGAGAATTTGCACAAGAAAAGGCATCCCTTCCCAAAGAAGGATGCTCCAAGGTCCTTATTCTGGAGACAGGGTCTCCGGTAGCTCTGACTGGCCTTGAACCCACAGAGAACCAACCACCTTCTTCTCCTAGCAAGTGCTGGGATTAAAGGCATGCACCACCAGAAGACACTTAAGGCATTTTTGGTGTTATTTTTTTAAGATTTATTTATTTTATGTATATGAGTGCTCTGTCAGTATACATGCCTGCATGCCAGATGAGGGCATCAGATCTCAGTATTATGAACTACCATGTGGTCGTTGGAAACTGAACTCAGGACCTCTTGAAGAAGAGACAGTGCTCTTAACCACTAAGCCATCTCACCAGCCACTAGCTAGATTCCTTTTTTTTTTTTTTTTTTTTTTTGGTTTTTCGAGACAGGGTTTTGCTGTGTAGTCTTGACTGTCCTGGAACTTACTCTGTAGACCAGGCTGGCCTCCAACTCAGAAATCTGCCTGCCTCTGCCTCCCAAATCCTGGGATTACAGGCGTGCCCCACCACGCCCGGTCACTCACTAGATTCTTAACAATTTTCCCCAAGCTTCTGCTTCAAAGACAATGTCATCAAAATTCAGAAAATGGTATTTACAATGGAAAGTAATTCCCTAAATAAATAAACAATGCTATCTACAAATGAACCATTTTAATGCTTTGTTTTCTCTAAGAATGAATAAAATAGAACCAAGAACTTCACTGCCAGTAACCTGGTCTATGACAAAGAAAACTTCAACCAGTTTATACTACTACAATTGAAAACATGAAAGAAAAGAGACAATGTATTGTCAAGCTTACCCATAACAATAACCCTATATACTGAACATACCAAAAACGCTTTTACAGCAAATAAAATCATTAATTTTCATACTTGTAAAACTTTACATGATTCAAAACTATTCCTTAATGTTTATTATTCTGTAAGAGAATGTAATTTGAGTCTTTTCAAATAAGACTGAATTTCAAATAATTAGGATCAGAATAAAATAAGTATTAGCTGTTGGCATTTGGAAAACAAACTATTATTCATTGATAAGAACAATATTTTCGATTTGGTAATAACAAGACAAAACTACCATCAACAATAATTTAAACTATGCTAAGTGAAATTTAGTTCTTCACTGGGTCCCCATTTGAAGGCTGAGAAATGAAAATGGTTGTTGGTTCCAAACACAGAAGCTGTTATACACACACTCTTCAAATTATGTAACTGGCCTATTTAAGATACAGGAATCATGACTCTAGCTTGTTACCTAATTATTACAGTGTAAAACTATTCCTATAATATATGCTAATAAAGTCCTATACTGACAAAAACAGTACAGAGAACTGATTCACATGAGACCAGACTTCACTGTCTCGGAGAGGCAAGCCAAAGTACAGTTCCAGTGGCTTATTTACTCAAAATAGATCCAATGAGAACAAAATATGTTCCTTATAGATGCTAATTTCCCCGAAAGAAAACTTTATATCAAACAGACATGGGTACAATGGCATAAAACCTCCTACAAGATCTCAAAATGCCTATTCCTCTAAAATTCATTTTTAAAAGAAGCAAAGAAGTTAGATACTTTAAACCTTTCATGCTTCAGAGTAAGAATATATAAATATATCATTTGTAATGGATTTTTAAAAATCTCTATCATCAACAAAATATCAATCTGGCATTTATCTGGCAATAATACTCCTCATTAGACTATATGTATTTTACTCAGAACATTTATATCATTAAAATCACTACCAAACATACAACACAGGATGACTAACTATATATGTATTTTTTATATATAACATATTCTGATCATAAAATTTTTTTTTTTTTTTTTTTTTTTTTTTTTTTTTTTTTTGGTTTTTCGAGACAGGGTTTCTCTGTATAGTTCCGGCTGTCCTGGAACTCACTCTGTAGACCAGGCTGGCCTCGAACTCTGATCATAAAATTTATTGCTAATGAAAACCATACATTTGTATATTTCTTTTTCTGTTTCTTAAACCAAAACAAAATTTAGTGTATCTCTGATATAACATTTTGAATACTTGAACTTTTCAAAGCGAATTATTTCTATTCTTCCTTCTTGGAAACATATAGTGTGTTAAGAATCAATGGCTTAGCCGGGCGTTGGTGGCGCACGCCTTTAATCCCAGCACTTGGGAGGCAGAGGCAGGCGGATTTCTGAGTTCGAGGCCAGCCTGGTCTTCAGAGTGAGCTCCAGGACAGCCAGGACTACACAGAGAAACCCTGTCTCGAAAAACAAAACAAAACAAAAAAAAAAAAAAATCAATGGCTTGGACCATGAGGGTGCACCTCAAATCTTCAAACAACCCTAACAGTTTTTCGACCTATGGGTCACAACCACTTTGGGGGCTGAGGGGGGTTCAACAAAGACCATAAGAAAACACAGATATTTACAGTATAATTTATAACAGTAGCAAAATTACAGCTATGAAGAAGAAACAAAAATAATTTTATGGTTGGAGGTCACCACAACATGAGGAATTGTACTGAAGAGTTACGGCATTGGGAAGGTTGAGAACCATTGCACTAGAGCACAGCATAATAAGGAGATTATACTCTAAGTCCCTAGACTCAGTGGTGGCTTAAAAAGTATATATATATATATATATATATATATATATATATATATATATATGAAACCTATGTACTTCTTGATAAAAGGCAAATAACAGGCAGAAGGGAATGATTGACGTTCCAGCTACTTTGGAAGCACCAGGCAGGAGGATTGCCTGAAATGAAGAATTTGAGGCTAGCTTGAGTAACACAGAGACCTTGTATTCCTGGTGGCTCTTGTGTCCTAGTATCAAAAGTTATGTTTTCACAGCAGGACAAACCAATCTAGATAATTTCAAATGAGGTTAAAAAATAACTATACTTAAACTCAACTCACCGCATTATGCTTCTAGATTATGCTGCTGCTGCTTCTTCCTCTTTTTTTTAATTTTTTTTAATTTCTTTTTGCTTTTTGAGACAGGGTTTCTCTGTATAGCCCAGGCTAGCCTCTAAGTCATAGGTCTACCTGCCTCTGCCTTGCACACTCTGGGATTAAAGGTACGTGCTGCCACACCCAGCTAGACTATACTTTTACTACAAACAAGTAAAAGTTCACATTTTTCTAGAAAATAACTTAGGAACTATTTTAAATATATATATATATATATATATATATATATATATGACTTAAAAGCTGACAAAAAAGTTTTGCTTTAACATATACATAGCACTTCCGTTGGAAAACACTGGGAAAGCACAGACACTTTACCTGCTTCCTGTGAATTTAACACTTCTAAGGCATGCATCATGGCACTTGCGAAGACATTGGCATCCTCTTTGCTGCCAAAGTTGAGACCATACACCTGTCTAGCATCCCGCCATTGGTGGAAAGTCTGTGTCGCTTGATTGTACTTCAGCCCTTTAGGAATGGCACAGTTTATCACAACCTAAAAGACAATTAACCCATTATAAAGCCAGTTAATAACTGGGAAAATAGTAGAAGCCAATACAAATCTAGATTACAGGTATTTATTTAAATTTTGTTTTGTTTTGTTTTTTTGAGACAGGGTTTCTCTGTGTAGCCCTGGCTGTCCTGGAACTCACTCTGTAGACCAGGCTGGCCTCCAACTCAAAAATCTGCCTGCCTCTGCCTCCCAGAGTGCTGGGATTACAGGCGTGTGCCACCACCGCCCAGCTCTGCCCATTCTTTCAATGGCATTTTTATTGCCCAGAATCTGTGACTACTACAAAAAATGACATGGACATCCTATTAAACATCTACTGGTACAAACAGACATGAACCCATGTTGGGTAAGTCATAAGTATATTTAACTTTAGTAGAAAACTCCACGTAGCTTTCTAAATGTGTCCTATCATTTACCATTCCACGGCAGTATATCAAAGTTTATATGACTCCATATTCTGTGTAGCATTGCCACTGATACAGTGCTGGAATTTAAAGTAATTCCTAAGTTATATTAGAAGAGGGCACACAGGCCTGGCACACATGTGGAAGTCAAGTGACAACTCCGTGTACTGGTTCTCTGTCCGTCTTTATGTAGGCTCCAGGGATAAAATTCTGGTAGCCAGGCCGCATGGCAGGGACGTTTACCCTCTAAGCTATCTCACAAGTCCCCCTTTTTATGTTTTGTTTCAAGATAAATCTTTTGTGAATTCCTGATTACATTCATTAATAAATCTCTGGTCCATTTCTCACTTAACTGATCCATCTTTTTCTTTACATATGATGCCAAAGGAAAAATGTTTGTGTGACAAATGACTTAACCGCAGCCTGTAACTTGCCTGTTCACTCAGTGGTTCTCTCTACTGGTATCTTGAGCACCTATTAAATTTGTGAGGTGTTTGATAAAGTGGTTATTGGCTGTAGCCTTAAAATGTGCTCCATAGGCTCATGTTTGAACGCCTAATCCCCAGCTGGTAACACTGTTGGAAATGGTGTGAACTTTTAGGAGGCCAAGCCTTTCTAGAGAAAGTGGGTCACTGGAGACAAGCCTTGAAGATCTAGAGCCTGGCTTTACTTCCTGTTCACTCTGCTTCCTAGAGGATATGCAATGTGACCAGTCAGATTGCTGTTCCTTCTCCCTCAAGTTGCTTTAGTCAGCAGAGTTCACCACAGAATCAGCAAAGTAACTAAGGCACTCTTGGAGACAGTATCAACTTAACCTCTTCATTTCCTGACTCAGAGGAAACCATTTCTAGGTAATGATAACATATCTAGAACACTTATTAAACTTACTTAATTTATAACCTATTACTAATCCAAGGTTTATCAATTCTAATATCCTGTTAATTCTTATGATTTATGATCAGATTTTCTTCCCTCTACATAATCATGTCACCTACAACTAACTTCTTCATTTCAAACTTTTTTTTTTTTTGGTTTTTTTGAGACAGGGTTTCTCTGTGTAGCTCTGGCTGTCCTGGAACTCACTTTGTAGACCAGGCTGTCCTCGAACTCAGAAATCCACCTGCCTCTGCCTCCCAAGTGCTAGGATTAAAGGCGTGCGCCACCACTGCCCGGCCATTTCAAACTTTTTAATTCTTGTATGTTTTATTTCCTTTTCCTTGCATTTATCTACTGGCTAGGCATAGACCAATATTAAAAAGATGTGGTTTATACCAAGTATCTTTTGTCTTTTGCATGATGTTAACTTCTGAAGAGTGTGGGTCTTTTTTTTTTTTTTTTGTTTTGTTTTGTTTTGTTTTGTTTTTTCTGAGACAGGGTTTCTCTGTGTAGTCCTGGCTGTCCTGGAACTCACTCTGTAGACCAGGCTAGCCTCGAACTCAGAAATCCTCCTGCCTCTGCCTCCCAAGTGCTGAGATTAAAGGCGTGCGCCACCACCGCCCGGCATAAGAGTGTGGGTCTTAAGCTTGTAAGTAAAGATGCATTGTGAAAGCCGGGCAGTGGTGGTGCATGCCTGTAATTCCAGCACTCTGGGAGGCAGAGGCAGGTGGATTTCTGAGTTCGAGGCCAGCCTGGTCTACAGAGTGAGTTCCAAGACAGCCAGGGGTATACAGAGAAACCCTGTCTCGAAAAAACCAAATCCATAAAACCAAAAAAAAAAAAAAAAAAAAAAAAGCATTGTGAAATGTTTATATTGTGATAAATTTCAGCAGGGACAGTAAAGAAATAAATTTGTTAAGAAGATAGGGAAAGTTATAGCTGACTTTAGACAAGGCAAATACTGTGGCAAGTCACAAGAAAATAAATATTCATGTACTTTTCACTTCGTGTGGTCAGGCTAAAAATGAATAGGTTTATGTCAATGGAACATACCACCTATATAGAATTAGGCCTTATGAAACTATAACACAGCTTAGTCATATAGCATGCTTTTGTGGGCAGTCATTCCCTAAGTAGTTACCATTAAGTGAGAATATGTATACTTCTTTCGTTTGTTTATTGGGTTTGAGACAGGGTTTCTCTATTATGAAGCCCTGGCTGTCTTGGAATTTGCTATGTAGATCAGGCTGGTCTTGAACTTAGAGATCCACCTCCCTCCCAAGTGCTGGTATTAAAGGTACATACCACCATACCAGGCTATATTTCTTATTTTTAAAGATCAATGTTATTTTTCTCAAAGATTAGATGACTGAAATAATTAATTTCTGTTTTGTTTTGAAGATAAGGTCTCTCTCTCTCTCTCTCTCTCTCTCTCTCTCTCTCTCTCTCTCTCTCTCTCTCTCTCTCTGACACACACACCACACCACACACACACACACACACACACACCACACACCACACACACACACACACACACACACACACACACACACACACACGGAGGGAGGGAGGGAGGAAGGGAGGGAGGGAGGAGGGAGGGAGGGAGGGAGGGAGACAGACTGTCACCATTCCCAGATTTTAAGTTTTATATTTTAGCAGGGCGTGGTGGCGCATGCCTGTAATCCCAGCACTTGGGAGGCAGAGGCAGGTGGATTTCTGAGTTCGAGGCCAGCCTGGTCTACAAAGTGAGTTCCAGGATAGCCAGGACTACACAGAGAAACCCTGTCTCGAAAAACCAAAAAAAAAAAAAAAAAAGTTTTATATTTTAAAAGTGAATTAATCATTTATCTACTATAATTCCAATTCTATTAATATCTTTCCCAGCCTTTTCTAACAGCTCTTAGCTTGAAATGTTGTTAAGAAGATTTAACAGTGGCCTAAAGACAGTAAAAACTATTGGCTGCTCTTCTAGACAACTGGGTTTCAGTTCCAGCATCCACATAGCGACTCACAACCACGCAGAACCAGGGAATCGATGTCATTTTCTGGCCTCCACATTTGATTCAGACATGCATATAGGCAAAATTCATACATGCTAAAAGAAGGGGGGAAAGTGTTCAACAATTTTTAAAACGTTTTATCACCTAGTTTTCATTTTGTTCTCCATAGCAGTATCATGGGCAGCCTAGTCTCTAAGTTAGGGGACCACTCAGCAGGAGAACAGATCAAAAGAAAGCAGGCGCCATAGTTCAGCTACTGACAGGCAGTGAGGAGTGGAGCTTTTTGGTAGAGAAAAAGGAAACTAAAGGCTGTGTAACAGTGAGGAAACTGGAGCACAAAAGAAAAGGAGGGACTAGGGAGGAGGGGGGCACACGACAAAGATAAGAGGTGAACTAATTTCTGTAGACTAACCCAGAACTATGAAAATTCCTCATCAGAGAAGCCCTGCATTTTTAATCAGGTATCTTAAGAACTCTACTGCCCTGCTATCAGTATTAGTCAATTTCACAGGGAAACAGTCTCCTCAAGAAAAAAGAGGAGGATTTTTCTCTTTGCCCTTTTTATGAGACGTAGCCTCTTGGAGTCCCAATTTTTGCAGAAGTACCAGTTTCAATGACCATTCCTTTCATGTATGCATGATGATTATAAATCCCTAGCTATTACGAGTTGATAAACAAACTTAAAATTCAGGGTTACTGCAGCATCTATTGACCTTACAGCTTACTGGAAAAATACAGACCTAACTTTGAGCAAGAACTCACAAGGCACCTACATTTCCCTGCACCTCGTGGCAAGATGATTCTAAACTATCTTTGAAAAAAACACTTTTCCAAGAGAACTTAGTAAGTCTACAATTCGTAAAAGTTCTTGCTATAAGTATCCAGCAGTAAGGCTTGAGGTATCTTTTCCTCTGTCTGCAAATCCTGATCTGGATCTGACAGGAGCCAAGGCATCAAGGAAGCAGACAGCCCAGCTACTGTCTTGAAAATAGAGAGTAGGGAATTACCAAAAACTCAGCTGTCAACTTAAATATGAACTGGAAAGAAAAGTGTTAACATTCCAGCAACACTAATGCCCACTACTTTATCAATCACTTATGAATTTAACAACCATTAATTATCATTAAGAAACCATTAAGCCAGGAGTGGTGGTGCACACCTATAATCCCAGCACTTGGGAGGCAGAGGCAGGAGGATTTCTGAGTTCGAGGCCAGCCTGGTCTACAGAGTGAGTTCCAGGACAGCCAGGACCACACAGAGAAACCCTGTCTTAAAAAACCAAAAAAAAGAAAAAAGAAACCATTAATACTTTCAAATCCCTTCTCTTGCTACATAAATATGTTCCATAAGCATATAATGTGTTCCTTACACTGTATTTCCTATTGGCTATCTGAATTTAGACTATAAAATGGGGCCAATTGGGTGGCCTGATATGACAATCTAAAGAAGACAAAAACCCTCCTGTTCAGCGAGGTTTGATGGACCTCATTTAAATCTTCAGATTCTACAAAGTGCCAAGAGAAAACACACACCCAAGAACCATCCTCTGCCCTGCACAGGCTTGGTATTACATGTACAAGTTTGCGTCCATACATATATGCATGCATGCACAAACAGACTATAAAGAGTTTGAGCAGCCCCTTACCTGATGGTCTTGAATCTTTCTGCCCACCACTCTGAATGTGTTGTTGCCTGTATGGTGATATATATGCACTCTGCTGAACCCAGTTGAGCCACCAGCTGGCACCCACTTCTTGTTGGCATCATCATAAACCATCACAGCAGCTCTTGCCTGACAGATACTCTGTTCACTGTAAAAGATAAAAAAAGTCAAATGAGATATTTACAATATTCTAGGCACGCCACAGAACCACGAGCCAGGGTTGCCCAGCCTGACAGTAAACAATCAACCTCTGTGGGTAAAGTCTAATGGGAAAGACAAAGGCAATCTAGAATATGGGAAGTGTGGGACCCATAACACACAAAGAACACCAGAAGTGTTTCATTTTCAATGTATCTAACATTATCATCTTGAATGTATCTATTAATACTAAGTTAATCACCACTTGTTTTAAGTATCTGATGGTGACCTGACATTATTTTTTGACGAAATTACTTTTATCTTTAAGATCACCTCAAGATCTCAAATTCAGACAAAGCAACTGTTCTCCAAACAGGGAATTGAGACTAATAGTCAATGGCAGACAACATGACCGACTCCTTTCACCCCCTTTTAGTCGGGTTACTACTATCTTATACCTAAACTTTTGTCTCCCCTTTTCCTTTAAAAGTGGAAGAATAAGGGGCTGAAGGGAAAGCTCAGGGTTAAGAGAGCATACTGCTTTTGCAGAGAGCACAACTTTGAGACGCAGCATCCAGACCGGACAGCTCACAACTACCTATAATTCTAGCTCCAGGAAAATGGATGCCTCTGGCTTCCATGGGCATCTGCAGTCACAAGTACACTTACAAATATATATGTACATATGTATGTGTACACACACACACACACACACACATGCACGCACGCACGCACGCACGTGTGCTCGCACACACACATTAAAATCGAAGTTTAAGATTAAAAGATGATTTCTAAGGATCCTATTAGATTTAAAATCCTCTTCTCCACATATAAATACTAAAAAAGGAAAAGACCAGAATTTGTGGTTGCCATCTATCCCAATTTACTTGGGACAGACAAGTAAAACAGAAACAAGGTCAATTTTTTACTGAACAATACGTTCACCTTTCAAATATTCTCCAATGTTCTTGGGGGAAAGCCTGATTGTTAACCTTATCCTATGCCACAGTTCCTTTTTAATATCACTTATCAAAAGAGAACATCAAAACAAGCACACTGCTGACTACAAACCCAGTTAAACACAGGTCTTAGACCAGTGGTTCTCAACCTGTGGGTCACAACCCCACACCAGACATCCTTCATATATTAGATATTTATGATGTGATTCTTAACAGTAGCAAAGTTAGTTAGGAAGTGGCATCAACATGGTTTATTGGTGGGGGGGTCACCAACCATGAAGAAGGTTGAGAACTTCTGGTCTGGAAGTCTAAGCCTCCATGTGAGTGGCTACTACAGATGCTCCTAAATAGTTCATACACTCCCCTGTCATCTGTACAGAAAGCACTTGTTCAGTCTACCAGTTTCTGCCTCAAGAGACTCAAGACAAACACCCTCAAAAACAGTTACCCCCACACTCTCACCTTACCCATGCCTCTCTCATCCATGTAAACACAATGAACACAGCTCTGGGGGGGGGGTTGTGTTGCCTTGATGAAGAGATCATGAGAAACCTAAAGAAATCGCTGCACTGAACAATAAACTTGCTTTGGAGAAACTGGAATCATTCTAATTCTCCATTACAGAATTCTACAGAACCTAAGCTATAAACAGCAATGGTGTAATAAATCCTTTGGTGCTGTCTCAAATTACTTTTGTTGACTAGAAATTTTGAGACTAGAAACAAGTCCATGACTAAAGCTTGAACTATTTTTTTTTAGAGAGCATTATTTAGAGGTGTTTGTCAGTACAGTCGTTGAAGACTCGTTACTCACAATAGAAATATGTACTAAATGACAACTTTTATATAAGTCTAACAAAGATGATTGAAATAAGCAAAAGGTCAGTGCTTCCTACAGCTTATAGTTGCAGAAACTAATTTAATATGAAATGAAAAAAAATTCTTCAAATTGATGCAAAACTTTATTGTCTGGTGTTCAAAAATCAGTACTGGCCAGGTACAGTGGCACATGTCTTAATCCTGGCACTCAAGAGGCAAAGGTAGATGGGATCTCTGTGAGTTCAAGGCCAGCTAGAGCTATAAAAGACCACATTTTTTTTTTAAAATGCATTTCAGGAGGACTTGAAAGCCTGATGACTTGAATTAGATGCAACACCTGTACTTCTAGCAATCTCATGGGAGGTATAAACTAAGGAGGTTCACACAGGCTCATAGACCAGCCAGCGCTCATGCAGCAACTCTGGCCACAGACAGATGTGACAGTTGAGCCATTAACCAAGTTGCCACTGCCACTGGAAGATGGCAATCAAGTTTATTTCATGGACCTATCTAAAGATTTAAAAAACAGATTGGATGAATCAATATAGAAGAGAATGTCAATATTTTGGTCTATTAGTAACTGGGTAGATTTAAGAAAAAAACTGTAGGGGAAGACCATCCATCACAAGTTGTTAGAATGAAGATTTTGTTTTGTTTTCCTAAGTCCTGGCTGTATTGTGGACCATGCTGGCTTCAAATTCCCAAAGATCCGCCTGCATCTGCCTCCTGAGTGTCAGGATTAAAAACGTGCACCATGGCTGATTTTTTAAACAGAAAAACAGGTATAAAAGAGCTGGCGAACCCCCTTCCTGGCTGGGCGGTGGTGGCGCATGCCTGGAGGCACTTGGGAGGCAGAGGCAGGCGGATTTCTGAGTTCAAGGACAGCCTGGTCTACAGAATTCCAAGACAGCCAAAGCTACACAGAGAAACTCTGTCTCGAAAAAACAAAAACAAAACAAAACAAAAAGCTGGAGAGATAGCTTAGCAAGAAAGAGCACTGGCTATTTTTTCTAGAAAAGCCTGATTCAATTCCCAGCACCACATGGTGGCTCACTACTGTCTGTAACTCCAGTCTCAGGAATTCAGATGCCCTTTTTTGGCCTCTGCAAGTGCCAGGCACACCCGTGGCAAAACATTAGCGTTCCAGATATTACATTGCCCATGTTTGTGTTTTCACCCTGTTTTAGTCTATTCCAGTGAAACTGTCAAAGACCTGATTTAAATAAGACAGTTCTGTCTGTCAGGTATAGCAGTGCATACCTATGGCATACAACACTCAGGAGGCCGAGTACAGGAAGATCCAGGATTCAAAGCCAGCCTCGTTATAGAGAAAAACTTAGCTAATTGTGGCTCTTCTCAGCCACACAGAAAGTATTGCTGGGATATATCCAAGAACAGAGCAATGCATCTTTATATGAAAGCATGGCAAGCCTCAAAATGAAAACTTGTCAAAGTCTTCCTATGTCTGAATCAGTGAAACAATTATGAAAAAAGATAAAATAAGTAAACTACTAAATGTGGTTTTATGAAGACTGGATACTTAACATTCACAAACAGAACCACATCTTTATGAAATAATGTAACTAACGTACAGACTTCATTATACTTCGTGTTCCTAATGTTAATTTTGGTATTTACCAGTGCAGTACAGCATTAAAATGCTTACCACCCCCGACATACACACAGTGTAAGGAAACATGATACTATGTATAGTTTTATAGCTTGGTCAATAAATTCACTTCTGAATATAGTTAAATTTCCCACATGTAGCTATATATTATGGTAAAGAATGCTCACCAAAAATAGGTGCCAGTAAATGAAATGTTGCTTATATTTAAAAGAGAAAAGAACTTCTTGTATATACTATGTAGTAATGATGCATTAAAGTCTTTAACAAACAGCAGTTCCCTGTCAAAGATACCAGTTACTGATCATTTGTCAAGGGACGTATAAATACGCCAGTGCTCACAGGCAGTAGGCATCCTTAAATGCTGTTCAGTAAATAAACACATCTAACAAAATCTACAATCATCAAAAAACCAGAACCAAATGCTTTTCCTTTTGTTAAGTCTTCTAGGGTCCCCAAAGCCATCATTAATTGCTTCCTTTTGCATTCCCCTAGTGAGAGTCTCTGAGGAGGTAGCATTTGAGGCATAGGAAGGAGACAGGGAAAAATAGTGGTGGGCTTAAAGTAGAACATGACTTGGGTTTTTAAAAACATGACTCTGGCTCCCATGAACTAAAAAGACTGCAGAAGGTGACCAGGAAATGAAGGACAGAAGCAAGGATATCAGACTAGAAAACAGGAAAGGAACACGAGGGATGCTGGAAGATCAACACAAAGGATATAAAGTATGAACAGAACAACCACGGTTAAGAAAACCGTTTTGATCTGAGCTCCTTTCCTAGGTTCAAAAGACCAGTTCACATTAAAATGGAGTCATTACCGCTAAATGCCACACAATCAAATCGAAGCTTTAAGCAGATTGAGCCTCAGATAACAGTTAAGTCTCTGTGCCTGTCCCCCCTCCTACCCACAACCCCTTCATAAGGCTCCTTGGCTTTAACCCTTACAAAACGCTAACCTATGGTAACGAGCCCATGTCTCCTGTTATGTGTTCCTACCTTACAAAACCCATTTTCTTCTACTGCTCAGAAGCCCACTCATGAACTGTATAAAAACCAACTGTATATATATGAGATGAAGTTTTTTTTTTGTTGTTTTTTTTTGTTTTTGTTTTCTCGAGACAGGGTTTCTCTGTATAGCCCTGGCTGTCCTGGAACTCACTCTGTAGACCAGGCTGGCCTCAAACTCAGAAATCCGCCTGCCTCTGCCTCCCAAGTGCTGGGATTAAAGGTGTGCACCACCACCGCCGGCTTTGGCTTTTCAAATAAGGAATAACTTGGGTTTTGAACTCCCCCAGTGTCTAGCTCTCTGAAATAGAAATCACTAGCTAGATATCTGATCATAGGGATTTTAGGGCCAAAGCCATAACTTAACTAGGAGGCAGCAGTCAGACACTTAAGCCATTTGATGACTTACCTACACAGAAAGAAATGACTGTCAGGATCCCAACCCTGAACCTGATGCCTCTTCTAACAGATTAAAGAGTAACATAAAAATGGGATCCTTTATTTTTCCCCCCAAGATAGAACCTCCATTTGTCCTGGTACTCACTATATAGCCCATACTGGCCTTGAACTGAAAGAAATCTACCTGTCTCTGGGATTAAAGGTGTGCACCACTCTGCTCGGCTCTTAATTTCTGAAGAACTGAATATGAAAGCTTCTGCCTACCAATACTTTGTACATACTAAAGGAGACTAACCACGCAAAGGATGAGAAGCACCACATATACAAAGGGCATACTAAGAGTTAGTAAGAGGACAGTTAGCACAAATGCATGAGGGGCGGGGAGCCTCAGGACACCAATTCTATTACGTTCATCATGGATTTCCTGTCTCTAGAACTCAGGAAGTAATTTTTCTGTTCAAACCAAGTAACAAAGCCGGGCGGTGGTGGCGCACGCCTGTAATCCCAGCACTTGGGAGGCAGAGGCAGGCGGATTTCTGAGTTCGAGGCCAGCCTGGTCTACAGAGTGAGTTCCAGGACAGCCAGGGCTACACAGAGAGAAACCCTGTCTCGAAAAACAAAACAAACAAAACAAAACAAACCAAGTAACAATAATAAAAATAAAATTAAAAGTAAACATGATACACAGAGAAACCCTGTCTCAAAAAACCAAAAAAAAAAAAAAAAAAAAAAGTAAACATGAAGGATTTTAAGGATTCCAAAATTTATTTTCGTTAACTAAATTCAAATATCAGTAGATTCATAAGAAGGCTTCTCTTTTAAAAAACATTTCCCCTCTGCTATTCCATTAAAAGAAACTTGCTAAAGACGGGAGAAACGTTGCTTTACTAATAACAGGTTCTCCTATTGTGGCTCACTGATTAAGAAAACACAAAAAACCACTGTGAATGCCAATGACAAACAGCAGATACAAATAATGGCAGCAAACAAACATTTTCTCTTTTTTCTTTTTCTTTTTGCAAAGCAAGAAAACCATCTGGGATGAAGACACTTCAAATATCAAATATGTAGAAACACAAGATGTATCATTCATCACTTCCACAAGAGCAGTTATTATTAATTTCTAAGAAGTAAAATATCAGTGTTACTATAAAGCTCTTTATCTCACAGTATCCAAGTTCATACACAAAATGCAAATGCAACCAGGTGTAACAATCCATTCAGTCAAGAAAAAGTGTCAGTTCATCTAAAGTAAAATAGGGTATTTTTGAAAATATTTTGGTAAATCTGTTGGACCATCTTTCAGGATGAGAAATTCTATTAACTTATTCTTTCCTCAGTATGTAGAAAGAAAATACTTACTGAACATAATGATGTGCTTAGGAATACTGGAAGTTAAGCTTTAAAATAATAATTTTAGGTAAAGGATATAGCTTAGTTGGTGAAGTGCTGACTTAGTATAGACCCACTTTGACTCCAAGCATGGTACCAGACATGGTAGTACACACCTCTGATATCACTACTTGGAAGATGGAGGCAGAAGGATCAAGAGCTCAGGTATGTATAGCGCCTGAGGCCAACCTAGGATACATGAAACTCTGCTAACAATAACAGCAGCTATAAAAATATCTTATTTCCTGTTTTTTGAGACCGGATTGCATCATGTAGTCCCAGGATGTTCCTCCACCCTATGTCTCCCATCTGCCTGGATTAGCAGCCTGTACCACCTACCTGAAATCATTCTTACTGCACTCAAGTAAGTACAGGATCTGTAAAATTCTGTAAATGCGAGTCAATAAAAAGAACCTGCTACTGTCAACATGCCTGGAGAGAGAATATTTAAGAATATACAGAATGTTCTATTCTTAGAACCACAATTAAGGAGAAACTGGGACGGAATTTTCAAAAGTTCATGGAGAGAAAATGAAAACCTATTGGAAGAAGGCAACAGCAGTAAGGTAGCAAGTGAGACCGACAATGAACAGGATGTGACAACCTCAGGTGTGCGAGTGCATGGGGCTCATCCTGAGGAGGACCTGACCTGCAGGAGAACAAGCCCCTCAGATATGGAAGACTAACAGAAACACAGCCGACTTTTCCTGAAACCCTTCAAGTTTAAAAAAAAAAAGCACATATTTTATTGCTGTGGCAAAATATATGACCAAAACATCTGGAAAAGCCATCTTTGACTCATGGTTTGCTGCGTCCATTACAGAGGAAGAAGCATAGAAAGTAGGCCCACAACTGTCTGAGGGAGTGGGAGCCGAGGGCAAAGCAGTCGCTGCAGGGTGCCTTTAAGAAGGGTGTATTTTGTGCCCTGCCTGTCTCAACTTCCTGTTGGTCACAAAGTAATTTTTCTTCACAACATGTTTTCACCATGACGTCTTGCCTCACCATACTCTGGCCCAGAGCAGAGCTAGGTGACCTTGAATTAAACCTCTAAAATATGAACTTAGATTAAAACTTGAAACATAAAACATTCTGTTGGTGTTGGCTATCCTGTCACGGTGATGAAAATCTGAAGAACACATATGTGACCTTTAAAATCTGAATTTGTTTGTTTTTTTTTTTTTGAGACAGGGTTTCTCTGTGTAGCCCTGGCTGTCCTGGAACTCACTCTGTAGACCAGGCTGCCCTCGAACTCAGAAGTCTGCCTGCCTCTGCCTCCCAAGTGCTGGGATTAAAGGTGTGTGCCCCCGCCACCACTGCCAGGCTAAAATCTAAATTTTTGTTTTGTTTTGTTTTGTTTTTCGAGACAGGGTTTCTCTGTGTAGTCCTGGTTGTCCTGGTAACTCACTCTGTAGACCAGGCTGGCCTTGAACTCAGAAATCCGCCTGCCTCTGCCTCCCAAGTGGATTACAGGCCACCACGCCCGGCCTAAAAATTTTTAAATACAGAGTCTAACTATGTATCCATAGCTGACCTGGAACTTGCTATGTAGACCATGTTGGCCTTTAACTCAAGAAAGCTACTTGTCTCTGCCACCCTAATGCTAGGATTAAAGGCATGTGCCACCACACTATGAAGAATGGCAACCAACAGTCAGTGGAAATGAGGGGAAAGTAAGCCAAAGAATAACATGGGGGGAAGTTTTAGTACATTTTGCCATCACCCCAAAATGTTCTTTTGCCTCAAAAGAAATGTGACTCTCTGGCTGGAGAGATGGCTCAGTCAGTGGTTAAGAGCACTGACTGCTCTTCCGGAGGTCCTGAGTTCAAATCCCAGAGCAACCACATGGTGGCTCACATCCATCTATATGGAGATCTGACGCCCTCTTCTGGAGTGTCTGACAGCTACCGTGTATTTACATATAATAAATAAATCTTTAAAAAAGAAATGTGACTCACATAGTGCATCTTTCACATGAATACTGCACTGCTTGTGGATTTGTGTGTGTCCTCACACATGCATGTGCCACAAGTTAAAATATGCAGGCACTGAGACTCAGCAAATCACACACACACATATACATACATATACATACATATATATATATATAGATATAGATATAGATATAGATATTGGCATACATAAGAAACCATATTGATAATTATAATTTTTTGAAATGCACATAGAATAAAGTTAAAAGAATGAAGAGACAAATAATAAATAAGCTATTTCATACTTTAGACTGGTTATTCTAACAGTATGGAGGTTAAGATGTACAGACTTTAGGTATGATAAATTTTGCTGTTTATTTTGTTTGCAGACTTTTTAGTAATAAAACATTAAAAATAAAATGTTAGCCGGGCTTGGTGGCGCAAGCCTGTAATCCCAGCACTTGGGAGGCAGAGGCAGGTAGATTTCTGAGTTCGAGGCCAGCCTGGTCTACAGAGTGAGTTCCAGGACAGCCAGGACTACACAGAGAAACCCTATCTTGAAAAAACAAAAACAAAAAAACAAAAAAATAAACAAAAATAAAATGTTATTGTTTTCTAAAAATAGATCAAATATTTATTGTATACTCTAGAATGTGGGTATATTTTATCACTGAACAATTCCCTCAAATGTCCTGTGCACTGAAAACTTTCATGATAAAATGTTGGAGGTAAATTAAGCAGGTGTAACTACGGTGCAGCTTTCTCTATAAAACACCCAAGACTTCATGGTTACAGTGATGGTCAATTTTGATTGTCAACTTGACACAACCTACAATGATGTGGGAAGAGTCTCGGTTTTTGGAGATGCCTAGACCAGGTTGCAGGTTGGGGACTGGGGGCCTTGCTTGTTAACTGATGTGGAAGGACCACTCTGCAGACACACCACTCACAGGCTGGGCAGAACGGTGTTTAAGAGTGAAGGAAGCTAGACGAGTAGTGAGCGGGCAGCCTGGGAGCGCCTGCTTATGTGGCACGTGGATTAGTGCAGAGCTGCTTGAATTCCACCCCTGACTTCCCCTAATGATGGACTGAACCTTAGAACTGTCAATAAACCCTTTCCTTTCCTATGTAGCTTCTGGTCAGGATATTTGCCACACAGGAATGAAACTGGAACAGTTATAATAAAAAATGACACACAAAGTAACTGTGTATCTTCATTTTCATAAAGCAAAAGACCAAGGAGAGACTTATTTCATTTCTAATATTCACTCAAGTAAAAATGTTAAATTGAGGGACAGTGTGAAGCTACTTGACATGAGTGTGGAGAATGGAGTCTGATCCCTTAAACTTGTATTAGAGGGAAGGGAAGCGCCAACCCCAGAAAGCTGTTCTTCAGCATCTATGTGTGAACCCACATAAACACAATTAAAATTTTAATGATGAAAGTAATCAAGATTGGTAGGAAGTGTGCAATTAATGCTTCACGTTAAAACCCAAAGACACATACCTTTAAGGCTTAAAGAGAGCCATCGTCAAGATTTCAACTCACACTGTAGCAAACAGTGATTCCAGTCCACATTTTTCTCCTGTGCTCAAAGGCTACAGAAAACTACCTGCTGTGTATGTATTTAGCCACAAGTAATTTTGAGGCATTAGGCATTTTCCTAGCCAATTTCCTCTCTTAGCCTAACTGTTCCTTTCTCCCTATTTCTCTTTCCAGATAAAATATAACTACCCTACTTCCCCAGATAGAGATCCAAGCTCCCCACCCTGCTCCCGTGCAGTTATCTCCCATCAGTCACCAGCACCCACAGATCTCGTCCATGCTACCTCTGATGGGCACACTGCCACCACATCAGTGTATTTCTTCCCTGGATTTTTGTAAGAGCTCACGAGACAGCCTTCTCATCACTCTGTAGAGGCCCATAGTCAGTCAGCACTTTCCAATCACGACAGTCTTTTTAAAGAGCTTTTATTGTTGTTGTTCCTATGTGTCTGCCTGGTTTGTTATGTATATGCTGGTATCTACAGAGGCTAAAGGGTATCAGATCCCCTAGAAATAGGGCTACAGTGAGTCATGTATGTAATCTCAGCCCTTGGCAGGTAGAAGTAGGAGGTCCAGGAGATTAAGATTATATTCAGCTATACAGTAAATTTGAGGCTAGCCTCAGCTAAATGAGACCCTGTCTCACAGACAAAACCAGAAAAAAAATATTATAACCCCATTCATAAATGTATACATATAAACATATGATACACTGAAATGAAATATATATATGTGTGTGTGTGTGTGTATGTCTGTGTGTATATACATGCACATGTATATAATAACAAACACTAAATCACTTTAAGTGGTTATCTGGAAAAGGAAGAATTGAGATCTATATTCCCAGTGTTTTCTGCAGTTAGTATGTTGAGTTTTTAATAACAAGTACAGAAATAAAACTGCTTTTCATGCCATTAAATGTTAAAGGTGAGTGGTCTACTTGTTTTAGAGTTTTGCTCTTTACTCACTCATATTCCTACCGTTCCAGAGTCCCAAGTAATGAGGAGATACATGGGCCAGCACTCTGAGTTAATTTTGTTTTCAGTAGGCTTTATATAGACTATTCACAGTAAAAAACCTTTAGCAAAGGTGTACTGGCTGGTTTTGTGTCAACTCGACACGGGCTGGAGTTATCACAGAGAAAGGAGCTTCATTTGGGGAAGTGCCTCCATGAGATCCAGCTGTGGGCATTTTCTCAATTAGTGATCAAGGGCGGAGGGTCCCTTGTGGATGGTGCCATCCCTGGGCTGGTAGTCTTGGGTTCTATAAGAGAGCAAGCTGAGCAAGCAAGGGGAAGCAAGCCAGTAAGTAACATCCCCCCATGGCCTCTGCATCAGCTCCTGCTTCCTGACCTGCTGAGTTCCAGTCCTGACTTCCTTTAGTGATGAACAACAGTGTGGAAGTATAAGCTGAATAAACCCTTCCCTCCCCAACCTGCTTCTTGGTCTGTGCAAGAATAGAAACCCTGACTAAGACAAAAGGGTTGATGATGATATTCTCTTCCATTGCTCATCTAAACTAAAAACATGAAAGAAATAGTAAATGAACTTCAGTGGTCAACAAAGAGTATGAACTTAAGCCTAAGTTAGTTTCAGTGTCAAGTGTTATTTTCTGGCTGAATTAAATAATTTATAAAGCCTCTATAAGCTTCAATTATCTCATTTCTAAAGCAAAGTAACAGAGCATACCATACAAATCGTTTGAGAATAAAAATATGTGCATAGAGCCTTTCAGGTACCTGTAATGCTCTGGGCATTCACACTTGGGCACCCTGACCATTATTAGCAGAAACAACACTTTGGCAAATTGAGATAGTAAATAATAATGAGTTTTAGAACCTCAATAAGCACACTGAAACACTCTAACATTCACAGTCCATGGCAGGCTGTGAATTACCACCATTCCTTTAGTCAGATTAAGATCCTGGACTTCCCACTCTCATTTCTAGTGAGTGGAGGATGAGTCTATGCAACTCTGATAGAGTCCGCCACACTCAACTCTACTCACTACAGACCAGCAGCCTTATTCCAACCCCAGCTTCGGAGCCCATCTTATGGGAAGGCTATTATAAGCAACAGTGATTATTTCTAAATCTGGGAATTCATGATGGCCTTGAAATTTCCCAGTGAGCTATAAATGGCTGTTGCTTAGCACATCTCTATAACACTGGACTTCAATTCTAACTTCTGGTTTCAATGATTGTAATAATACAGATTATGGAGCCAGGTGTAGTGGGAAATGCATGTGATCCTGGCAGGAAGGTGGCTGAAAAAGGAGAATCCTAAGTATGAGGCCAGCCTGAACTACATATATAGCAAGATTCTGCTTTTTGTTTGTTTTTGGAAAAAGAAAAAAAAAAGCACAGATTAGTCTTTAAAGGCAATGAAACTGCAGTTGGTTATTAATGTGAATAAGGCACAAGTATGTATAATATTTAGTAGCACTGAATACTTAATCCAACTAAATCAAAAACCAAACTTCCCATTGTTAATGCAACTACTAGAAGAAAAGTCTGGTTTTCCTGTTATCCCAAGGAAACTTAATTTTCCACGAGTATTTCTTGGACACTGATGATTCCAGAGCAGATATTTATAGTCTGGCAAGTCGCTGTACATTTACCAGCTGCCAGCTTCTACTCAGAACTGCTTTATAAATTGGGCAATTCTGTCCTAAAAAGCAAGCTATCTACTACAGCTGGGAAAACACAGGTCTCACTCTCTTCCATAGACAGTTTCTCCATTAAGATGAGGAACTGGGCCCTTCAAATGAGGTTCAACATACTTGAGTTCCAAGAACTATACTAGCTATGATAATCACCATCCAACATCAATTCCAGAAAAGATTATCTGAAGATTAGAAAAACGAGACAGCACATACTCAACCAGGTCTAGACCGCATCCATCAGTTCATTCCAGGAGCTGTGAAGAGCTGTGAAGAGCTACCTCGTAGCAAATGAACTTCCTAGAATTACTCATTTAATATTAAAATCTCATTATTATTTTGTAATTTGCTCCATTATAAACATGCTTCAATATGAAGGTCTCCCCATAAAGCTTACATTGAAACTGAACATTACCTGTGGATAGCCTACATAGTCAATCCTGAGGCGGGAACACGTACCCCAGTATGAAAACAAAACAGCACCACAAAGAACAAGTATGACTAGAGAGAGCTTACACCATAGGGGAATGCTGGGTAGTAGGAAGTATGAAATGCTAATGCACTGCTCATGGGTCTGCCTCTGATGAAGGAAAAGCACCGTGAAGAGTGACGTAGAGGTGGGTTGGCAGGATTAATATAGTTAAAATGGCAATCTTGCCAAAAGCAATATACAGATTCAACGCAATCCCCATAAAAATCCCAACTCAGTTCTTCATAGAGTTAGAAAAAGCAATTCTCAAATTCATCTGGAATAACAAAAAACCCAGGATAGCTAAAACTATCATCAACAGTAAAAGAACTTCTGGGGGAATCAGTATCCGGGACCTCAAGCAATACTACAGAGCAGTAGTGTTAATAACTGCATGGTATTGGTACAGTGACAGGGAGGTGGATCAATGGAATAGGATTGAAGACCCAGAATTGAACCCACACATCTATGGCCAATTGATCTTCGACAAAGGAGCTGAAAACATCCAATGGAAAAAAGATAGCCTTTTCAACAAATGGTGCTGGAGGTCAACATGCAGAAGAATGAGAATTGATCCACTCTTATCTCCTTGTACTAAGCTCAACTCCAAGTGGATCAAGGACCTCCACATAAAACCAGACACACTAAAATTAATAGAAAAGAAACTGGGGAAGACCCTTGAGGACATTGGCTCAGGGGGAAAAGTTCCTGAACAGAACACCAATTGCTTATGCTCTAAGATCAAGAATAGACAAGTGGGACCTCATAAAATTACAAAGTTTCTGTAAGGCAAAAGACACTGCCAAAAGGACAAATCGGCAACCAACAAATTGGGAAAAGATCTTCACCAACCCTACATCTGACAGAGGGCTAATATCCAATGTATACAAAGAACTCAAGAAGTTAGACCCCAGAAAACCAAATAACCCTATCAAAAAATGGGGTACAGAGCTAAACAAAGACTTTTCACCTGAAGAAATTTGGATGGCAGAGAAACACCTTAAAAAAATGTTCAACATCATTAGTCATTAGAGAAAAGCAAATCAAAACAACCCTGAGATTTCACCAGTCAGAATGGCTAAGATTAAAAACTTAGGAAACAGCAGGTGTTGGCGAGGATGTGGAGAAAGAGGAATACTCCTCCACTGCTGGTGGGACTGCAAGCTGGTACAACCACTCTGGAAATCAGTCTGGTGGTTCCTCAGAAAACTGGACTCGATACTTCCAGAGGACCCAGCCATACCACTCCTGGGCATATACCCAGAAGATTCCCCAGCATGCAATAAGGATACATGCTCCACTATGTTCATAGCAGCCTTATTTGTTTGTTTGTTTGTTTGTTTGTTTATTGGTTTTTCAAGACAGGGTTTCTCTGTGTAGTCCTGGCTGTCCTGGAACTCACTCTGTAGACCAGGCTGTCCTGGAACTCAGAAATCCGCCTGCCTCTGCCTCTCAAGTGCTGGGATTAAAGGCGTGTGCCACCCCCTCCCAACCCCTCCCCCCCGCCCGGCAGCAGCCTTATTTATAATAGCCAGAAGCTGGAAAGAACCCAGATGTCCCTCAATGGAAGAATGGATACAAAAAATGTGGTATATATACACAATGGAGTACTACTCAGCCATTAGAAATAATGAATTCATGAAATTCTTAGAGAAATGGATGGAGCTGGAGAACATCATACTAAGTGAGATAACCCAGTCTCAAAAGAATACCCATGGTATGCACTCACTGATAAGTGGATATTAGCCTAGAATCTTGGGACACCAAAGACACAATCCACATACCAAATGATGTCTGACAAGAAGGAAGGAGTGGACCCTGGTCCTGGTAGGGCTCAAAGGATCAGTGTAGGGGAATACCAGAACAGGGAAGTGGGAAGTGGTGGATGGGGGAACATGGGGAGGGAAAAGGGCATGTGGGACCTTTGGGGGGCAGGGAACCAGAAAAAGGGAAATGAAATGTAAATATAGTATATATCCAATAAAAAATATATAAAAAAAGTGATGTAGAGGAGTCAGCAGCCTGTGATGCTCTGTTCACACACAGGCAGGGCTTGGAGGTAACAGCAGCACAGGATAACTGAAGACAAGCTCTAGCTATATATAACATTTTCAGCCAAATATAAACTGCTTGACATTCCTGAGGTTTTGCAGTTCCTTGCCCTGTGCTTCTATAAAACATTCAAACAAGATATAATGCTCATTAGTACTTTTTCTTTTCAAGTTAACTTTAAAAAATGAGCTTAATACTGGGATTTTCTGGTGGTACTATTAACACAGGGGCTTATGACGAGGAGTTGCTTTCAGAGCAGACTACCTGTTGGAATCTGCTGAAAGTGAACAAGCTACTTCAAAAATATGATACCTTGTATTCTTATATATGCTATGAAATACAAAAGTTCTCCTTTAAGTCTATCTCAGAAGCTGAAGTCAGAGTATGCAGTAGTTTTAAAGCCAGAAACTCAGAGATGATCTCTCTCTCTCTGTGTCTCTCTCTCTGTCTCTGTCTCTCTCTCACACACACACACTCTCTCTGTCTCTCTCTCTCTGTCTCTCTCTGTCTCTCTCTCTCTCTGTCTCTCTCTCTCTCTCTCTCACACACACACACACACACACACACACACACACACACACACAATATGTAGCTCAAGCCTGAAACTTACTATGTAACCCAGGCTGGTCTCAAACTCATAGCAATCTTCCTGTTTCAGCCTCCTGAATGCTAGGATTACAGACATGTATGACCACCCAATAGTCTTTTTCTATTATAGTCATTAACACTGCTTCTCTGGCATATTGCTAGACTCAAAGTTTAAGGACAAACTGTTCTTGCATTTCAGTTGTAAAATAACAAACACATGTAACATTCTTTTTTAATTTGCAATGTGAGAGTATCTTTAAGCAGGACCCCAAATTGTTTCTGGGGAATTCTATCATTAAAACCCACTGGGGCTGGAGAGGTGGACCAGTTGGAAAGCACACTTGCTGCTCTGGAAGGAGATGAGCTTGGTTCCTAGCACCCCTGTGGTGGCTTACAACCATCAGTACCTTCAGTTCCAAGGAATTCAAAACCCTCTTCTTGCCTCCAAAGTTACCAAGCACACACATAATACACACACACACACACACACACACATATATATAAAGGCACAAAACTTTTACACAAAAAATAAAACTGAATCAATGCTTAAAAAAAAAAACAAAAACCTAAATTCTATTTTTGCACTGGGTAATGAGCTTTCTTCATCGCTTCGAGCTTGCTATTTCTAAATTAGCACTTCCTTTTCCAAATAAAGTCTCACTTCACTCACTGTTTTCTTAACTAGTACTGCTCCATTATATCTTTCAGTTCATATCCAAGGAGTTTTCTTAGACTGTCCTTTCCCATACTGCACACCTCAAATAGGACTTCCAAGTAAGTACCACAAACACCCAGAACACTCCCATCACAGCATCAGGCTCACTATAACAATATCTGAGACACAGAATCCCTGGTGCAGAAGTGCATCACCTATGTCTACACAATTAATACCTAAAGCACATTCAGACACTTGCTGAAATGTCAAGCAAGCAAATGGATCATAAGGCCCAACAAGAACAACAGATAACCATTATTTTAGTCATTTAAAGTGTTTAAAATTAGAAATAGCCTCCCAAGAAAGTGCTAGTTTTATATGGTTCCCAAAGACCACTTAAATTCAAAAAGAACTGTTAGAGGTAGGGCATTTTAAAGTCACAAGAGCACTGTCCTCATGAATGGATTTATGCCACTATTTTAGGATTATACTAAGTTGTGACTGTACTAGCTTCATGACAAAAGAGATCTACTCCCTTTAATCCCAGCAGAGGCAGGCAGATCTCTGTGAGTTCGAGGCCAGCTTGGTTTCCAGACTCAATTCCAGGAAAGCCAGGAATACACAAAGAAACCCTGTCTCAAAAAAAGAAAAAGGAAAAGAAATCCACTCCCCACCACCCCTGCTCTTTGGCTGAAGAATGGCACACAGCAAGAAGACCTTCACTGGATAGATGTGTCTTCCAGTAATCCTTGTCTTCTCAGCCTTCAGAACGGCAAGAAATTGTTCTGAGTAAATTATCCAACGTCAAATATTCTATTACAGCAGCACAAAATAATTGAAAAAAAATCATCAATTTTATAATTAAATGTCAGTGGTAAAAAATTTATTTATACAGCCCTTTTGCCATAGGCATAGAATACTTTACTAACAGTTTAATTAGTGTAGCTTTAAAAACGGTACAGGGGGAAAAAGAAAGCATCTCCAACAAATGGTGCTGGTGTAACTGGCAGTCTACATGCATGTAAAAGAACGAAAATTGATCCATATTTATCACCTTGTACACAGATCAAGTCCAAATGATTCAGGGACCTCCACATAAATCCAGATACACTGAATGTAACAGAAAAGAAAGTGGGAAATAGCTCGAACACATTGGCACAGGGGAAATTTTCCTGAACAGAATACCAATGGCTCAGGCTCTAAGATCAACAATTGACAAATGGGACCTCCTGAAACTGAAAAGCTTCTATAAGGCAAAGGATACTGTCAATAGAACAAAACAGCAACCTACAGATTGGTAAAAGATCTTCACTAATCTGATAGAGGGCTATCATTCTTCTAATTGCACTTAGCCATTGCACTTTGATGTCTAAACCAAGACAGGCACTACCCTGAACATGCTGAAGTATGGTGTTCACACCCTTTAAGAATCTGATTCTCATGTTGGCTTCCTCCCATTTGTAGCAGCTATCAGCTGGCATAGTATCCAAATCCTAATCCAAATGCTCAAAGCAATTCACATGCATCTCTAAGCAACAGCTGTGTAATCTTTATAGTATGTCTAAAAATATCGCTTAAAACATTAAATGAGTTTCATCTAACATTTAGAAATATGACTGAACGAAATACAGTCAACCCAATTCATGTTAACAGAGTCATTTAGCAAAAGGCAACATTCAAAATGACGAGTAATCCAATTCATAAAAAGTAAAAATGTTTATAGGCTGTACTTTTATCCCAGGAGCACGTCCCCTTTTCCTGAGGATCCACAATACCTGTAACTGTAAGGTTACAGACTGTAAGGGTTTTGTTTGTTCGTTCCCGGTGTTGGGAACTGAAAGCCCCTTGCATGCACGCTAAGCTCCCATCTTACTACTGAGCTTCACCCCAGCTGTAAGCCTTATTTTTTCCTTACCACTTGAGAAGTTATCTTTTGTGTAAAAGTTTAGAATGCAGAGTTCCTGACTATCTTGACTTAAACATATGCCCTTCCACAATTTCTGTTGTTGAGAACTCCTCTCAAGCTCATTTGTCTTTTTTTGGCTGACCTCATTATCCAAGGAAGCTGAAAAAGCCCATATCCTTTAGTACTCTGTCCTGAACATCTTACCACCACTGAGACAAGACAGCCGTGCCAAACACAATGTACATCTCATTAGAAACCCAATTTTCAGATACCCCATTCACCTAAGAGATGGGTTAATAACCTGCCAGGCAATCTCATAGTCGATTCTTCTATCAACTGGACCTGGGGCTTGCATGGCAACGAGGCTCATCCTGAGTTTGGCCCCCTCCGGTCTTTAAGTTCCTAGTTTCTAATGCAAAATGGTCCTGAAATACGCAAGGCTCCTTACATGACCAAGAAGGCCACATGCAGCTCTAAGACAGCAGCAAAACATACAAGGTATGTATGTAAATGTATCACTAGTGCCAAAGCATGTATTTTCCCCCTAGTTTAACTCTATCTAAACAAAAAAATTATATAATGAAAAAAGTGGAGTTATTTATAAAATATCCAGAGCAAGAAACTATATTGTAAGTATGTAGGGGAGGGTTCATGTTGCTTACACTTAAGGAAAAATATTATAAGGGTCTAATTTTCACACAGATAAACACAGAAAATCAGTTGGTAGTGTTTGCCAAGCATTCCCAAGCACTAGGTCAATCACCTAAGCATGGGAGCACATACCTATAAATTTGAATGAACAGGAGATGAAGGCAGAAAAATCATAAAATCAGAGTCATTCTTGGCTACATATAGTTTGAGACCAGCCTAGATATAAGAGAGTTTGATCACAAAAAAAATAAATAAATGAACAACAAGGAAAAAGAAAAAGAAAAAACAAAAAACAAAAAGATGGGAGCTGGAGAGATGGCTCAGTGGTTAAGAGCACTGACTGTTCTTCCAGATGTCCTTGAGTTCAATTCCCAGCAACCACATGGTGGCTCACAACAGTCTATAATGAGATCTGGTTCCCTCTTCTGGTATATCTGAATAGACCTACATTGTACTCCCATACATAAAATAAATAATAAATGTCTTAAAAAATGTGTATATGATTCAATGTGACTATATCAATTTATAATAATCTTACAACATTCCTAAAGATGTAAAGTGTTTTTTCTTTTCTTTTCTTCTCTTTTCTTTTCTTTCTTTCTTTCTTTTTTTCTTTTTTTTCTTTTTTTTTTTTTTTTGAGACAGGGTTTCTCTGTGTAGCCCTGGCTTTCCTGGAACTCACTCTGTAGACCAGGCTGGCCTGGAACTCAGAAATCTGCCTCCCAAGTCCTGGGATTAAAGGCGTGAGCCACCACCGCCACCCGGCTATTTGTTAAAGATTCTTAATTTATTGTTTTTAAAATCTGCTATATACAGAGAAACTCTGTCTCGAAAAACCAAAAAAAAACCCAAAAACCCAAACAAACAAACAAACAAAAAAACAAAAAAAGAACAGTCTACATAGGGAATCCCAGGACCTGTAGAGTTACAAAAGAGGGATCCTGTCTCAATAAAAATATAAAAATGAAGAATGACAAAATAGAAAGGCTAAATTTTAAAAAAACAAACAAATAAATACAAAGGAAAACCAAAGAAACAAAAAAAAATAAAAATAAAAAAGGAAATAATAAAAGAACAGAAAGAAATCTAGACCAAAGAAACAAGTGAGGTTAAAAAAGAAACAAACGTCCTGGAAAGGCTCGATGCAGCAGTGTAGGGGAATACCACGACAGGGAAGCAGAGGGGGTTGATTGGGGGGGGGGCTTAGGGGACTTTTGGGGGAGACAGGAAAGGGGAAAATCATTTGAAATGTAAATAAATATATCTAATAAAATAAATAAACAAACGAAGCCAAACTAAACACCAGTTTCTTGGAAAATAATCTAGATAAAACTTCATAAAGATTTATCAAGGAAGACCAAAAAGAAGAAAAGTACTTTTGTGTTTTAACTAAACACTAGTGACTTTGTTTTTCAATCAAGATTTATTTTATCCATTTAAGTGTTTTGCCTGCATGTATGTGTATGCACCATGTTCACGCAATGTCTGCAGAAACAGGAGAGTGTGTCAGATCCCCTTGAACTGATATTACACATGGTAGTGAGTCACAATGTCGATTGAACCTGGGTCCTCTGGAAGAGCAGCCAGTGCTCTTAACCACTAGGACATCTCTCCAGACACCACACCAATGATTTTGTGATCTAGATGAAATGCCAAAATTATCATATAGTATAGAGTTTGAGTGAACTTTAAAAACAAAAAAACAAACTGAGTCACCACCATGAGCAAAGCCCATCGTCCCAAATGGAAGAAGTTCATGGACAAGAAGTTATCCCTGAAGTTAAACGGTGGTAGATATGGACAAGGGATCCTGCAGGGTTTTGATTCCTTTATGAATCTGTGATTGATGAGCGTGTGAATATGGCAACCATTGGGCAGCAGAACAACCTCGGGCTGGGGGTCATCCGAGGAAACAGCATCAGCATGTTAGATGCCTTGGAAAGAGTCTAAGCCAGGGCGAGGTGGCACACGCCTGTAATCCCAGCACTTGGGAGGCGGAGGCGGAGGCAGGCGGATTTGAGTTCGAGGCCAGCCTGGTCTACAGAGTGAATTCCAGGACAGCCAGACAGCCAGGGTTACATAGAGAAACCCTGTCTCAAAAAAAAAAAAAAAAAAAGAAAAGAAAAGAAAAGAAAAGAAAAGAAAAGAAAAGAAAGAAAAGAAAAGAAAAGAAAAGAAAAGAAAAGAAAGAAAGAAAAGAAAAGAAAAGAAAAGAAAAGAAAAGAAAAGAAAAGAAAAGAAAAGAAAAGAAAAGAAAAGAAAAGAAAAGGGAAAAAAAAAGAAATAGGTTCAGAAAGAGTCTAACCAGTGCTCAGCAAGTATGTCCACATCCGTCCCTAAAGGCCTGCTTGATTGTGATGTAGAATTAGGTCATGTACATTTTCATATGAAGCTTTTTGCTAAATACACTTTTGTGATACTCAGGAAAAAAAAAAAGACTGAAATATAAAATAATGACATTCTCCAAAAAGGGCATCAACAAACAAGCGAACAAACCAACCAACCAACCAACCAATCCTAACTGTACAATAAAACCTTGTTCTTAACAGGTGTGTAGGCCAGCTAAAACTACAAAGTAAGACCTGCTCAAAAAAAGGTCTGATCACAACAAAGTTTGGACAGAATGAGCTTAGTAGAGAAAGGGGGCACAAAGAACAATAGTTTGGAGGAGGGTTAGGTGGAGAGTGGAAAGATGGCAACTGATAACAGTGCTTCAAGCTAGGAAGCTTGAAGACCTGAATTCCATCCCTAGAACTGTGGGTAGAAACAGGAGGATTCCTGAACTTATGGCCAGCTAGTCTAGCAAAACTGATGAGTTCAAGCATCCGGTGGCAGTGCAAGCCTTTAATCCCAGCACTTGGGAGGCAGAAGCAGGCAGATTTCTGAGTTGGAGGCCAGCCTGGTCTACAGAGTAAGTTTCAGGACAGCCAGGGCTATACAGAGAAACCCTGTCTAGAAAAAAAACCAAAAAAAAAAAAAAAAAAAAAAAAAAAAGATAGCAAGGGTTGACCTATGGTCTCCTCATGTACATATCTGGGCACAGGTACGTGAGCGTACACACACATCTACACATACACACTCACCAACAACATTTTTAAAAAAAACAAAACATTAATGGGGGCCAGAGAGACATGTCAGCAGTTAAAAGGACTTGCTAATCTTGCAGAGGATTCATAACCATGTATAATTCAGTTATAGAGGGTTCAACGCCCCCTCTCTTCCAACTACTTTGTACCCCAAGTATGCACACGGTGCATACACAAAGAAATGAATGTTTTTAGACATCCCAAATGTGAAGGTCTCTCTTAACGTCATCTTTCCTAAGTTGAAATAAGCAATTAAATGAATATTAGAATTGGATATAGAAGCTCTTAAAACTTCTATTATTTAAATATACATACATACATTATATATTTATATATACATGTTATACACACACACACACATATATATATATATATAACAAGGTTTTTTAATAGTTCAAGATCCATATTTACAGATTCTGAATGAGTTGAGATACACTAATTTCAGTCCCTATAAAAATATTTAATAATATAGTATCATTTTGAAATTTGAAATTCAAAAGTTGGGGGGGCAGTGTGCCTACAAACATGCCTTTCTCCCAGTTCTGTTCATCTTCAAAGTTAACACAAGCGCTGAGTTCAGTTTCCAAATGTAAAGGAACTGTTGTGTTTATTCTCCGTGGCCTCAAAGTGGAGAAGAAAGCACTTATTGACGGTCTGCTTGGCTACCTAAGGGCTGTGAGTCATGTTTACTTTCAAAGACAACACTTAAGGAGCATCTATCAGGAGGGCACAAAGTACAGAAAACCACAAGTGGGCCAATGAGACGACTCTGTGGCTGAGCGAGTAAAAGTACTGGCTATGCAAGCTTGCTTATGATCTGAATTCTGTCACAAGAGCTCAGTAAAGGTGGAAGGGAAAAAAAACAACTAAAAAGTTGTCCTCTGACCTCTATACACATGAATCATGGCCTGCATTCTCCCCTTCTAAGTGAAAAAATAAAGCAAGCAGCTTTTACCAAATATAACTTCCTAAAATTGTTATCAAGCAACATTCAAATGTTTAAAACTAATACTACTCTGTCTAAGATTTTGCAAATTTAACACACATAAAGCTATGGGATTAAATAACCAAGATGAAAGCCCTTGTTCATTCGGGATCCTAACGATTAGGGGATAGCAGACAGCCAGTAAACTTTGTTTTTTTGTTTTTTGTTTTTTCGAGACAGGGTTTCTCTGTGTAGCCCTGGCTGTCCTGGAACTCTCACTCTGTAGTTCAGGCTGGCCTCAAACTCAGAAATCCGCCTGCCTCTGCCTCCCAAGTGCTGGGATTACAGGCATGTTCCACCACGCCCGGCTCTGCCAGTAAACTTTTTAAATGAATCATGCATTGTATACTTGTAATGCCAGAATTACAGAGGCTAAGGCAGGAGAACCAGAAACCTGAGGCTAGCCCTGGGCTACTCAATAAGATCGTCCATCTTAAAATAAAAAAAGAAAAAAAAGAAAACACTGTTCAGTAACTTTCCCCACATATATGATTTCAAGGGATCCATCCTAGTTAACTATATAATATAAAACTATTTCTGAGTTCTCGAATCTCCTGGACAATACACACTATGAATAAAGTAGTAATAATGCTGCCTGTTAAATAAACTCAGAAACCTAAGCAAACTTGTTGGCATATATAAAAAAGAATTCCTTGACATCTTTCATTTATTTAAAGAATGCATTTTGTCTTAGTGTTCTGTTGCTATGAAAAGACAGCATGACCCAAGGCAACTCTTAAGAAAGAAAGCATTTAATTGGGGGCTTGCTTATAGTTTGAGCAGTTTAGTCTATTCTCATTATGTTGGGGAGCATGGTGGCACACAGGCAGAAGCTGGAGCAGGAACTGAGAGCTACACCCTGATCCACAGGCAGAGAGAACCTTAGGCCTGTTGTGGGTTTTTGAAACCCCAAAGCCCACCCTCTGTGACACACTGCCTTCAATAAGGCTCCACCTACTCCAACAAAACCACACCTCCTAATCTTTCTAATCCTTCCAAATAGTGCCTCTCTGGTGACTAAGCATTCCAATGTAGGAGGCTATCAAACCACCACAGTGTTTGTTATTCAAGGCATTAAGTCCATAGTCTTTTTGCTGTGGTTTTTGTTGTTTTGTTTTTTGAAACCAGGTCTCACTAAGAAGCCCTGGCAGACCTCTTGCCTAAAGCCCCTCACAGACACTGGAATTACAGGGATATACTACCATACTGCACTTTTTGTTTTGTTTTTCTGTAACTGGAAATAACAATGGTTTTTTGTAACAATGATCAAACAAAGATTAAACTGTAAAATAAAGACAATACAAAAAGAAGTAATTAAGTAGGTGGGAAAATATATGCTAGACACTATAGAGTCATGTGAGTGACTTGGAGTAACAAATAACATGTTTACATTGTACAAATGTTGATCTAAAGCAATGGAACATTTTATAAAATAAATTACAAACATGATCTTCTATTTAGCTAAATGTCTCTGTCTCTGTCTCTCTCTCTCTCTCTCTCTCTCTCTCTCTCACACACACACACACACACACACACACACATACACACACAAGCAACAAATATTTTCAAGTAGTAAACAGCAAAGATTTTAACATTTAGGTTGTTTAAGGCCCAAGATAAATGATTACAAGATGGCTACAAGCATACTTTGGTCAACAACCAGACTTTAAATAATGGTTGTGAAGAGTTAAACATTTTACACACAATAGGGATTATGTCAGGCTATAGAGCTGATTCCCACTGGGCTTGAGAGAAAACAGGAGGAATCAAGTTACTTGTTAATCTCTGAAAAGCATTACCTCAAGGGAGTATTGTGGGAGGCTGAAACACAGTAACCTAGTATGTGAAGCATACTCCAAAGTAAAGTTTAAACAGATGTGAAAGTGTTGTGCCTGTTCATCCAGACCCTTAGTTGTACCAACGAAGCAGAAAAGGTACTGTAATCTAATTTCAAAACAGACTCAACTCAAAACGATCTCTTTTAAATCCTATTGCAAAACAGGTAATTTTTTTAGTTCTCAGCTAAGAAATGCCTAACAGGTACAACCAGCCTTTGCAATCACACTCTCTTAACAGCTGTGATTACCTATAAGAAACCTGCACATTATCAACCTAGTCACTATTTCACCAAGAATGGGGGTAGGGGGGATTCACAAGGTCCCACTCCTAGTTGAGAAGCTACAGGAAATCTTGGCTGCTGCTGGGAAGACAGTTTCTACACAGTGTGTGCAGCCCCTGGCTGGTTCTCCCAGGCTATAGGGGGCAGCCAAAATACAGACAGTGAGGGTGGGGGGTGGGGAGAGGAGGAGAGACTAACAACCAACTATGAAGCAAGTGCAGGAGCTGTCACTAATCTCCCTGAAAAGCTGATTTACAGAGAGGCCCTTCTTAAATATGGCACATTATATCCTGTGCTATTTTTAAACACAATTAGAAAATCAAAAGCAAGCAAATAGATGTATTCAAGAAACCATTTTTTAAGACTAATTGCAATTAGCTAGGAATAAATACCTTGTCTTGAAACAAAATGACTATTTAAAATAAGCTCTATTAGATGAAGTTTACAGTGAAAAGGTCATGAACGACAACAACTAAGGGTAACAGAGTCACGAGTCCTACCTCCACCATTATTACTTATCCCAGCCAGCTAACTGAATGATTGCTTAGTGCACAGGTAGTCGTTTTACAACCACTGTTTCACTTAATTCTAGCAACAATCAGATGAATTAAGTATTGTTATTCTCATCTGCAGATGAAGAAACTGCAGCCTAGCGGCTGAAGTGCTCGTCTGGATTTTGAAAGTACTAAAGCCACACAAAGATTCAAATCTGAGCATCTGGGGCCAAGAATCTCTGTGTGAGTGCATTTGGTCTTTTTAAAAATGGTTTCAAAAGATAAAAATAAAAAGGGTTTCACCTTCAACAACACACACACACACACACACACACACACACACAACTCATTCTGTTAGTTTAACAAGTAGAAAAATAACAACTGAATTTTCAATTTCTGAAAGTACACTAAAAACTAGTCAATTCCCTCGTTTCAATCCCAGCTCTGAAAAACAAAACCGGACAATTCCCAGAAGACTTGGGAGGGGTAATACAATTATGAAAAATACTAAAGCTCATTGGTAAGCAAACAACGCAGGATAAAGAAGATATCCTTTTCTACTGTGGGAGGACAGTAACAGGAGAGTGGGGAAAAGACAATCTCTTGCTGATAACCAAAAAAAAAAAAAAGAAGAAGAAGAAGAAGAAGCAGCAGCTTTCTGCAGAGGTGTTGGGACATAAGGATCAAGAGCCTTTGAAATGGAAGCATTCCCTGACTCAGCAGGCTACAATTCCATAGGTTTCACTTAAAGTGCATTATGCAGAATTTAAGATGCTAAACAGAACTACTTATGATGATAGAAATTCCAACAAGGGACTGGGTTAGCACATTTTAGGTTAAATCTTACATAACTGCCAGACAGTCAACCACTGTGGTGGGGAAAGGACAGCATAACTTAAAATGAGATTTATCTGCATGGTATTAATTGGGAATAAAAGACCACCAAGAAGGGACTATTTGCTCAATTAACTGACTTAAAAACAAAAAACAAAAAACAAAAACAAACAAACAAACAAACAAAAAAACAAAGTATGGTGCACTACAATTCCAGTTTACACAACTGGAAGCCAAAATCTGAAAAGTGAAATTAGGAAAATGTTAAAACTACACATCTGAATAGGAAGTCCATGCTGCTTCTAGTAAGTCACACCTACCTTCTGAAATGCAACAGAAATAATAAACAGCCGTTCATAATATATACACCTGTCACGGAGCACTGGAGAGGGGGGGAAGAACTGCATGCACTGGGGGTCACCCTGAGCTACTTACCTTACCAAGCCAGGCAGAGCAGCAAAACCAAAACAAAATAGAAAGAAATAACACTGCTGGACTGGGGAGTTAAGAGTGTTTGTTGCTCTTACAGAAGTTGATGCATGTTCCCAGAACATGCATCAACTGGCTTCCCAGCTAATTTCCAATTTCAAGACTGTATTTGGAATGCACATAAATGTTCAAGAAAAAACATACACTAGAATGTTTAACATTAATAATAGATAAAACTGCAACCAATTCAAATGTTCCTCCACCTATGAATGAGTAATTCACACAATGGAATGATATAATTTTAGATGAATGAACAAAAACTGTGAAAAACTGCACACACTTAATATGCCAAACAAGCCAGGCATGCACTCATTTAAGTACAAAGCCAATCAAAGCTCCAAGTTACTCTTTACTGACACTGTGATTGGAACAGAGTGTGAAGAAAACTGGTTCTGTGTCTTTATGCTGCTTACATGTGTGTACTGGGAGTTTGAACTTAAAAAATACACAATGGCTAGTAAGCACAGCAAAAGATATTCAACATCATGAGTCTTTAGGGGGAAAAAAAACCAACCAGAATAGGAGGCTAAAGTAACAGTAAACTGAACTTAACTGCTTTTGCAAGAAAACCAAGTTAAGTTCCCCAGAACTACAAATTGGCTCACAACTGTCTGTAAATTCAGTTCCAGGGGATTTGACAGCCTTTTCTAGTCACTGCAGGTGTGCATGTGGGACACATACATGCATGCAAAACAAAATACACACAATAATAAACACGTGCACACACACAAGGAGGGGCTTTGGTATAGATCAGAGACAGAACACATGTAGAAGTTAGGCCCCAGGTTCAATTTCCAGTTTAAAAGGGAGAAAAGAGCTGGAGAGATGGCTCAGTGGTTAAGAGTACTGTCTGAGTTCAAATCCCAGCAACCACATGATGGCTCACAGCCATCTGTAATGGGATATGATGCCCCCTTCTGGTGTGTCTGAAGTAAGCAACAGTGTACTTTACATACATAAAATAAGTAAATCTTTTAAAAATAAAAAAGAGAGAAAAGGAAGGAGAAAGAGGACATGAAAAGGAAGGGAGGGGACAAAACAGGAAAGGGGAGGGAAGAAAAGGCAAAGGCAAAAGGAGGGAAGGAGATGATACTGTGTGGCAGATACCATTTTCAGTCCCTCAATGCAAGCTCACGCTCTGTCTTTGGACTTCTGCACTGTCTACGTGGGAGTCGCTTTCTCCTGCTCACCATATCATTGGTCAGCTTATCTCAAAATTACCCCATAAGAAAGGACTTCTCTAATCATTCAAACTGAGTATGCTCTGTTCTATGGCCACCCTTTTCCTGCTATGTATTTTATCTTCATCGGTTACTGGGAATAGCTTTATTGATACCTCTTTCTGCCACCTCTACTTGAAAAAGCTCTGTGTGTGCGTGGACATGTTCACTTCCACATTCCCAAGCCAAAGAATAGTGCTTATCAGTAATAACACTTGTGAAGTTAACCAGTAAATCCTTCTACTTTTTAGTTTGCTAATTTTCTATAAGATATGATTTTTTTCATCCTGTTTTAAAATATGTAGCACATACTGAGTCAAAGAAAAATAGAGCAAGCCATCAACATTGTGTTCTGTCATAACAAGACCAAAACCTAATCCTAACTCCTTCCTAATAAATTAACACGTACCCTTACAGTACTACCTTAGAGAGAGGAGAAAAACAGCTTGCCCTATTCTTACATAGCACTCAAAACAACATTTCTGGGCAGAGAAACACTCAGCACAGCCCTAAGTTCAATTTCCAGCATTCTGGGAGAGTGGTCCACTTCTGACATTAGATTCTCCAGGAGACACTGGAAGTCCTATACATACCTGCACCTCAGGTGACAATCACAAGCTGTGATGCCACCTATGCTCCTGTAGATTAGGTGACATTATTTACACTCCCTTCTGGGTTTTGATTTGTTTGTTTGAATTTTTTAAAATTTATTTATTATATGTAAGTACACCATAGCTGTCTTTAGACATCAGAAGAGGGCATCAGATCTCTCTCCTCTCCTCTCCTCTCCTCTCCTCTCCTCTCCTCTCCTCTCCTCTCCTCTCCTCTCCTCTCCTCTCCTCTCCTCTCCTCTCCTCTCCTCTCCTCTCCTCTCCTCTCCTCTCCTCTCCTCTCCTCTCCTCTCTCCCCTCCCTCCCTCCCTCCCTCCCTCCCTCCCTCCCTCCCTCCCTCCCTCCCTCCCTCCCTCTCTCTCTCTCTCTCTCTCTCTCTCTCTCTCTCAGCAGGGTTTCTCTGTGTAGCCCTGGCTGTCCTGGAACTCACTGTGTAGACCAAGCTGGTCTCGAACTCAGAAATCCGCCTGCCTCTGCCTCCCAAGTGCTGGGATTACAGGCGTGCGCTACCACCGCCCTGCGTCAGATCTCTTTACAGATAGATGGTTGTGAGCCACCATGTGGGTGCTAGGATTTGAACTCATGACCTCTTGGAAGAGCAGTCGGTGCTCTTACCCGCTGAGCCATCTCTCCAGCCCCTGGCTTTTATCTTATGTCTGGTTGAAAGAACTCTGAAAAACATTTATGTTCATCCATTAAATATAAAGGTTATTTTAAAGGGCACGAGTGAACAGGAAACTGAAGAGAGCCGTAAGAGTGGGTCTGGAAGGGTCCTGAGTGGAAGAGCGTCTGTGTTCAGAAATGAAATATTTTTCATCCTCTGAACACTTGTGTTCCTTTTTACAACTCCCCTGGATCTCTTCAAATGTGGGTCCTCTGGGCTTTTAATGGAAGCTTCATTATGTCAAAATGTCTAACCAAATCACTAGCCATTCCTAATCCACTCAACCTTCAGCCCCTCCTCTCCAGAAGTGTGCAGTGGTGTTGAAACTTCCAATGCTCAAATTATAAATGGATTCCTCTATGAAACAACTCCTACAGCTCAGTGTCATTTGCAAAAATACACTGAACACTTCAGCAATCCAAGAATTTTAAGAACTGTATATCAGGCAGTAAGAACAGAAACCAAATACAGCTCTTATTACATTGCAATATCACAATGACCTATTTTCAGAAACTTAAAATGACTTGTCTCAAATTTTAACATCATTATAAAACAATAAGCCCAACACCGATCCTATCTTGATCTCCCCATGCTGATGTACTTTCCAGGCACATATAAAAATCCTAAGCATAAAAATGTTTAATCATATTTATAGAACAAAAAATTATTTTAGATCCCATAAGAATAAAGTTGAAAATTTCTTATGTAAATTATTTCATTTACTTTTACAAATAAATTCCAATTACAATATACAAGAAAAGTAGCTTAATTACATTTTCTCTTCTGTTCTCTAGTGAATAATTTTGTGTATATGTTAGTATCAGGACCTCCAAAACCCACAACATCACATATAGTCGACAGCATGACCCACACACCTGTTGCCAAGGCAGCAAGCAGTCACTATATTCCCAGAATCCACTTGGCTCCCCTCCCACCTTTACCTGTGGCTATATCACTATTCACATATAAAAGGAGAGCCCCTCTGATTCTCTCTCTCTCTCTCTCTCTCTCTCTCTCTCTCTCTCTCTCTCTGTGTGTGTGTGTGTTCTCTCTCTCTCTCTCTCTCTCTCTCTCTGTGTGTTCTCTCTCTCTCTCTCTCTCTCTCTCTCTCTCTCTCTCTCTCTCTCTGTGTGTGTGTGTGTGTGTGTGTGTGTGTGTGTGTGTGTCTCCCTTCGCCCCCCCCCTTCTCTTTCTGCCACCTTGTCCTTTTCTCTCTCTCAATAAACCTCACGTGGAACTGTCTGGCCTGGTGTGGTCTTTCTGGAGCTGCAAGGCGATCACAACATATGTATTTTGTATTGTATTTTAACAATGCTCTAAAGTTTGCAATTGTGAAGAACTTCAGATGCTCAGCTGGTAAAGGCCATGCCAATATTCTGAATTACAAAAGATCCCAAACATGAAATACTTTGATTCCAAGCATTTCAGGGTCAGAACATTTACTCTGTGTCTATAACTACATACTACATCTACATAGAAAAATTGAAGAGAGGGATGACTGGGAATGTAGCTCATGGGGAGAGCATTTATTTCGTATGTCTAAGACTCTGAGTTCAAATTCTAGCACCAAAAAGAAAACAAAAAGAGTTGAAGAGGAAAATACTTGTTTCTGAAGAGTCAAGCTAGATAAGATGTTTGAAAAATCAAAACTGATACCAGAACTTCAACCAGAACTTCAAAGTGAACCTAAATAAATATCATGGGAGGGGATAGCACCCAACTTCAACGTAAGCAATCAAAATTTACAGTTAGGAAATTTGTATAGCCATTGAAAAACTGAGCTCACCTTTTAAGGGCTTCAAATAACAAACTAAGGTTTGATCTGTGCCAGAAAACTGGGGCTGAGCTATAATCTGCCCTGAAACTCTCAAGTATATCAACTCAGACTGCTAGGTCATCACCTTCAAAGGTCAGTGTATAGGAAAAAATGACGAACTAAAGAAACATAGGCTCAGCCGGGTGTGGTGGCGTACGCCTTTAATCCCAGCACTTGGGAGGTAGAGGCAGGCGGGTTTCTGAGTTCGAGGACAGCCTGGTCTACAGAGTGAGTTCCAGGACAGCCAGGACACACACAGAGAAACCCTGTCTCGAAAAAGAAAGAAAGAAAAGAAAGAAAGAAAAGAAAGGAAGGAAGGAAGGAAGGAAGGAAGGAAGGAAGGAAGGAAGAAAGAAAGGCTCACTCTTGTTGTATACTCTTGTACATTAATATTTAACCAAAAGCTTCTCATACATTAGCCACTCTTTGGGGCTCACAATGTCTCTAGATACTTCAGAAGACCAAAAGGCCAAGTCTAAAATGGTTTGGGTTTACTGTATGAGACTGGTTCAGAATCTGGATACACAGAACTCAGTGGCTCTCTCGCGCGCGCGCGTGTGCACACACACACACACACACACACACACTAAAAGCATCTACAGCAAGTTCAGATGCACAGAGCATTCAAACGCTGAGATAACCAAAAGGCTTTTAGCCACACAGTGCTAAGCTGACAATAAGCTTCAGGCTCTGCTCTAAACTCAACATAATTCATATCATCACAACTGGTCATGTGTATGATCCATGTATGCAATCCCAGCTGAGGTGGCTTAAAAACCATCCGGCTAAGTAAAGTTTAAAAGCTTCTAAAGGTTGCCAGAGTGGACATTCCTATATACAATATTGATTGGCTAAGTATTATTTGATGCTCTCATCAACACAATGAGAAGGATTTTAACTCTACCATTACTAAAAATGATTATAATTAATTTCCAATTCAAGCATTCTGTTACCAGTAACTGTTCAATTCCAAGAAAAAGCACAAGTAACATTTTCAATTTGTTCCCAGTAGCTGCCAACCACTCTTTAAAGAAAACTTCTTTTCAGAGAAATAATCAGTTAGAAACATTACCAGCCAGAGCTAAGGAAATGTAACCAGAGTGAGCAGAAAAGCCTTTATCCTTGAGGCAAAAAAACGTAATTTAGCAGCCAGGAGGCAGATTTCAACTATAGACCAACTTGCACCTAATCCCCAAACAGACTGCTAAACAGCTGCTGCTCTTGTCAAAGTAGTCTCCATTCTCCTCCAAATATGCCCCTGGAGGAAACTGACAACTCCCTAAAAGCAATCAGCCTTACTATCAATCAACTCTTCCAATAACTGGGGATAAAGAAAAGAAGTGAACCACGGACCCATGTCCCTAAAATCAATCAAATAAAATCTCATCAGCAACTCTCTGAATGACTTATCCCCTCCCCCCAAAAAAGGGCTATCCAGATGCAAAATGGATCCTAGACAAGTAAGTAGGACTCTCTCCATTCAGACTACAAATATTTATTTATTAAGTACCTACTAAATGTTAGGAGTTATTGTCTCATTTTTCTGAGATACTAAGGGACTCCTTACTGGCTTCTCTAAAAATTCAACTTGTGAAAATTGTATGTGAACACTGTGTAAAAAATGAAATGAAAAAGTGTTATTTCTGTGCCCTAAATTTTCTCTTATCTTCCTTCTAAATAAATGTCTTTAAAAATAAAATCTCCTGCCGGGCGTTGGTGGCGCACGCCTTTAATCCCAGCACTTGGGAGGCAGAGGCAGGCGGATTTCTAAGTTCGAGGCCAGCCTGGTCTACAGAGTGAGTTCCAGGACAGCCGGAGCTATACAGAGAAACCCTGTCTCGAAAAACCAAAAAAATAAAAAATAAAAAATAAAAATAAAATAAAATAAAATAAAATAAAATCTCCTAGCCGGGCGGTGGTGGCGCACACCTGTAATCCCAGCACTCTGAGAGGCAGAGGCAGGCGGATTTCTGAGTTCAAGGCCAGCCTGGTCTACGGAGTGAGTTTCAGGACAGCCAGGGCTATACAGAGAAACCCTGCCTCGAAAAAACCAAATCCAAAAAACAAAAAAAACAAACAAAAAAAACCCAAAACAAAATCTCCTAAATTCTGTTAACTACACTTACTACCTAGCAAGTACAGGAAGAGCATTCGTCTCTCTTTAAAAGAGACTGGTAGGATCACTGGAACAAAGAGAAGGTCCTCAGCGGCAGAATGCTACACCCTCAAACTTACCCTGAGAGAGTCAACCCACACCATGTCATCTCTCCCAATAGTATCTCTCAAACTGTTAGGGGTAGTAATAAAGACACTGTATATGCACACAATATATACACAAAGAAAAACTCCCTTCATAACATTTGCTACCACTGTGTGCAATTAGATATCCTAATCCATTTCTTATGTTAGACCAGTTTTTAAAACAATGTCTCCCCGACCCCTGTGCCTCTCTTTTTTTAGGCAAGTTCACTGGCCCCAAGGATTGAGGCCAGAGGAGATGCCAGGGGGAGGTGGAGGGGAGAAAGAAAGGGGGGAGTGGGAGGGAGGGAGGGAGAGAGAGACAGGTGCCCCCTCCCACCCCACCACCCCTACAAACAATGTCCTCTCTTGACCCCTTTCTTCACGTATCCTGTAGTTTTTATGTGGTGGTTGTGCAAGGGAGATGACAAAGAAAGCCTACCAGAATTCCCAGATCCGGGGATCTTTGTTCCCTAAGCAGCAAAGTGACCAAACAGGTGCAACAGAAAAGGAAAAGAGAAGGTTCCATCTCCATCTCAAGCATCTGGATCGTCCCAGATAAAAGGTTCATTGAGTAAAGGGAATTTAAATTTTTTTTTTTTTTTTTTTTTTTTTTTTTTTTTTTTTTTTTGGTTGAAAGTAACTTTTATTGCCCAGGATATTTTTTTTCCTTGTGTCTTGCTTTTATTTATTTTTTTTTTCTTTTTTGGTTTTGTTTTCATTTTATAACTATAAATTCAAGCTTTGGGAAGCTTGTTTTTGTCCTGGAAAACAAAACAAAGACTAAACAAAGCTTTTATAGTATTATTTGCAAACCTGACCTCATTTAGAAAGAGATGTAACTGCATGGCTAGAACACAGCTTCTAGCATGAATGATGCAGGTGACTGGTGGCACTAAGAGGAGACGATGCACTGTTGACAAGATTATAATCTGCTGGTGGCATTGCTGAAAAAAAGCCCTTGCAAATTTCTAAACAACAGTAAACTCTGTTAGGAATCTCTAAAGTGTCTTACAGGCCAAAAAGGGAACAAGGTTAGTAAAATGCCCCAACAGAGTTTGAGTAAAATACTGGATTTGAGAGTTACTGGAATTGGGTATGTAAAAATAGGGTTGTAGGTGGGGATCATGCTTACAAGAGGTCTCAAATTCAAACTACAATACACCACTTCACAGGCCACACGAATTTCCAGGGGCTTTTCGTCTCCCTCAGTAGGTGCTGGCAGAAGGTGTGCTCAGTCGTTTTCCAATATAGATGCCCAGCCCCAAAGCCAACACGTGAGAAAGGAAGAGAGACGGGATGAAAACCTTTAGGAACTCTGCAGAGAAAACGCCCCCTTTCTTCATGGCTCCAGTCTTCCTCATGCTTAGAGAGGCAGCACGTTTAGGGTGTCTGAAATGGAACTCTTTGGGCGGGATGTTTTCGGGTCTACTGGACCAGTCTGATACCCAGTCTGCACTTTTCTTCAAAGCCTCAACTTCTTTTTCTCCTTCTACAACTTCTTCTTCTGACTGAGAGCTGTGGTCCCTGCTGGTGTGCATCTCAACATCAAACATGATCTGCCCATCTTCCTGTGGTGAAGGGCTGTCACAGTGAGAGCTGCCTCTCGAGCTGCTCTGTCCTGACTCATGCTGTGCATCCAGAAGGATCTTCTCCATGTCTCCATTGTGGATGGAAGATGAGGAAGGGACGTGCTCCAGCCCCCCATTCTTCCCATTTCCATTATCGTTGCCATTGCTGCTGTTCATGGGTAGCTCCACCCAGGAACTGTTGAGGCCAGCGGGCGGCGGCAGGGGCTGCTCCCCTTCCTCACAGTTGTTGTTGTTGTGCAAGGGCGGCGGCGGCTCGACTAAGTGAGACATGTTCTGGAGACTGGAAGCGGCACGGCCGCAGAACGACAGTATCCGGCTCTCGGGCAGCAACACCGGGAATTTAAATTTCTAAAACTCCCAAAGAGAACCAACTCAGTAAGCTCTCCTACAGTCTCCACATTTACACCATGGTACACACGCCATGGTACCACACCATGGTACACACACACAGAATAAATGTTAAAAAGGACCTGTCAAGTCAATTCAAGTCAATTTTGTATACATTATGCCTTGTCAAATAAATTGCAACCATCAAAAATGTTCATAGCTGAATACATATGTCTTTAATCCCAGTACTTCTGAGGTAGAGGCAAGCCCATCTCAGTCTGATCTACCAGTGAGTCTAGGCCACCATAGCTACACAGTGGGCCCAGTCTCAAAAAGGATGGAGAGGGGAGATGTTGGTGAGGGCTCAGTTATTAAGAACACTGTTTTTCTGGAAGATCTGGATTCAATCCCAGCACCCACACAGCAGCACACGACTTGGGAATACCTCCAGTTCCATGTGGCACACAGACATAAAAGCAGGTAAAATACTCAAACAACGAGGAAAAAGGACTGTTTAAGTTTAAAAGAAAAGGGGTGGGGGGGGACCAACTTCAAAGATAATTAAATATACTGGGTTGAACTATTTGAAAATTAAAGTTGCCAATACCTAGTTTGTTTGTTTTTTTACCTCCCCAAACTGGTTATTTTGCACAGCTAAACCTAATAGTGTAACACATACCTCAAAGGAACAATGATTCAAGTAGCACTGCCAGTACTGGCTTAAGAACTTAACTTTCATTATAACAGTTTCCACAGCAAGCTGGGTGCTAATCTCCTACCAAACAACCAACTGTGAAAGCCGGGCTACCTAAAAAGTCACACTGACATGATCCAGTCTCTGAATACATTTCAACCTCACGGGGACTGGTTTCTCCCTTTAACCAATTCACTCAAATCCAGGCTCCTAACACAAGCCTGGTACTTTTCCATGCCCCTTGTTCTCACAAAAAAAAAAAAAAACCCCACAACTTATAGCAACAGCCTTATCTTGTTTTATGGAGGTTTGTTCATTTCAAATAAACAAATTACAGGCTCCTTAGTGGTGGAGATAACCCTTTCCAATCTTTGAAACCTGCAATAAAATGTGTACTCAATTTAGGACAGGTTGGATGACTCTGCCTTACACAATGAAAGGGGTGGCTAGTTTCCTCAACAGCTGAGCCTCAAAGTCGATGAAGACCCAAACAAAGGGCTCTGAGAAATACTCCAAATTTTTGACACTCTTGGTAGCTGTCACTGTGTGGATTCTTCCTAGGACAGTTGGACATGGTCTCTATGTAATGGGAAAACTAGAACATGCCTACCTAACCTAATCTAGCAGTGTTAAGTAGGCCCTCCTTCACTTGACAGTTGATGACGCCGGGCGTTGGTGGCGCACGCCTTTAATCCCAGCACTTGGGAGGCAGAGGCAGGTGGATTTCTGAGTTCGAGGCCAGCCTGGTCTTCAGAGTGAGCTCCAGGACAGCCAGGACTACACAGAGAAACCCTGTCTTGAAAAAAAAAAAAAAAAAAAGACAGTTGATGGCGAAGCATTGTACTCAGTACTAGCTAGTGGTGGCGCATGCCTACCATGCCAATACCTGTGAGGCTGAAACAAGAGGGCTGCTTCAAGACTGAAACCACGGAGGCTGCTTGCTAAGTTTCATGGCAGCATATGCAATGGAGTGAGACCCTAGGTCTACCAACCAACAAAACCAAACAAATCTGAACTGTGAATCGGTAGCACACAAGCTCTACTGACTCAGAGCTGAGTATCAACTGAGGAGAGAAAAGATGTATTGGGGAGGAAGACCAAGACATCAAGCTAATGAGAGGAAAGAACCAAAAAAGCTTAAGTCACTTAAAACCAAAAGTCACTTAAGCCAAAGTGATCTGGGCTGAAGGTGAACGCTGTTATATAGTCAATGAAAACTTAGGTCACTATTATGACCAACTTTTGGAAGGAATGCTTTCCAATGTTGTTCCTTCCATTCATAGGGGTAGTCTATCCATACTTCAGGGAGCAATTGAATCAATCTCAGATGCTATAATATATCCGGAGGGAGAGCCCTATTTGTCTGCCATTACCAAATATTTGGGGTTCTATAGCAGAAAGTCACTTCAAGGACCGCATCATAGCAGAACCTGAACAATTTAAAGAGCAGAGACTAGTACACTAAGCCTTCCTTCTCACTCATCTGACCACAACCAAACTTAGAATCTAAGTATAATTTAGGAAGAAAGCTCAGCAGAACCCAAAGTTAATTATTCTTCAATTTAAAGGTCAACATCAAAACATTCCCTGCTGTTACCGGCTGTGAAGCCGTGGACACTCTGTGTATTTGCTGGCATAAAAACTGGCACAACACTTTTAGAAAGCATTTTGGCAATATGATTCAAGAGCTTTTAAAACTGTTTCTATTTCTTAAGGGATCTAATACTATTTCTGGAATTCTATGTTAAGGACATAGTCTACAATTAAGAAAAAAACCGTTTGGGTTCAGGAAAGCATTATTCATTATACAAAATCACTCTACACTATGTAAATAAGCACTTAGAAGGAAATAGGTAATTTACAATGAAACATTCATCTAATAAAATTCTGAGTTTCCTAAAAGCATAAAAAAGGGAAAACATACCCAAATGATCAAAGCAAAATGTATGTATGCATAATCACCTGTACATAAATCACAACATAAGTAAGAGCTGTCTTTAATTGTAATTCTGTTAGTTTGAGGACAGCCTGCTCTATAAAGCAAGTTCCAGGACAGCCAAGATTACGCAGAGAAACCCTATTGGGGGGCGGGTCAGCAACATGAGAAGACATATAAAACCCAGAGGATCTTTGCTGAGTATAGTGGTGCATGCCTTTACTCCTACCACTTAGGGAGGCAGAGGCAGGCAGAAGTCTGTGAGTTCCAGGCTAACCTGGTCTACACAGTGAGTTAGGACACTTAAGATCTAGGGAGGGAGAGGAAGAGAGAGAAACAAATATGTTCAAATAAAAAAAATTAAAAAATAATTCTGGGTTTTCAGGTAGAAAATCTACCATAACATTGAAAGCAGGGTTGGAATCAAAAAGAGAAGGTAAATTCCTGAAGGTACAGGAACAGCAGCAGGGCCTGGGGGCTCACACCTGTAATCCCAGGAGTCAGGGAACAGCTGACTGCAAACTCAAAGGCAGACTGTCACACAAAGGGACCTTGTCTCAAGGGGGAAAATAAAGGGAGTGGAAATGGAAATATAGTGCTCACATAATACACATAGTGTACATAAATCACAACATAAGTAAGAGCTGTCTTTAATTGTAATTCTGTTAGTTCGAGGACAGCCTGTTCTATAGAGAAGTAGAAGGAAAAACGAATCTGCAAGAGTCCATTTTTCAACGTGAAGACCTGCCTTAGTAAACTTGACACAGGCTGGAGTTATCACAGAGAAAGGAGCCTCCCTTGAGGAAATGCCTCCATGAGATCCAGCTGTAATGCATTTTCTCAATTAGTGATCCAGGGGAGAGGGTCCCTTGTGGGTAGTACCATCTCTGGCTGGTAGCCTTGGGTTCTATAAGAGAGCGGGCTAAGCAAGCCAGGGGAAGCAAGTCAGTAAGTAATATCTCTCTATGGCCTCTGCATCAGCTCCTGCTTCCTAACCTGCTTGAGTTCCAGTCCTGACTTCCTTTGGTGATCAACAGCAATGTGGAAAGTGTAAGCTGAATAAACCCTTTCCTCTCCAACTTGCTTCTTGGTCATGATGTTTATGCAGGAATAGAAACCCTGACTATGACACCTAGTGTCTATTTTCCAGATTAACAATACTGGAGTTAACTACAAATCACCAATGGATAACAACAGAAATGTAAAGACCCAATGAAAGATGGCTGTAGCTTTGGACAGCACTGTATTAGAATTCACAATAACTGATAAACCTGAGACATTAGGACTACGAGGTCAAAGCTACAGAGAGTTTTTAGATTGGTCATAGTTACATAAGATCCTCGCTGAAAAGGCAAAAGTGTAAAAATATTATATTTTATACACTAAAAATAGTATATTGCAGTGATTGACAACCAAACTCAATAGCAAACTACAGTAAATATTAGCTTTAAAAAGCTACAGAAAGCATTTTGTTTAAAAATCAAAAAACAAAATCATTGCTCTTACCAAGAAATAAAACACAAATTTCAAAAGGCAACATAGCACAGTGGTTGAGAGCACATTGAGAGCAAGCACTGCTCCATTGATTGTGATTTTTTTTAATCTTTTTTTTTTTTTTTTTTTGGTTTTTTTCGAGACAGGGTTTCTCTGTATAGCTCTGGTTGTCCTGGAACTCACTCGGTTTCAGGCTGGCCTCGAACTCAGAAATCCGCCTACCTCTGCCTCCCAAGCGCTGGGATTACAGGCATGCACCACCACGCCAGCTTGATTGCGATTTTATATTACCTTGTGCCTCAGTCTTTTGATGTGGAACAGCAGTGCATACCATAGAGGATGTACATTACACTGTATTAATTCTATTATATTCTATGTGCGGTTTTGTAAAGACTTAATGTTGCAGGAGTTAACTAAAGGACTGAGAAGACAGCCTCAGCAGTGCCAGTCCAGAAACCATAAAGCTGATGGTTTGCACCACATATATGCATCTACTTAATGCCCATGAATTATACATGTTAAAGTGGTTTAAATGTTAAATGTTATCCTTTATGTATTTTACCACAACATAAAACACTTTTACCCATCACCCATATCAATTACATTTTAACTTTTCCTGATAGAAAATAAATATTCTAAAATCTTAAAGTTCAAGATTCCCGTATCTAAAAATCATTTATAGTTAAAAATGTTAAGATTCTTTATCAGTTTCTTACTTTTCAAAAGTAAATTTCAAAACATGCTGCACTACCATAAAGTTCTGATGTTCAAAGTATTTAACTTGAGTTCTCAAACAAAAATCTACTCTGGAAGTTAGAGCTATCTTTCCGGCAACATACCCAAAATACACTATCATAACCTGAAACAATTTGGAAACAGATCTATAAACTCTTTCGAGCACAAGCATTTTAGTGTCTTCTACATGCAGAAAAACTCCACAAACCTTAAATATAACCAATTATGAATAGCAACAAGAATCTTTAAATGTCCATTTTAAAATAAAAACTTAAGAAATAGCCCCAAACCACTTACAAAATGAGCATGTGGAAAAAAGGGACAGAGAATACCAATTTACTATACCCAATACTGACTGACAATGTCTGTTGCATAGCAACAGTCTGAAAACAGTACAAGACTCCCTTTCTTCATCTGCCAAGCCACAATTAACTCCGTCTAGGTTAAGAAAGCATGCAAAAAATATTCATATTTGCGTATGCTACCAACTTAAGTCTAATTATATGAAAAATTTATACTTCTAAAACTACAAAATGGTAAATATAAATCTAGATTACTTAGAATTCCAAAGTATTGTTATACCTTTACTTTCAGTGTTTCTCTGTGCTCATGTTTCTCTTTATTTAACAAAAACAACCTACTTAAGCTCACTTTAGAGCCACACTTCCATTTGAAAACAGCATCTCTAAGGCAGTTCTGGATTTATTTAGTGTGCAATGGTATTTTTGCCTGCATGTACACCAACTGTGATACAGTTCCCACTAAGGTCAAAAGACAGTAGGATCCTCTAAAACTGGAGTTACAGAAGGTGTGAACTGCCTTGTGGGTAAATGGGTTTCTTCGATCTCCTCTGCAAGAGCAACAAGTCCTCCTAACTGCTTAGCCATCTGCCCAGGCCCATTTAGTTTTTTAGGTAAGCAGTAATAATGCTCATGTGTGCACATACACCTCGATTCAAAACTTAATAGTAATAGATACTGTCAGCTGATTTAAAAATTATAATCACCAGAAAGAACTATAAACACTTTAATTCTCTTGGGATCTGAATTACTTCAATGAACTGTGTCTATAGGTAAACTGATATTTCAAAAAACTTCTCAAACAAACCTCTCTACCAGATTAACAAAGATTAAGGGGCTGGAGAGATGGCTCAGTGGTTAAGAGCACTGATTGCTTTTCCAGAGGTACTGAGTTCAATTCCCAGCAACCACAGGGTGGCTCACAACCATCTGTAATAGCATCTGATGCCCTCTTCTGGTGTGTCTGAAGACAGCTACGGTGTACTCACGTACATAAAATAAATAAATCTTTTTTTTTTTTAAATTAAGGTTGGGCGGTGGTGGCGCACGCCTGTAATCCCAGCACTTGGGAGGCAGAGGCAGGAGGATTTCTGAGTTCGAGGCCAGCCTGGTATACAGAGTGAGTTCCAGGACAGCCAGGGCTACACAGAGAAACCCTGTCTCAAACAAAAACAAAACAAAAACAAAAAATTAAGAACTGCAGTTATTCCTGTGCTATCGCTAAATACCTTCACCGTGCTGTGCTTTGCTTGTGAGAATATTAAATACTCCAATGTGTGACAGATTTAACAAAGTTTTAAAAATGTTTTTCCACACTTTCAAAGAAACCTCTCAACTTCATAAAATAGCTATCCACTTACAACAATGTATTGTCTAAGAAAATTATTTAGTAGCACTTTGAATTTATTAGCTTATATCAATCTATACATCACAAAAACATCCACATATTCTTGATGTTTATTACAAATGAAGGCTGTTATACAGAATATAGACACAGCTTTGAATGCACTGGTTCAGAATCTCTGAAATAACCCTGTACCTTAGCCCCTATAAGTTCCAAGTATCAAGCTATTGATCCAGCAGAAAAGTTCTTCAAAGAGACTTCAAGAAAAAATATATAAGCTTGGAAATAAGACAAAAATGAGTTTCAAACAAGGCTCCATCACTTACTATGCACTCCAATGGAAGAGCACCCTATACATCAGCTTAAGGAATTAGAAGAAATAACTTAGAGGAAGTACATGGCAATTCATGTCTTTTGTAAGGTTTATTTATTTTGGTTTTTCAAGGCAGTTTCTCTGTGTAATTCTAGCTCTCTGGTAGATCAAGCTGTCTCAAATGTCTCATTGGATAAAGAGTTTGTCCTGAACAATAAAACACACATTCTTTGGAAAAGTTTTAGTCAAAAACATTTTTTCCTCCATATAACTCAACATATTAGTAGGCTTGTGTCAATAATTTTTGTTTGGTTCTATTTTCAGAGTTCTCATGTAGCCCAGATACTAGTGTTAAGGTTCAGGTGTGTGTGTGTGTGTGTGTGTGTGTGTGTGTGTGTACACAACTGTGAGAAAAGCACTATAATATCTTTCAGAAGACCTGGGAAATATTCCTCAGAATCACTTGTTAAATAGAAGAGAACCCTTAATGATAGTCACTGTTCCTTTTTTTGGGTTGGGTTTTTGGGGGTTCAGGGGGAAATAGGACAGTCTCCCTGTGTAGCTCCAGCTGGCCTCAAATTAGCAGCAAACCTCCTGCTTCATCCTTCCCAGTGCTGGAATTTACAGGTCCAAGTCAATCTATCCAACAGGTTTTTTACTTTTGTTGAAAATAGACTTACCTATGTACCTGAGTTTATTTTTGAACTCTCTTCTACTCATTAGTCTATGCAGGTTTTATTACTGTAGTATTTTTGTAAGATTTTTTAAAATACTACAGTTAGAACACACACACACACACACACACACTTTTAAGTATATACACAGGGCGCATGTGTGAACATCAGAACTTGCATGAGGTTGTCAATTCTCTTCTACCACATGGATCCTTAGGACTGAGCTCAGGTTCAGCCTTAGCAGTAAGTGTCTTGACCAGCTAAACAATCTCACCAGCCCACTTTAGTGCTTTTGAACCTGGGCATATAGACTTCTACTGCTTTTTAAGGCTAGTTCAGGTCCCTTGAAATTCCACTAACAATTTTAGATGGGTTTTTTTCTTTTCAAAGGATGTCACTGGATTCTGATAGAGACTATAGTATCCACATTTATCATTTATGGTAGCACTGCCCTCCTGACAGTATCTTTTTTCATTTATTTAGATCTTTTTTTCCAGGAAAAAAAATGTTTTTAGGATACATATTTTAACTCCTTGATTAGATCAACTCCTTCATATTTTATTCTTTTAGATGCTATTGCAAATGAAACTGCCTTTCTGAATTTCTTTTTTGGATGGTTCATTGCTAACGCATAGAAACAAAATTGGGTTTTGTGTGATCTCAGACCCTACAACTCTGCATTTATTAGCACTAGTGGCTTTATCCTGAATCCTGCATGTATTTTTTTAGACACATATACACGTTTCCTTCTATATCTGTCATTGAGGCAGCTTGTCTAACCAAAGTGAGATGAATGAGATCAAAGTTGTGATACATGCCCAAATGGGAAACTCAGGCTAGAACTTGATGAGGTTATCTCAGAATCAGACCTTATTTAGAAACAGGGTCACTGAAGAAGGGACATAATGTTAGACCCTTAATCCAATATGGCTGGGATTCTTATAAAAGGGAAACGTGTCACTGGGCATAGTAGCGCACACAACACCAGTGTTTAGGAAGCTAAAGCAAGGGCTGCATACACATAGTGAGACCCTGCTTCAAACAAACAGGTGTGGGGCGGTATCTTGTTAACAGAGAGCCATACAGAAAAGACGAGTTAGCTGGGTGGTGGTGGTAGTAGTGGTGGCGCACGACTTTAATCCCAGCACTTGGGAGGCAGAGGCAGGCGAATTTCTGAGTTCGAGGCCAGCCTGGTCTACAGAGTGAGTTCCAGGACAGCCAGAGCTACACAGAGAAACCCTGTCTCAAAAAACAAAAAAAAAAAAAACAAAAAAAAACAAAAAACAAAAAACAAAAAACAAAAAAAAAAAGAAGAAAAAAAAAGAAAAAAGAAAGAAAAGACAAGTTATGTGACTAGAGAAGCAGAAAGTAAAAAAGGTGTCCATCTAAAGTCAAGGAATTTGAGCAAAGACCAGAAGCTAGACAGGCGAACAAAAGAATCCTGTCTGACTTTCTAACAAGCTAAGTCTACCCACAAATTTCAGACTCAAGATTCAAAATCAACTTTTCCTTTTTCTAACACCCTCTCTGGTGCTAGTACTGAATGCATTTTGCATGTGCTAAACACATATTCTATTACTGAGCACTACCCCAGCACTCAACACCAGCTCTTGTGTGTTCCCAGCCTTCTGTTCTGCCTTACACATTTGAGATTTAAAGACAATCATTCATACATACATACTACATATACATGAGAATTCTAAATATACAGATCTTCTAAGCTTAGTATGGTATGTCTCAAAAATATGGCAATTAACTAATAACCCTAATTTACAGAGAAAACAAACTGAAATTTGTGACAGTCAATGTCTCAAAGACAATGTTCTTACTCTAAAAAATGTGTGTTTGTATGTGAGTGTCCACCAGTACCAGAACACCCACTTAAAGAGGTCCGAGGACTACTTGCAGTTCTATTGTGTTGGAAGATGATCTGATCACATTGTGAAACCCATGACTGTGTTATTTACTGAAAAACAAAACAAAAACACCAAAACTGTTTCTAGTTGTAGTGTGGTTCAGCTCTTAGTACATACCTTTAAGCCCAAACAATGAAGGTGAAGTTAGTTTGTAGAAGGAAGCACCCATGTCTTGAAAGTGATATCTAATTGAGTGACAAAGTGACAAATTAGAGAAAGATTTGAAAGAATAGACTATTGACAGAATTGAACTGCCTGACTCTCACGAGGATAGAGGAAATCAAGGCAGAGGGAAGGGAGAAAGAAAGGGTTTCATCAGGAGAGTTTTACAGAGACAGGTTGAAAAAAAGAGAACAAGCTAGACACAGGTGAAGACAGAATTAGCCAGAGAATGAGGAGCCAGAAGATCAGAACAGATTGCCATAGTTTGAGGCCAAGCAGAGCAGTTCAATCAGAGGCAGAAAGAAGCCAGATTAAATCTTAGAGAGAAGTTTGGGCCAGAACAGCTAAGTTGAATCAGCCAGCTGGAGATCAGAAAGAACTAGGAAGGGGTGAAGCTTACTCAGCAGTAAGTCTCAGTGGCTGAAGACATTCTAGGCCTACATAAGACTGTATGGAAGCTTCCAGGACCAGGCCTAGCAGACAGAAGCAGTAAGCCTCAGAGTCGACAGGCTCAGAGCTGTACAGTGGCATGAGATCTACTGCACAGCAGGCTGACTGCAGTCAATACACCATATATTTTCAAACAGTCAACTTCAAATAGACCATCACACTAATACATCAGGCAAGGCTACAGTGAACTGGTTTTAATCATTCCACATCCTATGCTGTATGTATTAAACATCCCACTGCACTCTACAAAAGTAATATGATTTGACAATTAGAAATACCAAGGACACGCTAAGCAGGGTACTAAGCTCAGTCCTCAGCTCCAAAACTCAAAAAATTTTAAATCAAAACAAAGTAACATTGCCAATCCACTTATACCTCAGGGTGTAAGTGCTACAGGAAAATTAAATGTCATGTGTCACTGCCACTATTTAGAAGGAAATAAACCACAAATATGTAAGATATCCTCATAGTATCAAGTATTTTTCTTTACAGCTCTTGAAAACAGATGGATACCTCATCCCTCACTAAGCTAAGTAAAAGGGAACAGATAATTTCTAAGCATGTCTTTATAAGTCCTTTTGGGGGTTATCTTATTGGGCAACTCTATCAAGTTTGGTATCAGAGTCAAAACAATCATGTAGGATTTAACCCATGAAAAGAAAAGTTGGTCTTTAATTCTAAGAGAAACAAAAGACATGGAGGGCTGTAAAGAGTGAGGGTGAGCTAGTAAAATCTGAGTAAGAGGACAGACTAGATAAGAGCAAATCCAAAACAACATATTTGTGAAAATGTGAGAGGACAGAACAGATAAAAGGTCTTAATACACCTTCCAAGGCAGCATGGCTCTCAGAGACTCCACCAGTGCATCTCTGCCCAGGCACTCTCCATCTCAGTAGGTGTCTCTACTGCAAGCCAGGCTAGGAAGTCATCAACAGAGTAAAAGTAGCCCTTCCAAAGACAGTGCTTATGAAGTCACTGGAAATGACGAAAACTTTCTAATTAATGCAAAGCCACTGATAACACTGAGACTAAGAACAGAGACTGGGAAGAGGCACCCGAGAACTCAAAGTAAACTACACCCCAACATAGCTGACAGCCTCCTAGGCAGCAGATATACTCACTAAATGTTATTATGTTCACCTATCACTTCAGCAGTCGACTTTATTATACCTTAAGACTGGCTCTCAACCTTTCTCATGTTGTAGTGACCCCCAACCATAAAATTACTTTGTTGCTACACCATAACTGTAATCTTGCTAGTTATGAATCATAATGTAAATATCCGATATGTAGGATTATCTAGTATGTACTCCCTAAGGGACCATGACACACATGTTGAGAACTGCATTAAGTGGTTTAAATAGGAACAACTTAAAAACCCATTTACTAGCCGGGTGGTGGTGGCGCACGCCTTTAATCCCAGCACTTGGGAAGCAGACAGGCAGACTTCTGAGTTCGAGGCCAGCCTGGTCTACAGAGTGAGTTCCAGGACTCTAGCCAGGGCTAGATAGAGAAACCCTGTCTCGAGAAGAGGGGAAAAAAAAAAACTACTTCCTCCAAGACTTTATCCCATCTGAATGTGAGGCATGCAAATCTCATGGCCTACATGCTAAGAGGTGTGTAAGTAGGTGTGTGTGTGTGTGTGTGTGTGTGTGTGTGTGTGTGTAAATAAAACAAGGTGGACACCACAAATGATCAGAGGACCCCCGGGGTCCTCAGAAGTCAGTGAGCACTGCATTGTATACTAAGTGAGTATATCCTAGCTCTGAACTACCAGTGACATGAGAGAAACTTTCTCTTTTTTATTGGCTTGTTTGGGGTTTTGTTCTCCTCTGAACAGATAAGGCCTATGTACATTGGGCTGGCTTAGAACCCACTATAGAACCCAAGGCCTTGAACTTAAGATTCTCTTGACTTAGCCTTTCAAGTGTGTCAAAAACCATTCTCTTAATGTCTAATTAGCACTCTAGGTAACATGACATGCCGAGTTCACAACTGGAGACAACTAACAAGGATTTGATTATGAGGAGGTAAAAAGAAAATAATCAAAAAAAAAAAAAAGAAAGAAAGAAAGAAAGAAAGAAAGTCCTTAGGAAAACTAAAAAAGTCTTAATCATTTTGGCAAAAATGAGTTTATCATATTAGAAAGTCTCACTACAGCATGAAAACCATGGTCTGTTGATACTCTGCAATTTTGTCAGAAAAATTATGCAAAAAATATTAAAGCAACCAACACTCAATTCACTGTTCTTGCATCCTAACAGTATAACATAGTTGCAATCATATCAAAGTTTTTAAAAATGTTTCATTTTTCAAGATCAAATCCAAATTTGGCCATTTCTCCACATCTATGCTATGCCCTGCTATCTATGAAATGTTCTAGGCTAATTCATTCTCCATGGCCTTGTTCTTATACCAATTATTTAAAGAAAATAAAGACCCCTTATATATGAAATAGCAAGAAAAAATTACTCGCCTAAACATCAAATTACAGATCAGTAAAAGTTAACAACTACAGAGAAGCCCAAGAGCTTACTAGTAAAAAACAAAGCTCTAGACAGAGAAAAAATTAACAGTTCCATGGTGTACTGGTTAAGTGGCCTTGAGAAAAACTTAGCTATCTCAGCCTCCATTTCCTCACCCACAAGAGGGACATAAAGTCCCTAGTGTTTAGCTCCTAAAGTAGTGTCACCTGAGCTCACATGATGAAGTTTCTGGGTAGTGAGTACTTAACATTTTTAAACTATATTTTTTAAAATTCTAAGAAAATGAGAATATAAATGCTAACACTGGAATTAATTATCAAAAAAAAAAAAAAAAAAGAACCCGGGCAGTGGTGAAGCACGCCTTTAATCCCAGCACTTGGGAGGCAGAGGCAGGCGGATTTCTGAGTTCAAGACCAGCCTGGTCTACAGAGCGAGTTCCAGGACAGCCAGGACTACACAGAGAAACCCTGTCTCAAAAAAAAAAAAAAAACAACAACAAAAAAAAAAAAAAAAAAAAAAAAACCCAAACATAAGAAGTATGCTTTAAAATATAAATACCAAAAAAAAAAAAAAAAAAAAAGACAAAATTAAGCAAGATGCATACTGATAGTTCCAGCACTCTGGAGGCCACGGAAGAATGGTCCCAATTTCAAAGCCAATCTGAGCTTCATCAGCCTAGGCTATTTATGAGACTGCCTCAAAAGAATAAATTAATTAATAAATTTTAACAAGTATTGTGGGCTTGTAAACACACTCTTGTACTCCCAGCATTCAGAAAGCTGGGGGAGTGGGGGTGGGCGGGAAGGTCACCAATTTGAGGCCAACCTGGGGACAAGGTAACTTCCACATCAGCCTTGGGGTTCACAGCAAAAGCCTGTCTCCAAAAAAAAACAAACAAAAAAAAAAAACAAAAAAAAAAACCTCAACTTTTTTATATACTATGTGAAACTTAAAATAGAAAGTATATTGCTTTAATTTCTAGACATGACATATAAAATCTAAATAAAGGGGGGAAATGGAAAACATGGAATTATAAAGCATCCATACATTCCCGAGAATCACATCATCCACCAGCTTCATGTAATTCTAATTAAAATCACAAAAGATTTGAGAGTCAAAGGGTTATTTCATTTGTGCTGGTTTTGACAAAATTATTCTAAAACTAATTTGAAAACAGAAACAGAGAAGCAAATCAAAATTTGAAACTAAGCAGCATCTTTCCTTTCTGATTAAAAGGCACTATGAAGCCGGGCGGTGGTGGCACGCGCCTTTAATCCCAGCACTTGGGAGGCAGAGGCAGGTGGATTTCTGAGTTCGAGGCAAGCCTGGTCTACAGGGTGAGTTCCAGGACAGCCAGGACTATGCAGAGAAACCCTGTCTCAAGAAAAACAACAACAACAAAAACAAAACAAAAGTACTATGAAGTTGGAATGGCTCAGCAGTGAGAAATTTACCATGGCAGAACACCTGACACATGCCAGAGACCGTACCACCACAGAAGAACAAAAACAAAATGGCAAAGAGTTAGCCAGTGAATACAGAAACAAAATTAAGTATTTATGGAAATTCAGTATACAATATGAATATGGTATTTCAAGTCTACAGAAAAGGATGCTCTAAAATGATGTCCAACGAATGCTCTGAGTTATTACATAGTTGATAGTTCACTTACTCCAACATTAATTTCAGATGTTAAAGCAACAGAAAATACAGGCAACTATGAGTCTAATTTTAGGTTACAGAAAGCAGGATAACAAAGAAACTATAAAGATGGCTGGCCTACTGACAAATCTGACAGGAAACTTAAAAACTTCTGAAATTAAACAAAATTAAGACAGGCAACAAACTCAGAAGACACAGGTAACAGATTTTACATGAAGGGCCCGACAAGTAATACCTCATATAATCTGGTATAGTCTCCTTCCATACAGATAGACTCTAGGCTTGAACATAGGACTCGCCATTGCTGAGGAAATGCAAGCAAACAGGCTGCAAGGAGAGATTGGGTAAGTATGCACACTGGAGTTAAGGCTGTTATTACTACCTCAAGGATGGAACGGCAAGTAGGAGAAAGAGAAGAGCGGGTAGACAGATATATCCTAGCAAGCATGCTTTCCTTGACACAGCCTAATCACCCAAGAAGACCTCCACTGAGGTTAAGTCAAACTGGACCGTGGAGGATTGTCTTGACGGTTAATTGAGGGACCAGCACAGCCCACTGGGGGTGGCACCATTCCCTGAGCAAATGGTCCTGGGCTGTATAAGAAAGCTAGCTAAGAAGAGCCTGAACAGGCGAGACGCCAAGCTGCATTTCTCCATGGATTTTGCCTCAGGTTCCCGATTGAGTTCTTCACTGATGAACTGTAACCTATAAACTGAAATAATCCTTCCCTCACCTAAGTTGCTTCTGATCATCATATTTAACACAGCAAGAGATGAAACTAGCTAAGTAAATGAAAAACCTAGCAGTCTTAGTAAGACCAGACTTACCACTCAGCAAACCAATACACCTTACACTAAATTTTGAGGTTGTCTGTTAGAGAGTAGTACAGATACAAGAAATACACACTATAAAAAACTAGTGTCCTTAAAAGTAACTAAATTTTTATATTTATGTACACACACACACACACACACACACACACACAAACAATAGGTAAGATCTTTTCCTATCAGACTGACAATGATGAAGAATACTGATTATTCTGAGCTGGCCAGAATCTAAGGAAACTGGAACCCTAAAAGTACTATTATATAATATATATCAAAACTTGGTAATTCCTTTTAGTCTGGTAATTACTTCATTTAATATTCTCTCAAATGTTCCCTGCACCCTTGCAGAGGCCTGTACTGAGAAATAGAGAACTACAAAGTCAAATCACAAATGACTTTAATCATTTCTATTATTGAGTTTTCTTCTACAGTGCAGTTGAAGGCATTAGGAGGAGAATAACGATATCTAGTTTCCAGTTTAAGATCATGCTGATTGATGAATGGAGAATGAGAGTCAAGAGTAGAAATGAGGAAACAATCGTCCAGGTGGGCTAACTGATTTACACGGTGTAAAGCAGGCAGAAATGAATGGAGGTAGGCCTAAGATGTCAACTGGAAACAGTAACAGATACAGAGCCACAAGGTGGTGCATGTCTATAATCCCAGCCCTTGAGACAGACAGGAGGATTCACAGTACCAGGCCAACCTGAGCTACATGAGACGCTAACTTAAAAAACTCAGGCTAGGCAGTAAGCACCTTTCACTGGCTGAGCCACCTCTCCACACTTCCAATTTTAAATAGCACAATCTTTACTTATACACACATTTACAACTGTATATCATTACAAAATGCCTAGAAAGCTGTACTTGCAATTACTATTATAATTTAAGCTAAGAGGTTCAGTTATTAAAAGGCCTACTATGCATGAATTTGGATCCTCAGCGCCCATTTAAAAGCCAACTAACTGCATTGCACCTACACTGGTCGGGCTGGGAACGCAGAGGGAAGAATTCCTAAAACTTATTACCCAGGCAGCCTGGCCAAACAGATGGGCTCCTGGTTCAGTGAGAGGCCCTGACTCTAAAAACAAAAAGGGCAGAATAATGACATCAGAAGCTGACTTCTGACCCACACATGCAAATATACACAAGTATACAGATACAAGCGAGCATATCACACATAAACACACGATTCTATTTAGTTTAGATCTGCATGTTTAACATTTTTATACTCTGAAAAATACATGGAAAATCTATACCATTTTTATAATGAAAGGGAAAAAGCAATTCAAAATAATCACCAGATATTTATTTGAACAACAGCAATGTGTTCACTTTCTAAAAGTAATTAAGTAGATTATAAAGAACTATTTTAAATGAACATTTAAGATTGCATACATCTAAAGCAATAAAAATACTAAAGTGGTGCATGGGGCACACCTTTAATCCCAGCATTCAGGAGGCAGAGGCGGGCAGATCTCTGAGTTTGGGGCCAGCCTGGTCTACAAAGCAAGAAAAACCAGGGATAGAGAAACCCTGTCTTGGAAATACAAATAAAAATAAGTAAATAAAAAACAAATTAGCTGGGCGTAGTGGCACACGACTTTAATCCCAGCACTTGGGAGGCAGAGGCAGGCGGATTTCTGAGTTCGAGGCCAGCCTGGACTACACAGAGAAACCCTGTCTCAAAAAACCAAAAAACAAAAACAAAAACAAAAACAAAAACAAAAAACAAGTTAAATGGTTACCAATTTTGCCTGTAGCTAACAGGAGGTGAAAATATGGGAGGGGGAATGATGATATCTCGGGATTGCAGAACCAAACAAACATTTATAAAACCATCACAGGAGGAAGCCCAGCCCTTCACTGAACTCCCATGAGATTTGACCTAAAGACTATTCATTCTACTCATGTTCTAGAGTTTCTCCCCCATCAAACTGACAATATGACATAGATCCTCTGAAGGAAAGTAAAGGGTAGTCATTGGAATTCACACGTCACTACCAAGGTCAGGAGCTCCAGTAGCCCTCTACCTCTGGAAAAGTACTCAGTTCATTTAAAATCTCATCATGGCTATCTTATTCCCAAAAGACACAACTCTCACTGGTATCTGAGATTACTGTAAACAGACTCAGGGAAAACACTCCTCAGACTAAACAGTCTTCTAAAGAGCCTATAGATAGGCTTCAGCACATATTATTGGTGGCTTTAGTTATTCTTATTGGTTTTAAAACAATGTATTTTGGGGATGGGGGTGTGTCACAGATAGAGAGATCAGAGCACAACCTGAAGAGGTTGTTCTTCCCTTCCACTGTGAAGGACCCAGGACCAAACTTCGGTCATCAGGCTGGCACCTGTAGACCTGCTGAGCCATCTTGCCAGACTGTCATTTTTATTTATAACAAGGAAACTAACTGCTGTTAAGTTAGCAGTGATATAAGACTCTAAAACTTGCCCAGGCTTCTCAAGGACAGGACTGTCAAGCTTTCAATCTAAGTACTTGCATAGCTGGCTCCTAAAAAGACAGCCCAGTGCTGTCTCAGTCTCTCCTCAAGAAAACATGGAAGATGTCAATGTTAACCCAAAGTAATAAAAGGGCTAGGGGTAAATGTAAGAAACAGATCAGATTCTGTTTCCGTACTGTTTACTGTCTATTCTAGTAAGAAAACGAACAAACATGTATGATAATAATCTAACGCCGGAGTTAAGCTATAACTCAGACACTAGAAAATTCATTTTTTAATATGTACACAAGGTTGTACCACTAATTCAACAACATTTTCATTGTGTCAAAAAGAAGGCACATCCATGTTGAAACATTTGCCGAGCTTCCCATTCCTCCATCCGTCCTGGCAACTGCTGATATACTATAGAATCACTCAGTATATGGCCTTTTGAATCTAGCTTCCATCTCTTAGCATGTTTTCATCCACACAGTGGAATATACCAATATCTCATTAATTTTGATGGTTAAATATTATATCATTTTAAGGGTATAGCACATTTTGATCATTCATTCAACTTACAGGCAATTAGGTACTTCCATTCTTTATTTGAATAATGATTCTATGAACATTTGTGTGCAAACTTTTAGGTAGACATGTTTTCATCTCTATGTCTTTACTAGTGAAATTACTGGATCATATAATTCTAAATTTAAATTTCTGAGGAACTTCTAAACTTTTCTAAAGCAGCTTAACATTCATATGGCTTTTCAAATTCTTAACATAAACTTATAAGATGTTAGACTTTCCTAGAAATAGAGGATTTATTCTTTCTTATCAAGCCCATTTGTGTGCCAAGTGTTATGCCAGACAGAGACTTATTTAATTTTCCTAACAACTCTGCAAGGCAAAAATTATATTACAGAAGAAATTCTAAATAGTTTACATTACCTACAAATCAGTTAGTAAATGTCGAATCTAGAATTTGAATCCAGAGTTGATTTCGAAATCTGTATTCTTTATACCATGCCATTTTTACACCGTATCACTCATTCAACCTCTAGATACATATACATATTTCACATCAAAAGGATTCTTTTCAAATTCTTTAACATAAACTTATAAGATGTTAGACTTTCCTAGAAATAGAGGATTTATTCTTTCTTATCAAGCCCATTTTGTGTGCCAAATATAACTCAATTGGGGATAGAGCTTTTAGGAGATAACTACAGTTAAGTGACCTCTAAGACAATAAGATTGATGGCTTTTTAAGGCCATCCTAACCACATTCTCATCCCCCAAATGACAACAAAGAGCCCTCACCAGACCCCACTGGCCCTAACTTCCACTCTCCAGCTTTGAGAAAATAATCCATCTGTAGTGAACATCATGAGCTACCAAACTGGCATCTCAAGCACTGAGAAAGAAGAGTGCGGTAGTATAGAAACAAGCTAAGCTGTGCAGTGGTAGCACACACCTTTAATCCCAGCACTTTGGAGGCAGAGGCAGGCAGATTTCTGAGTTCGAGACCAGCCTGGTCTACAGAGTGAGTTTCAGGACAGCCAGGGCTATATAAACCCTGTCTTGACAAGCCAAAAAAATAAAAAATTAAAAAAAGAAAAAAGAAAGAAACAAGATAAACTAAGAGAGTCATAAGTCAGTTGCTCAAATTTGAATCTGATCAGACACTAAGAAACAGAATTATTCTTCTACCTATTTTAGTATTTTACAATGGAGTCAAAGAAATGTGGTCCAAAGAGCTCTGAAAATAAACAAACCTGAATCGGAGGCTCTTGCTGCTTCTGAGCTTTGGTATTGTGTATGATACAAAGTCTACATCCATTCTCGCAGTAGTGATGCTGCTGGCTTTGGTTTAAGTAACTTTATTAATACCTGTACCTGAAAATACTATACATCCTACCAGAGCTGTAACCAGCACAGTTCTAGAATGTTACAGGCACTCCAAAACTGTGACTGTGACTGTTAGTGCGTAAGATTCTGAAAGAATGCCAGTCAAAGGCAAACATGTTGGCATACAGACAGTATTAGCCAAGTATTTTGCTGGTAGCATGGATATGAAAATACAGAACCTTAGGCTAGTAGTATAACTTGAGAAAGAATATCAGATCCCGCTGGGCTGTGGTGGCACATGCCTTTAATCCCAGCACTTGGGAGGCAGAGGCAGGCGGACTTCTGAGTTCAAGGGCAGCCTGCTCTATAAAGTGAGTTCCAGGACAGCCAGGGCTACACAGAGAAACCCTGTCTCGAAAAACCAAAAAACAAACAAAAGAATATCAGATCCCTTAGAACCAAAATAAAACAAGACAGTTTGGGGCTAGTAAGCTGTTACAAGGAAGATTCTGCTCTTTGTGTTTTTCATAAAATGAACTTCTCAAGCTTAGATTTGGAGGCATCTCCTGTGGTACCTCAACTCAGATATCTTTATAACCTTTACTTCTTCTCAATTCCATCAATTTCAAAGAAGAGGCTGGGGGGGAGGAAACATAAGGGTTTAAGTACCCCACAACTACATAAAACTGATTATCTCCTTTGCCAAATACCTCTATACTCTCAAAATAAAGACTAGCTATGCTGAAAGTTAAAGTTACACCTGCTCTAAGATTGTATGTAAGATAAAATATTAAAGCGACTAATGTAATTTCTTCTGTACAGTCCAAATAGTGCCTGCCTAATTGCTTTGCTTATTCCAAAACCTTGAATATTATATAAAGCTAAATAAGTTATATCTAGTTATATATACATATATATATGTATATATATATACATATATATATATATATGTATGTGTGTGTGTGTGTGTGTATACACACACACACACACACACACACACACATACACACAAGGCTTATTCACTTAAAAACTATAAAATTGACATTCCAAAAGAAAAACCCTGAAGATGGTCGGGTGGTGGTGGTGCATTCCTTTAATCCCAGCATTCAGGAGGCAGAAGCAGGTGGATCTCTGAGTTTGAAGCCAGCCTGGTCTACAAGTTTCCAGGACAGCTAGGGTCTGTCTGCTTGTCTGTCTGTCTGTCTGTCTGTCTCTCTCTCTCTCTCTCTCTCTCTCTCACACACACACACAAACACACACACACACACACACACACACACACACACACACACCTGCCCTGAAAAAAAAAAAAAAAACAACAAAAGCAAAACAAAACCTTGAATAATAGCTCCTACTTCTAAAATAACTATCTGTGGAAGAGTCACATATCCAACATTATGCAAGCATAAATGGCGACCCATGACAGTGGAAACTAAAGACTATTTGTAACCCTTCCTAGATATGTATCTTGACACTACAACCCTGTGAAATAATAGGATTACCTTTTACCAATATGCTCAATTAACAAGACAGAATTCTCTGTCCCTTCACTGTACCTGTATATGTATTCTAAATTCATCATTACTATAGATTAGGGTAGCAAAACCATAAAAGGTTTCAAAGACTAAACATATACACAGAAAGAAATCTGAAAACAAACAGTTTCCTCACCTAACCAATAAGGCTGGGCATAAAAGTTTAATAAGTAAAATTCCTGAAACCACTCTCGGGACCCATGTGTCAAGCAAACATTACTAATAAATATACATGTCAAGCAAACATTACCAATGAATACAGGGCATTCTTCCTCAATCCGCAGAAACGTTATCATTGGCCTTATCTGCACGTTAGCCACTACCAACTAGACTACATTAGCAAAATGCAAAGTTAAGGTCGACAGTGAAGCAAATTGCCCAAAGGTTTTGTAGAACTAGTCTAAAACAAGTTTGTATCTCAAAACAAGGGAAGCACACAAAGCGCCTTCTGTCTGATCCTTACAACCCAGTGAAGAATAACCTAGCTATGCACTGGGGCACGGAGGTGCTCAGTTGGCAGAATGTTGTCCAGCAAGCCCTGGGTAGACATCCCAGGACAGCATAAGGCTGCGGATGCGTCTCAAGCCCCTAATCCTAGCATTCTGCTGGTGGAGATGGAAGAATCAGAATTAAGGTCATCCTCAGTTATACTACTGAGTCTCGGGCCAGCATAGAATACACGAGATCTGTCTCAAAAGCAAATAAGCTTTATACATATATACTGATTTATCACTGATGTGTATAGATAATATGTAATTCTGTGTACATGGAGTGAAATTATATGCTTAGTTCAAGGTCACTTTGGTCAAATCCTCATAACCACATTATGCCTTTTTATATGAGAAAGTCAATATCTAGCGTTACAGTAGCCAAGACCATACAATATGGCACAAAAATGTCAATCCAACATTTTCTGAACTCTTCCTAAAAAATCAGACTATAGGGAACTATTTTAATTATAACACATTCTTCTGTTTAAAAAAAGAGAGATAAAATCTTGAGTGATCAACTAGTTTTTAAAAGATACCATCCCATATATACTTTTCTTTCTTTTTTTTTCTTTCTTTTTTTTTTTTTTTTTTTTTTTGGTTTTTTGAGAGAGGGTTTCTCTGTGTAGTCCTGGCTGTCCTGGAACTCATTCTGTAGACCAGGCTGGCCTCGAACTCAGAAATCTACCTGCCTCTGCCTCCCAAGTGCTGGGATTACAAGCGTGCGCCACCACTGCCCGGCCCATATATACTTTTCAATTAAACAATCTTCCATGCTTTCGAAACATTACAAATGAAAAAACAGTACAGAACTAAAAACTCAATAGTACTGGTATTTTTGGGCCTGTGGCTTTTTCCCCCCTCACCTCATTCACTGTCCTATTTAAATACTAAGCCACCTGTTATTACTGTTCACCCCTAATCAAAATCTAATAGATCTATGCACAGCACTTTACATGCGGAGAGTTGTCTTCAGACTTTCAGGAATGCACCGTTCCCTTCTGTGTAAGAGTACACTACGTGATAAAAAAAAATGCTGTTCCTAAAATTAAACCATCTGAGATCTTACCACAAATACTCAATTCTGTAAGGTACTTATTGCTTCAGAGTTCTGACAAACTTAATGGAAATCCCAACTCAATATTCCTGTTTCTGGGTGGCGTCTGAAACACCAGAACTATCCTTCACATAACAGGGGGGAACCCATTCCATTAAAAGGTTAACTTGTAGTTCCTACACATCAGAGATTACCTCAGACCATGCCACCCTACCCTCACGGCTCTCTAAGTAACTGCTCACACCCAAGCTGCACACTCCCTACTCAACAACCCAAAGCCTTTCAAAGTGAAAAACTAGCTGATCCTCTTTTCTGCTCTTAAATTATTCAAAATCAGCCTACAAAGAATTACTGTAGACTGCTCAAACTCCCCAGACCTGGGGGGGGAGGTTCTATATTTACACTACTGGAAAAACTTCAGTGTGATTTCTCTATCTCTACAGTTAATAAGAAAGATGGCAAGAAAACAGCTTTAACAACAGAAGTTATATTTTACTAGAAGTTAGAACCTCTAAGTCCAGATATAATTTACTGAGACGGTTTATGGTATTTAAGTTCTACCAAATACTTCAAACTTTAATATATTTTGTTCATAAGTTTTCAAACAGCTTTGATCGAATGTTAAAATAACCTGCTTTATTTTGTCCTTTTAACGTTTTAAGAAAATTATTGCAAGTCTGAAAAAAAAACTATTAGCTACTAACTTGTTCTGCATTAAGCATAAATCATTATATACATTAATCATATAGCATTAAGTCACTAAAGTACAAATCAACAGTATGTAGTATTACCTGACAGAACAATCTTTTTTTTTTTTTAACAGTTCCTGAATTTTCAAGGCAACCAGTAGCTTAGGAAAAAGTGCACAAAAATATAACTGAAGTTTTTCAACCTGCATTTTATAAAGATTAATTTTGATTTCTATACCATAATTACTTTTTCTACATTTGAAATAGGCTGTATGAAATCACCCAATAAAGGGGGTTACTTGGCAAAAATCTAACACCAACATAAAGATCTGTCACTCAGAATTGGAAAAATTCATAGTAAACTTAAGTGAACAGGGCAGAAAAATATACTTAAAAAGTGTAACGGGACTGTGTTCAACCCTGATTTGGGGGGGGGGGAGATATAAAAGCTAAAGTTTCAAAGAGAAATGGAGGGGATTCCAATGACAACATTTTCAGGTCAAAGAGAAGGAATTTGTAGGTATTATTCAAATCTCATTTTATTACATTATAAAGATCTTGGCAACCATCGGCCATTAATCTTTAACACAAAGGAGATTCAAATCCAAATGAACTGAAAGGAGGAAGAAATGGGGTAATCTACTTCATCCACTGTTTAACCTAAGAGGGAGGCCTTTAAGGATGATAACGCAAAACGCATCAGCCTTCAGCCTAGCAAGTCCCAATTCTCACTAAGTCTTGCACCAGTCCAAAAGCAGGAGGTTATGGACACAAAACAAGCTTAGGAAAGGCTTGGGGTGGGTGGTGGGTGGTCTCCAATGAATGACACACCACATCACGGTTTATTCTCCTACACAACTGGAGAAACAAAAATGAAAAGCCTCACACCATATGTTTCACCGTATCAATCAAAAAGCATTTCACCACGGAACATCCAAGTCTTTCCTTTGGGGCTGAAAAAAAAATAATTGTATTGATTACAGAGGAAGGGAAACGCGGCCGCTTCTGCTGCAATGCAACACAGGCTGCTACGAACCAGAGAGAAGGGCTTTCCAAACAAAACCCTCCCCCGCCCGGGCTTACAACCCTCAAACAACTTATCCCAGCTCGCACTGTCCCCCGCCAGTGGAAACCTAGTAAATTCTCTCCCTTCCCCCACCATCGGGAAATTTCACCTTTCCCCGCTGCTCTGCTTTACCCCTACCAGAGGCACTTTATTCCCCGCAGAGATTTCAACCCTTTCAAACTTTCGTTCCCCCCCCCTTTAATTAAACACTAGAGCTTTGTACTCAAAGTGCAGGGAATTTTTACATATAGACGGAAAATACCTGTTTCTCGGCAACAAGCACGCTACGATTATCGAGCCCCTCCCCATCTCCTGGGTTTCGTTAGCCCAGGCTGGGGGAGGGAGGGAAGGAGCTAGCTTATTGAATTGAGGAAGGGAAATCCTGGGTGAAAGGAGAGCATCTGAGGGGGACACGGAAGGAGCCCCCTCCCCCAAACCAGAGAGGCTGGGCAGGGCGACTGGAGAGGAGAAACCCGAGGGGACAAAAGGGATCGGGGAAGAGCCGGGAAAGCCGAGCCGGCGCCGCGGGCCGGGGCAGGCGGGTCCGCGCAGAGCGGTCGCGGCACCGCGGCACAATGGCTGGCGGCCCGCGCGCCCCTCACCTCATGGTGCCGGCGGCGCCGAGGCTTCCCCGGCGCGGGAGACGCCGAGCGGAGGGTCTCTTCTCAGGCGGGGAGGAGGACGCCGCGGGGACGCGCGAGCAGAGGCAGCTCCGGCTCCGGCGGCCGGGCTACACCATCTCCGCGCGCAGAGGCGAGGCGCCGGCCCGCCGAGCGCGAGCGACCACGGGCTGAGGAGGACGGGGGCGCGGGGCCGAGGTGCCGAGCGGGGTCCCCGGCGGCCGCCGCCTCCTCCTCCGCCTGCGTCGCCGCCTCCTCCCCGCCGATCCTCGTCCGCCGCCTCAGACGGGAGCCGCCGGGGCCGCGCGCCCGTCCGTCCGTCCGTCCGCCCGCCCGCCGCTCCGGAGGCCGCTCGGAGCGCGCTGCCGCCGCCGCCGCCGCCGAGGCCGTGAGGAACCGGCAGCTGCTGCAGCCGCGGGAGAAGAGCCGGGCTCGCCGCGGGGCGCCGGGGGCGGGGCGGCGGAGGAGCACGCAGGCGCCGCCCTCCTCCCGCCGCCCCCGCCGCTCCCGCTTCGCCCGCTCCCCTCCCCCTCCCTCCCGGGGCGAGGGGCGGTGCGCGCGAGGGGGCTGCGGGGCGGCGGCTGAGGCGGCAGGGCGGCCGCGGCCCTTTGTTGCCGCCCACCCGGCTCCGCGCCCCCTGCGGTCGGTCGGAGGGGGTCCGGCGCCCGCTCTGCCCTTGACCTCGCTCTCCTTCCGCGGCTCTCCAGCAGCCGGGAGTCCGAGGTGAGGAGCCGACCGCGGGAGGAGGGGGTGCGTGACTAGCCGGGCGCGATCGCGGAGGACCCGGGCGCGCGGGCCGGCATCCCCCTCTGCGCGCCCCCGCCGCGGTGCGATTCCACCCCCTCCCCACCCCCGTGAGAGGCGGGGTGTAGGCAAGTCCCGAACACGCAAAACGTGGCCATCGTGGTTCCCCGGATTCCCGAGGACCCCCGAGCGTGCTGGACCTGGGGATCCGGCCGACGCGCGCACGGTACTGGGATGACTGCACAAACACACGCGCGCGCATAAACGCACACACACAACACACATGCACACACATACACACACCCCACAGCTAACGCATCGGTGTCGGGAAACGCGGTGGCCCGAGGCACGCGGAATCCTGTGCAGCCGCGAGAGACGCAGCCCATGGAACCCTTTCTGTCGTCACCAGCTGAAAGGGAATCCCGGCCGGGGGCGGGGAGGGATGGGAACTGAGGATAATTTTAAATGTTCTGTCTTTCACCTAGTCTGGAGCTCACCTCCTTGAAAAGGTAGATAGAAAATACTAACGCAGCGAATGGTTTAGTCAGATGGTGCAGGGGGCCTCTGAGAATCCCGAATTTGTGCGTGGGGGTGGGGTGTAGAATGAAAACAGCAAACCCAATGATCTAATAAAAATTTAAACTGAGAGATATCCCGCTTGCGTGTGCAGTATACAGATGCCTAGACTAGGGTAGAAAGGGTTCTGCTGCTGCACGATTCCTATTCCATCCAAAATGGAGGACCTACCAACACTGCAGGAATCCATTCAAAAGTTTGATGTGCCAGAGAAAATGGGCTGCGGTTCTAAAGATACTTGTGACAGCTGGCAATATGGGCACTTTCAAGTGACAAGGGAACATATCCTAGTCATCCTTGGTCAATGCCTGAATTGTCTGGAGAACAGTTTAACCTGTTTAAACTATGAAAAGCCTCCTGGTTTCAGAGAAGCTAAACAAAGGCTTGCTTTTTGGAAGGAAGCCCTGCAAGAAGCAGTGACCTAGAGCTGTGGCCCAGGACCAGGGTGGCCTCGGGTAGTAAAAAGCACGGTGCCTCTGCCCTAAACATGGTGTACTTGAAGAACACTAATTTCCACCCACATAGCTAATTACAGCTTGCCATCACAGAGCATTTTATTCAAGGATCTCCAAGGACTGAAGAGAAAACAGCCTTGTCAGCCAAATGTCCCTGTTGCCCATATTACAGAAGAGACAGAAATATACATCTTAAGCAACCTCGTGCATTATTAGTACAATAGCTGTGATTAGAAAACATCGAAGCTATGAGGTGCACTGTCTTTGTATAAAGTGCATTTGTATAAAATGCTTGCACCTCACGCATTCAACAAGTTAACGAATGTTTGCCATGGAAGCCTTTATTTTTGAAAAAGTATTAGTGTCTATTGAATCATCTTGGGGAAAGAATCAAGACATATTCAACCAGACGGCACACCAGCCTTCTTCAGTTCATTCATACCAATATAGTAAGTGCAACAGAGCTTATGTTTCATATAAAAGTCTTACCACCACCAAAAGAGAATACTGTTGTAATGACTCAAACTACCTCTTGTCAGAGACAAGAAACACCAATAAAAGTTCCTTGCAAGTGACGTCATAACCTTCTTCTCATTTTTGCTAGTTAATCTATCCTGATCTAAAGAAATCATGTATCACCATCATCTTTATCCTGACAGCCAATGTCCCTATGGTATGAGTACTAAATTAAGTGATCCAAGAGGAAAATGCTATTCTTGTTTTCTGTGTTTATTAAAAATGTACCAGCCAAGAATGTTGGCCGCCTACACCCATTTCCATCCTTTTTAATGGCAGCCTGCCAGCTCACAAGTTGGTCACACCATTGCCTTTGGATTGAGATCTTGCATTGGCTGGCCTGACCTCCAAAGGTCATTTTGTGGAAAGGCGGTTTGTTAGTTATGACAAAATGTTTCTTCTTGTTCATATTTGGTTTAACTTTGAAAGGACAAAAAGGAAACTTGAGCTAGAAACAGACTAATTCTGGTCACAGGGGAAACTTCATGGAATGTGTTACTATATAGAATGAAAGAATTTTAGAGATGGGAGGAATCTTAAGTCGGTCACTCATTTAGAAGAAGAGGAATGTGAAATCAGATAGGTTAAGTAACTTGCCCATTGCTTCATAGTGCCTTTGTAGTAGAACTGAAACTCAAATCCAGGATTTCCATCTCTTGGTCCCTCGTTCCTCCTCCCACATCATACTGACTTCCTGCAGCTGACTGTCTCCCTTTAAACTTGCACTTAAAAATTAAAGTTGGGCTGGAGAGATGGCTCAGTGGTTAAGAGCACTGACTATTCTTCCGAAGGTCCTGAGTTCAAATCCCAGCAACCACATGGTGGCTCACAACCATCTGTAAAGAGATCTGATGCCCTCTTCTAGTGCATCTGAAAACAGCTACAGTGTACTGAGATACAATAATAAATAAATCTTTTAAAAAAATTAAGCCAGTCAGTGGTGGCACACGCCTTTAATCCCAGTACTTGGGAGGCAGAGGCAGGTGGATTTCTGAGTTCGAGGCCAGCCTGGTCTACAGAGTGAGTTCCAGGACAGCCAAGGCTACACAGAGAGACCCTGTCTCAAAAACCCAAAAATAAATAAATAAATTAATTAATTAATTAATTAATTAATTAAAGTTGGCTTGACTGAATCATTGAAGTCTTAGAAACAATTTCAGCTCTATGCCGTAAGGGCTGCTGTTCTCGAACACAATGCCTGAACCAACATGTAGGGACCTGATGTTTGAAAGATGAATGAAAGAATTAATCAGTGAATGAATAAACAGCTTCCCTAAGATATGGAAAATACTACAGAAGAAATACATGTGTGTGCTTGTGCACATGCATGTGCTAGGGAACTCACCCTGCTTTTACATGCTAAGCTAGGTATACTCAACCACTGGCTACATTCCTTCCTAGAACTTTCTTCCTAACACAATAGATCTCAATTTGTCCTCACGGAGACTTTTTACACCGGTTTGGTATAGCAAATGGACCCACACTGCTGGAGGTGAAAGAAACCCAGCTTCTGCTACTCCAAGGCCGGCTACGGGCTTTCCCCAGAGCCGACCTTGTTTAACTGATAGCATCAGTAGGCTTGGCCTCCATTTATGGACATAAAGAGGAAACATGACTAATGCTTCTCCACCATCAGAAAATCACTGCTGAGAGCTGATTCCTTATTCCTCATTCCTTAAAGTTCTCCCTGGGCTACCTGGGAGGGATGAAATTGGAAAAGGGATGTGGGGGTGAACTTTATACTTAGGATTGCATGTAGCAGTACTGTATTTGCTGGCAATTCACAGTAAAATGTTTATCTCTCCCAACTACCCCTCCCCCAAAATGGTGGAGAAATAATGTAGAAAGTGACCCTCAGCAGGATTTCAAGGGTTGATAGATAGATAGATAGATAGATAGATAGATAGATCTTTATTAGTTTTCTTTCACCCTTAGTTGCCAGCATATAATTGCAGTTTAAAATTACTACCAGAAGATAGTAGAAGAAACTATTGGCCGGCCTTTCCAACTTTAAATTTCTTCCCTTTATCTTCATTTCTCCTCCCTCTCCCTTCTAAACTGGGATCTATGTCATTAACTTCACTTCTTCCTTTGCAGAGTCTCTTTCTTTTAGCTCAGCAGTGCTTGCTTAGCCTTGGCAGAGGATTCCCATAGCCAGAATGGAGTTGTGTTATTTAACTGGTAGAGGTCACATTCTAAATAGTACAGTGCATTTTTTCTACACACTTCAGCCGTGACTACATTAATGAACATGGGCTCCATTTCTAGACAATGATCCAGCCACGTGCCTTGGAAAATGGTTACAAACAGGTATGGTCAGGATCTAATTCTGAACCCTTATCCTGTATTTTCTAAAATCTAGCAGGCAGCCTGGGGTGGGGGTGGGGGAGACCCGGATTGCATTTTTTCTCACGTTGAATCAACTTCTATTTATTGTAACCATAATACTACCCAGGAGGTTTTCTTGGATATTATGATCAGGTGGCAAGTGACCTTGGAGTATTTCCTCAAAACCTGATCAAAAGACCAGTCAACGAAGATTATTTCCTGGATATTCACAATAGAGAAAAAAGATGGTACCACTAAGTATATCCTGAACAAATATCACTCAAATTGACACACACTGCTTAACACTTCCTCCCTCGTAGCTTTTTTATCTGTCTTTCAGATAGGGTTCCCAGCTCATTAAACATCCTAATTTTAGCAGGGCGTGGTGGCGCATGCCTGTAATCCCAGCACTTGGGAGGCAGAGGCAGGCGGATTTCTGAGTTCAAGACCAGCCTGGTCTACAGAGTGAGTTCCAGGACAGCCGGGACTCCACAGAGAAACCCTGTCTCGAAAAACTAAACAAACAAACAAAAAAATCCTAATTTTAATTCTCTTTGGGAAAAAAATAGGATTGCTACCATGATAACCTGACCAAGGTCTAGTTGAAAATTACCTTCAAATTGCTGTGATGTAGGCCTGCTATCTCCACACACAGGAGGTAAAGGAGGGAAGATCAGAAGTTCAATGTCATCGGCAATAACAGAGACGTCCAGGATCGGGCTAGCCTGGGCTCCCACCTCAAACATGAAGTAAATAGTGATACTATGCTGTATGTATCTACGAAGAGCTGGAGCCCTTTCTTGGTTGAATATTGTAGTTGTAAATAAACTGAACAGCAAACAGAAAAAAAAAGAAAAGAAAAGAAAATGAAAGCCATTGCAGGATCGCATACACATGACCCTGGGTTTGATTGTCTAACACTGGAAATAAAAAAAACAAAAAAACAAAAAAACAAGCCCCAAGGGGAAGAATTTTGTTCTCATTTCTGCCCTCTGTACAAATGCTGCTTTAATGGGATTGGACAGAGACATGCTTCGGATGTGACAAGAATTTGTTACTAGTAAATGAGAAAGACCAGTACCACGGCCCGCAGTAGTTCATTCTGCTTCCGCTGATTAAAAGGGCCCCACCCCCACCCACCCCCACCCCACCCCTCCAGGCCATGGTGGCGCATGCCTTTAATCCCAGCACTTGGGAGGCAGAGGCAGGCGGATTTCTGAGTTCAAGGCCAGCCTGGTCTACAGAGTGAGTTCCAGGAAAGCCAGGGCTACACAGAGAAACCCTGTCTCGAAAACAAACAAACAAACAAATAAAAAGGCGGGGGTTGGGGGGAGTTCAAGCTTGCCTGTAATCCCATCACTTGGGAAACAGAGGCAGGAGGAGCTGTTCAAAGTCATCTTCAGCAGCAGGCGCAAGATTAAGGTAACCTGGCCTCTGTGAGGTCCTATCTAAAGTAGAAAAGGGAGGAGAGACAGAGTTGGAGGTCTGGGATCCAGGAGGAAGGGCGTTGGGGTATGCCCTGTCATGCTCACGGTCCTGAGTTTAGTCTCCCTCAGTAAGAATGAAAACAGACAAAGAGCTTGAAGATCGCTTAGGAAATATAACTAGCACAGCTAAAAAATGAAACAAGATTCAGTCACGTGCCTCTTGCTACAAGAAACCAGAGTGGCATGCTCCCAAATCAAAATGTATTCCTGTGTCCCATTAGCAACCACCCCCCCCTCGACAGTCATCTGATATCTAGGACCTCCCTTGTGTTTTTGTTTTTTGTTTTTTGTTTTGTTTTGTTTGATGACAAGGACTCAACGAGTTCAATGACGCTTCAAATTAATGCTAGGACTCTATCTGTGTGGGGGTTTATACTTGTGAGTGCACACACCCTCTGAGGTCAGACCAGTCAGATCTTCCTGAAACTCGATCTCAGTGCTTCGAATGGAATTTGGGTTCCCTGCATGAGAAGTAATCACTCTTAACCACCCAGCTGTCTCTCCAGTCCCACATGTACATTTTGGGAAAGTGTACATTCTCCTTACTACCATTCTGATTCATATCACCTCTAGAAGGGAGGGACTGGCCCCGTGCTGTCCTTAGCTTTGGTTGTTTGTAAAGCAAACATGCAAGTCTTAGTCTACAATGAGAGCTACCAGAGAACTTGGATCCCTTCATTTGCCTTCTTGGGAAAGACTTGGGATTTAAATACTCATTAAACTTTCTCGTAGATGAATGTGGTTTTAGTATTTCCATAAAGGGCCCTGATTAGAGCTTAGCTTCCCATTCAGGTTTTCATGTCTTTCTCAGTTGCCATTTTATCTCTGTCATAATTTGTTTTCTGTAAGTGGTTTTTCTGTTTTTTGTGCTTTTTATAGTGTCGGCTTCACCGAGCATCTCATTGTACTTGATTTTATTCAGTGTCTCTCTCTTGCAAACAGTGTTTCCCTTCAAAAGTTCACAGTCTGGTCTTTTCCTTCCAGCGTTTCACTCTGTTTTCTCTCCTATTACTAATGAGATAGTGATTCTTAACTTGCTTTATTTGAGTTATTTATATCTTCAGGCCTCTGTCTAATAGCAAGTCTGACTTGGCATTCTTTTTCTGCTGCACAATGACCAAATTAAGTTAAGAAGCAATTCCTAAGAATGCTGGCCTGGGGTTCTTCATGCTCTTCTGGTATCCTAAGCACTAGACAGTGTGTTTAATTTTGAAAGCTGATGTCACTAGCTAAGTTCATAGTTGATGTCAGGTGTGACTCAATAGAGCTTTCCAGAATAACTGCCCCAGACAGGAAGACATCGAGCCACGAGTAAAGAACAGAAGCAGCCTAGATGGTGATTAGAAATTCGTAAAAGTTTTTGAGATGGAGTCATTTGATTCTAGACCGTGCCCTATTCGCTTGTCTCCTAATGATGAGGCACCTTCTGAGAGGGTCTGCCACGGTACCCGAAGATCCCGTATCATCTCCAACTAAGCTCCTTCTACCCACCCTTAACACTTCCTTCACCAAAAGAGGTTTTTAGCTTTCTTCTATGGAAGATGCAGGGAGGGTTTGGTTTCATTTGTTTGTTTGTTTGTTTTTGTTGTTAAGATTCTGGAAGCCTTATCAGAACCCATTCCCCAAAGCAGTTTAGTGATAGTGTATATTCAAGTATGCCCTTCGGGCTACTTAGTTTTGAGGGCTCAAGCAGAGTCATCACAGCTCTCTCTTAGCCTTGCTTCCCAGTGTCTTTTGTTTTGACTAATCCTTTCCACTGTCTATATTTCCAACCTCACATTGTTCCGGCACTGTGACCCCAAAGCAAGGCAGGCTAACTATCAAGAACTCTGACTGGCCCGGCTTGGGTCAGTTAGTGACCTGCCGTCCTGAGCCAGACTGAAGAAGTTCTCTAGCTGATCAGAACCGAGTCATGTCCTGGCTTTGAGATCTGGAAGACAACTTTATTTCACTCTGGAGGACACCAGGGTGAAAACACAGTCTACTGGCGGCCAAATCTAAAACTGTACGAAGTCCCTAGTTAGGGAGTGGGTAGAGCCTCCGGCTTGGGAGAGTGGATGCCGCTAAACAAAGGCAAAGCCTCTGTGAGAAATAAGGAAGGGGATGGCCTTTCTTCAGCGGTGGTGGCGTTTACAAAGAACAGAAAGCAGAAACCTTTGAGTAATGTTTCTACAGGCCCAAATATAGCTGTAGGTGCTTCCACAGATGCCTGGCGCTGCTAGAGGCTGAGTCTGTGCCAGCTCGTCAGCTCTCCTCAGCAGGATGAAAGCCCAGGGCGATGGATCCAGCCCACAGCTCCCAACAGTGTGTGGTATGGATCACCTTCTTTCTTGTTTCTTCTTACCGGTCTTTCCTTCCCAACTGGTCACAAGGATGCCCTTTCCCTCTCTCCATCCCTTTGGCTACTCTCACACGACTTATTTGGGCCACTGGCACAATAGCAGATGTCCCAGAAGCAAAATTTTGTAGAGGGTTTATGCACTGGTATCTGTCCGTTCTCACTGCTCTTTGGTAATCGAGGAGACTGTGCTTCTCTACTGACTGACTCATAGCTATTAGAGGAGAATGGGGTTATTCACGCTGAGCTCCTGACCAATAGTCCGCCAACCCTCAGACCATGAATAAACCTTGTTCTATACTAACCAACCCCAGCTGACTGAGGCCAAAATAACCGCCCAGTCTAGCCACAGAGTAATGAGAATGATAGTTTTTGTTCGTTTTTGCTAGGTGTTGAACCCAGGGCCTCATACATGCTGAGGTATTCTGCCACTGAGCTGCACCCCACACCTCTGTCCCATGATTGCTATTTTAAGGCCACTAAACCTGTGGGGTAACTTGTTATATTACAAAAGTCAACCAATATGCCAGTGTTCTTCAAGTATTTCCCATAAGGCTTTGAGTAAAGCAGTGATTCGTTCACCAAGGAGAAAATGTGTTGACTAAAGCTGTCGTTCCAGTCACAAGATTTTTATCCAGATGCTCACATCAGCCGGTGTTCTGGTGGCCTCTCAAAGCCTAAGTCTTGGCATCCCACAACCCCTCCCAAATCAAAGGTGAGGGAGGGCGAGCAGAGTGATAGGAGGACAGGCTCTTAAGGCACCAAGTTATGACACCTAAGGTAGCAGCTCTTGAAGGTCTGAGCTGGAAACTGTGTGCTGCAAGCCTAGCCTCTCATTTCCTTGTCTGTTCATTTTCCTTTTGTTGTCCAGAGATATTTAGTAAAGTTTGGTTTGGATGTTTCTCAGTGTTCTCAACTGGTTCAAAAGGAACTAAACAGCTCAAGTTCATGTTTCCAGGGGGTACGCACCATTCAGGTAACACTGTTGGATTGGTGTAGACCGGTCAGAAAGAGGCTCTCCCTCACCTACCTAAGGAATTCTAGAGGAACGAGCCCTTGGGAGCAGCTGCTGCTCAGCCCCACTCGGCCAAGTTCTCCGTGAGGCTGGGGCTTGTGCGTCACGGCTAAGGAGGCAAGCATGAGTAGGCGCAGAGCCATGCTCCTCTCTCCTCTTCCGACAGACACTGATGTCATCCCTCAGAAGAGTTCAAGGAATCCAGTTCACTCAGACTTGGGGAGAAGGAAGGAAGCAGATATTCCTGGAGATCTCGGAGCCATGGTTCAGATCTTGGCCTCCACGTGTACTAGGCTGCAGTCCAGTGGGGTGACGGCACTGACGTTAGATTACATGAGCTCCAAGAAGGCTTGGTTAAGGAAACGGAGAGCCGAAGATCTCAGTAGAAACCGGCGTCTAGGTGGGAAAGAGGGAAGAATTAGAGCCGTTGGGAGGGGAAAGCGGTCTCAGAGGAGTCCTGGGAGTCAGTGACGTGGTATATCCAAATAAATCTGGCTTCCGAAGGAGCCTTGAGTTTTCTTCCCTGGAGAAGCCCCAAACTCTGCAGCTCTGGAAATGGTGACTGTATTGTGATTTTGGCAGACAATAAGAAACCTATATGAATCACTCATTTAAAAAAGAAGTTTTGGTGGAGAAGGCCAGTTTGAACTAAGGGGGTTCTTTCTCTCATGATGAGTCCTCAGGAGACACAGGAATGAGGAGTATCATACGGTTGGGGCTCTCTTGTTTGTTATTAATTAATTAATTAATTAGTATTAGATCCATTCATTCAGATTAGCAGAGTGGTAACCACAGCTGCCAGCCGCTCCTGGCGCACCTCTTCCTTGGCTAGCAGAGAAGGGCTGGGCTCTCCCCCCAGTGAACCAGGCGATGGGAAACCTAAGAAAACCAGTCGGTGACCTGCCTGGGTCATGGCCATGCCTGCTCCTAACACTGGCCAGTGGGATAAGGCACACTCTGGCTGCTTCAACCCCCCAGTCCTAGGTTGTGGACCCACCTTGAGAAGCCTTTCAGAGCCTTATCCGTGGAGGGAAGAAAGAAGAATCTGAAGGGGGATCCTCACAAGCCTTTAATCTCAGCAGCCAGGAGGCTGAGGTGGGTTACATAGCGAATCCCAGGCCAGCCAGTTACATGTTAAGAACTTGTCTTAAAAATAAACAAAAAATGCTTAAAGGAAGGATCATTTCCTGAAGTAGAAATAGAACAGGTCTAAGTACTTATATTTTTCTTACCAAGTTCTGTTGTTTCCCAGTGTATCTCTCATTTGAGACATTGGAAAAGAATAGAGAAAAGTTTAAATAATGGCATGGGAATGAGTTCTGGCTAAGGTCATGACCTTTAAAAAAACAGTTGATTGATTGTTTTTGTTTTTTTCTGTGTGTGTGTGTGTGTGTGTGTGTGTGTGTGTGTACGCGCGCGCACACACACGCGTGCGCCTGCATGTATGTACACCAAGCGTGCACAGACACTCCCAGAGGTCAGAAGAAGGCATTGGCTCCCTGGGACTGGGGTTCTAAGCAGCTGTGAGCTGCCCTGTGTGGGAGCTGGAAACCTTGGCCCCTCTGCAGAAGCAGCCAGTGTTCTTAACTACCCACCCCTTAACTCTTAACTCTCCACCCCTGCTATTGTTCTTCTCAGTCCCATTCTGTCACCCTCTGTGTTTTACTCCCCTTCAGGTATGCAGTGACATTTGGGGGGGGAAGGAACGGCAACAGGAAGACAAAGAAAAATTAAAGCCCCGACTTTAGAGAGAACTATCATTTTGTTAAGCTTTAAAATGTTGAGCAGAGCTGGGTGGTGGCGGCACACGCCTTTAATCCCAGCACTTGGGAGGCAGAGGCAGGTGGATTTCTGAGTTCAAGGCCAGCCTGGTGTACAAAGTGAGTTCAGGACAGCCAGGGCTACACAGAGAAACCCTGTCTCGAAAAAAACCAAACCAAAAAAAAAAAAGGTTGAGCAGAAAGCCAGGTGTGGTGGCCCACACCTTTAATCTTAGCAGAGGCTGGTGGATGCCTAAGCCTGGTCTACAGCATGAGTTCCAGGACAGCCAGGAAGAACCAGAGAAACCCCTAGCTCACAAAACAAACAAAAGATCCTGTAGAGCAGAAATGCATTTAAACTGTAGAAAAATATCTTCAGACTTTTCAGATGAGTCACTGTCATTGCAGGAGGCCTGTGCAATGATTCCCAGTGACAGTGGGGTTTCTCTGTCTCTCCTCCCGAGCAAGCATAAGCAGGAACTCTGTCACCCGGCCACAGCCTAGCTCTAGCCTTCCTTTTCCTGGGTTCTAAGTTGCTTAAGCTGTCTTTCATTTTGCTCTGTAGCCCAGGCAAGCCTTGAACTTGTGGTCCTCTGCCTCTGCCTCAGCCTCAGTAGCTGGGACTGCAGACCTGAGCTGTAGGCCCTTCTACTGTTGGAATTTCTTAACCACAGCAGTTGGACTGCGTTTGCTAGCACGTGAAAGATGGCTCTGGATTGTCCTGGCTACTAAATCTTCCTATGTAAGTCAATCCCTTTATTAGCTGGGTGGAGTGAGGATCCTACCTGTATTTGTTTTTGTCTTTGCCTATTTGAACTGCCTTAGGATACCGAGTCATAATTAAATAATTAAATAGAACCAAAGGAAGAACCCTGTAGAATGACACTAACTACTATGGTTTTTGTCAGTGTTACTTAAATAAATTCAATTACTTTTTTTTAGGTTATCAGTCTTTTATTGAAATATTTTCTTGTTGCTTCTTAACTAGGCACCACTGTTGATGTCATCTATGATGTCATGAGGGTGGCAGCCATCCACACTGCAGCCCACAGACTCTGCAGTACCCAGGATCTCCTTCATAGTTCCAGAAAGTGCTCTGGCCAAAGCCCGGTGTCTCACCTGCCGGGCAATGTTGACGATCTCATCAAAAGTGATGTTTTGCTGGGTGTGGTGGCACACGCCTTTAATCCCAGCACTTGGGAGGCAGAGGCAGGCAGATTTCTGAGTTTGAGGCCAGCCTGGTCTACAGAGTGAGTTCCAGGACAGCCAGGACTACACAGAGAAACCCTGTCTTGAAAAACCAAACAAAAACAAAAACAAAAACAAAAAAGTGATGTTTCCACTGTGTTTAATGTTCTTCTGCTTCTTCCTGTCCCTTGGTGGCTCCTTGAGGGCTTTGATGATTAGGGCAGAGGCAGAGGACACCACCTCAATCTGGGCCTGTCTGTCCTGGATGGTCAGTTTCACTGTTATTATGAGACCTTTCCAGTCACCGGTAGCCTTGGCAATGTCATCACCAACTTTTTTTGGAGACAGACCCAGAGGACTGATCTTAGGGGTCAGGGCAGATGTGGCTCCCACCTCACCCCCGGTACACCTCGAGTATACAACTTTGATCTTGTTGGGGTCAAACTTAGGAGGCATGGCAGAGGCAGCTGGCATCGGATGAACCTGGATGAGAGAAAGTTGCCCTGTAATCTCCGGGTCGCAAAGCTACACTTTTTATTTTTTAATTGTAAATTGCATGTATTTGTGTGTGCCATGGCATATGCCTGGAAGAGGACATCTCATGGGAGGCAGTTTTCTCCTTCCACCATGTAGGTCACAGGGACTGAACACAGGTTGTCAAGGCTTGGTTACAAACACCTTTACCTTCTGGTGAAATAGCTCAGCCTGGTGTCCTGGGTTTGAAACCCAGAACTAATATGGTGGAGGGAGAGAAAGTTGTTCTATACATACACACACGCACACACAGACACACACACACTCACACATGCACACTGAATAAATCAAGTATTACAAAACAAAACTCAGGTAGATGTCCTCGAGAACTTGCTTTGTGTGTGTTTGTTTGTTTGTTTTGTTTTGGGGACTGATCTCACTATGTAGAGCTAGCCTTCCTGGAACTCAGTATGCAGATCAGGCTGGCTTTGAACTGCCAGAGATTTGCCTGCCTCTGCCTCCCAGGCAGTGGGACTAAAGGTATGCACCACTGCACACCCACATGCACATTACACACACACACACACACACACACACACACACACACAGAGAGAGAGAGAGAGACAGAGAGACAGAGACAGAGACAGAGACAGAGACAGAGACAGAGACAGATAAATAAAAACAGGGTTTTTATAACACAAAGGGACACATAAGCTAACTTACTGCCTCAATTACTGCCTTACTGCCGCTGGCTATAATCTTCATTGTCTAAAAGACAACAAAGAACCAGAAAGTTAGCAAAGAGGCCTTTGAGAAGAAATGACAAGTGATGGACCTCTGGAAAACTCAGAGCCTTGTGCAACCTAAAAGGGTGTGGTTCCTATGGAAACAGAACTGACATGTGACCCAGTCATCCCAACCGTGGGTATATCCTCCAAAACCCTGAAAGCAGGGACTCTGGGAATTACTGTCTGCTCATAGCAGTAAGACATTAGTTAAAAGGTTTAGGTGATACAAGTCAGGGCTGAAGAGATGGCTCAGCAGTTAAGAGCACTGACTGCTCTTCTGAAGGTCCTGAGTTCAAATCCCAGCAACCACACGGTGGCTCACAACCATCTGTAACAAGATCTGACACCCTCTTCTGGAGTGTCTGAAGACAGCTACAGTGTACTTACATATAACAAATAAATAAATCTTTTTTAAAAAAGTAACACATGTCCGTTGGTGAATGAATAGATGAAGAAAGTATGCTGTCACCACACAGTGGGACACTCTTCAACCTTCCAAAGAGAGGACATCCGGTCACATAGTACAGTCACGGACCTTGAGCGTATCATGTGAAATACTGCATGAGTCTGCTTCCATGACGTCATACTTTCAGCCACCGAACTCACAGAAGCTGCAAGCTATTAGAGGGAGGGAGGGGGGAGGAATGGATCACACAGCAGTTTAGGAGATTCAGAGCTTCAGTTTTGCAAGATGAAAAAGCTTGTGGGATGGATGGGGGTGGTGAGTGCACGGTTGTGTGAGTGTCTAGTACCACCCAATTGTACATTTAAAACAATGTACTCACACTGGGCCGCCGAGATGGCTCAGAAGTAAAACTACTTACCACCAGCCTAATGACCTGAACTCGCCCACTCAGACCCACACAGTAGAAGGAGGGGACTAACTCCTCCCAAAACTTGTCCTCTCCGCCGGGCGGTGATGGCGCACGCCTTTAATCCCAGCACTTGGGAGGCAGAGGCAGGCGGATTTCTGAGTTCGAGGCCAGCCTGGTCTACAAAGTGAGTTCCAGGACAGCCCGAACTACACAGAGAAACCCTGTCTCGAAAAAACAAACAAACAAAAAAAAAAAAAAAAAAAAAAAAAACTTGTCCTCTCCCCCACATACTCTCTGTGGCAAGTTGGCCACATGTGCCTATGCATGGGCACACAAACAAAAATACATGATTAAAAATTACTTACACGGTAAAATTTATTTTGTGCATGTTTTGCAATAATTTTTAAAAAGTCACTTAAGTAGTTCCTAAAACTCAGAGGTAGGTAGGAATAGCCCCAACTACTCTGGAAGCTGAGGCAGGAGGATCACTTGAGCCCATGAGTTAGAGGCCAGCCTAGGCAGACCTGGCTCTCAAAAAATATATATACAAAAACTCAGGCACTTAATTCACACGCGCCTCCCTGGGCTGTTTGCTAGTCTCGTTTGTGAGAGGTCTTATTTGGAGTCTTATTCTGGGAAGGCTGCCATTCTTGTTCCCAGGCCTTCACAAACTGAAACCAGTACATGGGAAAGGGAACAAGGCAGGGACAGCTGTGGGTGCAGCAGCCTGGCCAGTGAACAGGGAAGAGGGCGGCAGGGGCGATGGAACAGCAAAGGAGCCCCCTCGTGGGACCCCGAGCCTGGTCAAGACAAAGGAGTACATTTGGAAAGGCCCCAAAATGGCAAATGCATAGAATGCGGAACCTGAGTTCTTGGTTTTTGTTTTTTGGGTTTTTTTTTTGGGGGGGGGGTTGTTTTGTTTTTTTTTTTTTGTTTTTTGTTTTTTTTTTTTGTTTGTTTTGTTTTTTTCGAGACAGTTTCTCTGTGTAGCCCTGGCTGTCCTGGAACTCACTCTGTAGACCAGGCTGGCCTCGAACTCAGAAGTCTGTCTGCCTCTGCCTCCCAAGTGCTGGGATTAAAGGTGTGCGCCACCACCGCCCGGCTCTTTTTTTTTTTTGTTTTTGTTTTTGTTTTTGGTTTTGGTTTTGGTTTTGGTTTTTCAAGACTGGGTTTCTCTGTGTAGTCCTGGCTGTCCTGGAACTCACTCCGTAGAACAGGCTGGCCTCAGAAATCCGCCTGCCTCTGCCTCCCAAGTGCTGGGATGACAGGCGTGCGCCACTACTGCCCCGCAGGAACCTGAGTTCTTAAAAGAACTTGGTGTTATCTGAACAGAGCTCCAGGATGCACACCAGGTTGTATAGGAGAGAAAGTAGAGATAGGCAGAAAGAGGGAGGGTGGGAGGGGAAGAGAGAACAGCTGGGGGAGGCAGGGAGGGGGAGATAGAGGGAGATGTGAGGGAAAGAAGAAAAGAAATAACAGAGACAAATGGAGAGGGGCACATGCTCTGGGAAGGTGGGAGGGGCGGGAGGGCGGGGGCGGGGCAAGGGAGTTGTAGAGGGGGCGGGCAGGATGGGGCGGGGGCGGGGCAAGGGAGTTGTAGAGGGTGACCAGCACAGCTTTGATCATATCAGACTCTCTTAGGGGCAGCTTCCCTTAGGGGAAGCTGTGCTTCCTCCTGAGGGGACCTTGTGGAACCCAGCTCAGCTTTGCCTTCCTCAGTTTTAAAGTCTAAATATACTTTTCTTTGAGAACCCATACGCAATCAAACAAAAGCTCTGTCTCTGTCTCAAGAATGGGGTTCAGGGTGGCTGGCTCTCCCTCGCCAACAGCCTGGCTTAAATTCTCGACTGACCGACTCTCCCAGGCCTGGGGCAAGTCGCTGCTTACTTCGCCACATTCCAGGGTTGGAAAGTACAATATTATTTATCTCACAGGAGACAGTCTGGTAGCGAGGCCAGCTGTCCAAGCTTTCAAGTTACTCATGTCACACATGCGATCCACAGTGCAGCGAACGCTCCCGATGCCTCTGCTTCCAGGAGTTTATACGCTTGACCCAAAGAAAGACCGTAGGGCTGAAGAGATGGCTCAGCCAGAAAAAGCACCTGCCACCAAGCCTGAGGATCTGAGTTCAATCCCCAAGCCCCACATGGTGGGAAAACTAGCCCTACAAGTTGTCCTCCGACCTCCACACATGTACCCCCCACAAATAGATAATTTTTTTAATTAATTTTAAAAATATAAGCATTAAATTCCAAAGACCTGGCTTTCAGTTCCATGTGACCACTTCTTAGAAATGTAGCCTTGAGTATGTCATATAGCACTTCTGCACGTGTGACATGTTTGCTAGCATCTACCCCAAACTCCCCGTGGGCTAAGATGAAAGTCCAGCTTTTGTACTTGACCTAAACTCAAGTAAAGGTGTTTATGCTGAGGTGGCTAGTACACTGAGATTATCGGTATTTTTACTTCTGGAATGTTTTATGCCGAATTTGTCCAGGAGAAGAATGTTTTAATTTCTAAGAACATGAAGAACATGTAGCAAAAACTCAGTCACGTGGAGAGCTCTGGAGTCGGACATTGTCAGTCAGAGGAAGTGAGGCTGGAAATGATACGGTAAGTGGGTCACTGGGGCAGGTCAGAATGCTTGCCCTGGCTTCAGTGAAAACTTGTGTAGAAATGTCAGTGTCATCTAGAGTCTCTCGCCCATGGGACACAGCACCAGGATCTTTAAACCAAGAGTTCTAAAACCCGAGTGCCAGTCACGTGACACTGGCAGCAGATGACCAGCCAGGGATAGGACTTTCTCACTGCTGTCTACCTGGCCTTTCAGTAGAATTAGGGTCTCAACAGTCAGGTCTGTTCTGCCTCACTCTCCTGCCTGCCTGCCTGCCTGCTCTTCTCACCTGCAGCCCTCTACCTCTCCTCAACCAAGTCTCCTTGTCTCTAGTGATCCAGGAGATAAGAGACATCGTAAAAAGGAAAAGATTTGAAGAATGATATGACCAAAGAGTCCATTGACAGAGGTTTTTTTGTTTTTGTTTTTTTGTTTTTTTGGTTTTTTGGTTTTTTGGTTTTTTGGTTTTTTTTTTTTTTTTTGGTTTTTCGAGACAGGGTTTCTCTGTGTAGTCCTGGCTGTCCTGGAACTCACGCTGTAGACCAGGCTGGCCTCGAACTCAGAAATCCGCCTGCCTCTGCCTCCCAAGTGCTGGGATTACAGGCATGCGCCACCACCGCCCGGCTGACAGAGGTTTTTTTTAATTAGATTAAATGTGATGTACAGGGGCTAGAGAAATGGCCCAGGTGTTTAGAGAATTTGATGCTCTTGCAAAGGACCAGAGTTTGCGTCACAACATCCACGTGGTGTTTCACAACTACCTATAACTGGGGATCCAACAGTCCAGGGCATCCTGGACATAATTTGGCAGCTGCATGTACATAGTGCACATACATACACTCAGGTACATTCACATACACATAAAATAAGTTTAAAAAATGTGATATATAAGCCTGGCATGGTGGCACATGCCTGTAATCCCAGCACTTGGGAGGCAGAGGCAGGCGGATTTCTGAGTTCGAAGCCAGCCTGGTCTACGGAGTGAGTTTCAGGACAGCCAGGACTACACAGAGAAACCCTGTCTGGGAAAAAAAAGTGATATATATATATATGAATGATTATGAGCCAGCTCTAAAAAAACCAAAGAAATAGAAATCGCTGGGAATGTAGCTCAGTAGTAGAACAGACCATATAAAACTAGATTTTTGTCCCTAGCACCACATAAAACCAGGTGTGGTGGCACATACCTATAATCTTAGCACTGTGAAGGTATTGACAGGAAGATCAATTAACCTGAAGGTCATGTTCTGCTATAGTGTGAGTTTGAGGCTAGCCTTGGGTACATGAGACTCAAGAAGAAAAGGAGAAGCTACTCTGACACATGCTGCCCAACATAGATGAACTCTGGTACCTTCCTCAGTGAGATAAGCCAGACACAAAGAGACAAATCCAGCATGCTTCCACCTGTGTAAGATATCTGAAGAGTGAAACTCATAGACATAGAAAGTGTAAGTACCCAGAAGAATGGGGGGTTATGGTTTACTGGGTACCAAGGTGCAAAATGATTGACCGTGCTGGGGGTGGACCAGAGGCACAGCTCAACCATAGAGTACTTGCTTTCGGTGCATAACTGCCCACTCTCCATCCATCGGTACAGCAAGACCAAAACCAACTATATTCAAGCACTAACCGGAGTTGGCTGGTGATAACTGTAGCACAACAATGTGGACATACTTAAAGCCAATGAAGTGTCCTGTGCTTAACAATGGCTACCATAGTATACTGGCTGGTTTTATGTCAGTTTGACACAGGCTAGAGTCATCAGAGAGGAGAAAATGTCTCCATCAGATTGGCCTGTAGGCAAGCCTGTAGGGCATTTTCTTACTAAGTGATCAATGAGGGAAGGCCCAGCCCATTGTGGGTGGTGCCATCTCTGGGCTGGTGGTCCTGCGTTCTATAAGAAAGCAGGCTGAGCAAGCTAAGAGAAGTAAGTCAGTAAGCAGCACCCTCCACATCCTCGGCATCAGCTCTTGCCTCTAGTTTCCTGCCCTGCCTGCTGCTGGCTTCCTTTGATGATGAACAGTGATATGGAAGTATAAGCCAAATAAACCCTTTCCTTCCCAAGTGGAAAGGCCTGCCCAGAACTGAACCCAGGATCTCATAAAAAACAAGTTCTATACCACTGAGCTATATTCCCAGCCCACCGTACATATTTTTAATAACATCTAGTAGGAGATAGTTTAGAAACCCCATGTCACATATTTTTTTTCCTCCAAAAGTAAAAACCTAGAACCAATGTAGACCCCCTCTCCAGAGTACTAGGAACCAAAGACAAGTGCTATTATGCCCCTAGAATATTTCGCTTTGCTCCATCTTAGCCAGTAAGTTATATCTTTAGTCCTCACAAGTCAACAGGGATTTTGTGCGGATATAAAAGGTTTGGGCATAAAAGTATCTTTGCACTTGTAACCTCAAGACTAGCAAATGCCCTTAAGCAATTCAAGAGACTGCTTGTAGTGACATCCTTGGGAGTTCTGCCATTTTTTGTTTCTTTAAAAACACAGAAATGTTATAAGAATGTGTTTTTATCTTAATCCCAGGTGTGGGGATGTGGGGGTGCTTCGGACTGTCCACAGCAGCTGACTATGATTTGCCTGGTGCTTTAGCAGAAGCACGGTTTTGCTAGCTGCTGATAATTTCTGCAGCTGTATGATGTTTAGAATTCTGGGAACTTTTCAGAGGGTACCTAAATTCGAGGGCCCCAAGAGGCAAGTTAGGGTGGCCATTGGTTGTGGTTTGTTAGTAGTTGCATTTAAAAAAGAAACCAAAGAGCCGGGCGTTGGTGGCGCATGCCTTTAATCCCAGCACTTGGGAGGCAGAGGCAGGCGGATTTCTGAGTCCTGGTCTTCAGAGTGAGCTCCAGGACAGCCAGGACTACACAGAGAAACCCTGTATCGAAAAACCAAAAAAAAAAAAAAAAGAAAGAAACAAAAGGAAAGAAATTGGGTTTAGGGATTTTCCTAACTCCTCTCTTCCCCCTATCCTTGTTTCTCTTCTGTGTAGTTTTAGGGGGTGAAGCCAGGGGATAAAGTATGAGGAGAAAGAAGAACCCTCTAAGTGGCAAAGACCGGCAACATCTGCTAGCTGCCTTCCCCATTTCTCAGTCTCCAGTATATCAGGTGTCTTTGAACTCTTTCAAAAAATTACAGTCTTGCTATTGGACTTTGCTCTGTATCTATCTACAAGTCCATTCACATTAGTGACAAATGCCATTAGTGATAATGGCAGGGCCACCAAAAGTCAGCACTCTCTTGTGTGTATGTGTGCACGAGAAAGGAGGACAAATATTTGACTTAATTATAATGTTTAGTCCAACTTTCCTAACTCAAGCTTGAAAGAGATAATGTTCTGGACCTCGGAATGACGCCACCAACAAGCCATTCATTCACTGATATCTGGTTAAGGGCTGGCCCAGCTGGCCTCAACTTACCACATAGCAGCAATCCTCCTGCCGCAGCTTCTTGAATGCTGGGTTTAAAGGTATGCACCACAACTTTCCAGCAATGTTTTCAAAATAACTTCTGAAAGCAAGAGCTTAGTCCTTTGGAAAGTAAGAAATCTAGAATCAGGGGTGTTAGAGTCACCGGATCTGAGCCACATAGGCCTCGGTAGCCAGTCTCAGATAGGCTTTTATCTGAGTTCTACTATTGTTCCTTGTCGGGAACTTTTTTTTTTTTTTTTTTTTTTTTTTTTTTTAGAGACAGGGTTTCTCTTTGTAGCCCTGGCTGTCCTGGAACTCACTCTGTAGACCAAGCTGGCCTCAAACTCAGAAATCCGCCTGTCTCTGCCTCCCAAGTGCTGGGATTACAGGCGTGCACCACCACTGCCCGGACTAATAAATACTTTAACAGTTACAGTGGTTTACAATTGTAAAACACTTTGCTGTGTGTCATTTCACTGGGCTCATTCGCCACTGTGAGTGGTAAACAGGGTAAATATTAGTGTCATGAGTGTTACACAAGAGAACATAGCCTGAAGACAGGGAAGTGTCTCATTTAGTCTGAACAGTCAAATAAAACAGGAGGGGAGAGCTGAGAGTGAGAGATTTGTACTTGGAAATACAGTATGTGCCTGGCATGTGGGGCCCTTGTTCAACCCCTAGCACCAGACCCAGAAAAGGCAAAACAGAGACAAAAAGCAGAGCCAGGCATGGTGGCACATGCTCTAAAATTTGGGCTAACGATAGCAAGTTTTGGGCCAAACTGGGTCATGTAACAAGAATTCATCTAAAGGGGTGGGGTGTGAAAGGGAGCAGCTACTTTAAACCAAACAATTCACTTTTGAGCCTCGTGTAAGAACATTCCCAGCAGTCCCAGTTTCTTGCAGGATGAAGCAGGACAATCACTTGACCATAGAACTTTGAAGATAGTTTGGGCAATATAGTAAGATGGTATCTCTTAAAAATTAAAATGAAAGAGCGCAAAGGTTGGCAGGTCTCTCTGACTTTAAGGCCAGCCTGGTCTACAAAGCAAATTCCAAGATAGCCAGGGCTACACAGAGAAACCTTGTCTCGAAAAACAAACAAACAACAAACAAACGAACAATAGATGCAACTGATTCATACACACAAAATCCTCACACCGTTTTCAATAAGTGTATGGTGTGTGTGTGTGTGTGTGTGTGTGTGTGTGTGTTGGGCCATATTCAAAACTATCTTGGGGTCCATGTGGCCCACAAGCCACAGTTTGAGCACAACTGGATGCCGCTGATTCCAGGTCCTCTTATTTCAGATGTTGACTAAAAACCCAGAGATCGTAATTATAATAGTTAAATGAAAGATGAAACATTTTCCTAAACCTTCAAGAGCAGGAAGGCCGAGTCTGCGAGGAGGCCTCACAGTCGGAGGAATTTGGAACACTTTGTCTCATGCTCTGGAGCCTACAAGTCCAAGATCACCGTCAGCAGAGCTGGTTCCTGAGGATTCCAAGCAGGCACCAGGCCAGGCCTGTTCTGTGGGTAGCAGTGCTTTGGGGTTTTGTGAGGGGGCTGGGTCTTCCGGTAGTCCATAGGCTCTCCTGCCTTGCAGGCTGGTATTTGTCTTTTGCTATATATGGAACTTACTCTCCTTGTGCATATCTCTGTACCTGTCTAAATCTCCCTCTCTTCTGAGGACAGTGTTTCTCCTGAATTAGGGTGCCACCCTAGTCCAGTGTGAGGTCCTTCCACCTCAAAGAGTATATCTACAATCACCCTATTCCAAAAAAAGGAGTTCTAGCCGGGCAGCGGTGGCACACGCCTTTAATCCCAGCGCTTGGGAGACAGAGGCAGAGGCAGTCGGATTCCTGAGTTCGAGGCCAGCCTGGTCTATAGAATGAGTTCCAGGACAGCCAGGACTACACAGAGAAACCCTGTCTCGAAAAAACAAAACAAAACAAAACAAAAAAAAGACATTGCCTCAAAATAAGGAGTTCTGAAACACTGGGGTTAGGTCTTCAGCATGTAAATCTGGTGGTAGAATATACCACTGTGATATATATCATACACACACACACACACACACACACACACACACACATACACGCACAGTCATACACAAGTTGGCTCCATCTATGCAAACCAACAGTCATGATTGAGGCTTCTTGTTCCACTGTATCCTTGGGACCAGGGAAGGTTTTGAAGACAGTAAAGCATCCCCTAGGGGAGCCATACCTAATATCTTGGAGCAGATACAGCCAATGTCTGTACAGACACCATGACCAAGGCAACTCTTCCCCCCCCCCCTTTGGTTTTTTTGAGACAGGGTTTCTCTGTGTAGCCCTGGCTGTCCTGAAACTCACTCTGTAGACCAGGCTGGCCTCGAACTCAGAAATCCGCCTGCCTCTGGCTCCCAAGTGCTGGGATTAAAGGCATGCGCCACCACTGCCCGGCGACCAAGGCAACTCTTATAAGGGCAACATTTAATTGGGGCTGGCTGACAGGTTCAGAGGTTCAGTCTATTATCATCAAGGAAGGAAGAGTCCAGGCAGGCATTGTGCAGGAGGAGCTGAGAGTTCTACATCTTGTTCCGAAGGCAAAGAGGAGAAGACTGGCTTCCAAAGAGCTAGGATGAGAACTTTAAAGCCCATGCTCTCAGCCAGACGGTGGTGGTACACGCCTTTAATCCCAGCACTTGGGAGGCAGAGGCAGGCAGATTTCTGAGTTCGAGGCCAGCCTGGTCTACAGAGTGAGTTCCAGGACAGCCAGGGCTACACAGAGAAACCATGTCTCGAAAAACCAAAAAAAAAAAAAAAAAAAAAAAAGAAAGAAAGAAAAAGAAAAGCCCATGCTCTCAAGGCCACACCCACTCCAACAAGGCCACACCTCCTAATAGTGCCTTGAATGGGCCAAGCATATTCACAAGGAATTACAAGCATAAGCAATCATGCTCAGAGTTTTTAGTTTTTTATTTTCATCTTTGTTTTTGTTTTTGTGATAGTCTCATTGTGTAGCCCTAACTGGCGTTGCAGACTCAGGCTATATAAACCAGGCTGGTCTTGAACTCACAGACATCTCCCTGCCTCTACTTTCCCGAGTGCTGGGATTAAAGGTGTGTGCCACCACAGTTTGTTAGTTTGAAGCCTAGGTTGGCCTTGAATTTGCTTTGTAGCCCCAGGAAGCATGAAGTTCTCATCTTCCGTCCTCTGCTTCCAAGTGCTGAGATTACAGGCATGCAGTACCACCCACAAAACATTTGTTTTTGAGCTAGTACATCAGGCATCTTTAAAGCTACACTGATTTTAGTTTTCTATAATATTATGTACATTAAAGTTTTGTATATGTGTTCACATATGGGCCATGTCTATGAAGGAAAACTACACTAGTCAAATACTCGTGATGCCTTCCCTACAATCTAAGAAGAGTGATTACAATGTGAGTACCGCTGGGCATGGTGGTGCACGCCTTTAATCCCAGCACGCGGGAGGCGGATTTCTGAGTTCGAGGCCAGCCTGGTCTTCAGAGTGAGTTCTGAGTTCCAGGACAGCCAGGGCTACACAGAGAAACACTATCTCTAAAAACCAAACCAAACGAGCCGGGCGGTGGTGGCGCACGCCTTTAATCCCAGCACTTGGGAAGCAGAGGCAGGTGGATTTCTGAGTTCGAGGCCAGCCTGGTCTACAGAGTGAGTTCCAGGACAGCCAGGACTACTCAGAGAAACCCTGTCTCGAAAAACCACAAAAACAAAACAAAACAAAACAAAAAAAAAACCAAACCAAACAAAACCAAGATGAGTACCTCTCTTCCCCTTCTCTATGCCAAACTTGCGACTTCTGGGCTTTAAAAGTAAAGTTTTACCATGTATGCGTATGCCTCCCTCTGTGTGTGTGTGTGTGTGTGTGTGTGTGTGTGTGTGTGTGTGTTTTATGGTTTAGGGAATTTATAAAAACAGACTACAAGGAACCTCTGTACCAATTCCCTTACTTTTAGGTTACTGAGACTCTCCCATTTTATATTGATGTCATTACAGTTCTCCTTGTACAACAGTCTATATGTTAATGTCATGTAATTTCTTTATCCATCTTACTGGCAATAAAAATCAAGATGCATGCAATCTTTTCTTTTAATGGAATTTTGTTTTGTGTTATTTGTTGTTTGAGACAGGATCTAACTCTGTAGGGCAGGCTAGCCTGGAAGTCACTATGTCGTCCTGGCCGTCCTCGTATTCACAATCATCTTCCTTTCTTAGTCTTCTGAGGTTACACAGCTATATCACCCCAAATGGTTTTTGCTCTTATAAGTATAAAAGAGTTTACAGGCTTCCATACATATAGTAAGGGCATATTCAAGGACATCATTTTCAAATTCTTAAAAATTATAATATATATATGTATTTATATACACATGATATGTTTTATGATCATGATAGAAATTTACGTCACAATCTGTATACACAGTGTGTACATCTTGGAAATTGATAGTTTGTGAAACAAAAATTACTCTTATCACATGCCCTTGAGTTTTACTACTTTATTGAGTTTTTTGTGAAAAATGTTGGCCATGCCACAGGCATTACGGTCATGCCTGCAATCCTACCATTCGGGAAGCTAAGTCAGGGTGATTGCCCCAAGTTCAAGGCCAACATAGTCTACAAAGCAAGTTCCAAGCAGGCCAGCTCTGGTAATAAGTACCTATTTAAAAAACAAGCAAAGTCTTATCTGTGATGTAGGCATAGGGATGTCCCCTTGACTTCTAGTTACTTGGGAGGCTGTTACAGAAGAAATACTTGAGCCCAGGAACCAAGGTCAAGGTCAACATCAAACTCCCTCTTTCTTTTTAAAAAAAGTTAATTATTGATTGATTTTACATTACAACCCACTTAACAGACATCATGTTTGTTTGTTTGTTTGTTTGTGGGAGGGTCAAGACAGGGTTTCTCTGTGTAGCCCTGGCTGTCCTGGAACTCACTCTGTAGACCAGGCTGGCCTCGAACTCAGAAATCCACCTGCCTCTGCCTCCCAAGTGCTGGGATTAAAGGTGTGCGCCACCACTGCCTGGCTTGGTTTCACTTAAGATCTATATCCACAGCTGGTGAGATAATCCAGGTGAAGGTGCCTGATGACCTGAGTTCTATCCCTGGATCCTACATGGTCAAAGCAGAGCAGGGACTGCTGCAAGTCGTCCTCTGACCTGTTCATTTATGCACGATGTGCACGCGTCCACACGCAGAATACATAAATGCAATCTTTATCCACACATCTATCTCCAGGAATGAAATGTCTTAAGTCTTAAATACCTAACCCTTCTGTTATACAACAAAAGTAATTGCTTTCTGAAATGGCTATACCAGTTTACACTCTCCCTAGCAACATGAAGAAAAATCCTAGAGCTTTTAGATCCACAAGTGGCATTGTCAGAGCTCTGGATTTCCTAATTGTGAAAAAGTCGGTCTGTATCTTCTCAGAGGAATAATTAACTCAGATATCATTTCAATTATTTGCCTTCTTGTCCAATTTTTTTCTTCTTTGTTTCTTCTCCTTTCCTTTCCTTTCCTTTCCTTTCCTTTCCTTTCCTTTCCTTTCCTTTCCTTTCCTTTCTTTCTCTTTCTTTCTCTCTCTCTCTCTTTCTCTCTCTCCTCTCTCTTTCTTTTTTTCTTTTCTTTTGTTTTTGTTTTTGTGGTTTTTTTAAATAGGACTTATTGTAGCCCAGGCTGACCTGTAGCTAAAGATAACTTTGAACTCTTGATCTTCCATCCCAAGTGCTGGGATTACCAGCATAGGCCACTATGCCCATGTATTTGCCCATTTATGTTGGACTAGGGCACCTGCTGAAGAATTAGCATCACATTTAACCCAGGGTCCAGCGAGAAGATTATTTCCTTGAGGGATGGATTGAGAGTCAGGAGACTTCATCTGATCTTAAAGGTGTAGGCGAAAAACTATGGCCTTGGTTTTTTTTCCTGTCTTATATCTTATATGGCTTTAGTTTTACCACAGAAGCTGCCTTCTTCTTCTCCTTCTTCTTCTCCTCCTCCTTTTTCTGCTTCCTCTTCCTCCTCTTCCTTTTCCTCTTCTTTTTTCTTTCTTTCTTTTTTTTTTTTTTTTGTTTTTTTTTTTCAAGACACGGTTTCTCTGTGTAGCCCTGGCTATCCTGGAACTCACTCTGTAGCTCAGACTGGCCTCGAACTCAGAAATCCACCTGCCTCTGCCTCCCAAGTGCTGGGATTACACAGAAGCGTTCTCTCTGCCTTTGTCAGGAGTAAACTGGCTCACCTCCTCACTCCCTATCTCTTTCTCTGTAACCCGACCTGAACTCCATGTTCATCCGCACCAGCACCAGGCTCCTGGGCTTTGGGGCTCTCTACGCCCCACAGGCTTCTTCTGACACAGTCCAAGGTTGAGCCAGTTCGCAGTCTTTTCCCACACCTCATTCTTCCTCCATATTTTACACCAAAAGGAGGGAAAACCACCGGCCTTGGGTGCTGGTGCTAACGTGCCTTTTGCTCAACTCAGTGCAGCTCTCTCTGGGCCAGGAGGGGCCCCAGCCTTCCAGGGCTTTGTGTGTCAATACATTCTACAAAACTATGTCAGGAAGATGACGTTTTTCCCATAGCGACCATGTTATAATTGAAGTATGTGCTATTTGTTGTCCCTTGGAGGCAGCCCATATCCAAGGCTGGCCCAGAACACACTCAAGAAAACCCTGGCTGACCTCACACAGAGGTCATTCCTTTGCTTCCTGAGTGCTGGGATACCAGGATTCAGCCACCACAATCAGCTGGCTGTCCTGTTACTTAAATAAGTGATGGCCTATCGTCACTGGGAACGTGGATCCTGCAGGCTGGTTGTGCAGTCTGGAGCAAGGCTCACTGTTGCCGGGTTAAGCTTTGGTGACACTGTTGTTGGTAGCCAAGAGAGCCCTCTTCCTGTAGATCAGCAGTCAGGTTCCTTGGAGCCCTGCTATTTGAGGGGGAAGAGAGGAGTTTCAATTCCCATCAAGCCTCAGTGTCAGCCTCTGGGATTCCATGGCAACGAGAGAAGGGAGGGTGAGTAGGTGGCCAGGGCTCTGGGCCCTCTGTCTCAGCCAGAGCGATTCTTTTGTTTTCTTTTGTTATAAACAGAATCCCATGTAAAACTCGTGTAAATACAATTTTTTTTTCCTTACATGTGCCTACCACTGGGATAGCTCACTGTGTGGCAGATGCTTAAAACAGTCATGGCTGTGGGTGTGGAGGAAGGGCAGGCCGCTGCTTGCCGATGGTACTTCCTTCCCAATAGACAGACCATACAGCTCCTGCCTGGCCATTTTAGCCTTTTTCTTTTCTCTTCTTCTCTCTTCTTCTCTCTCCTCTCCTCTGCTCTCCTCTCCTCTGCTCTTCTCTGCTCTCCTCTCCTCTGCTCTCCTCTCCTCTCCTCTCCTCTCCTCTCCTCTCCTCTCCTCTCCTCTCCTCTCCTCCCCTCCCCTCCCCTCCCCTCTCCTCTCCTCTCCTCTCCTCTTCCCATTGTTGATGCCTGCTCAAAGGTCCATGATTCCCCTGGGCAAGCTGGTGTAGTCATCTAGTTCCTTAGTGGGGCAGGCTGGGGGGGGGGCTGTCTTCCCAGATCAGAGCCTGGTTCTTCCACAGTAATGGACTTTAGCCAGGACATCACCACCCAGCAGGAGACCTCCCTTCCAGCCCATGTCATAGTTGCATGTGGCTGTATAGCCTCGTCTTGTCCCGTGCACCATTAGCACAAGTGATGGGTGCCAGTCCCACACCATTTGCTTAAGAAGAAATTGCCCGCCAGGCGGTGGTGGGGCACGCCTTTAATCCCAGCACTTGGCAGGTGGATTTCTGAGTTCGAGGCCAGCCTGGTCTACAGAGTGAGTTCCAGGACAGCCAGGGCTACACAGAGAAACCCTGTCTCAAAAAACAAAACAAAACAAAACAAAACAAAACAAAACAGCAACAAACAAAAGAAGGAGGAGGAGGAGGAGGAGGAGGAGGAGGAGGAGGAGGAGAAGAAGAAGAAGAAGAAGAAGAAGAAGAAGAAGAAGAAGAAGAAGAAGAAGAAGAAGAAGAAATTGCCCTTGCAGGAATCTTCTCTCGAGCTTCCATCTGCCTACAAGCTGAGAATTTGCATGGTGATCTGGACCTCTTCAGACGGACCAGGATAACACAAGGATGGTGTTGGCCTGGGTCCCTGCAGGGCTGTGTGACACACAGGCGCCCATCCGGTGGGACCAGTTTGACTTCCGGTCTGTGACATGGGTCTCCAGTCAATTGCCACCTCAATGGCCTGCAACCCTGGACTCTTTTTTTTTTTTCTTTTTCCTTTTTTCTTTTTTTGGTTTTGCAAGACAGGGTTTCTCTGTGTAGTCCTGGCTGTCCTGGAACTCACTCTGTAGACCAGGCTGGCCTCGAACTCAGAAATCCACCTGCCTCTGCCTCCCAAGTGCTGGGATTACAGGCGTGCGCCACCATGCCCGGCTGCAACCCTGGACTCTTAACAAAAGCAGGAAACCCAAGAATTTTAGACCTGGGAAGTCTGGGGCTCACTGGGAATTAGTTCTGAGAGTTGCGTCCTTTGGGGACAGAGAAGATACTTTTGAATATCTGAGGTCTTGGTAATTATTGGGTAGTGGGGTCTGCGTTGGGGTATGTTTTCCACAGAAAGAAGACACATGTGAGAGTTCTTCTCTCCCTACAGACACTTGCAGCTGGTTATGTTTGGTGCAAGAAGGGCAGCAGGAGGGCGATAGCAGGCTTGGTTCTATCTCTCTCACTCTCTCTCTCTCTCTCTCTCTCTCTCTCTCTCTCTCCTTCCTTAACACTCCGCTTCCCCTCCACTTCCCCCCTCCCTCCCTCCCTCCTTCCCCCCCCCACCTCTCAAATGATTATTTATTTTCATTTTATGTGCACTGGTGTTTTGTCTGCATGTATGTCTGTGTTAGGGCATTGAATCTCCCAGAGTTGGAGTGAAACAGACAGTTGCAAGCTGCCGGGTCCTCTGGAAGAATGGCCAGTGCTCTTAGCTGTTGAGCCATCCCTTCTGCCTCACAGGCTTGGCTTTCTTTTTTTTCTTAAAGCGATCAGCTTAAGCCCCCTGATAAACTCCAGAGTTCTCTCTCTCTCTCTCTTTCCTCTCTCTCTCTCTCTCTCTTTCTCTCTCCCTCCCTCCCTCTCTCTCTCTCTCTCTCTCTCTCTCTCTCTCCCTCCCTCCCTCTCCCTCTCCCTCTCTCTCTCTCTTTCAGTTTTTCAAGACAGGGTTTCTCTGTATACCCCTGGCTGTCCTGGAACTCAGAAATCCTCCTGCCTCTGCCTCCCAAGTGCTGGGATTAAAAGTGTGCACCATCACCGCCCAGCCAGAGTCTCTTCTTGAAGAATGTAGTAAATGACAGGGTCAGTCCTCAGTTTATGGAAAAGGAAAGAGCCCATGGGATTGATCTAGTGACGATAGAGTCGTGCAGTGGCAAAACTGGGCCTAGGATTCAGGGCTCCTGCTCATTCTGAGCTATGTCTCTCCACTGTTTTGACAATTGTCATGATTTTCCTCAAGATATTCCCCACTGCTCTCAAGTCAGGGGGCTGATTTCTAGAACACCATTCTGAGGTACAAGCTTTATCGATGAGCCAAGATGAAACGTCTGATCATATCTGACAGTATCATGTAAGTCCACTGTGAGAAAGTCACTGTGAGTGTTTCTGTCTGCTGACCTCGGCCCGCATTCACTCTTGAGCCAGACACCCATTCTCCTCGCCTGGCTTCTTCTCAGAGCATCCCTTCCTGGTTTTCCAGCTCCTGGTTTTCCAGCTCGCTCTATCAGCTCCCCTCTCTTCTCATAGCAGTCACAGCTTTCTAGCTGATCCCAAACTGAGGCATCTCTGCATGTTTTGCCCTGTCTTGGCATAGCATGGAAAATGGTTGGCATGAACCCCTTTGGATGTCAGCCCGTACAATGGCAAAACATACAGGGCAGACAGCTTGGAATTTATGATCTTGCGAAGTCCAGAGACACATGACCAGCATGCCCAACTCAAAGCTTGATGTCTTAGTTAGGGCTTCTGTTGTTACAACTAAATGCTATGACCAAACAGGAAGTTGGGGAGGAAAGGGTTTATTCGGCTTACACTTCCACATTACTTGTTCATCACTGAAGGAAGTCAGGACAGAAACTCAAACAGGGCAGGAACCTGGAGGCAGGAGCTGGTGCAGAGGCCATGGAGGGTGCTGCTTACTGGCTCGTTCCCCATGGCTTGCTCAGCCTGCTTTCTTCTAGAACACAGAACCACCAGCCCAAGGGCAGTACCTCCCACAGTGGGAAGGGCTGTCCTCTGGCTTATGGAGGACTTTTCTCAATCAAGCTTCTCCTCGTTCAGATAACTCTCGGTAGTGCCAATTTAGCAGCATAAGACTAACCAGCACACTCCATCTCTGAAAAGGCCCACTACCTCTACTGAAGAACAATGTTCTTCAGTCACCTGACCGTAAGGAAGGACCAGAGCTGGTCCTTAAGAAGCCTGTCCTGTGCCCCTTCATACCTGTTCTTTGACCAACATCATTCTGGTTCAAGAGAAACAACAGGGTTATAGTTGGTTTTCTTTCTGGTGCTTTTATGGTCAAGCAGGGACTCAATGTTCCTTCATTGCCAACCATATTTCTTTTCCTTTTCCCCTCCTTATAATTTAAATAAGGATCAGTGCTAAAAATAAATCTCCTTTTCTTGAGTCCTCTACCACTCTGCTTACTATCTTCTTACGTTGCCAGAGTCAACACTCCGGGTATGTAGACACACACTTGCAAAATAAACTCTTGTTTTCCAAGAAGCTTCTGGAAGGCCTGGACTTTGCTGGGAGAAATGCATTTAAATTGTTTCCTGTTGCTCCATACTTTCTTTTTCCTCTTTTGAGACAAGGTCTCCTGGAGCCCAGGCTGGCTTCAAACTTGCTAGTAGCTGAGGATGATCCTCCTGCCTCCATCTCTCAAGTGCTGGAATTGCAGGTTTATGTATGCACTACTAGGGATCAAATTCAGGCCTTCAGGAATGCCAGGCAAATACTCTGCCAAGTACACTACATTCCCAGCCTCCCTTCCATATATTTTTGTTCGCGTTCACATTTTTAAAATTGTGACATATCTTATTTTGTAGCTCAGACTGGCCTTGAACTCAGGATCATTAAATCTTTACCTCCGGAGTCACGTTATCTTTTAACCAGAGTTCTTACTTCTGCAGACAAGGGTAGATGGTAACACTGTATGGGGCTTGGGTGGGGGGTTGAACCCAAGGCCTCATGTCTTCTACAAAATTATCGGTTGGCTATTCCAGTAGCCTTTAATGTGTTCTTATTTTGTAACAGACACTGGTCAGGGTGCCTCACTGCAGCAAATACCTGACATAAAGGTGTTTAAGTGGAGGAAAGGTTTAGTTTGGCTCCCAGTTCAGGAAGTTTGACCTGGTTCATTGGCTCATTGATGTTGGCCCTGTAGCATGTGATAGCAGGGGGAACGGCAGAGGGAGGCTTCAGTTGTTGGTCAGGGAATTGAAGAGGACAGAAGAAGGGGGCCAGGGGCTCAGTATCCCCTTCAAGGACCCAGGTACAGTGACCTGACATAGCTCTTCCTCCTAAAGGTTCCACTGTCTTCTGACAGCAACACAAATTGTCAAAGCACTTTACACATGGGCCTTGGGGGCTTTACAAACCAGTGGCAGGTTTTGTTTTATTCTTTGTGCATGAGTGCATTCCCTATGTGCACCATAGGGAAGCTGGTGTCTGCAGAGGTCAGAAGAGGACATCGGCTCCCTTGGAAATAAGAGTCACAGATGGTTGGAGTCACCTGGTGGGTGCTGGGAGCCAAACCCAGGTCTTTCACAAAAACAACTGCCTACTATCTCAGCTTTCCCCTCAGCCCTGAAGCAGTACTGTTTATACCTGAAGAATATCTAGGCCCCACGAAATGTAGCAACTACACAGAGCAACCAGGAGAGCTTCCAGTTGGGTTAAGAGATTTAACAAACAAACAAACACAAAAACACACAGACACACAAAACCCCAAGCAAACAGAAATCCCCCCCCTTTTTTTTTCTTTTGTCTTTCTGTCTATCTGGTTGTTTGGTTAGCTCGTTTGTTTATTTTGGGGGAATCTGCCAAAAAGTAATCACCACGCAGAGGGTTAAACTTGTGGGAGAAATAAACTTGGTGGGTCGGCTCAGGACAGAACAGAATAGAAAAACAGCGTTCTCGCTAAGCTTCGACGCTCCAGCAGATTTGTGGATTTGGGTTAACCAGGGCTAGAATTCCAGGACTCAAGTTACCCATGTATAGCAGGCCAGGGGAATTTTGTTGGCTGGATGGGAAATCTTCGGTGTCAGCACTTGTTTTCATTTCTGAACAAAATTTCAGTTCAGTACATTTCTCCTTATGCAGATAAGGAGCCTGGAGTCTGAAGAAGAGAGATCTGTCTGTCCGCTGAGCTCTATATGTGGCCACATGCCACACAGAACGTGGTGTCTACTCCCAGGCTGCTGTGGTACCTGGCTCTCAAAGTCATCGGACACCTCAGTCCCTTTACCACAAGGCACCTTGACCTCAGCCAGCTCTGTTAAAGGCCCGGTTGCCCCAGTGAGCTGGAAGCCCGTGCGGCTGAGTGCTCCTGTCTCCGGCAACTCTCCTGCACAGCACCGGTTATTTTGTCAGGGCTGAACGGAGGGACAAGAGTTTGTGTAAGCATTAAACTGTTGACTAAGTCACTGTAGGAGGAAGGGAAGCAAGGGACAAGGGAGGATCTGTTTCTTACCAGCCTCCTGAGCACCTAGGCGGAGGGGCCGGAGGGCGTGACCATTGAGCAGGCAGAGGGCGTGGCCACTGAGCAGGCAGGGCAGCCAGTTGCTAGTTTCTACCTGACCATAAACATCTACTTGGTAGAGAACGAGGTGGGAATATTTCAAATTCATTGCACCCGGTGGTGGACTTGCAGTCTCCGCTGATTATAGGCAATATTGTTGGGTCAGGACTGAAGAAGAAGGATAAGCTGGAAGCGACCGTTGTGTCTTCTCTACCTGAGTGTCTCCACTTAGAACTGAGTCTCCTAGCCGGGGCGTGGTGGTGCACGCCTTTAATCCCAGCACTTGGGAGGCAGAGGCAGGCGGATTTCTGAGTTCGAGGCCAGCCTGGTCTACAGAGTGAGTTCCAAGACAGCCAGGACTACACAAAGAAACCCTGTCTTAAAAAATCAAAAAAAAAAAAAAAAAAAAAAAAAAAGAACTGAGTCTCCTGGCCTTGAAACTCAGAAATTTGGGCCAAAAAAACAGGCCCAGCAAATAAAGGCACGTGCCCCCAAGGAGTTCAACTCTAAGGTCCTACACCCAGTTTGTCCTCTGACCCCTACATCGGTGACACAACACACGTTCCCTCTACCCCTCGCCTGATAAATACATAATTTAAATGTTTATAAAAAGGATATCACAAATCTGTTATTTCCTCGATGAACTTGTTAGAATATGTGGAACGAGTCATTCATCCATTACTGTTCAATAGTTACTTGCATACAAGCCTGGGCTAAGAGCATCCTAACAAAACCGGCAGGAAATGCTCAACCTGCATCACTGTTCTTCAACACAGAGGCCTGCTTTATTGTAGCCGCTGGCTGTGGCAGCAGGGAGCTGAGGAAACATGGAAGAAGTAAATCCAGGCCAGGATCAAGGAAGGGAGCAGGAAGGGCTTCCAACTAGCTGGTTGTTTTTTGTTTTTGTTTTTTGTTTTTGGTTTTTCGAGACAGGGTTTCTCTGTGTAGCCCTGGCTGTCCTGGAACTCACTCTGTAGACCAGGTTGGCCTCGAACTCAGAAATCCGCCTGCCTCTGCCTCCCAAGTGCTGGGATTAAAGGCGTGTGCCACCAACGCCCGGCTTTTTTCTTTTCTTGGACCAACCACTGTCCATAGCCGAGTAGAGCTTTCTGCCCGGTACCTTCTCCGCACACCAAGGCTGTGTGTATAGCCTTTGTAGGTAGAAAATGAGGACCCCGGTATCTCTGCAGAGCGCAACCTTCTTGTGTGCACACCCAGACTTCACCGGTTAAGTGGAGAAGATGAACTTTGTCGCAAACGGAGGAGTTAGGAAAACAAATGAACGGAGGCTGGAGAGATGGCTCAGGGGTAGAACTCTCATCTGTCACCCACGAGGCCCTAGGGTTCCATCCCAATTCCCATCAAAATGAAACGAACAAAAAGCATGTACAGTAGCCGGGCGTGGTGGCGCACGTCTGTAATCCCAGCACTTGGGAGGCAGAGGCAGGCAGATTTCTGAGTTCGAGGCCAAGTCTACAGAGTGAGTTCCAAGATAGCCAGGACTACACAGAAAAACCCTGTCTCGAAAAACAAAACAAAAAAACAAAAACAAAAACAAAAAGCATGTACAGTGGTATTTTTTTTTTACCATTTTTTTTCACTAACATGTATTCCCATCTGAATACTTGAGTATTTATCTTTATTAACTAATGTCTGGTGGTTGGGAATGAAGCTCCCTTGTCCACTGGCTGCCTAGCATTCATGAAAACCTGGATTTGATTCCAGTACCACATAATCTACTTACAGAGATGTGGCTATAGGGCTGGAGAGAAGGCCCAGCCAGTAAGAGCACTGACTGCCTTTCAGAAGGTCCTGAGTTCAAATCCCAGCAACCACATAGTGGCTTACAACCATCTGTAATCTCTTCTGGTATGTCAGAAGACAGCTATAGTGTACTTACATATAATAAATAAATAAATAAATAAATAAATAAATAGAATTTAGAGATGTGGCTATAGTCTGAATACTCTAAGGGTAGAGTATTCAGAGATGTAAAGATCAGAAGTTCAAGGTCACCCTTGGCTACATAGTGAATACAAGACCAGACTGGACTGTAAGGAACCCTGTAGTGATAACAACAACAACAATATCTAAGGCACTAAACATTTCAACTCTTGAATACCCAGCGCCTACGTCAACTCTAACCTGTTAACGAATGTAAAGCATTGGAGACAAAGGCATCCCTGCCGCCCTCAGAGGCGACCGAGCTCAGAGCAGCGGCGTCTCATCCGAGGCGTCCGGCTGCTGGCCTGAGTGTATTTATAAAGGTGCAGCCCTGCACTGCACCATTCCCACTCCTGCCGTGTCCCCGCGATCCAGGGACATGCCTAAGCAAGCTGGCAGAGGGACAGTTAGTGATGTCTGAATAGCTAGCTATATACAGTCAAGGACAAATATATTTTGGTATTTTAAAAAGCCTAGTATAAAAATAGCCATGAAAATATTTCATGATAAAAATAATTGGCTCCAAAGGCTTCTATTGGTTTTCCCCCTTTCTGAATTGGAAGGACATTTGTGAGACTTACAGTACTGGGGGCCAGAGTCATATTTGTTATGTTTACGTAGTAACCAAAATCTCCGGATAAATATTTATGTGGTTACAGAACTTTTTACAGGCCCCCCCAAAACTTGGAATAATCCAAAAGAAAACAAAATGCTCCATTTTGGGCTGTTGCAAATCCCCTGCCTTCAACGTGCCTTCAGACACTGGGAGGACAGAAGTCCCCGAATGGCTCCCATATGTTTGCTGAGAACAGGTTTTTGGGGTGGGGTGGAGGAGGGCAGAGGAAAGGGCTGCTGCCCTGGTCTGCGAGCCGAGTGTCCCAACAGGCTGCTAACAGGCAGGGCATCGTTTGCACATGTCAGCTGCTGCCCAGGGCCGCGTGCATGATAAATGACTAATGAGCCCTGTGTAGGGCTCTTCTTACACTAAAGAATTCAGTGCATATGGTTCTGGCGTGTTCTCCATCCCGTCCTATCTTTGGTCACGCTGGAAGGGCCTCTGTGTACAGCTTTCAGGGGAGGGTGGAGGCTAACAAACAGCTCATCCGTCTTTAGGGATGCGGGGGGGGGGGGGGGGGGAAGCAGCATATTTGAAATCTGGGCTCAGAATCTCCTGGACAGGCTTGTAGGGTTAGTGGGTCTGGAGAGGGAACAGGGAAGAGAAGTCGGGAAAGTGAGTCCTCTGGCAGGTCTGGGAAGACCCACAGGTCAGCCTTTCCGCTGGCACTCACTGAGAGATTTTATTTGGGAGAAAGGAGAGGGAGGGTACTTGTTTGTTTTGTTTGGTGCCCCGGCCAGCGGGGGCTCCTGGCAGTTTGGTTTGGTTTGGTTTTGCTTGTTTGTTTGTTTGTTTGTTTGTTTGTTTTTTCAAGTCAGGGTTTCTCTGTGTAGCCCTGGCTGTCCTGGAACTCACTCTGTAGATCAGACTGGCCTTGAACTCAGAAATCCACCTGCCTCTGCCTCCCAAGTGCTGGGATTAAAGGTGGCTGCCCGGTGGGGGGGAGGATACTTCTGGGGCTGTGTGCATGATAAGGTAGCTGGGACATAACTGAACTTGGGGGACTGTACAGTGCATCGAGTGGTGATAACATCTCTCTACACACGGTGCTGCAGAACAGAAACACAGGAGCCTAGAGGTTGATGGCACAGTGTTAGACCCAGGTGACAATCATCGTGGGCTACCACATCCCCGATTTGAAAATCTGAGATTCAAAATGCAGCTGGGCAGTGGTGGGGCACACTTTTAATCCCTTCACCCGGGAGGCAGAAGCAGGCAGATCTCTTGAGTTCCAGGTCAGCTCTGTGGAGTGAACTCCAGAACAGCCAGGCCTACACAAAGAAACTCCAAATTGAAGTTTTGTCTTTTCTTTTTTCTGTATGCCTATATACCTGTTTCCTTCCTTCCTTCCTTCCTTCCTTTTACTCCCCTTCCTTCTTTCTGGCCTTCCTGTCTTATTCTACACACACACACACACACACACACACACCCCTACACCCTTGTTTGTTTCAAGCCAAGGTCTCGTTATATAGCTCTGTCTGCCCTCTGAACTCACTTTGTAGGTTTGTAGACCAGGTTGGTCTGCCGGAGCTCACAGAGATCTGCCTGCCTTGGCCTCCTTAGTGCTGGGATTCAAGGTGTGCACCATCGTGTCTGGCTGTCCTCATTTCTTTCTTACTTTCTTACTTTCTTTTTAAACCAATTTAAAAAATTCTTTTGTCTGTGTTCTCACGTGCATCAAAGCATCTGGGTGGAGATTAAAGGACAAAATATGTCTAAGGGAACACCTGACCTGCCTCTTTTTCTTTTCCTTCCTTCCTTTCTTCCTTGCTTTCTTCCTTTCTTTCTTTTAAGTATTTAGACAGTGTCTTGTAACCCAGGATAGCCTTAAAGTAGCCAAGGCTGGCCTTAAACTACAGATATCCTTTTTTCTACCTCCCTAGTGTAGGGATGAGATCACTGACAGGCACCACCTCATCCATTTTTTTTATTTTATTTATTTATTTATTTATTTACTTATTTATTTATTTATTTATTTAGGTCTTTCTCAAGATAGAGTTTCTCAGAGTAGCCCTGGCTATCCTGGAATTTGCCCTGTAGTCCAGGCTGGCCTTGGACTCACAGAGATTTGCCTGCCTCTGCCTCCCAAATTCTGGAATCAAAGCATGCGCCGGACCCCACCCCGCCCCGCCCCTTACCCCAGGCTTTTTTTTTTTTTTTTTTTTTTTCCTGGTTTTTCTGAGACAGGGTTTCTCTGTGTGGTCCTGGCCTGGCTGTCCTGGAACTCACTCTGTAGACCAGGCTGGCCTCGAACTCAGAAATCTGCCTGCCTCTGTCTCCCAAGTGCTGGGATTACAGGTGTGTGCCACCACGTCCGACGGCTTATTTTATTTCTAAACCGGATCTAATTAAGTTACCCAGGCTGCTCTCAACCTGGAAGGTCAAAGTGATTTTCTACTTACAGGACCCGAGCAAGACCGGGTCTAAACAAGCAAAACAGAAGAATGCGGATACTTCCAGCTCCAAGTATTTCAGTAAAGGGAAACTCAACCTGTATATCCGTTCCTCAACCTGAGACACCGCTGCTTCCACCGCGGGAGAAGGGCTAATATTAGACATTTTGCTCTGGTTACCAGAAAAAGAAAGGGGCAAAAACCTTTTCAAAGGGTTTGGACTTGAAGGAATGATGGTTATGCATCAGTTCCTCCACAACTACAGCCCGCAGACACCGGAAGCCTTCCCCACCAGGAGCAAACCTACCCGGGCCAAGCCCGCAGAAGGCCGACTGCCTAGGAACCGAGGCTGTTCAGGGCCCTTTTCGTCCTTGAATAGTTCAAAGCATTTCTTGAAGCTTTGCCGGCAAGGCAAGGCACACTCGGTGGACCTGAAATAGCTCTGCCAAGGCTCGTAGCCAGCAGCTGCGTTAAAGGCAGCTGCTGTGACCCACGCCACTGCCCCTGACCTCAGGCCCGGGAATCCCTAACAAATGGTCCTGAGAGCTTCACATACTTTATCTGTCTGGAAGCCAGTGGGAGGGGCAGGGCAGGGCAGCCGGATTGGGCCCGAAGCACGAATACTCAGGGAATTTAGGTACAGTTCTCATTCTGCAGCCCCTCCCTTACCAAGGGACTCATGGAGTTTTGAGGCCAGACAGAATTCCTGCACTTTGGAACTGTGAGGGTACTAGCTTGTTACCCTGTTCTGTGGGTAGTTTAAAATTCAAGTAAATCTCTCATCGGGATAGGTTCCTGCCGCTGGGGCTCTCCATTTCCAGCATAGACCATGGTTCAGGCTAGTTAATGACATCAGCTCTTACTGAGATTCCTCTAGTGCTTTTTATACATGATTTCAGGCATCATATAAAGGCATTGCTCCAACGCCAGGGTCACCAAGCCAGTTCATGGCAGAGCAGAATCTGATCTATCCTCTTCTTTCTTTCTTTTTTTTAAGATTTATTTATTATATGTGAATTCACTGTAGCTGTCTTCAGACACACCGGAAGAGGGCATCAGATCTCATTACAGATGGTTGTGAGCCACCATGTGGTTGCTGGGATTTGAACTCAGGACCTTCGGAAGAGCAGTCAGTGAGCCATCTCTCCAGCCCCTATCCTTTTCCTCTGTGGAAGGCTACCTTGTTTTTAAATGAATCTCTTGAAATATTTCTTCTCTTAAAAGTATTCTCAAGGCTGCAGCAGCTCGATGGCAGAGATATCTCACAGCATGAATGAGGGTCTGGGTTCAGTGCCACCACAAAAGAGAGTCAGTATTATTAGTATTGTTTGTTTGTTTGTTTGTTTGTTTGTTTGTTTTTGAGACAGGCTTTCTCTGTGTAGCCCTGGCTGTCCTAGAACTCACTCTGTAGACCAGGCTAGCCTCAAACTCAGAAATCTGCCTGCTTCTGCCTCTGCCTCCCAAGTGCTGGGATTAAAGGCGTGCGCCACCACTGCCCGGCAGTATTATTTATTTAAAGTTTTTAATTTCAGGGCTACACAGAGAAACCTTGTCTCCAAAAAAAACAAAAAAAAAGTTTTAAATTTATGATTATCATGGGGGGAGGTGAGGTGCCATAGCACCTATGAGGAGAGAAAGGACAACTTTGTGGAGTTGATTCTCTCCTTCCACCTTTATGTGGGTTCTAGGACTCACTCGGGTCACCAGGGTTGATAGTAAGTACCTGCCTTAGATATTTCTCTATTGCTAGGATCAAGCATGACTGGCAACATGTAGTGGCCCACACCTTTAATCCCAGTTCTCAGGAGGCAGAGGCAGGAGGATCTTAGTGAGTTTGAGGCCAGCCTGGTCTACATAGTAAGTTTAGGGTCAGCCAGAACTACATAGTGACGCACTTTACCAAAAAACAAAACAAAACAACAAAACCCCAAACTATCATGACCAAGGTAACTTACAAAATGTAGGCTTTGTTTGGGCCCTGGGTTCCAGGGGGATGAGTCTGTCATGGTGCGGAAGCGTGGCAGGAGGCAGCTGGGACAGGACCCCAGAGCTCTCACATCCTGCACCACAGTAGGAAGCAGTGAGCGTCCAGTGGGCATGGCTTTGACACAAAGAGCCAGCCCTTAGACACAGTTCCTCCAGCAAGGCCACACCTCCTACGCCTGCTCACGTATTGCCACCTGTGGGGACCAGGCATCAAAACCGGAGACTAAGCCCGGCACTGGTGGCACATGCCTTTAATCCCAGCACTTGGGAGGCAGAGGCAGGTGAATTTCTGAGTTCGAGGCCAGCCTGGTCTACAGAGTGAGGTCCAGGATAGCCAGGGCTACACAGAGAAACCCTGTCTGGGGACAAAAAAAAAAAAACCTGAGACTACAGAGGCATCTGCCATTCAAGCCACTCAGAGCCAGTCCCTGCAGAGCCATCTCCCCCACCCAAAGTCAAAGTGTATGCTACAAATTCAGAAAGTATGAAATGAAAAAAGCATAATAATTATACTACTCTCTAGATAATTGAGGCTAACTTTATTTTTTTTTTCCCCTAACAGGGTTTATTATTCCTCTTTTGTCCAAACTGTGCTTAAAATTTTTTAAGGCTTTCCAAAGATGTTTAAATATTTTTGAAATACCAGGAAAACTATTTTAGCCAGTGAAGCAAGTATTGACTTCTAAACTCTGACTATAGCATGGAAAATTGACCACAGTTTCCAAGAGGGGACTGCTTTTGGCCACAAGCTCATTTCCGCCTGGAGAGAGGCTCTAAGTGGCTGGCCATTTGTCCCTTTGGCATCAGGACCACTTTCAACGGCACCCGATAGCTATTAGTGTCATTAGAGATTCTTAAACCTCTTTGGGTATTAATCACACTCCAGATGTTACAAAAATTTACTGACTGAAAATGTACATACATTAAACTCTTCAGGCGCCTCTTCAAGGTCATGGGGATTTTAATACATTCTCTTCTTCCAGAGCTCTTGACCAGCCCGATCCGTGAAGTTCCAGCCTCATTACAAAGCAAGAGGGATTCATTATGCAGAAACCATTTCCTGTTTCTCATTGGCTGCCCCAAGAGTGTACATGTTCCTTTAAGATCTTTCCTTTGATAGTCCTATGCAGGGCCCTTTTTGTAGGCATGAGAGATTATTCTGTTTTGATTCTTTGTCCCCGAAATACCACCCAGGCATATTCTCTCTGCTTCATCTGATCAAATGAAATTATTTTTAGTAGAGGTTCTTTGTTTGCAAGACAAGCTTATAATCTCGGAACGCCCTCTGACTTGTAGACATGTGGACTGGGTGACGTTGCTCCCAGTAATGGCGATGCTGGCCTGCACAGAACGTGACCTTTGATCCCACCCTTTCTGCTTATGTTGCTGAATATGGAATCTGTAGCTTGCATGATTTCTGTTATCTCCCTCCTGAACCCCATCCCCGAAGGCTAGCCTTTTGGTTCTCAATATAGCCCCATGAGACATCAGGCAGCAGAGCTGTAAGCACCTTCCCCAGGGTGCACACACACACACACACACACACACACACACAGTCTACACAACTCTGCCAGGTACTTTTACACACTCCCTTAGCACAAGGGAAGCACAGTCCCTCTCACTGGAGCCCCTCAGGATAAGTGTGGAAAATGCGAGCGCTGCGTCATGAACCACGGTGGCTTTTGCATTCTGTGTAATTTGAAGACAAGATTCCTTTGCGGTGTGTCACCTCCTATATAACCGCTGTTGTCCAACATTTCGTAACCATCAATTCTTTGCCAGTGCCCACATGCAAAAATGGGTTTGTATTAAAAAATAAATGAGAACAGCACATTCTGATGTGGTGTAGTGTATCAGCAGTTTCCACCAGAAGCCTCTCTGCTTGCCCTTCCTCTGCTAGGAGACAAAGGACAGAGGCAGAGCGTACTTAGCCCATTATGGTGCCTGGTGAGAAGGGCGAAGGGATGTCAGAGTCAAAGAAAAGCCCTTTTTTTTCTTTGAAATATCCAAATGTTCAAAGATAGGAACAGCCACAGCGGGAGAAAGCTGATGTGCATGTTGAGCTGGCTTTGTGGGCCATCCCTTTCCAACTGGACAGCTCGGTCATTTTCTAGTTGAAAAATCCAGACAATCAGACTTGCAGGGGCTTATTATCATCACATAATAAGATGGGAAGTGGGGGGGGGGAATCTGCTTCCCATCCTCCGGAAGTTAGGGTCTCTCGCCCCACCACCTTCACCAGGGTGTGTGTGTGTGTGTGTGTGTGTGTGTGTGTGTGTTGCCCTCGTGTACCTCCAGGGCATACAAATGATTCTTAATGTAGACAGAAAGGACAATGGGGTCTGTCAGTGACATTGTCTTCTTTCAATGGGCATGGCAGTGTCCAATAGAATCCAGCTCCTTAAGTCAGTGAGGCAGGAAGGTCACAGGTGGGCATTTAGGAGTGGGGGTGGGGGTGGGGAATGCCACGGAAAAAGGACTGGGGGAGGAGGAAGGAAGGAAAGGGAAAGGAAAGGTTCGGTTCTTACTATCTTCTTATTGACCGGAACTGTGTCACGTGGTCACTTTCCAAAGGCTTGAAAAGTCATTTTTAGGGTTACAAGCTCAGTGGAGAGGTGTCCCTTTGAATCCACAAAGCCCTGGGTTTCATCCCCGGCATCACAGAAGCCAACAGGAAAAGAGCAATGAAGTTTTAGTTGGGAATATTGCAAGTTTGACCCAAATAGCAGCCTTGTTACATGATTCCGCTAATGGCATTCCACAGCAGCTGGTCCTCGGCTAGTAGTACACAGAAGATGGCGGGGAAGGAATGGAGACAGAGGGGGAAACATACTGACCACCTTGGGGAAGTGATTGGTGCCAGGATGGTTTCTAGAAGCGCCAGAATCACAACCCTGGCCACAAGAGAATGGTCTCTAACCTGGTGTTCCTCTGTGAGCACTTTGTAATGAACTGTTGTTAATTCCCCATTAAAGCCATTATAGAAATTGTTTGTTTAGATTAATGGGAAAGTAAAAAGAAATGGGCATTTCACTCATTTGATTAAAGCCCTTCCGGAACTTTCCATAGCTTCCGTCTTAGTCTGTTGTCTGATGGCATAATAGACGTCCGGACGACTAAATGCTAAATTACACGGGGTTGTCTGACTCACGGTTTTGGTTGCTGGGAAGTCGGAGACCGAGGAGAGGGCCTGTTTACACTGACTCAACAGGGCGGAGGGCCAGCTGTGCGGGCGATGAAGTGAGTGGAGGGCGAAAAGGAGAAAGAGAAGAGAAGGTACGAACCAAAGTTATAGACATACTCACTCCCGGAGATTGGCATCAGTTCTCCCTTAGAACTTCCCTTTAAACAGTTATTGGTATACTGGGGAGGCACATGTACTGTCGCATGTCTGTGGCAGTCAGAGGTCCACTTGTAGAAGTCATTTCTCTCCTTCCATCATGTGAGTCTCAGAGACCAATCTCAGGTAGTCAATCATGGAGGCAAGTTCCTGCTGAGTCATCTCATCATCCCATCAATCACTAGCCAATCCTGTATCTTTTCCAGGACTTATGTGTACAAATGTGCATCTACATGTGAGTATGTACATGAGTATGATGTCTAGGAAGCAAAAAGAGGGCTTCAGGTTCCCTGGAACTGAGTTTTGTAGATGGTTGTGAGCCATCAGTCATGAGAGCTGGGAACTAAACTCAGGTACTCTTTAAGAACAGCAAGTGCGGACTAGTGAGATGGCTCAGCAGTTAAGAGCACTGACTGCTCTTCTGAAGGTCCTGAGTTCAAATCCCAGCAACCACATGGTGTCTCACAACCATAGTGAGATCTGATGCTCTCTTCTGGTATGTCTAAATACAGCTACAGTATACTTACATATAATAAATAATAAATCTTTGGGCCAGAGAGAGCAGAAGTCAATTCCCAGCTCCCACATGATAGTTCACAACCATCTGTACAGCTACAGTGTACTCCTATACATAAAATAAATAAATAAATCTTTGGAAAAAAAAAAAAAAAGAACAGCATGTGCTCTTAACCTCCAAGTCATCTCTCTAACACCAAGGCTCTATATCTCAAAGTCGTTATAGTGGAAATTACATTTTGTTATGAGTTTGGGAAGGGACATTCAAATTATAACAGTTTGTAAAATAACCTGCACAATCCTTGCTGCGGCCTTTATATAGCCTCGGGTCTCTTTAATCTTAGTTGTCTGTCCGTCTGTCTGCCTCCGGGCCCTTGCACATGACCTATTTCCTTACTCTTCCCTGTTTTGACTCTTGCACTCTCTGTTCATTCCTCAACATAAAGATGAAGCTTTCTCTGACCTCTCAAGTTAGTTTAAACCCTAAATATGTTTACCTTTTCTTCAGCATTCACCTAAAAAATTATTTCACAATATATTGCTCAAGTCTCCTTAGCCTTCTAGAATGTCTGTGAAGGTGTAAATATTCCTGAACTATACAGCCCCAGCTCGGCCCCTGCTGTATAGTTCACATACTTACTAAATAAATGAAAATTTACAGGCATGCAGAGGTTTCTTTCTTTCTTTCTTTCTTTCTTTCTTTCTTTCTTTTTGTTTTTCTTGCTTATAATATTTGTTAATGCTTCTCAAAATATAGTCTTCAAGCTGAGCAACGACTCATCTTTAGTCTGCAGCAAGATGGGCACAGGAGCTGAGAGAGTGCTTGAACGTCTGCGGCAATCAGTAAAGTGTTGGTTTGCCGGGACTTGGAGGACTTTGACGCTGAAAATGAAGTTAGTCCTGCATCACAGCGCGAACAGTGTTGCTGTGGACGAAACATTGCAAACCATCATTGTGCTAATATGCACTTCTCGCCCTTCTCCTCCTTGCCCTCGCCTTCTGCCTTGTTAAGCACAGTCTGGCTCCAGTAAACACCAGGTAAATATCTGTTATTGTTACTACTTACAACATACTTAGGAGAACAAGTTTATACAGAGTAAGGCAGAAAAAGGAGGGGAAGGAGGAAGAGAAGAAGAGGAGGAGGAGGAGGAGAAAGAGGGGAAATAGACCTGTGAGATGGCTTCACACAGGTTAAGGGTTAAGGGACTTGCCACCAAGTCTGATATCCTGAGGTTCAGTCCCCAGAACCCACATGGCAGAAGGAGAGAACTGACTCCCACAAGCTGTCCTTGGACCTCCAGAGTCATTCAGTGGGACATGGGTGCCCCACCCCATACACACACATGCACATGATTAATATAAAATGCAGAGTTTATAAACGGGGCTCTCCGTGCACCTCGGTGACTGAGCCCGTGTTTCTCGGTATCTAATTCCCAACATTTAAAAGAACCGGTGACAAAAGGATCCGTCACTAAGAGAGGGTTGTGATAACAGGAACCACTTGGACAGGACAGCAACAGAGACGGACATCGAGCCTGATCTGAGAGCCCACGGACAACTGCATCCAGGAGTCAGTGCATACGCTGAGGAAGCACTGTAGGTGGGAGGGGCTAGTTGTCAAATTAGAGTCTCCCAAAGGCAAAGGATCAAGGCGCTCAACCATAGGACTAACCTTGGCTCCACGGTGAGAGCCCTCCAGTCTTGGTCCATTGTGTGCTGTAGCAACAGAATCCACCCAGACTGGGCAGTAGTAAAGGCAAGAAATGTATTTCTTGTGGTTTTGGGGGCTGAGAAGTACAATATCAGGGTGTTGGCACCTGTTAGGGGACTTTCTTGGCTGTATCATTCCTTGGCAAAAAAAAAAAAGAAGAAGAAGAAGAAGAAGAAGAGGAAGAGAAAAGGATAAGGACAGGGAAGAAGGAAGAGAATGAGGAATGGGGGAGGGAGAAGTATAAAAGAAGGAAGAGGAGAAGGGGAAGAGAGGAGGTGGGGGAAGAGAGGAAGAAGGCAGAGAAGGGGAGGAGGGAGGAGAAGGAGAGGAGGAGGGGGAGCAAAGGAGGAGGGAGAAGGAGAGGAGGAGGGGGAGCAAAGGAGAAGAGAGTACAATAACTAGGAGAGAGAATACTATAACTAGTGACTCACTCACAAGGTCTTAGGAATAAACAGGTTTAAAAGTGCCCCCCTCTCAACGCTGTATTGCTCCATTGTGAAACTTTGACTAGGGGAAGCATTCAAATATTTTTTCTGACAGATGAAGGTAGGAAGTGATTGAAAGATACTGAGCAGGTGGGGGAGGGAGCGGGTAGCCTTGCTAGCAGGCTCTTCTCCGAGCTCCCAGCTCCCCTCACCTTCCGTGCTAACAGTGGAAGAACTCTGGGGTAGCCACCGAGAGGCCAGCGGATGGGCAGCGGCCAGCGTGGCAGAATCAGTCCAGCGCGTACACATCCAACGCGTTCCGAATGCAGAAGCGGTAAAGATGCAGTGACCAAGGCCTGAGTGCTCCCCCGGAGCACGGCAGTGTTAGGATGGCGGTGAGTGTGGCGTGTGCACGTAGGAAATGAGTGGAACCCAAAGGCCAGAAAGACTGCTCCAGGCGGGAAAGCCTCGCGGTGTGGCTCTGTGGCTCGAGCGAGGGGAAGTGGTGTAGGTGAGAAAAGGTGGATGGGCCCCTCTGGAGCCTGCAGGAAGGGAAGGTTTCCAGCAGCGCAGCTGGAAGGAAGGCCAGTGACGAGAGAGGACAGACCTTAGGATGGAAAGAAGCAGATGCTTGGGGGACAGAAGCGGAACCGAACCGGGCTAGCTGGCGGCGGCCACGGGGCTCCGTGACTGGCCAGGTGATGCATGGATAGGAAGCGATGAGAGAGTCACTCAAAAGAGGAAGGTGACGAGGAGCTTATTCTCCAGCCTGTGGACCCAGAGGCCTTTGGGGATGTAAACGTAGAAGAGCGGAACAGGAACAGTATTCACCGGTCTCCAGCCCCGAGGAGCAGCCAGGGTGTGAGGCTCTGAGAGACTGCTCTTCAGCTCTGGGTCCTGAAGGAGACACTGAGTGTTTGGGAGAATCATGTGAAGAGGCAAGAATAAGACAAGGAGAACCAGGCAGAAGCTAGACCAGGCTAGACCAGGAGGCTAGGAATGGGAAGCAACTCAGGGGGGACTCACACAGGAGGGCTGGAGAGATGGCTCAGTGGGTAAGAGCACTGACTGCTCTTCCGGAGGTCCTGAGTTCAAATCCCAGCAACCACGTGGTGCCTCACAACTATCTGTAATGGGATTGGATGCCCTCTTCTGGAGTGTCTGAAGACAGCTTCAGTGTATTTAATAGATAGATAGATAGATAGATAGATAGATAGATAGATAGATAGATAGATAGACAGATAGATTTAAAAGAAGAAGAGGGTGGAAATGGGGGGTGGGCAGGCAAAAACAAAGGAACACAGGCTTGAGAGGAGAAAAGCCATGACTGGGGAGAGGTGAGAATCGAGGCTCGAGAGAATCGAGGCTCGAGCCTCGGGAAGTTGGACCTGCTATGACCAGCTGTGGATGTAGTTAGTTGGTAGATGTTTGCTCTGCTCAGTCCCCAGCACCCCAAAATAATGCCAGCGCTTAGGAAGTATAAATGGGAAGATCAGAGATTCACGCCATCCCAGGACCTATGATGATCTTGTCTAAAATAAAACAGAATACAAACTGGTCGTCCCGGAATACAAAGCCAGCTCCTGCTCCATGAGGTGTCTGAGGCCAGCCTGGGCTACATGAAACACTATCTCAAAAATAAATAGACAAATAATAAATAAATAATAAGAGTGTGTTTGTCATCCTAGTGCCAGAAGGGTGCCTGGAGTTTCTAAAACCAGCTGAGATTAGGTAGTGAGCTACAGACCTGTCTGAGGAAAGAGAGTCTGAGAGAATGACGGACAAGTGTGGGGGAGGGGGACACAAAGATGTTCTTGGGTTTTTGTTTTGTTTTGTTGTTTTTGTTTTGTTGTTGTTTGTTTTTTGAGACAGGGTTTCTCTGTGTAGCCCTAGCTGTCCTGGAACTCACTCTGTAGTCCAGGCTGGCCTTGAACTCAGAAATCCCTCTGCCTCTGCCTCCCAAGTGCTGGGATTACAGGTGTGCGCCACCACCGCCCCGCCCACAAAGATGTTCTTAATTGTGTCGCTCTTTAAAATAGAGAAAGTAATCCAGTTGGGTGAGGAGGGCCGGAGCTGTGGGATAAAGGCGAGAGGCAGCCGCAGGGAGGGCACGGGACAATGAATGGAGCTGCGAAGGCATGCTCGGAGGAAGTGGCTCTCTCAGCCTTGGAGGGAGGGACAGTAGTAGGCTGGCCATTAGAGAACCTTTCCTGAGCCAGGCACCATGCTAAGCCCCTTACTGGGGACAGGGGTGGGAGGGTAGAGATGGAACTCAGTGCCTGGTGCATGCCAGGCAAGTGTGCCTGCCACAGAGGAACTCCTTTGGCCCTGTCTCTCTTAATGCCCAACCCATAAAGTAGGTACTGTTGATATGTACATTTTTTAAAAAGATTTATTTATTTATTGTATTATGTGAGTACTCAGTACACTGTCACTTTCTTCAGACACACCAGAAGAGGGAATCAGATCCAGTTACAGATGGTTGTGAGCCACCATGTGGTTGCTGGGAATTGAACTCATGACCTCTGCAAGCAAGGTCTCTCAAACCTGGAGCTTGCCAGTTTGGCTAGACTGGCCTGCCAGGCAGCCCGGGATCTTCCTATCTGCCTCTGCAGAGCTGGGATCCTAGGCCACCAGGCCTGACTTTTTACATGGGTGCTGGAGATCTGGACTTAGGGCCTCTGTCTTCCTCAGCCACTGTGTTACTGACCAAGCCACCTTTCCAGCCCCACTGGGGACAGTTTTTAACTAATGTCTCCTTAATTGTCACACCAGGTAAAGAAAGGGTCCCAGGGCTGGGGAGAGGCTGTACTGGGATTTGCAGGTGAATCTGCAGGTTTGCTGACTGAGTGTGATCCGAAGTCTTGGACTCTGTGAAGGAGAGACTGGTGGCAGTGGAGAGCCTGCCTGAGAACTCGGCTGTCATTCTCAGCACCATGAGCGGAATGATGGATGAGCACCTAACAGGGCCAGACAGCAGCTGGAGTGGCCAGGGAAGCTGAAGGCCCCGTGGGACTGGTCCCGTGAGGCTCGCCAGCATTTGCCTTTCACACCCGAACCAGGCGGCATGGGAGAAGGGCTTCTGCATTGCTCATGGAGTTCCAGAACTGAGGGAAACCTCAGATTCCCTGCCAGTGGCAACGTTCATCCAAACAGCAGTCCTCTTGGGTCCTGGGAGAGTGTGGTGCCCATGAGAAGAGCATTCGTGCAGGTTGTCCCCACCCGCCCGCTAACCCATAGACAACTTTGTAATTTGTGTTTTCTTTCCTTTTTTGGTTTGGTTTTTCGAGACAGGGTCTCTCTGTGTAGCCCTGGCTGACCAGGAACTCACTCTGTAGACCAGGCTGGCCTCGAACTCAGAAATCTACCTGCCTCTGCCTCCCAAGTGCTGAGATTAAAGGCGTGCACCACCACTGCCCGGCTAGTAATTTGTGTTTTCATTTTTGACCTATCAAGTCTCTGTGGTAAGACAGCTTTTGGTCCTGCAACATTTCATCTACTCTATCATTCATTAATTCATTTCAGAAATATCCGCTGAGAGTCCATGCAGTGAGTGCCCATCCGTTGTCCTTGCTAAGCTGAGGATAAGCGCTCACGGGCTTCAGTGGTGGTGCTGAGTTCTGCATCCCCGGAACCCCCCCCCAGCACATAACGGATGCTCAGTTAATGGGTGTTGGAGGCAGATGTGCATTTACCGCGGAGGGACTTGCTCTGCCCTCCCCACGGCCCTGAGGGGGAGCTTATTGTGTGCTTTCATGGTTACAGGACTCTGCAAAATTTCAAAAGTAAATTATTTTTACTTTTCTACTCTGAATTCCCCCTTCGTTACTTTATGTATGCCAAGTGACACAGAAACAGCCTCGGGAGCTTTGGGGACCCAGCTGATGTGAGGGACACGGGAGCCTCGCATGACTGCCCTCCGAAACGGGCAGCTGGAAGAGTCAGACACAGATATGTACCCCCAACCAATGGATGCAAGCTGACGACCCCGTGACTGAATTAGGGAAGAGCCGGAAGAAGCTGAGGAGAAGGGTGACCCTATCGGAAGACCAGCAGTCTCAACTCACCTGGAACCCCGAAATTGCTCAGACACTGAGCCACCAGCCAGGCAGCATACACCAGCCGATATGAGGCTACCGGCACACATACAGCAGGGGACTGCCTGGTCTGGCCTCAGTGAGAGAAGCAGCACCTAACCCTCAAGAGACTTGAGGTCTCAAGGAGTGGGATTCTCTTGGAGATGGAGGGTGGGGTGGGAGTGGGGGCGAGGTGTGGAAAAGAGGGTGGACTGAGGGAGGGGGGATAAAAACTGGACTGTATAAAAAGATTAAATTTTAAAAAAGAATATAGAAAAGTTATTCTTGGCTATCCCAGCATGTGAATGACTCCCAGGGATATTCCTGTCATTGCCCTTAGACTCACTGGGCAAGTCACAAATGTGCAGGGTCAGGCACCGTGTCACAAACAGGCACGTCTGCGGCGGCAGGCACTGGCTGCTCACGGGCAGTACTGAAAGAACCAGCGGCACAGGCGCTGTAGGAGGGAGACAAGCTCCGACCCTTTGCCCTCAGCTCGATGACTGGATGAACCCAGGGTTTGGAAACACTTGGCCTGGACGTTTCTCTCGTGCACACACACAACAGAGTTCCAAAGCTTTCTCCTATTCCAGAGAATGCATGGAAACTTTCCAGGGAATGATACATCTTCCTAAAAGAGGCTTTCGAGAGAGCAGTTTGAGCAGCCTTTCCAAAGGGCGGGCTCATCTTCAGAGCTCACGCATCTATCAAATTGGATTTTTTTTTTTTTTTTTGAAGACCAGACGGATGAGCTAGGTGTAGTGTGGGGGTGTGCCTGATCCCAGCTGCTTGTGACACTATAAGGCAGGAGGATCTGAGCCCAGGAGTTCAAGACGTCCTTGAAAAAAATTAGTGATCATAATAATATTAATAGCAAATTTAAAATCAAAGTAAGGGGCTGGAGAGACGGCTGAGAGGTTAAGAGCCCTGTTCCTCTAGAGGACTTGGGTTTGGTTCCCAGCACCCACGCGGTGGCTCACAACTGTTAAACTCCACTTCCAGAGGATTTGACACTCTCTGCTGGCCTCCTTAGACACCGGGCACGCATGTGGTGCACAGACATACGTGAAGGCAAAAACACCCATAACATATAACATATTTTAAAATTAAAATCCAAATAAATATTGCCTATGTCAAAATCTTTGTACCAAATGCTGTTCTGGCAATATCATGCCACACCTTGGCAGTGAGTGAATTCTGGCTCTGATGACATTCATTATCCAGTCACTAGATATGCAGGGTCCTCAGCGTGAAACTCGACTGGGAGTAAAGCATTACTCACAAGGCGGTAGGTGCCCTTGTACGGAGAGCTTTCAACATCTCTCTGTGTCGGTGGGGCGGGCGTAAATGGGAGCTGACAATTCCTGACAGGAGCACAGGCGGAGCAGCTGATGAACAAGCAGAGGCACTTGGGTGGAGCGCCTTCCTCGCGGGGGATGAGGTGAGCCTGGGAAGACTTCTTGGAAAGGCTGAGTCAACCTCTTGGCCCGGAGGCTGTTACCCTGGGTAGGAGGCTGATCTGGAACAAAGGTTCCCAGAGCTGGCTCAGCATCAGAATCTCCTGAGGAGCCCCAGACTCCCAGGCCCACCCTGACCCACTGACTCCGAGTTGACTCGAGAGTCAGCCTGTCTATTTCACTGGTGAGCCTTCTTTGCGGGAGGCGGGGGTGGGGGTCGGGTGGGGGCGGTGTCTCACGGAGTAACTCGGGGTGGCCCAGAATTTCCTCCATTGTTACCACTGGTCTTGAACTGATGATTCTCTTACTTCCAGCTCCCAAGCGCTGGGATTGCAGAGGTGAGAGCTGCTACTGGCTAGCTTGCTCCAGGGATCGCTTTGGGACTCCTGGGATCACAGGTCCACTTCTGCCCAAGATTTATGTCGGTGCTCGGAACCGGAACTCCAATCCTCATGCTTACCTGGCAGCAAGCACGGATGGTTTTAAAGAGAACAATTCAGCTGGGTGGTGGTGGCACACGCCTGTGATCCCAGGATTTGGGAGGCAGAGGCAGGTGGATTTCTGAGTTCGAGGCCAGCCTGGTCTACAGAGGAGTTCCAGGACAGCCAGGGCTATACAGAGAAACCCTGTCTCGAAAAAACAAAAACAAAAAACAAAAACAAAAACAAAAAAAGCACAATTCAGTGTGGCTTTAAGTATTTGACAGATTTATTAAAATTATTCTAGCATTTTAGACCATTTCCATACAGCAGAAAGAAACCTGCACACAGGAGGAGTCACTTTCCACCCCCATCCCCCACCCTGGGACCATCCATTCTCTCTTCCCTTTTTTCTTTTTGGTGTATGTGTATGTGGGAGGGGGAGCTGGAGACCAAAGCCAGGCCCTCGGGCACAGGCACTCCACCCCTGAACTGTACTCTAGTGGCCGCCTGCCCTCCCCCCACACTTAAACACCTTCTGTGCATATAGTTGCCTGTTGGGCATATGTCACATAAATGGAACTATACAGTAGGAGACCATCACACCCAGCTTCTTTCCCTGAGTGTATTTTATTTGGGGGGGGAGGTTCTTTTTTCTTTTTTCTTTTTTCTTCCCCCCCCCAGACAAAGTTTCTCTGTTTATTCCTGGCTGTCCTGGAACTCACTCTGTATACCAGGCTGGCCTTGAACTCAGAAATCCGCCTGCCTCTGCCTCCCAAGTGCTGGGATTACAGGCGTGCGCCACCACCACCCGGCCGCCCCTGAGTATATTTTAAAGGCTGGTTCACTGTGTGCAGTGTCTGGTAACTCCTGGTTTAATTTTCTGAAGAACAGCCAAACTATTTGCTCTTTTAAAACAATTTATTTTTATTATATATATATATATATATATATATATATATATATATATAATAAAAATATTATATAATATATATATATATATATATATATATATATATATATATATATAAAGTGTGTTGTGTGCAAGCATGCCTAGGTACCATGGGTGTGCCTTGTGCTGGCAGAGGCAGAAGAGAACATGGGACCCCTGGCCCTAGGATTAAGGTTACCAGGGCACTGTAGGTGCTGGGAACTCATCCCAGGTCTCTTGGAGGGCACATGTCCTAGAGGGCTTGTGGCCGTGCTGTCACACTGTAGGAGAGCGAGTCTTTGAGACCAGGAGTAAACGCAGGACTTGCTGTGTCAGTCCTGTTCAAACCCTTAGTTGTCAGAGCTGCTTGCTCTTCACAGGCATCTGAAGAGTTAATTATTTATTGATTAGATCAGTGATTCTTTTCCACCCCCAGGGTGTGCCAGGATCTTTTCTGGATGCTTAAGATGCATCCATTAGGAAAAAAAAATAGAAATTTCTGTCCCCTTGATTTTACTTTTCTTTTTTCCCAAGACAGGGTCTCTCTGTGTAGCCTTGGCTGTCCTGGAACTCACTCTGTAGACCAGGCTGACCTCAAACTCAGAAATCTGCCTGCCTCTGCCTCCCAAGGGCTGGGATTACAGGCGTGCGCCACCACACCTGGTACAGCGAGTGCTCTTACTTGCTGAGCCGTCTCTCCAGGCCCTGGCTTTACATTTTAACAGGGGAATATGATGCTGCAGGTTAATTATATTCTGTGTTAGAAGATGGTTAGTGCTGTGCACAGAAGTACCATGTAGTACCTCACTGAGACTTCCACTGAGTATCACCAAAAACGACACTGTGGTCTAACCAGCTTCGATGAAGTTCTGCCTCCTTCCCTTCCTGTCCACTGGTATTGATCCAGAGAACATTTCCTAGCAGACTTCTGCACTAAATCAGCAACTGCTTCTCCGTGAACACAACAGGTACCAGCGGGGCTCCAAGACAGCTGAGGCTGAGGTGGGACTCGGATTTAGGTCATCTATGGTCCAACTAGTCGGGAGGACCATCAAGGGCAAGAAACAAAGCTCTGACAGTCCCTGGCACAAGGTAGCAGTGAGACCCTTAAATTCTGGTCAATGGTGAACTGGGATAGTGGTCTGGTGGAAGGGAATGCACTAGAAGGTGTGACATATCAGGTGTCTGAGATTGTGAAGGAAAAAACACAAGCCTGTTGCACTTGGGAGGCTTTTGGTAGGGATAACTATCACTCTAAAAGTAATAAAGTATTGAAAAAGAATAATCGGCAATTAAGAACTTGGTGTCCAAGACAAAGGACCTCCTTGGGAACACATGAAGAGACTCTTATTTCTTGCATCTGGAAGAAAAGGGAAGCTAGGGCCAGGTACAGACTCAGAGATTTAATCCTCAGGGCAACGGAGGCTACACCTTACAGTGGACATGTCCGCCTTTTCTCACCGTGCCAGGAAGGATGGCAGAAATTCAGAGCATGCTTACCGCAAGTGTCACAAGATTTTGAAAAGAGAACCGGGTTCTGCCGGGAGGAGCTGTCAAGCAGAGGTGCCCTCTGCTACAAGAACACCCAGCTTCAAGGCGCACACAGCAGCCATCGAGGGCACCTACACAGACAAGAGACACTCTTTATTGGTAGGACTCCATCCGAGGGCAGATCCTGTCTGGTGTGGAGAGCAAGGTAAAGATGTGGAGGGCTGTTGTCATCCGTGGGTACCGTCTCGTGCGCCCATAAGTACAATCGCTTGGAGAAGTGCCACGACAGTATGCCTGTGGTCGTGTTTCCATTTTTCGGGGCTTGGCAGATCAATGATATCATCACCATGGGCGAGGGCAGGCCCCTATAGGACAGTGCGCTTCAATGTGTTCAAGACTATGAAGGTCGCTGGCACCAGGAAGCGGCTTCCAGAGCTCTGAGAGGATGCTAGCTAACTCCACAGAACACAGGCCAACTTCCCAGAATGCGATGCAGTTAACACACACACACACACACACACACACACACACACACACACCAAAGTAGAAGGAACTATGCCAAGACCAGGGACCTGGTGGAGAAAGAATGGGCCTCTGTTGGAAACTCTAAAGGCCAGTTTATGTTTAGACAACATGGTGTTGATGTGGGCGTCTGTCGGGTATGAGTAGGCTTGAATGTACTTGGCACTGGGCATGGGAGAGTGGACGGTGACTCGGCACAAAATCGCTGACAGTGGATGCCTGGGGAACCCCAAAATAAACAGTGGTGTAATAAGTTATATAAGTATTCTTGTCAGAACGACACTTTCTATATAAATGACCTTGAGATTGGAGGCCTTGAGCCCGCTGTGTCTGTCTTCGCCAGCCTGCCTGTCTGTAGGCCTGTGTGTGTACATCTGCGTGGCCTGTGTGCCAGCCCGTGTGTGTGCCTGTGCCTGCCTGTGCACAGTCTGCATGAGTCAGCATATGCGGAAGTGCATAACTGTGCCTGCCTGCCTAGCAGTCCACTCACTGGAGAAAAAACGTGTCAGCTGACTGGGCCCCTCACGGTCTCCTCAGGCTCCTAGCCTCCCGGGGTCCTCTTCCTTTCCTGTCATCTGAGTGTGGACCTCAGCCTCAGGAGCGTTTCAGTGGACTTACCCAAAGATTCTGTAACCCTAGATTACTTTGAGCCTGTGGAATCTACCTACCCCTCTCAAGTAAGGACCAGTACTCTCCTCTTGATTAAAGATGACCCCTCTGGGCTGGAGAGATGGCTCAGTGGTTAAGAGCACTGACTGCTCTTCCAGAGGTCCTGAGTTCAAATCTCAGCAACCACATGGTGGCTCACAACTATTTGTAGTGGAATCCAATGTCCTCTTCTGGTGTGTCTGAAGACAGCAGCAGTGCACTCCTCACATATGTGAAATAAATACATCTTTAAAAAAATCACCCCCCCTACATGACACTGTGAACAGTCACAGAATAATCATAACCTCAAGATCAATATCTTGGCTGGGCGGTGGTGGCGCACGCCTGTAATCCCAGCACTCTGGGAGTCAGAGGCAGGCGGATTTCTGAGTTCGAGTCCAGCCTGGTCTACAGAGTGAGTTCCAGGACAGCCAGGGCTATACAGAGAAACCCTGTCTCGAAAAAAATCAAAAAAAAAAAAGATCAGTATCTTGGACAAAGTAACAACATACGCCAACCAGAGGCAAGCAAGGGCCTGACAAGGGAGGAAGGGACGGACGCCCATGGGCTCAGCGGCAGGGCTGATCACTCCATACCTGGAGCTGCTGGGAGAACACGCACAGGACAACGTCTAAAGGCCTGAGATCAACAGGAACCAGGGCAAAAATGGGAAAGGGAAGCCAGTGCTGTCCATTGTGTCCCATCTCAGGACAGCAGTGAACGTGCTAAGAAGGTTCTTAGACGTCTGAAGACATGTCCGGTCCACATCAGAGGTGGAAATGTGAGGATCCCCATGGTAGACAATGGAAGAAGAGACCAAAAGGCTCAGAAAGGTGGGTCTGTTAGAATCAACGCAGTATGTGCAGCAGGCAAGCCTGCCAGATGATGCTGTCCTAAGGCAGATCCAGAGGATACCCCAGGCAGTTAGAGATGCTGATGAGGGAGGGAGAGAGAAGGTGCCAGTATCACCCAAAGTCCATAGCCAGGCTATAAGTAGAGATGCCACCACTGGACAGGGTTCACAGATAACAGTGGGGTGTGATGAGGACCAGAACAATAGCGAACAGCTGAGACACGAAACTCTCAGAAACCAGGTGGATGCGATTATCATAATGAGCATCGAGGAAGAAGGGGCAGCCAGGGGACCCTGACCCTCAGAGAGTTGTGTGCAGATAGCAGAGCATGGACAGGATTAATTGGGCAAAGAAGTTCTGCTCAGTCAGTATGAGGAAATGAGATCCAGAATAGACGTCCAGGAAGCCAAGAGCTGACATCACAATGAGCAGTTAATCTCTCTTCCAAAGTTAAGCTCTGCCAGGTTTTGTAATAAGAACTAGTTTTTCAGACCTAGAGCCTGTGGGTAAAGAGAGGTCTGGTCCCCATCAGGAAGTACCCAGTGACACCATGGTGATGATGGCAGGGGACAGGTCCCAAGTCATCCCTAATGGAAACTATGGCCCTTTGTTTGGTAATGAGAGAGAGAGAGAGAGAGAGAGAGAGAGAGAGAGAGAGAGAGAGAGATCCTCCTAGGACTCTTGGATGTGGGATCTTTACTGAAACCCAAGACTAAAATCATCATGAGAACCCCCCTTCTCTGAACTCAGAACATAATCATTTCCCTGATGTTAAATATATAATTAAAAATGGATATGGGGCCAGTGAGGTGGTTCAGAGGGTAAAGGTATTTGCCACCGATATGGTCAGCCTGGGTTCCATTCCAGGGCTGGGTGGTGGAAGGGGAAAGGGGGAAACCAAGTCCTAGGAGTGATCATCCTTCCTCCACACATGCCCCATGGCCTATGCACATCAGCATGTGAGCATGCGCACGAATGCACGCACATGTATGCATGTACAGGCATGCTCGTGTGCACACACATATACACACATACACATGCACACACAGCTATGCCTTTTTTGCTTCTTTCCTTCTTTTCCTTCCTTCCTTCCTTCCTTTCTTTTTTTGCTTTTTGCATAGACCAAGTCTTGATTTTTATTATTCAAAAAAGTTGCATATTTATTTTGCTTTCTGACTCGGTGCTTGCGCCTTCAACACTTTTACAGCGATTTTCTCCTCAGCAAGGAAAGCCCGCCCGCTTGATCCTGCCACGGACACACTTGGCACACATGGAGCCGCCGTAGGCCCTGCAGACCTGCTTCTTTGTCTTAGACAAGCTCATAGGGAATTTGGGTCTCACAGCGCGAACCCCTGAACCCCTCGCAGTCTGCCTGGGCATGCGCCACATGTAGATTTAGGTGCTTTCCCAACCTTCTTGGTGTAAAGGTAAACAATCCTGTTGCCAGGAGTTCGAGACAGCCTAGCTTTGTTAGAGGCTGTATTATAGGAAAGCCTACAATGGTACGCCAAACGCTGGACCATCCTGAGTGCCGCTTCCGAAAACGCTCCGCTCGTTTGAGGAGTTGAGGACCCGCCCTGAAGGCACCTCTCCCTGGTCCCTCACCTTTAACCCCACTACAGCGCCATCCCGAGGGCATCCCGCCCGCCTAACTCCTCTGATGGCTACGGATCATAAACAGTAAAAACACAGCTCAGAAGCAGGCCACCCTACCTCCTATGCCTAGCTTTCTTAGCTACGATGATGTGAAGGCCAAGTGGAAGAGCCCAAAGCACTCCTTCCCACGGGTGCCGAGGCAGCAAATCAAAAGCCGTAGCGCACTCCCCGGAAGGACTGCAATTCATAACCTGTAATTATAAAAAGTAATTGAGAAAGACCTCTGGGATGCAGGTTGGTGGTCCTCATCACGTCTCCATTTAATCATCAATCTGAACCTTTCCAAAGTCAGACCCAGAGGATGACGACGGAGCCCCGTGGTCGAACGAGAAGTAGCACCACAAAGGCGGCTGTGCCTGGCGTGCTATCTTCGCTGTAGCGAATACAAATATCCTCTCAGGAGTGAGCATGTGGCCTCCGGAGCCGACGGTGCGTGCTCGTCCATCAGAACAGCTGATCCACTGGGGACACAGCTTCACACATTTACGATCTTGGCCCAGGCTTATGTTAACGTCCTTGCTCTTGGCGTGCTACAGCCCCGAGAGACTTGGACTGGCTGGATACTGATGACATCATGCTCATCGGACCTTCTGAACAAGAAGAGACTAGTGATTTTGAGGCTTCTGGAATGCGTGCATTCTGGAAAGTGGGGGAAAAAATATCTCTGTGAAGAATTAGAGGTTAGGGGTGGAGGAGGGAGGCTCAGCAAAAGAGAGCACGTGCTGCTCTTACAGAGGGCCTGAGTTCAGTTCCCGTCACCCACGTCAGCTGTCTCACAACTGCGCTTATCTGAATGCAGCCACATAATTAACAATAAATCAATCTTTGGGGCCAGGGAAATGGCTCAGTGGCTAGAGCACTGGCTGCCCTGGCAAAGGACCTGGGTTTGGTCCCCAGCATCCACATGGTGGCTCACAACCACCTGTAAGTCCAGTTATTGGGGATCTGAGCCCTCTTCTGTGTTTTTGTTTTGTTTTGTTTTGTTTTTGTTTTTTTCTTTTTCTTTTTCTTTTTCTTTTTCTTTTTTTTTTTTCAAGACAGGGTTTTTCTGTGTAGCCCTGGCTGTCCTGGAACTCACTCTGTAGACCAGGCAGGCCTCGAACTCAGAAATCTGCCTGCCTCTGCCTCCCAAGTGCTGGGATTACAAGCGTGTGCCACCACCACCCTGCCTGAGCCCTCTTCTGAATGCACAAGGCACACAATCATACTCGTAGGGAAAACACCCATACACACCAAATAAAAACAAATTGTTAAAAAGCACCAGAGATCTACTACATCTGTATCATCTTATGGGTTCAGTGGTCTAGGACACATGGTGACAACCCTCTAAAGTGAAAAACACATTTTTGGATCTTGCAGTTATTGTCCCAAAGAAGGAATCCCAACACATAACATGCCCCTTAGATTTCTAGAAACAGCATATTCCAAACCTGGGGCTATCAGTTTGTGCAAGGTAACTTGAAATCCTGCCAGTACACAATAGGACCAGGCACAGGAAAAAGGTTCCGCCACACAGCCAGGCTGCAGGGCAAACATCTCTGATGCCTGGGCCACATGATCTGGTGACCTGTATATGATCTGGTGATCTGTATATGATCTGGTGACCTGTATATGATCTGGTGATCTGTACATGATCTGGTGATCTGTATGTATGGTAGTAGAGACATCAGTGTTCAGAAAAGATAGCCTGCCGATTGGTGGTGGCACATGCCTTTAATCCCAGCACCTGGGAGGCAGAGGCAGGCAGATTTCTGAGTTCGAGGCCAGCCTGGTCTACAGAGTGAGTTCCAGGACAGCCAGGGCTATACAGAGAAACCCTGTCTGGAAAAGACAGAAACCCTCTGGAAAAAAAAAATCTTAAAAAAAAAAAAAAAGAAAAAAAAGATTTATGACAGTTTCCAAGAGAAGGTCACAGTGCAGAGTCGTAGCATTCTAAAGTGAGGCCCCGGCAGTTGTGCAACTAAATGTCTTTCTAGAAAATCTCAGGATGCTATTGGAGCCTGATAGAGACAGAGCATGAATGGTAGGGCAAGCGAGCCACCAGGCAGAGTGACTCACCAGCAGCTGGCTCCGTCCGGGCTCTGGAGTGTTGAGGTCACACGGGCCCTGCAGCAAATCCATTGAAGGATGGAGTAGCTCATCCCGGATTGACCACAAGCCAGGATGAAGGACACCAGAGGTCTGCATGGTCCTCTGTACCACCGCGTGTCACCACTGCCCCAGGCTCTTCCCTAGCCTCCACATGGCTCCTCGCACACCCCTGGGTAATTGTTTTTAACTTGAACTAGCCGGGTGGTGGTGACACACGCCTTTAATCCCAGCACTTGGGAGGCAGAGGCAGGAGGATTTCTGAGTTGGAGGCCAGCCTGGTCTACAGAGTGAGTTCCAGGACAGCCAGGGCTATACAGAAAAACCCTGTCTCGAAAAAACAAAGAAACAAACAGAAAACCCAAACAACAACAACAAAACTTGAACATAGATTTGGTTCCTGGATAGCTTAATAAGTAAGTGCAAGCTGAAAATGGATTGTTGTTCTTCTACGACGTCCTTCAAGGGTGACTTAGAAAGAGGCTGGTGAGCCACAGATCCCGCTGGTGTGCGTTCAGACCCTCAGGCAGAGAGAGCTTGTCTTCCAGTTTGTGCTGGTGGGGAAAGTGGCTTTGGCTTATTTTGGAGTGCTGGGTGTTTTCGATCACTAACTGCCTTGAAAGGGAACAGTTTTGGAGAACAGGACAAAATGTATGACAGAGGTCCTTGGGTGGACATATGGGGACAGGAATGCAGTACAAAGGTCATGGTGGCTTTTAACACCTGCAAAAGAGCACTAACAACCAGCTTGCAAAGATGGCTCAGCCAGAGTCACCTAGAGCACCTCTGACACTGGCTGCTTCACTGCTGGCTACAGGAGCATTTCTCCTATGGCAGGAGAGATGGAGGCTGTGTGGGGGCTACTCCCACCCGCCAGCCACAGAGGCTAACCCTGAGTGCTTCCTCTAGCACCATGCCTTTCGAAGACCAACCAGCCACTGAGCTAATTTTCACAGGAGACAGTCGTTTTTGGGAATGACTATCTAATGATTAGAGTGTTCCACTCGCCAGCAGCGGATCCCATAAAACACCACTGCTCTGGACAGCTTTCTTTTTTACTTTTTAGATAGAATCTCTTTATTTGTTCATCTCTGTCCTGGAACTCTCTTATGAAACCCAGGCTGGCCTAGAACTCACAGAAATCCTCCTGTCTCTGCTGTTAATAAAGGCATGTGCCACCATGCCCAGCAACCTTTGTAACTAAAAACAACGCAGGGAGGAAAGGGTTTACTTGTGTATATACATCCCTTTTAAGAATGGTAATGGTTTTCTCAGTTTGGAAACCAAGAGGTAGCAACAAGAATGACTTTCTTAGTATCACCTTCAGTCATCTACTTGGGGGAATTTGTGTTTTGTGCCTGAAACTCTGGGCTCTACAAGGTTAAAGGTCCTGTTCATAAGAGGAAAAATACTTCCACCAGAGATGGCAGGAAAAGTCTCACTGAGCAATAAGGCGCGGATGCTACTTGGGCCCTCCAGGGTATTTTATCAAGCAGGAACAGAGGACAAATGGAGTCAGTATTTTGACAGGTATGTCAGACATTTTGCTACTGTGACAAACACCTTAGAACTCACTGTAAAAGCAGCAGTGATTCACTTTGGCTCACGGTTTTGGATGGCTCAGTCTATGGTCACTAGGTGTCATGTTGCTGTGAAGAGACATCATGATGAGAGGAGCTATTATAAGAGAAAGCATTTTATTGGGGGCTTGCTTACAGTTTCAGAGATTTTATCCATTGGCATCATGGTTGGGAGCACAGCAGTGTACAGGCAGGTGCTGGAGTTGAGCGCTGAGTAGTTGAGAGCTACATCCTGATGCAGAAGAGAGACTCTGGGCTTGCCGTGGGCCCAGTGACACACTTCCCCCAACAAGGCCACATCTCTGACTCCTAATCCTTTCAGATAGTACTACTCCCTGGTGACTAAGCATTCAAATTCAAGAGCCTAAGGGGGCCACGCATTATTCAAACACCACACTTGGTTTTACATTTCTGGGTCTGTTCTGAGGCCGACCGCTATGGCGGAGATGGACTAGCGGAGGGCAGAGTGGAGCCAAGCTGCTCATCTCACAATGGCTGGAGAACAAAGTGGTTAGTGCTAGGTGCAAATGTCTTTCTAAGCCTTGTCCCTGTGACCCACTTCTTCCAAACAGACCTTACCTTTCACAATTCTATCACCTCCCATGCACACTCTGTCTCTCCTCATGGCTCAGTCCATTCACACAGCCAGAACTTCCCCCGAAGTCCCACCCTGGAATCCCACTTGTGTCAGGGAGCAAGCTTTCAACACATCAGCCCTTGGGGACACTTTATAACCAAACTGTAAGAGCAGAAGTAATGGACCAATCGATCGACAAGAGAGTACAGCTGTCGCACTGGGGACAGGGGACACCATGTTTGACAATTGGGTTATCTACTTGGGTGACTCTTGATGCTGTGGCCCGAGAAGGGTGTGGCGACCAGGGGACAGACCCTCAGAGGTGACGGTTCATCCAGAGCTCACCAGGTAAGCCGTCTAGAGCACCAGACTGAACGCTAATCGCAGCCCTGAGACTAGCAGCTGTGCGCGGCTGCTGTCTCCCCTCCTAACCTTCTTGATGGACGTTTCTCCTGGGAAAGAAGTCTCTGAAGTCTGAAGGAGCTGCTCCCTGAGCTCCCGAGGAGTGCATCTAAGCAGCCCAGCGGACAGATTACAGCAGATTCTGGGTTGAGGCACACGGCCGGCCGGCCGCCAGCAGCTTCCGGGAGTCTGCTAGTCCATCCTCAACAGGGTTGGGCCATCGTCCTCTCTGAAGGCTGCTCTCAGCTCCCCAACTCCCGACTGAATCAGAGGCAGGGGAGTCAGACCTCCCCGACCTAACTCAGGTTGTCCCTGCCAGTATCAGGTGTATGTGTGGTGTTGATCTGCAACTTCACGGAGATGCCATCACAGTCTAGTTCTGCCTTTTCTTCCCTGAACAGACCTTGACCCTGGGGACATTCTGGGGCAAACATCCTCCATCTGAGAGCCTTCTCGAGGAGCTTTACCTACACAGGTCGAGGAAAAGCATCCCAGGGAAAGGGCAGCTGTTCTCTGCCCCGAGGCAGGAGTGTCCTCCTGAGCATGGAAAGCCAGGGTGACTGCGCTACAGCGCAGCAGGAAGTTAGATCGCGGCGATGACAGGGAACAAAGCCACGGAGAGCCTGGAGGGCCATTGGTGGAGGTGGCTTTCCATCCTCAGAGGGCAAAGATAAGACAATGGAACTGAGAACACCATAGAAGCAGCCTGGAGAGATGATTCAGCGGGCAAAGCACTTGCTATATCAACATGATCTAGCAGTATACACCTGTAGTTCCAGCAATCCTACAGTACAGTGGGAAGCAGAGACAGGAGGATACCCAGAAGTATATACAGTAGAGAACAAGAGAGCCTGTCTCAAACACAGTAAAAGGCCAGGGCTGACAACCGAGGTTAATGTCTGATCTCCATGTACACTGTGCTACGAGTACGTCCACACAGACACACGTGTGTGCACACACGTAACAACCAAACTCATACACACAAATATCATAGGTATCATAGACCCATTCTTGCCGCCATTTTGAGAAACACCCATGACTAAAATAAATAAAAGTGGTCATGGGTAGAACAAGGATGGTCAGAAAGGTGGTCGGTTAGTTCAGTGGTCGGAGTGGCGTAGCTAGTGGCTCACCCAGAGGTGATGGGATGAAGATGATAAATGATAGCCTGAGTCTGGGTATATCTGCAGGTAAAGGTAGCTGATGATTCTCTGATAGACTAAGAGTAGAATGTGGTGGGATGCAGGGAGTTGAGTATTTTTTTGTTTTGCTCTAAGGTTTTTGTTCAGATGGGAATTCTGAGGGCAGGACCTTACTTTGATTTCATTGGGGTGGCCATAGTTTTTTGGTTGGTGTGAACTGAATCCAGGATCTTGAGTACACCGAGCCCATGCTAATCTCCAGCTCCTGGGGGTTAATTGTTTAGATATTTATTAAGACGTCCACATGTGAGCTGGAGAGATAGCTCAGCAGTTGAAAGCACACACTGTAATTACTTAGGACTTCTATTCAGTTCCCAGCACCCACATCATGTGATCACAAAGGCTGGGAACCCAGACCCGGGGCTATCCTAAGCCTCTGCTCCCTGTGGGCACCCATGTTCATGTGCACATACACCTACAGAGACATACATGCGCTTAAAAATAAAAATAAACCTTTTAAAAAGACTTTCAAATAAAGATGTCAAACAGTCAGATATGGCAGTGTGGATTTCAGGGGTTGAGGGGAAAGTCTGGATAGATAAATTCTAATCATGGAGCTAGACGAGACAGACGCTGAAGGACAGGGGGAAGACCAGACTTCCCAGGTGTATCCTTAGGAAGGCAGACAGAGGGCAGCCTAGCAAAGGAGGGGACAGAGTGACACAGGAAACAGAGGAAACATGAGGGGGTCTCTAGAAGCCAAGAGGGTAAAGTTTGCCAAAGAGGAGTAAGGTGCTGGGGGTGGCGCTGTTGGAGCATGCCTATGATCCCAGCACTCAGGGAGCAGAGGCAGGCAGATTGAGTTCCTCTGAGTTCCAGGACAACCGGGTCTACATACTGTGTTCCAGGACAACCAGGGCTATGTGGAGACCTTATCTAAAAAAATAAAAAAATAAAAAAAAATTCCAACCATTCCTTCAAAGACCATGGATGACAAGGGGTAAGGATTGTTCATCTACCAGGGTCAGTCTCAGACAACATGAGTTTCACCACAGTAAAGACACAGAGCCTAGGCAGAGCAAGTTTCAAAGAGAGTACTGATCGCTCTTTTTAGATGTTCTGACGAGAAGAAAGTAGAGGCCTGGAAGGGAACGTGGAGAAGTGGTTAAGAGGGTACAGCTCACTGTGGTCTGTTTTCCGGAGGAGAAAAAAAAAATGAAGCATAAGGAATTCACCCAGGCCTACTAGCTGGGAAGCTGACAGAGCTCAGATCTTCCTGATTAGCGGCTGCCTGTCTTGCCTGCCGCCCCTCAGCTGCACCGGGTGAGAACAGAATGTTATTCTGCAAATGTAGTTAGCAACCTGATCTGGCCGTGCTCTGGTGGCTGTTTCCCAGCAACCTCTTTGTCTCCTGCTTCTCCTCGTCACTCTCAGAACCCGTGGCCCTCACATGACCCCTGTCATCGTGAAGGCTACTTATCTCTTGCAGCAGTGCTTCTGGGTTAGGAGGGAGACTGCACAGAGCCGAGGTAGAATTCCAAAAATCACAGTAATTTCAGGGTAAGAAATGAGACCGTAGGCGATTTTTTTTTTTCTTTCTGAGAGACGGAGAAAGACCTGAGGTTTTCAGACCTAAGGTTGCAGGAAAAGCTGAATAAGAGAACCTGCTATCAGACTCCCTGTATGATTATCTGTTTCAAAGAACCCCCAGAGGATGCCTTCATAATTGAAAAAATATAATTTATGAGCCACATTTCCAAGTTAGCTACTGTTGCAGGGTTTCCCTGTTCTTCCATCTAGCCCCGGCTGAGAGAAGGGCTGGCCCTTGTACACTTCCTGCTCATCAGACAGGGCTGCTGGAGAAATCACAGCGACAGAAAATTCTAGAAAACATGAAGCACAGCCTCCCATTGTCATCTCAGATGCCTGCTCACACTTTGCTAAGTTTTCTGATCTTTTCAAAACCACACATAATACATCTACATAATCGATTTATTTTAAATTAACAAGCATTGAATTCCTTGAACCTTTCAGATCTATACTGCTATTGGTTTTATTCTTTTTCTGGTTTTATTTTTGGTTTTTTTTTTAAGATTTAATTATTTATTTTATGTATGTGAATATACTGTAGCTGTACAGATACTTGTGAGCCATCATGTGGTTGCTGGGAATTGAACTCAGGACCTCTGCCCATTCCGGCCCTGCTCACTTTGGCCCTGCTCGCTCTGGCCCAAAGATTTATTTATTGTTACATGTGAGCACACTGGAGCTGTCTTCAGACACACCAGAAGAGGGCATCAGATCTCATTACGGGTGGTCATGAGCCACCCTGTGGCTGCTGGGATTTGAACTCAGGACCTTTGGAAGAGAAGCCAGTGTTCTTAACCGTTCAGCCATCTTTCCAGCCCTTATTTTTGTTCTGAGATGAGGTCTCACTATATAAATTTGGCTGGCCCAGATTAGCCTTGAACTCATGGAGATCCACTTGCCCCTGACTCTTATATTATTTGTATTAAGTTCTAGTTTATGGATTATTTAAATTCATTTGGTTAGTCCATTACTTTGGAGTGTTAGGATTTTTTTTATTCATTTTTCACTATGGTAATATGAAGTACACAGTTGTATGATTGTGGAGAGTTACATGGGAGAGAGCATGAACATGTTTAGGGTTTCTGAGATGAACTCCTAGTTATTACACAAGAATCTTGCAGTACTTCATCTCGGCAGCAGAGTTCTAGTCTGTTGGCTTCCGCTCAACCACCGAGCCCTGTTTTCACTAGACAAGGTTCATGAGCAAATGAAGAAGGAGCAAGCCTCCAGTTTTCATTCAAAGAAAAGTTAGTTTCCAAAGAAAGATATTACCTGAGAAAAGCAAGTTGAAAAAACGAGGGAGGAATGAGTGTGCTGGGAAGCGAGATAAAGCCCCTTGAGTTTGAGGCAGGGGAGTGGTGAGTTGCAGGCCAGCTGGGCTATATAGGAGGCAGAGAGGAAAGAGAGAAAACAAGGGGGCCGGGCCAGAATCTTGAACTGAACCTTTGACTTTCACAGAGCTGAGGATGGACCCAAGGTTTTATGTAAATTAGGCAAGCGCGCTACCAGGGAGCCACACTCCAGCCCTTAACACTTAGAGACCTGAAGGCGTATGTTTGTACCTAGAGGGTGCACCAGAGCTCCTAGAAGCTCCCACTTTGCTTGCCTTTGGTTAATGGTCGGGACACCCCAGATCTCTATCAACGTCTGCACTCTGTTGTCTACTAGGAAAATGACGGTACTGGACGCCGAGTCAGACCGGACGGGGCTGGAGACCAGCGGCCACAGCGGAGCACCGGTGTTCTCTACAGCGGAGCACCGGTGTTCTCTTAGGACAAAGGTACCGCATGCAGCATTGACACCAAACCTTCATCGCGCATCCTGGTCTCTTAACCAACAGGCCCCCAAACCTTGCTATTTCCTGGGCCCCTTGCTCCTATAATTCTTATGTCGTCATCACATCGCATGACCCCGTGAACCGTCATCTGTCCCTTGGGACTTCTCTGTTCATTTCACTATCAAAGCAGCTTTTTATCTGCTCTTACTCTCTTCTCTTCCTCTTGCTGCCCTGGATGAAGCTTCGTTTTGTCCCCCAGTGAGCACTGTCACTGTAACAAAGAAAACTGAGTTTGAGGCTAGCCTGGTCTGTATAGAGAAATCTTGTCTTTAAAAACAAACAGCCGGGCCGTGGTGGCGCATGCCAGCGCTTGGGAGGGAAAGGCAGGCAGATTTCTGAGTTCGAGGCCAACCTCGTCTACAGAGTGAGTTTCAGGACAGTCAGGGCTACACAGAGAAACCCTGTCTCGAAAACCACACACACACACACACACACACACACACACACACTTGAAATTTAAAAATATAGATGTTGGGTGGTGGAAGCAGTGCACACCTTTAATCCCAGCACTTGGGAGGCAGAAGCAGGTAGATCTGTGAGTTCTAGGCCAGCCTGGTCTACAGAGTGAGTTCCAGGACAGCCAGGGCTACACAGAGAAATCTGTCTTGAAACAAACAAACAAACAAACAAACAAAAACAAAGAATAGCAGCAACAACAACAAAACCCCAAAGGCATGGTTTAAGTACAGTTCACAGTTGCAGAGGCTCTGGGCCATGGCAGGCCAGACCCATTGCTGTTCTGCAGTCTCTTTGGGGTGCCAGACTTTGATGTCTGAGAATATAATGATCAAAACTGTACAGCTCATGGCAGGGAAAGTAAGAAAGGAGAAAGGGCCAGAATCCCAGAGTTCCCTTCAAAGGCATCATTTGCCAATGACCTAAAGACTTCACACCAGGCCCCAGCTTAAAAGATTTATGATTTTCCTTACTTTTACAGGACATTCAAGACCCAACCCATGGCGAGCTCTGTCCACAGCCCAGCCTTGGCCTGGCTTTTAGGTTCTGCCCCTGCCACCTTCCCTCCCATGCTTCAGACTCTTGGGTTTCCCCAGAAATGACCTCTGTGGTTGTTCTTTGTTTCCTCTGTCACCCCTCCTGGGCTTCCCTCTCTCAACCTGGTGAACGGCTCATCTGTAGGTCAGTTTGAGCCTAACGCATGGGCGGCAAGAGGCCCATGAGTTTGAAGACAGCTTGGACTAAATGGTGACTGTGTCTCAGGTACGCTAATAAAGTACAGTGCGAGCATTAACCCTCCGTAGCTTTCTGCGGGCAGAATCCGCCTCCTCTCATCTGCGTTCCATGAAGCGTTTACCTGTGTGGCTCAGGAGGCATTTATTGTAACTGGGAGCACGGAGTCTTATCCACCTTTGGACTCCTAGGGGTAGGCCTCTAGTAGGTTTTTAGAAAATAATGGATTAAGTGAAAAGAGAATGCTCAATATCTCTTATATTGTCCCAAGCAAAGATCTGCATACCCAGTGCAGACATGACCATGCGGACCTGGCTACCTTCCCTCTCCCACCATTCAGTCCTTCATCCGCTGACATCTGGCAGGAAACTGTTTTTGGAGGGGAATGGTAGCATCTCTAGTTAACTTACAAATATCCCTGGGAAGGATTAAATCTTCGAAATGTTAGTATCTCCCTAAGCACCCCCCAGAATCCTGTGCTAGAAGGGACCCCAGGTGTCAGCATTTCCATCTCTGGGAGAGCCCCGGGGAGAAGTGCCCATGTTGAATGGTCACCGGGGAGCTGAGAGGAAGCAGGTCCAGAGCTGAAGCAGGAGTGAGGGCCAGTTCTTGGTGAGGGAGGTACCAGGCAGTCTGTGAATGCAGGGACTGAGGGAGGGTTGGGTTGGGTCGCAACGTCAAAGGCAACCTCCCCCTGCTTCGCAGTTTGGTCATGTGCCTTCCCTGGGTAGAGAACTGATTCCCAAATCTTCTCTGTGCAGTGCCAGACAATCCTCCCGCAATTTTCCAACTTCAATTCACCTTTAACTTAAACATAAATACATGCCTCGTGGCATTTTTAAGAGGGGTGGGTGTTTGACAAGATGAGATGAGTGACATTAGGGTGTCACAACTCCAGACAGGTTTCACACGGCGGGATTAGCTTCCCAGTGAGTAGGAGTGTGATGAGCTAAGAAATGGCTTCCCAGTCGCTATGCCCTACGATGCTGCTTTGCAAACACACAGCCTTCCCACAGCGCTGAAAAGCTCCCCGCTCTGGGGTGAATGAACCCGGCGAAGCTGCCGCTTGGCTCCCACCCAGCTGCTTGAAAAGGCTGAAAGGCAATGTTAACAGTCATTTGATGCAACAGGCAGAGCCCAGGGACGGGACCAGCCAGGGCACTGGCGATGGGCATCCAGGGCACGGCACAAAAGCCTCCCTGGGAACTCTCCAGACGATGATGGCGCAGAGCCCTGGCCTCACGTTTCACTTTAAAAGAGGCCACCATCTAAACAGGCTGAGATACTCCTTTTGGTCTATCTGTAGCCTAAGGGTCACTTGTCCACGGATGAAACGGGGCAAGTGAACTGGCCTCACGAGCCCTCCCCCCAATCCCCACCCTCCCCACCCCGTTCCTTCCCTGGCTTGACTCCGGCTGGTGGAAGAAAGATGACTCTTTTACGTTAAAAGACAATCTGTGCCTTAATTTCATGTGATTTCTAACTCTGAACTATGTTAGATCCCTGTATGTAGTTATTACTTTGAATTAATATTCCAAATAGTGATCTCCATTTGTCACAAAGACAAGAGCTGGGGAGATCATGTGGGCATGAATCTCCTTTTGGGGTCAGTCAGACCGAGCTGTCAAGTACAGACTCATCCCGAGAGGCCCATGTGAGACCCGAAGGATTCCCAGAGTGTTTCTTCATGCGTGACTTCTCAGTGCTGGGGGTGCAGCTCAGTGACAGAGCACTTGCCTAGCGTGTCTGGGACTCTGGGTCCCAACCCCAGGACCAAACAACACAGCAACAACACACGACTTCCTCCTCTTACTGTTCTTCCTCCTTCTCTTCCTCCTCCCCCTTCTCCTCTTCCTTTTCTTCCTCCTACTCTTCCTCCTCCCCTCTCCTTTTTTTTTTTTTTTTTTTTTTTTGGATACGGGGTTTCTCTGTGTAACCTTGGTTGTCTTGCAACTCACTCTGTAGACCAGGCTGTCCTTGAACTCAGAGATATGCCTGCCTCTGCCTCCGGAGTGCTGGGATGGCCAGAGCCATCATGACTAGCTTATGTTTCTTCTTTTAAAAAAGCTGTATAATGGGCTAGAGAGATGGCTTAGTGGTTAAGAGCACTGACTGCTCTTCCAGAGGTCCTGAGTTCAAATCCCAGCAACCACACAGTGGCTCAGAACCATCTGTAATGAGCTCTAACTCTCTCTTCTGGAGTGTCTGAAGACAGCTAGTTTACTTACTTACATATAACAATAAATAAATCTTTGGGCCTGAGCCAGCAGGGTTGACTGGAGAGAGCTGAGGTCCTAAAATCCAACCCCCAGCAACCCCAGGAAGGTTCACAACCATCTGTACAGCTACGGTGTACTCATATACATAAACAAATAAATAATTTTTTTTTTAAAAAAAAAAAGCTGTATAACAGAAAGGGGGAGATAACAGGCCGTGGAGTGTAGCTGTCCAGCAGCCATGGATAAACAGGGGACTTGAAAGGGTGGCTGGAAATGAAAAGGGACGGGCAGGAGGCGGGGAGGGTGGAGAAGAGCGCGAAGCCAAGACAAGGCTTTCTGATCAAGGCTCAGAGTTTACCGTTTAGCACTATATTTTTATAGGAAAGCCCACAGACCCATCCTTTGTTTCAACTGGATTATGTTGCAAAGCAAGCTCTGCAGGCAGTCTGCTACTGTAGGAACTGCAGGTGTGGTAAGGCGGAAGACTCCAGTAGGTTGTGGGCAGACCTACTGTGGCAAACGCTCAAGGTCTATTTAGCCTGCCTAGGCACAGTGGAGTTCTCATTCAAATGAGCTCTCTACCCGACCTCAGTATATAAAACGAGTTGAGCTGCTTCCAGTGAGTCGGGATGGGAGTATGAGAGCTTGGCCTCCTTCTTTCTCTTGGCCTTTGGGAGGCCATCCATCCTGGGTTCCAGAACTATGCCGTCATCCCGATCATAGTTTCCCAATCTCCGAGGGAAATTCTGTCATCCGGTGCTTTCGATGACTGTTTTCAAATGTTACAAAAGACCTGGCATCGTCCCAATGGTAGAGTGAAGCATTTGGGCTTGGAAGCCACCCGGTGTAATATTAAGGTGTCTGCGTGGCCAGCTCTATTCTAGGGGTTCCTAGCCTCTCATCTAAGCCCCCGGTAGGCAGGAGAAGGCCATAAGAAGGACCAGCAAATGCTGGAGAACAGAGAGAGCATGACACACTCCTCTCCGAGGTCAGGTGGCATGTCAGCTTTTCTTTCTGAGCTGACTAAGGGTGCCTCCCACCAAGCGCTTGCTTGCTGAGGCCTGTCTTGAAAGCTGACAGTAGATGGTTGTGTCTACACAGAGGTTTTTGCCCAGCAGCTAAACAACATGTAACAGATGCCTGCATGCAAATCCCAGAAGGCTCCTGATCAGCTTCCTTTTCTGAACTCCCCAGGAGAGCCGGGCCCACAGGTGGTCTTCATGCTGGGACATTTGAGTTATTCCAGATAACTGATCCCTTGGGCTTCTCTCAAAAGGAGAGAGGAGAGGCCTTGCTTCAGGACACAGAGGGGCCACAATAAAGAGAGCTGAACTGTGCTCTTGAGAATCAGATAAGGCTTCTTCCTGGGACAAGGAAGCTATGAGGTCAGGCCTGAGGGCTGGGGTTATTTCAGGTGTCTATTTCAGCAAAGGAGAGGCCATAACCTGCCTTCTTAGTTTCCCTCTGCAATCAGGCCTACCAGGTTCACCGTGTTCTCTGTGCAGTGCAAGAGCCAGTCACGAAACACTGTTCTCCACAAACTGGCCCATCTCAGAGAGCCATGTGACAAGACAAGAATGCTTCTCTTGGTAACAGGACAGATTGTCACGCTACTGCGATCAAATAAAAGCCTTGGTCCCCAGGTCTGGGGCAGCAGGGCCCTGGCTTGGGCACTGGAAGCAGGCCAGGCCTCCTCCGTGAAGGGCCTGGGTCCAGGACCATCTTGGAAAACTCAACATGTTCCTCACCATCCTGAGAGGGACCACAGGGGAGACTGGTGAAGATTCCGAGTTATTTAGACTCTGGAGCTGGGCTGTTTATACCTAAGTCTTAGGTCCTGTGACAATGGGACAATGGTTGGAACCACTCCTCCTGGAGTCAATGCCAGGAGCTGCTGTGTGGAAAGGGCTGGAGCAGTTGTGCCTCGCATACGTGAGACATGGTGATCATCTGATCACCTAGACCAGGGCTTTGTTTCCAGTTTTGTTTTTGTTTGTTTGTTTGGCTTTTTGAGACAGGGTTTCTCTGTGTAGTCCTGGCTGTCCTGGAACTCATTCTGTAGACTAGGCTGGCCTCCAACCCAGAAATCCACCTGCCTCTGCCTCCCAAGTGCTGGGATTAAAGGCGCGCGCCACCACTGCCCGGCCCTTGTTTCCAATTTAAATCTCTACTTCCCCCTCAAATCCATGAGGTCACTCTCTGCCTCAGGAGGATACACAAAGCCAGTTCACTGTTCCCTGTTCCCCACACACTCCATGTCCCTACTCCAGAGCTCTGCATTGTAACATAGATCCTAGAAAAGTTTAACACCCACAACCCGAGGACTGGCTGGCTGCAGGATCTCTCAAGAGTCGGTTGAAGACTTGCAGTCCACTTTTGGTCCTAAGCTGGCAGGAAACAGGGTCATGTAGCCTAGGGAAGGGTCTCCACTTCCCTGGTGACTGTTCAGTGACTTATCTATGAGTACAAGGCAGGAGAGGACCTTGTAGGCCCTCGGGGGAGCAGACTGATGAAGCAATCCGCACGGAACTTAAGGGCCGTGATTTCTAACTTTTGCTGTTTGGCCATGTGCTCTCGAGTCAGCTCTATCTGCCTTTGTAATACGGGGGATGTGACTGTTTTCAGAAGGGACGGTAATGAAAACGATTGCTGAGTGCCTCTTTAAATAGAGTAGCCGGTAAGCATAAATGCTTTAGGTAATGAAATTCGGTCCTTCTTCCTCCTTTGCAGCCCAAGCCACAGAATCAATAATGTTTTTCCAAGTGCAGTGTTCCCAGGACACAATGTGAATCAGCTCCCAGAGCCGGGCCTACAGCCTCCTGATGGGGAGTGGCCTGGGTCCTCTGGGGCCCTGGCTGTCTCTGCCTAGGGCTGGCTTGAGGCTGCAAGTGCCCATCCCTTCCTGGGATGCCATCCAAGATGCCAGAGTTGCAGATTTCTCTAATGTCAGAGGAGGTTTTGTTCAGGGGTCCAGTGTGCACAATGGGAGCTGCTATCTGTCTTCATTCTGCTTTCTCGGATGGAGACCTAACTGTCTTTTAGTGAGGACGCATTGTGCTGAGTCTCCGAGGTAAACTCTGTCTCCTACTGGATCTCCTGTAGTCCTCCGAGCCACCCACTTTGGGAGGCATCTGTGATTACCGGACCTATTTTACCTTAGGAAACAGACCTGGGGAGAGTTGAACAAATCAGCGAGGCTAGAGAAAGCAAAGGTCAGGCCCCTGTCACTCCCTCACTCCTCCTTATCGCTCTTGGCCTACATTTACAGACTTCCAATGGAACAGAAAAGCGACCTGCAGTGTGGGAAGGCATGAACTAGGGAATGCGAGGCAGCGGGCGTTCCCACAACCACCAAACACAGGGAAAGTGCTGCAGTGTGGTGATGGGGCCTCTCAGCTGGGGGGACGAAGGGTGGAGGGAGTGGGGTCTCTCTTCTCTCACCTGGCTCTGAAAACTGGCACTCAGACCTGCGGGTCACCGAGAGGGCCCTGCATGGCCCTCGACCAGAAGGTCAGCACCGTGTACCATCATGGTGAAAAGCACCCAGCCTGGAGACAGATGCCTGCTCTGCTCGCTAACTGCCTGCAGTTTGTCTAGGCTGAAGTCTATCTGGTCCTGTCTTGTGAATACAAATGAGAAATGGAGGAAGGGAGAGGACCTTCCCATAACTTCTTGTCACTCTCCATGGAGAAGAATGCTCTGGCCGCTACCCCTGCATCCTGCGGATCTGAGATGCAGAGCAAAGGGGAGGAGCCCGTACAGATCTGTTGGTTTTTAACTTAGAAAACACACAAGCGCGATCTTGTAGATGTGTGTCTGTGTACGTGTGCCAATGTATATGCAGGTGTGTGTGCATGCACATGTGTGTACGTGTGTATGTGGGGGGGTGTGCACACGTGTATGTGTGTGTGGATGTGTGTGTACACAAGTGTATGTGTGTGTACGCACATGTGTGTGTGCATTCTCAAGCATACACACACACACTTCCTGTCGGTTTAGCATAGGGACTGGGATGGAGATTTCAGGTTACTGACTGACATCTGCCCTGCTCTTCCGTTTAACTCTAAACCTCAAGCTCATCAAAGTCCTGATGCCTGCCTAAGGCATCCACTTGCACGCCTTCGTGACCGCTGAGATATAAAGGGTTATGATACGTGGAATTTCCAAGACATTTACTTAGCAGAGCTGACTCAGACGTGTGGATCACCCTTTTATGGCCGGTGGGTCCCTCTTCCTCATCCTGCTGCTTGGAGTGCAGACTTGATGACTGAGATACCTCAGCCTTCCTGGATCATGAGGCAATGGGTGGGGGTGGGGAGGAATCTAGAGATAAGGATGGTGCTTGAGGAGAGCAGAGGCGACTTTCTTGCTCTAGAATTCTTATGTGTGAGAGAACAGATTCTTGTTTTCTCTCGTATAACCTCTATTTTTATTTTCTTCTTGGTGTTTTAAGAAAGGGTCTTTCTAGGTAGCCCTGGTTGTCCTGGAACTCACTTCATAGACCAAGCTGACCTCAAATTCAGATCCATCTGCCTCTGCCTCCCATGTTGGGATTAAAGGTGTGCGCCACCATGCCTGGCCTTGCATAAAGTTTAACTTACTCCTAAATGGGTCCTATTCAATGGCGGAACCTGGAATTACTAGCTAGTCAGGGTCACCTGAGCCTTGTTTGTTCCGTCTCCTGAACACACATTCCTAAGTGCTTTGCAGCATGCTGAAGCAGGGGTAACAGGATCTTCTGGAGAAGCTTATGTCGAAAGACTTGTAGACAGCACTGAGTCAAAGCCTGTATTTGCTTTGCTAACTAGTGGGTACTGAGCTGCTCTGTGGGCCTGGATACATGGCGCTCTGCAAGCAATTAGTAAGGTGTGTGCTACCGAGGAAGGGCCCTGTGGACAGAAGGTTACCCTGCAAAGAGGAGCATGTAGAGCAAGCTGGGGCTAGCTGAGACTGTGGTCAGGAAAGCAGGAGGACCCTTCTGCAGCTAATATGAGATCCCTTTTAGTGGACCATGATGTCTGCAGAATGTGCCCCAGAAGCTGATTCCTGCTGAGCTTGCGGTGATCAATACCCTCAGTTAGAGGCTGGCTTATCTGTTTCCTTCTTTGCTGTTTGCTACGGTCGATGTGCCGCCCTCGCATCTAAAGCAAGAAACCCGAACATGGATGGACTGGAAATCTGCTCCTGTACAAAGAACAGGACTGAGGGAATGTCTCGCTATGCTTCTCCTCGGGTAGATTCACACGCTGAGTATGTGGTCCTAGGCCTTGACCTTGGCAGAGAGAGGTGTGGGCAGGGGAGCGTCCCTGGTGACTGTCTCTAGGGAACCAGTCTGACTTTGTCCCTCCCTGATTGGGTCATATCCAGGCAACCAGAAGCCCGCTGCTGCTGCTGCTCCTTGTTTATATTGGAGACTGGTTGGAAGGAACAGAAAAGACTCAAACCAACTTAGCACAAAAGGGACCTCAGGGGACGGGTAAGGGTTTCCTTTTTGTACACACTGGCAAGGAGGTCCTGTGTCTGAAAAAGCATAGTCAAAAGCAGGGAAAGAAGGCCTCATGAAGGCCAGCGTGGCCTTGAACTCAATTTTCCAGCCTTAGCGTCCCAAGTAGCTGGAATTATCATTGTCGGCGGTCCCACACCACCAGACACAGTTAAATTACAAACAAAATTTAAAAGCCAAGCCTTCATTCTTGCTTGGAGGGTTGGTTGGTTGATTTTCTTCTTTTCCTATTTGGTAGGTCTTGGTCTCAATGTCAGATCTTTTGGCAAAGTCATGAGAACTACAGATGAAGAAGAGGTCACCGCAGCAGCCAGGGCCGGGGCGCTCAGCGCTAGTGAGGGCGATTCTGGTGCAGTCAGTCCGCTTGCCACAGCCCACAGTCTAAGATGCGTATCTACGCTCACCTTCCTGTGTTCTCTGATCCACACACTGACTGCCCAGGTCGCCATAACTGGTCTACACACTAGCTGGAATCTGAGTTCCTTCGGGTGGGAAGTCTGACCTATTTTCTGCTATAACCCCAGTCAGTCAGCTTTCAATCAAATACCTGGTGTATCAATGAATGACACTTTCTTGGAGGAAGGTTCTAGCACACAGAAGATGACATGGGAAGGCTTAGAAAATGCACTTGAGCATATCTATGAGCTTTAGTTAGACTGTAGGCCCCAGATTTGTAGCAAATGGAATATTAGGTAACCCCTGATCTTGGAACCCAGAGGACTCATTCAGCCTTTCAAGACTATGCCCCACCCAAACTGGATGCCCTGCCCTGCTATTGCCATGGTCCAGACAGCCCTGTAGGATCTCAGTCCTCTGGTCCTATAATCCTATACGTCTTGGATTCTCATCACTCAGTGATGAACAACAACAGATCACGGGGTTACTGAAGAATTAAATGGCCTACGGTCATGTGTGATGTAACAATGTTTTGGTCAGTAAACAGTGTCTCTTTGAGACTCTAAGTCCCACGGGGGGGGGGGGCTGTGAGGGGTGGTCACTATCTCAGTTTGTTTAGGAGTACCTTGTGATGTTTGAGTGACATGATCACTTAAGGACGCCTTTCCTAAAACTCATCCTTAAGCAACCATGATTACAATGTATGAAGTACTTCCTTCTGTGTAGTAGTTATTCTAGTATTTGTGGTCACCTACAAGCCAAAATTGTGTTGGTTGTGGTGGGCTGGGGAGTATTCAGGTAGAATTGCAACTATGTAATTTACAGCAAGTCTCTTGTCTACCGGGAGATGGAACCGACTGCTCTAATTAGCATACAAATCCCAGTCCCCACCTGGGCCTCTTTGCATATATAGTGCTCTACTTTCAGTGTGAAGGCAAAGCTGGCTGCCCCGCAGCAGGAAGCCAGGTACACCGTGCAGGGCAGCTGGGCGTGGTGCGGCAGGGGCGGGCCCAGCAGGGGCGGGCCCAGCAAGCGGACTACTGAGCCTTTCCTATTCATCACACCTTATTTAGGGTCAGGTGTCTTGGCTGGACAGTAGATTGAAGCTAACGGATCTCACATAGGGTCGGGTGCCTTGGTTAGAGGGACGACTGAAGCTAATGGATGCCCTGCCTCATGGATTCCGCTCCTGCCTCAGCTCTGCCTCTCTTTCCTCTTGATTAGCTTCTGGTTGCCTTGGTCAGGTTTCCCCGTTTGCAGCCCCGCCCACCCCCTGCTGCCCCGCCCACTCTCCTGCCCCGCCCCACCCACTCTCCCCAGGGCCTTACTTGCTTCCTTCTTCCTTCCCACTCCCTAAGGTTGACCTCAGAGTGGCAGTGTTTGTATCTGTCCTCTGATGTCCTATTATCCACCTCCAGCAGTTAGGAACACAGTGACTATGGACAACAAATGCAGAAAGCAGGAGACATTTTTGAAAGTTAAAAAAAGAGAGAGAGAGAGAACAGATAATTTCCAAAGGACATTAAGCTCTATTCAGGGATACAATCTCCAATCAACGAAATGAAAGGCGAGCAGGGTTGGCCCCACAGGGACTGGCTGAAAGGCAGCCTGGTGGTGAGAGTGATCTGGAGCTGGCTTCTCACGCACCCCGTGGGAGGCGCGACTCAGCTCAACTCCCTCAACTCCTTCCTGGCAACCAGCCCAGCCCCTGGGGGGTCCACACTGGACCCCACCCCAAAGCCACAGGCTTGTGAGCCTCCTTCTCCACTCCTCCTCCTCCTCCTCCTCCTCCTCCTCCTCCTCCTCCTCCCCCCCCCTCCTCCGTGACAGGACTTGCCGAGATTCCCTCCGCAGGAATCATGGAAGAACTGCTCTGTGGCGCTCTTAGCTGACAAAATTCTTTGGCAGGCAAAATGTTGTCTGAGTCAGCTTGGAGAAATAATTAAACCTCCTGATGCTTCCTACAGGAGGAAGGGGCTGAATGCCCAAGGCATCAGAAGAGTAGAGGCCGCCAGGCTGACCCAGGAACGCGGGGGATCTCTGTCTGGCTCACGCCGGCTCTCTGGGCCTTAAGACTGTATTGTTGAAGGATGAAGAGAAGCCTCTTTGTGTGTGTGTGTGTGTGTGTGTGTGTGTGATCAAACTAAGAGCGCAGGAGAGCATGTGTGTTCATGCATGTAACATGTATCGGTCAGAGGTGGGTATCTATTTAGTGTCTTCCTCAGTCACTCTCCACATTATTTTTTAATTTAAAACTTAAGTATTTTCTATTTTTAAGTGTGTGTGTGCGTGTGTGTGTGTGTGTGTGTGAGTGTGTGTGTGTGTGTGTGTGTGTGTGTGTGTGTGCCTATATGGGTACCTGCAGAGGCCAGAGGGATCAGATCCCCTGAAGCTTGAGTCACAAGCAGCTGTGGACCACCCGATGTGGATGCTAGGACCCAAACCACTGCTGCCCTTTGCAAGAGCGGTACATTTCTCTTCTCCCTGAGCCTCTGGAAAGATGAGCTGCTGAGCCATCTCTCCAGTCCCCCTCTGCCTCCTCCTCCTCCTCCTCCTCCTCCTCCTCCTCCTCCTTCCTCTTCCTCCTCTTCTTCCCCTTCTTCCTCTTCCTCCCCCTCCTTCCTCTTCCTCTTCCTCCTCTTCTCCCCCCTCCTCCTCCTCCTCCTCCTCCTCCTCCTCCTCCTCCTCCCCTTCTTCTTCTTCTTCTTCTTCTTCTTCTTCTTCTTCTTCTTCTTCTTCTTCTTCTTCACAAAGGCTCTCTTCTGAACCTTCAGACACAGCAGAAGAGGACTTCGGATCTCATTACAGATGGTTGTGAGCCAGCATGTGATTGCTGGGAATTGGACTCAGGACCTCAGGAAGAAGAGTCTTAACCGCTGAGCCATCTCTCCAGTCTCCAAACTCAGGTCTTTAGGCTTTATAGCAAATACTTTACCTGTTGAACCACCTTCCCAGAATCCTTGGTATGTTTTTTAAGAAAACAAAAACATCCTATTGAGAGTTGTAAGACACCATTTTTACTGTGGTAAGCCTTACTAAAATAGAGCACAGCTAGATTTGACACCTTGGCATAGCCAGCCCCTTTATCAGATGAATCTACAGAAGACCCAAACTTGGCGAAACATCAACGCTTTAGTCACAGACAAAGTAAAGTCATCCCCAACAGGTTGGCAGTGCCCCCAAGGAGGCGCCTAGCTCTGCCATTTATGAGTGGTGCAATCTTGAGCTACATAACCTATCCACAGCCTATCAGGAGAGTTGGGAAGCTCTCGGAGCCTTGGCAGAGTCTTTGTGAGCCGTAAGTGAGGCAGGACATAGAGCGATGCACAGAGTGGGCACACAGGAGAGCCACAGCACACGCCAGGCTGTTTATGTACCAGGACAAAAGCAACTCTGGGGAAGGAGCAGCAAGTTTCAGGCTGTTGTATGTCCAAGACGACGAAACACTCAAGTGCGTTCAGGCAGCCGGGAGAGCCTCTGGAAGTCTGTATCCTGTAACTCCAAGCTCATGTGAGGGCTACCACGGTGTGGTGCTCGCTCTGCTGTGTGAGCCCTGTCAGTGCGGATCACTGCTTCCCCTTTCTACTCTCCCCAACCCGGGTGTGGGGGTAGGGGAGAGGTTGTGCCTACTTCTTCAGACTGGGGGGCTTCGAGGTGACCAGATGGTCAGGAAGGGCAAGTGATAAGGGAAGCCATAGAGAGCCCATCCCCAGGTGGGCAAGGTTGAAGATACACCAAGGCCTTGGACCTTGGAATCATTATTAAGCATATGCCCTGCCCATAAAGGTCCCCTTTGGTTCAGGGGGCATGACATTTGGCAATGTGGCTCTGTTGGGCTCACACTGACCAAAAACACAAGGCTCAGTGCTTACCCAGACGAGGAAGGAGGTAGGATCTGTTCGTCCTGTCCTGCCTCTTCAGCTACAGAGGGTCACCGTGTCCCTTCTTAAGGCCATGAGCAGCTGGATAGTGGGTGGAGCTCCATTTGGATTTAGAGAAAAGCAACCACGGATCAGATTTCATGACTGAGCCTCACCATTCCACTTCTTCCAATCTCTTCTTGATATATGCCTAAACTGGAACCTCCCAGAGGCCTCTGCGAGAGGTAGACACCCAGCAGGACGGTGCAGGGACCACCCGCGCTAACACCCGATTCCTGCCACCTGCCTGTGCTGGGCAGGGGAGCTGTAGTCTGTGAGCATCTCTAGAACAAGCCTGGGTGGTTCTGCCACCAGAAACAGACACCTGCAAGAACCTCATCAGAGCTCCGCCAGGAAGAAAAAAGATCAATATTGTCCCCCACCCAGGTAGAATTTCCCTAAGCCGGAGCTAAGAACACTGCGGATTTGTAGACTGCATGGGGATTCTACCCTGCCTGCTTTTCTCCTCTCTAGCTGAACAAGGGGTGAAGTCCTGTTCCATTCTGTGGAATCCTCTCTGGGTTGCCCATGTCAAAGCCTTCATGGGCTATGTCTTAGTTAGGGTTTCCATTTCTGTGACGAGACACCACGATCATGGCAAATCTTATAAAGGACAACATTTAGTTGGAACTGGCTTACAGTTTATTATTGTGATGTGAAGCACAGCAGGGTGCGGGGAGGTGTGGCCCCGGAGAAGGAGCTGAGAGCTCTGTGTCTTGAGCAGCAGGAGGCCGTGTCACTTGGCATTGCTTGAGCGTAGGAGACCTCAAAGTCTGTGATATACACAGTGTCACACTTTCTCCAATAAAGCCACACCTCCTAGTAGTGCCCCTCCCTCCTATGGGTTAAACATTCAGCACACGAGTCTATGGGGACCATACCTTTTATGTATGTGAGTGCACTGTGGCTGTCCACACCAGAAGAGGGCATCGGATCCCATTACAGGTAATTGAGAGCCACCACGTGGTTGCCAGGAATTGAACTCAGGACCTCTGGAAGAGCAGCCAGTGCGCATAACCATCTCTCCAGCCCTGGACATTCCTATTCAAACCACCACAGGTTACTTGGGGAAGGGTAGGCCGAAAGCGTGCCTCAGCGGCAAAGCACTTGTTTTGTCCTGAGCACAGCAAAGCAAAAACAGAACAAACCAAACAGCACCAGGAATGGGCTAGGGAGGACTTTTCAAAGGCGTGACACTAGGGAATTAAAATCACAAGCCGCCCAGGGAATGTCCTATGCCACCCTGGGCGCCAGACAGTGAGCAGGGTAAGGTGCAGGGGTATGGGGGGGGGGGAGGCATCCTTACCGCCAAATCAGAAGCATCCCTTCCACTTTTAACCACAGGCTCCTCCCCCCTCTCTGGGCTGTCATTCAGTCGGCATCTGCAGTCTCAGCCCCTTTCAAATCCCTCCCCTTACATCCGACAGCCTGGCTCACACCAGGTACCCCTGTCCTCAAAGTCGCCAGGTTCTTAAAGGAAGATGTGTTTTAGTGACCGTGCTCCAAAGCCAAGCTACCTCTTGCTCCTTTTCAGCTCTGACCAATGTCAGCACACCATCAACATGGTTTTGTATTTTAAACAACGCACCAATCTTTCAAAGAGTGCTGATTGATGAGCAGTAATTACTAGCTAAGCAATGGGTTGCAGATTATTAATAATTGCTGTCATTTCCAGTGGGGTTCTTCTCCTCTCCATTCTTGATCTGGTTGTTTGTTTGTTTGTTTTTCAAGACAGGGTTTCTCTGTGTAGCCCTGGCTGTCCTGGAACTCACTCTGTAGACCAGACTGGCCTCGAACTCAGAAATCCTCCTGCCTCTGCCTCCCAAGTGCTGGGACTAAAGGCGTGCGCCACCATTGCCCAGCCGTCTCCATCTGTTTTGAAGCTAACAAATATTCTATTCGTTGACCTTCTTTTAGCATAGGTAGACTCAGATAAGAAGGTACACCACTCAAGTGTTTAACTTTAAAATACCTGTCTGTCGTATGGGGACAGCGAGGAAAGGCTGCTTCTCACCAAGCTTGAGTTCCATTCCTGACCCCCACATGTTAGAAGGAGAGAATTGACTCTCATCTGGTCTACACGTGTGTACTATGATATGCAGGTGTGTGCATGCACACTCATGTGCTAAATTAAAACATGACAAAGGTGCTGGAGACATGACTCAGCGATTAAGAGTTCCTGTAGCTCTTGCATTCTCAGATTCAGTTCCCAGCATTCAAATGGCAATTCATAACCATCTGTAACATGTATGTGTGTATACATAGAACAGTTTTTTTTTCAAAGATTTATTTATTTATTTTATGTATATGAGCACACTGTAGCTGTACAGATGGTTGTGAGCCATCGTGTGGTTGCTGGGAATTGAACTCGCTCCAGCCCAAAGATTTATTTATTATTATATGTAAGTCCACTGTAGCTGTCTTCAGACACACCAGAAGAGGGCATCAGATCTCATTACAGATGGTTGTGAGCCACCATGTGGCTGCTGGGATTTGAACTCAGGACCTTTGGAAGAGCAGCCAGTGCTCTCAATCGCTGAGCCATCTCTCCAGCCTCACATCTAACAATTTTAAAAAAGCTATTTGTATTCTGGCTGGTGTAGTGAGATGGTATACTCCCAAAAGGGGAGGGAAAACCTTAGTCTCCAAGCAGTGATCTGCTGATTTTTGCCAACTCTGCACACAGGATGTGCAGGAAGTTTGGCACAAATTGCTTCAGGTTGCAAAGAACTTCCATCATCTGTGGGTGCCGTCTGGGGTTTCGGGGGCGGCCCATGTGAAGCTTCATGTATGACACACTGATATTGGTACAGAGGGTGAGACACATCGGAAAAGACTTGCTTAGTACAAGGCACTGTGCTGTTTCATCCCCGCTGTGGGGCAGGGACAGCGTCAGACACACCAATAGCAGTTCTCTGTGAAACAGTATCTACAGCCACAATTCAGGAGACATGCGGGGCTTTAGAGGCGGAACTCACTGGGCTTCGAGAGCAGATACACCATGAATCACAGTCTACAGTTGGTTCTGGATTTTATAGTCCCTCCCCCACATCCTTTTCCCACAACCAATGTGAATTAGCATCTTTCTAGACAGAAGGATCCCAGAGAGTCTAAATGTTCTGGCTGTTTAGGAGGCGAAAACCCTGGTGTGCTCTAGCTTCATTTTCTCCATGAAGATTTCCAAAACTACTTTGTGCCTTGACGTTATCACCCGGTTTGCCTCGAGCTCCTGTCTGTTTTATGCGGCTCCGAGACTCATCCCACCCAGCACGGAGCAGAGCACAGAGCAAGTACTCACTTGTGACAAATTACCTGGCTGTTTAACACACTTCAAAGAGTGGGGATAAGAGCAAATTAACTACTACCCATCCCCGGCACAGTTATTTAACCTCTCTGGACCTGTTCTGTCAGCTGTGTCTTCACGATGTTGCTGTGAACATTAAACTCTTGTGCCCGGCACTTCATAAACATGTAACGGATGTTAGCTATATTTACCACCAATCCCAAGTGTGCTATAAACCTGGACACCAAGCCAAGGTCAGAGCATGCCTGTGGGCAGGGAGCCAGGCTTCAAGGACATCCTGTGACACAGGCCGGCAAGCAGGGATGCTCTTTACTGTTTATCTCTTGCAAGATCTCAAAGCACTCGAAATTATCTGCAACAATTTTCTCAGGGCTTCTACGACACCAGGTGGATTCCACTATTGTCAGTGTAGGGAGGACTCGAGGATCTGATCAAGGCTACTTTCTTACTGCGCCAAGCACAGGCTAGGAACAGAAATTGGCTCCTGCAGCCCCCCCCTTCCCCCTTTGTCTCAGCAGCTTCCTCCCCGTGTGGTTCTGGCAAAGATAAAGCACTCCAGACTGACAGCGACCCGAGGGAAGGTCAGAGAACAACATCTGGGGCTCAAATTCATCCTCTTACAAGAAGGTTTGTGCAGGGGTTGGGGGTATGGCTCAGTGACAGCAGGAGCACCCCCCTCTCGGCTTCCATCTGAACACCTCAAACAAGCAAACAGGCAAGAGGCTTGGCGGTCTCTAACAGCATACAGCCCCTTCTGACTAGGATCCCCTGACCTGACCCCCTTCACTCAGGTATGCCAAGGAAACAGAGTCCAGGGTATTTGGGATGCCAAAGACAGGCTCTGCCACACAAGGCGCTCTTAACCGTGTCTGCATTCACACCGGCCCCACCCCCACCCCACCCTTGTCTCCTCCATCTCTGGGGTCACACCAGCTTCTTGGGTAGGCCCACAATTCCCCCTGCTGTTTCGAGATCAGGAAAATGTCCTCTGTAGCCAGGCCCCTGCCCAAGCGTCCAGGGACAGAATTGGCAACAGCTTTATTTACAGCTGCAAAGGTAGTCATGTACAGAAAACACTGACCAGAAGAAAACACCTCACAAAGCCACCAGGCTGCACATCCTGGCGTGCACGCATGTGCCTTCAGACCTCTGTCTGCCCCGACTCTCAGGTTACTCCCAGCTCCTTGCTTTTACAATTAGAAGAGTGAATTATTCATGGCACACCATACTGCTTCCAGAGTCTCCCATGAGCTCACAGACTGTTACCGCCCTCGGAGTCTGCTGCGAGAGTCTCTGGGACAATGGGTAAGGGAGTCTCTGGGACAATGGGTAAGGGAGGCCTAGGAAAGTGGACAATGACCTACGAGGGGCCTCACAGCTTCACCGCTGAGTACTGTAAGACGGAGACAATGAAGAGTCTAAGTTGTCTGAATCCCCAGAGGTAGGGATTCAGGACCACAGAGGCCTCTGAGGACACAAACCAACAATGGAGCCCTCAATGGACTTCATGAAATATAAGGGACCATCAGAGGGTACAGATATGGCCCACTAGTAGAACACTTGCCTTACATGTATGCAGCCTAAAGGTCAAGCCCGGTGCCTTACAAAAAGTGGGTGTAGGAAGAAAGCCTTTAATACTAGATGTACTTTTTGGGTTTGGGTTTTTGTTGTTGTTTGTTTTTTTAAGACAAGATCTCATATTTACCCTAGGCTGGTCAGACTCACTGTGTTGCCAAGAAAGACCTAGCAGACCTGATCCCCGAGCTTCTACCCCTTGAGTGATAAGATTACAGGCGAGTGCCGCCACGCCCCATTTATAACCTGCCCTTTGGGGATCAGCTCCAGGGCTTCATGAAGGCTGGGCAAGCGCTCTACCAACGGAGTTACACCTCAAGCCCTACTTTTTGCTTTTGTATACCGTCTAGAAAACAAATTCTGGCTGGGCACTGGTGGCAGATTTCTGAGTTCAAGACCAGCCTGGTCTACAGAGTGAGTTCCAGGACTATACAGAGAAATCCTGTCTCAACCCCCCCAAAAAAAACAAAACAAAACAAAACAAAAAAAACCCCACAAATTATATTGCTGGTATGATATATCCTAATCTCATAGATATCAAAACATGCATTCTATTTTTAAGCTTTATTTATTTACTAATTACATGTAAGTACACTGTAGCTATCGTTGGACACATCAGAAGAAGGGGTCAGATCTCATTATGGATGGTTGTGAGCCACCATGTGGTTGCTGGGATTTGAACTCAGGACCTTCAGAAGAGCAGCAGTCAGTGCTCTTTTTTGTTTGTTTGTTTTGTTTTTTTGTTTTTTGAGACAGGGTTTCTCTGTGTAGCCCTGGCTGTCCTAGAACTCACTCTGTAGACCAGGCTGGCCTCGAACTCAGAAATCTGCCTGCCTCTGCCTCCTAATAGCTGGGATTAAAGGCGTGTGCCACCACTGCCCAGTTCAGTCAGTGCTCTTACCCGCTGAGCCAGCTCTCCAGCCCCTAAACGTGCATTTTATAATTGATAGCATAGCTGGGCAGTGGTGGTACACACCTTTAGTCCCAGCACTCAGCAGTCAGAGGCAAGCAGATCTCTGAGTTCCAGGACAGCCAGAGCTACACAGACAAACAATAAATGATAATGTATTATTAAAGGAATCTCATGTTTATCAGGTTCTTGCTCTGTTTTAAGACAGCTTCTGGCATCCCTGCCGACCTTGTCAATGCTAATGAGGAGGAACAGAAAGAGGTAGAAGGGTTCAGTGCACATGTGTCTGATTTTGTTTTTTGTTTTTGTTTGGAATTTTGACACAAAGTCTTGCTATGTATCTCAGGCTAGCCTCCGAACTCTTGATCCTCCTGCCTCTGACTCCGGAGTGCTGGGATTACACAGTGTTCACGGTCACACCTGGCTCTATTGTGCGTATATACGACATACGTTAGGGTGCCTGTGTTAGTTTCCCTCTCCCCTGTCCTGGGTCTGCCAAGCAATTTAGAATGTTGTTTAAAAAGAAAAGATCTAAGTTGGGCAGTGGTGGTGCACGCCTGTAATCCCAGCACTTGGGAGGCAGAGGCAGACAGATTTCTGAGTTCGAGGCCAGCCTGGTCTACAGAGCGAGTTCCAGGACAGCCAGGACTACTCAGAGAAACCCCGTCTCGAAAAAACAAAAAAAAAAAAAAAAAAAAAAACAAAAAAAACCAAAAAAAAAAAAAAAAAAAAAAAAAAAAAAAAGAAAAAAGAAAAAAGAAAAAAGAAAAAAAAAGAAAAAGAAAAGATCTAGGTATTAAACTTAGGTGCTGTCTGCTAGCGGGTACTATACCTTTGAATTCATCATTACTGGAGAGAGATCTGGGGAAGCAGAAGGGAGGTGCCCTCCAGACACCGTTTTACAAAATGAACCCTGTCGGTGCCCGAGGCTGCAGCAGGCTGGGGTGTGGGAATGGTTCTAGCCATGGCTTGACAGACTCAGGACTGAACAAATGCTGGAAGACAGGAAAGCATGCCTGGCTGGCTTTCTAGTGACTGGCTAGATGGCCACAGAGCTGGGGAAGGATGTCATCATGACGTCATGCACACAGTTGGTTAGGGATCCGGGACTGTTTTATGCTGGCGACGCGCCACCAGGTTTCTGAGCTTGAAAATAATTGATGCAACACAGCATTTTTGGGGGAAAAATAAAGGCATTTCAGGATGAGGGGGGCCCAGAGTCTCCAAAGATGTATCAACAGCTCTGTGTGGGGTGAATTCAGTGGGAAGAGGCAAAGTGCAATGACTGTTACAATGAGCATCATTGATCAAGTTCTATGTACAGAAGCACGGATTACAAGGGGCCATTTTGACACCACAGTGGTATAAGTGATTGACTTGGATGACAAATTTGATTCCGCAGAAGAAATGGGCGGGAAGGGATGCTGTGTGGGGGGGACAGACTAGATTAGGTGTGTGGGACTCTTTTTGTTTGTTTGTTTTTGTTTTTTTTGGATTTTCGAGACAGGGTTTCTCTGTGTAGCCCTGGCTGTCCTGGAACTCACTTCTGTAGATCAGGCTGGCCTCCAACTCAGAAATCTGCCTGCCTCTGCCTCCCAAGTACTGGGATTAAAGGCGTGAGCCACCACTGCCCGGCTGGCAGGACTCATTTTTAAAGAGGAAAAGTTGGGTCAAGGGGTTCTGATGTCATGGGGGAGAGATGAGATTTAAAACTGGAAGAGCTTTAGGGATTCTAATTAATTAAACTTTTAATTACATCTATTACTCGAGTGCATGTGTGCCTGCACGTGGAGGCAGAGGACAACTGTGGATCCGTCTGTCTTTCCACCACTCCCGATTTCAGGTCACGAAGCTTGGTGACAGGTCCCTTTACCTACTGGGCCATTTCCCAGTCCGGAACTTATTTCTGAGACAGGATCTCACTAAGTAGCCCAGGCTGGGTTGGAACTGGAGCTCCTATTTCAGACCCCCACCCCCACCCCCAGCCCCAGACTCCTATTATAGATTATCCTGCTTCTGGACAGCTGCCAATTTGCAAGTCACATAAAGGTCAAAGACACCCAGCCTCAGAATTCAGCACCTTCTGTGGGTCAAATATTTTCCTAATCCACATGAATTGTCATATTCCCTAACTCAAATTTCCCTGACAGGCACATGCACATTACTATTCTGTTTCCTTCTTGTCTTTACTATTTTGAACTATGGAACTAGCTTTTTTTTTTTTTTTTTAATCAATTTATAGGCATCCTTCACTGATTGTTCTAAATAGTTTCCCCAGGCTAGCAGTGCAGCTCAGGGGTAGAGCACCTGACTAACAGGAGTGAGGTCCCAGGCTCTCTCCCCAAGCAGAGCCAGCTCTGGTTTTCCTCCCAGTCCTGGGGTCTGCCTTCCATACCTGCCACTCAGCCTTTATGTTGTGGGGGCCGGGGATGGAACCAGAGTCTTGCACATGCTAGGCAAAGGCTTTACCACTGAGCTATACCTCTTCTTCTGATTGCTTTGTTTTGGTTTGGTTTTTTGGATTTTTCGAGACAGGGTTTCTCTGTGTAGTCCTGGCTGTCCTGGAACTCACTCTGTAGTCCAGGCTGGCCTCGAACTCAGAAATTCGCCTACCTCTGCCTCCCAAGTGCTGGGATTACAGGCATGCGCCACCACGCCCGGCTTCTGATTGCTTTGTAAAGACAGGAAAACTAAATTATGGAAATGCCCAATCTCCCACAAAAGTTGAGAGAGCATAGCCAGGCATCAGGGTTCTTGCCTGTAGGCTGTCATCTCAGCAGAGGCTGAGGACTCACGATTATGAGTTTGAGGCCAGTATGAGCCATATCTAATGGTGCCCTGCCACACACAACAGTCTCTCCTAAGTTGAAAGAACGTTGTATATTCAAGTAACGTTTTCTATTAGACTTAACAGTTGGCATGGCTCGGCGGCGCTTGTCACGCCTATTTTCCCCTTCTGTGCTCCCGCTGGCGTGACGTAAAGACAGTGCCACACTGCGCCATGCTAAGCATTGATTCAGCTGCGGCCATCTTCTGAAATCTTCACATCACGATGCTCCTAATCAAAACTGATTTCATTTTCCATGTCACCCAATAGATGATATTGGTCATGAGGAGGAAGTTTGAATGGTTTTTCTACCAGAAAGCACAAATGTACATTGTCTGGCCTGTGTACTATCACGTCTTCCTACTGAGGTGGCCCACGTATGAGCTCATTGCTGTCCAGGGAGCAGGCCCTTCAGAAACCAGAGCCCTTTTCCTTATCTGGGAGAGACATGAGACCCACTTTATTCTGTAGCTCAGGCCGCAGCTTACAGACATGTGACTGCTGCTCCAGTCACTATCTCTCTGACACCTTCCTTGGCGAACAGCCATCCTTCTAGAGAAGTCTGTCTGTAGCTGGTATCCCCAGCAACTAACCCCACCAGCACTTCCCTGGGGTTGGTGGGAGTTCACACAGGAAGCTCCTCTTATCCCTCAGGGAAGAAGGATCAGAGAAACCAGATTAGGGCTGATTAGATTCGAGATGACTTGGGGGATGGGCTGAGGTTTTAATCCCTCTGTCTTGACCTTAAATTGAAGAAAACACTCATTCCCCCCAAGCACACGGATACATGCATGTGTGTGTGCTGTGTGTCTGTGTGTGTCTGTGTGTTTGTCTGTGTGTGTTCTATGACACACTTTACCCAGAGCAAAGTGTTTTCGGGTGTCTCCTGATACTGCTTAACCCGGCAAAAGACCCCAAATCACTGGAATTAATGGGAAGACTGGAGCAGCCCTGGATAAGACACCAGTGAGGTAATGTCTGCTTTTTATTAAATATCCCAAACAGATTACTCACTCCGCTAGATAAGGAGTAAAGACCCTGCCACGTTTTAAACACAAACCCTGCTACAAACAGGGTCCCTGGACCGGGGAGCCATCTTGATATCTAAACTTTTGGGCGGCTTGGTTGGGCAAATGCTGGCCAGTTAGCTCTGTGATCTTTGCAAACTCCTTTTCATTAGGGATCCAGAGCGGGTCGTGAGTCTGGGATTCTTGAATGGCCTAAAGTCCCCAAGAAGACCCATGGAAAGGTTCCTTTTCTGTGTCCCCAGGAGAAGAGCCAGTTGGAACAGCCTGAGCGGCCAAGCCCCCCAGGGTTCTGCTTGGCAACTCTCGTCCTCTGAGCTTTCCCTTTTGTGCCTGGAGCAACGTCTCCCATTGAAGGCATCTTACAAGTGGCAAAGAGTCCCTTTGATGTTGGATCCTCACAAAAGCCTGGTAAAATAAACTGAGAACACGGGGCACACAGTGGCTCAGGCTCAGGCTAGGACTCAGGCAGCATGCAGATCCGAAGCTCAGGGGTGTTTTACAACCACCCAGAGGACTGGGGGAAGGATATCAAAGGTTTGGGGGAGTCAGAAAAGCAACCGGAAGAACCAGCAGACTCTTCTTCGGTAGGAGTAGCGCATCAGGGCCATCGAGAGCTTCGCTGCCCCCAGGGCATCATCCTATGCGCTCCCTGGCGCTGTGGGAGGGCTCCGGAAGCCACAGTTCATAACTTCCTGGCAGATCTCCTGGCAGTGGTGTCAGCCTCTCATAGTCGTCAGTCCCTGGAACAGACCCCAGGGCCTCCTGCTTGCCTTTGGTAAACTCCTCCTTCGCTATTTTGTTGCTTGCTGGCTTTCATCTTGATTGCACGCCTTTCACCCCAAGCTCCTCACCCCAGGGTCTAGTGGAAAGCGCTTGCGCAAGGGCTCGAACATCGAGGAGGTTCACCCTTCCCCACCCGGCTCGGCTGGAAGCTCTGGCTGTGTTCTGGGTTGGCCGCGTTGAGGGGTGATAGCCCGCTGCAGCAGGGACGTGGTTCTCTCTCAGCAATGCCCGTGTTCCTCATATCGGATGCTATTATCTACCCTCCAGGAGCTCAACACATCTCACTGTACCTTTGCTGCTTTTGGTTTTTCCTTCTAAAGAGGTCTCTAGGCTTTAGAAGAGGAAGAAACAGGGATGCGGGGACCATTGCAGGGAATTGCCTTTGTAGTCCCAGAAGCTATTACTCGGCAGAGCAAAGGGCTTTCTCTGCTCATCTCTCAGTCGTCGGCACAATGCACCTGAGGGCTTGAGCCGTTGGGATGTAATCAACACCTGGCAAGGCTATTATTTATAGTTTACAAATTTAAAAATTTTCAAATATATTTCACTTTTTTTTTTTTTTTTTTTTTTTTTTTGGTTTTCCGAGACAGGGTTTCTCTGTGTAGTCCTGGCTGTCCTGGAACTCACTCTGTAGACCAGGCTGACCTCGAACTCAGAAATCCGCTTGCCTCTGCCTCCCAAGTGCTGGGATTAAAGGTGTGCGCCACCACCGCCCAGCTGTTATTTCTTTTTAAAATATGTATGTATTTATTTTATGTATATGAATACACTGTAGACACACTGGAAGAGGGCACCAGATCCTATGATAGATGGTTGTGAGCCACCATGTAGATGCTGGGAATTTGAACTCAGGACCTCTGGAAGAGTAGTCAGTGCTCTTAACCGCTGAGCCATCTCTCCAGCTCACATGTTTCTTTCAGTTCTCACAGTAAAACTGTGTCTGGTAAAAGGAGTAAACACTCATTATTTTTCTTTTCTCCCAGTGAGGTTGGAGTGGGGGAAATAACCACCGGCAAAGCAGGGTCATGAGTATTGGAAACCAAGTAGATACATTGCAGCTGACCCGAGACTCAAATCTAGCTTCCTGGCTATCTTCAGAGTCCTAGAGTCCCTTGGATGTGTATGGGGGTCTCCTTCCTCTTCAGTCCTTTCCCCAGTTTGTCCTGCCGAACCTCAGCTTCTCAAACATCTCACGTTCACCCAGCCTTATTATTCATGGACTTGGCTCTAAGCAGTTTGAATCCCTTAGCGACTGTGTTCCTCATAAAACACCGACGTGGGTATCAGCATTATTCCCATTCTCCATGAGAAACCGATGTGGGTGGTGCTTAGGAGCTTGGTCCAAGGGAACGTCACCTGGTCACCTGCTAGCGTTGGAAGGAAGTGAGCTCTGTAGGAGTGACTGCTGGGCCACCGCCCCTTATCACGAACCTCCCTGCACTTAGCTTCCGTGTAAGCACCTGTTCCTCAGGCTTCAGCAAGTCCCTCGAAAAACAAAACAACAACAAAAAACAAAAACAAAAACAAAAGGCCAGGCGGTGGTGGCGCACACCTGTAATCCTAGCACTTGGGAGGCAGAGGCAGGCGGATTTCTGAGTTCGAGGTCAGCCTGGTCTACTGAGTGAGTTCCAGGACAGCCAGGACAGACAGACCCTGTCTCGAAAAACAAAAACAACAAAAACAAAAAAAACAAAAACAAAAACAAAAAGCAAGTCCCTCGGAGGCAAGAATGCTCTTGTTTTGACCCTTCCTTGGCCCTAAGCATGACATCAGGTACAGGGTACATGACCGGTAACTATCTGCTGAAAAAAATGCAGGGGTAGCTAAGTTAGGAAGGAAGTTAGAAGAAAGAACCCCAGAGCCGAGCTCGGGTTGCTCAGGGATAGAGCACTTGCTTGGCAGGGGGGCCATAGGTCCAAGCTGCCCCCACTGGAAACGGAAAACAAAGCAAAATGAACAACAACAACAAATCCCAGTGTCAGATGCAGCCCTGGTAGATGATGCAACCTCTTAGATGATATAGCCCCGCCTGCAGGGTGGATGGTGTAGCCCCGGTAGATGATGCAGCCCTGGTGGATGATGAAGTAGCCCTGGCGGATGATGCAGCCCCAGCGGCGGATGATGCAGCCCCGGCGGACGATGCAGCCCCGGCGGACGATGCAGCCCCGGCGGATGATGCAGCCCCGGTAGATGATGCAGCCCCGGTAGATGATGCAGCCCCGGTAGATGATGCAGCCCCGGTAGATGATGCAGCCCCGGCGGCGGATGATACAGCCCCGGTAGATGATGCAGCCCCGGTGGCGGATGATGCAGCCCCGGCGGCGGATGATGCAGCCCCGGTGGCGGATGATGCAGCCCCGGCGGCGGATGATGCAGCCATGGCAGCTGGTAGAATACTTGCTGACCATGCACCAAGCATTAGGTTCTCTCTTGAGCACCATATAACCGGAAGTGGGGGCACAAACTCTACGGAAGTTCAGGAGGTAGAAGCAGGGAGATCAGACATTCAAGGCTGTCTTAGGAAATACCCAGGGCCCTTTCTAACAAAGAAGGAAAGATCCCAGAGATAAACTGATAACGTCCTCTTTCTTCTGATTCTACATGAGACATTAAACAACCGCAAAAACATATTCTTGATGCCAGCTCTGTCTGTTTGTTGCTGCGACTGGCTCTCCCACTGAGCTGGTCCTGGAGCTTGAGGACCTGGGTGGGGCCGGAACCCCACCTGAGCTCTGTCTACAGGCTCCGGGGCTATGATTCTGGGTCAGAGTTTAGACTAGTAAGTGCCCCACAGAAACTGGAAAGGAGACCCATGGCTTCGGCGCTCAGTTAGAATCAATGTTGAGGGCTTCCCAGATCCCCAGAGGGACCAGCTGCTCAGTCTGGGACAAACCCAAAGCACATGCCCACGAAGGGTTGCAAACTGCAAATTGAGATCTAATGTGAGCCATCTGGTCTGCCGAAATGGCCAACAGGAGGGACAGAGACCTGGAACCTTCCCAGAAGTGGGCTTATCTCGGGGAAGTGGTGACTCAGCTCACCCAGAACAAAAGCCTCTAAGGAAATCCTTTGAAATAGGCCTCACTGAACCTTCCTGGGTAGCCAGATTGGAGGACTCTAAGGTGACCCTACATACAGAGCTGTAAATCTCACGGTCCTAGAGCACAATCACAGTTACACAAATCTACAGTGCTTTGGAGAAGGGAGCATGTTCAAGAATCCTTCCAGCAGGCCAGTGAGATGGCTCAGTGAGGGTCAGAGGGCTTTGCTGCCAAGACTAGTGACCCGCGTCTGCTCCCTGGGACCCACATGTAGAAGGAATGAACTAATGCCCACAAGTTATTCTCTGACCTTCCATGTGTGGCGTGACACCTGTGTGTCTGTACACACACACAAATACATTTGGAAATATCTTTTTTTTTTAAAGACTTATTTATTTATTATATGTAAGGACACTGTGGCTGTCTTCAGACACCCCAGAAGAGGGCATCAGATCTCACTACGGATGGTTGTGAGCCACCATGTGGGTTGCTGGGATTTGAACTCAGGACCTTTGGAAGAAGCAGTCGGTGCTCTTAACTGCTGAGCCATCTCTCTCTCCAGCCCCCTGGAAATATCTTTTTAAATGACTCATCCTGCAGCCACCCAAGGAGCAACAAGAAGTGTCAGAGCGGCCAGGGGCCAATAGCTTCCCCTAGAAGTGGGAAACGTTAGCCTTGGTTTTGGAGAATAGCTTTCTGGTGTCTTCTTATAGACACAGTCACTATTGCATGGGGGCTGGGGCGGGGGAGAACAGCCAATTACAGGTCTAATTATCTTCCTTCTGCCGCTTTCCTGGCAGCAGTTGTCAAGGCTCTTGCCAGAACTCTCCTTCACCGATACCTGGATCCAAGGAGCCCCATGTCTCAAGGGGAAGGAAGGTTCTTCCTCCCAGAGCAGCTATGAGGCTTCCCAACACCAAGGCAGGGCTCCAGAGGTCGACTCCGAGAGCTTCCACAGCCCTCCCCTTGAGCTCCAGATCCAGCACCTGGATGGAGGAGAGGTGGTGATGCCAGCCGCTTGGGTGGCACCAGAAGATGACACATGGGCGTAATCAACACATTTGCCCTGGCCCCCAGTCACCGCACCCCGGGAAGTGAGACGGCTTCTGCAAGGCCTGTTTGTGCTTGCAATAGGAGTTCCTCCGTCAGGGCTTGCTTGGAACCGAGGCTGTGTGGGCCTCACAGCTGAGCGCAGCTGGGGGTGGGCCAAGAGCTGGCAGGGGCGAGCCAGTGTTCTCGAAGCACCTTGGGGTAACCCCCACCTCCTTGGGGTGACCCCCCACCTCCTTGCCTTTCAAAGGAGTCCTTCTACCTCTGCTCACAGCTTAGCCTGAGACTTGGTTAACGGCTCCTGCTGGAACAGGAGGGCTCACTCTTGGAGGTCTTGCTGAGACTTTTTGGACTGGTAAAAAATGACTCAGCTCTAAAAACCCGGGTGCCTCGGGGGCCTGAACTTGTTGAGCAGGGTTTAATGTGTGTGTGTGTGTGTGTGGACCAAGGAGCCATCCTTCAGGGCTCTAAGCTTGCATCCCCAAGGGAAGTACACTAGGAAGTTATGAAAATTGAGCAGAAACTGACTGACTTTAGACTGTCCTTAGAACAGGTATCAACCGCTATGTGGGTAGGCTCAGTGAGGTCACAGAATACATTGATCCACGACTTACTCCAGCCCCATTTTATGTGGAATGGGGTGGGGGCGGGGTAGGGGGGCTCCTATCAGCCCAGGTTTGGAGCTGAAGAAGGAAAGCTGCAAACCTAGACGTGTTTCACGAACCGTACCCATACATCCAGACAACTCAGTGCATACATGCAAGTCCACAGCCCGAGGTCTGCACCATCTCAGTCAGTGACTAAGAGGACTAGTTCCCTTAACACGTGGCGCTTGGGTGGGCTTCCGGTGCTCTGTCATCTTGGGCACTAGTGAAGACTTACAAACCAGGACTGTGTGTTTGCAAGAACCTGTCTGAGGCACTGAGCCACAAGCCCGGAGCCGGCCCTCTCAGCTTCTGCACTCTGAAGAGCATTAAGGGAACGGACGTCGCATTCGTGCTTGGCCCTGGTCACACATGAGGGACACAGAACACCACGTCTTAGCACGGAGCTTTGTGCGCGCCATTCCTCTGTCCTACAGAGGGACTGGAAGGCTGGGAGGTGCGAGGAGGAGGGCAGTCGGGTGGAGAGGTTGGTGAGGAAGGAAGAGGGCTAGGGAATGGGGCGTGGGGATGGGGGGGAGGGGCTAAGTGGGGAAGCTGACACAGGACCCTACCCGACGTCATCTCACCCCCTTATCTCTCCGTCTGCTCCTCCACTGTCACGGAGCACCTAGTGGCCAGAGGCTTCAACCCACCCTTCTCTGTATTTTCTCCTTAGAACGCTGTGGCCCTGTGTGCGGCATGCTGCAGCCCCAGAGGCCGCGTTGCTAAGTGTGCCGCAGCCAGGACATCCCCATGCCTCGAAGCAGGCAGGTGGGAGGATCTTCCTCAGCTCAGCTCCAACTCTCTCTGTCTCCAAGGCCTCTTCACCAATGTTATTCTAGGCCAGCGAGGTCCCCGGACCCCCACCCCACCCCCACCCACTAGTGGCACCTGTTGCTCTGTGTCCTTGCTCACGCCTCTTTGGATCAGAAAGCCTGAGCAACCATTTCATGTGATATACATCGCCTTGCCTTCTAAATCCCAGCTCCTGGGCACAGCCCGCACAAAATGACTCCGAAGAACCCAACACTACTACAGTCTTATGTTCTCTATGCCCTGGCGGGGGCCCCCCCCACACCCCCACCCCGTCCCTAAAGCCAAAAAAGCTCCCGCACCAGGAGGGTGTTGGGGAAGGGACCCCTGACCTTTGGGACTGGTTGGCCAGTGAGCTGACAGCTGTGAGCTCTCAGGATTCCACAGTCCCTGTTCTCTAGGCCACCCAGAGGGTTTCCACAGCTGAGCGAGCCCGCTGCCGAGTAGAGATGTCATCTGATTCATTAATTAAAGCAAACACAGTTCATCCAATGCTCGGGGGCATGGTTTAAAAAAAGCACCCAGAACATTTAACATCTGATAAAAATAGCATTCGTCAGGGATAACTGAAGTTTTTCTCGTGGCCCCTTCATTCCAAGAGCACCCCCACGCTGCCCCGGTTCCCACCTTCCTTCCCATGCTTCTTTGTTGACAAGGGAATCCCTGCCAGAGTTTGCTAATTGGGTTAATGGAGTGACTGTGTAACTGTTCTCTCTCCCACAGCCCACCCCACCCCGCTGGCTGCTTTCCGACCGACTACCTGCCTCTCGCCACTTTCAGGAGAGTTAATTTGCAACAACTCCCATTGTCGTCCACATCTGGGGCTCTGGGGTTTTAAGTGAAGCTCCCCAGGGCAGAGGACAGAAAACGCGGCTATTTTGGTTTGTGTGGCCTACAATGGGACCATTCTGTGGAGTTTCTGGGCAGTGCGGGGCTACCCAGGGAGAGGGGAAATCGGAGCCTGGCTGGAATGGGACCCGGGCCAGAGAAGAAGAGGGAGGGACGTGGGGAGGTCACTGGCGGGGCCAAAGCCCGACCTTTTCTTCCAGCTACTGCGATTTGAATTTCATGTTAATCAGATGCAGATGAAACCTGCGGGCGGTGCCTGAGGAATCTCAGAGCCTCGCCTTTGACCTCTGGGCTCTTGCACTGACAGCTTGCACCAAAGGAGGTAGCCCTGAGGGTGGCTTTGCTGGCCTCCGAGGTTCCGTCAGAACCTGTTTGTGCTCAACACCCTTGGGAAAGTGCCAACCCCTACACCAACACCCCCAAACAAGACCCAAACACCCCAAGGCTTTTTCTCCTGTTGTTTTTTGGGGGTGTGTTTGTTCTGTTTGAAATCTGTTTCACTTAAAGGGATTATTACTTGTTCAAATCATAAAAACATCAGTATTCTTGAGGTGAGGCACAAGATGGGTAGCTGGAGGCTGCCTCCAGGACCTCTGAGGAGCTCCGGGGTGTCTTAGAGGAGGGGCGGAGTCCTCTCCCAGGCTGCTTCCCAGCCCCTCCCACTCCCTTCCCGCCCCAGTCTCAACACAGTCTTGATGCAGCGCAGGGATTCTGAGGGGTGGGCCCGACTGCAGCATAGTTCAGGAATAGAACAATTACCTACTCAAGTGCTATCGTCAGCACTAGAAAACAAAAATAAGGAAAATCATGGTAGGCATATAATCCTAGCACTCAGCGGGCAGAGACAGGAGGATTGCCACAAGTTTCAGACTGTGTCTCAAACAAAACAAAACAAAACAAAACACCAAACACACAAATAGCCCACCACTACCACCATAACAAAAAACAACCAAGAAAGCAATTCAAGGGACTATTGAATTTGAGTCGTAGGAGATCAGCCTTGGGTGGCTTCCCAGAACATAAACTTCTCTCGACCCTTTGGCTGTACTTTGTATATACACTGATAGGTTACGTTGTCCTGGACTCATGACTGAGTTGCCCAAATACCTGGGCAATCAGGGGCTGCTAAGACTTCTGCGGAACCGTGAGTGTCGTGTGCCCCCTGGTGGACGCGCTCCATCAATGCACATTTCGACCTCCAGGTAAATTTGACTGACTTCCACCTACCTGTTCTCTCTTATTAGCTTTGTAAGCATCTGGTGTGCTTCTCTGGATTCTCTGAAGCTCATCTAATTGGTTAGAAGGCCCAGGAATAGGTGCTCAATAAGCAACTAACACTGGATGAGAAATTCCTGTCCAAGAAGTGTCAGGTCTGTTTGGGTGACTAAGAAGGTGTGAGACAGGACAGCATCTGTATGCACAAAGGTTCCTGGGAAGCAGCTCAAGGCTGATCTCCATGGACCCACAACAGTCCCTGGATTCTGAGCAAAAGGCAAACACCTTCCAGCTAAGCCGGGTCCCTGCGGCTTGGAGCCCGGTGTCCTCAGGAAGGGCTACTTCTGCGCCAGTGCTCGGCTTGGGTCTGCACTGCTCTCTGCTGGCCCCAGAGCCAAGGCCGCCTAAGCCCTTCTGCTGGGACGGTCTCCTCGGGTTTCCCTCCCGCCTTCCTTGGGACAAGAGTGTTCTGGACAAACAGGTTTTTCAGTTGGCTTTTCTTAACAGGTGTGTTTTTCCCGGGCCCGCCTTGCTTTGAGTCCATGAAACCCGGGAAGGTACAGAACAAAGTCTTCCTTGACTGGGGCTGGCACCCGGTGGGGTCTATAAATATTTAATCCGGGAACATAAACACAGCCACACACATGCTCGGCATGCCAGCTGCGCTTGGGACACTTGGGACTATTGTGGTGCCCATTAGAGGAAGAATTCGTTTAAGGATCCACACCTGTTCTTGGTCTAGAACAGCTGCAGCCCTGTGTGCACAAGAGAAGCCATGGAAAACAGAGAAGGGCAAAAGTTCAAGGCGGAGAAACGAGCTCAGAAACAGTCGTGCCACTCAAAAAACAACTTGGGATTTTTTTCCCCTCTTTTGCAGTACTCGAGTGAACACAGGATCTCATGCATACTGGCCAAGTGCCCTGCCCCCAACACCACAGAGAGGAGTCCCTTCCTTGTCTTCTTACCCTACTGTCTCCATTAGCTTCTGTCCCTGTGGCTGAGATAAAATAGCATGACAAAAGCCACTGAAGGAAGGAAGGAAGGAAGGAAGGAAGGAAGGAAGGAAGGAAGGAAGGAGAGACTTTGGCTGGCTTACAGTTTAGAGCGTCAGCCCCATCTGGCCGGTAAATCAATGAATGAGGCAGGAGTTCGAGGCAGCTGTCATGTCACGTCCACAGTCGGAAGCCGGAAATAATGAGTGTGTACTTCTCACTTTGTTGATGTTTGCTTGTTTTAGTCAGAATATCTCTCTAGACTCCTGACTGTCCTGGAACTCTCTCTGTAGACCATGCTGGCCCTTCAACTCTCAGAGATCTGCCTGCCTCTGTCTCTGGGGTGCTGAGATTAAAGGTGTGGCCATCCTGCCTGGTTCACCTTATCCTTTCTTTTTCTTTTTCTTTTTTTCTTTTTCGAGACAGAGTTTCTCTGTGTAGCCCTGGCTGTCCTGAAACTCACTCTGTAGACCAGGCTGGCCTCAAACTCAGAAATCCGCCTGCCTCTGCCTCCCAAGTGCTGGGATTAAAGGCATGTGCCACCACGCCCGGCCACTTTATCCTTTCTATACAGTCTGGGCATCCAGCCTAGAGAATGGTGCTGCCCACAGTATTTGGATCTCCCATCTCAGTTACCCTCATCAATAGAATCTCCCACAGGCATCCTCACAGCCTGTCTCCCAACTGATTATAGATCCCATCAGGTTGACAGGTTAGATAATCATCATACTGACCTCTGAATCTTTTGGGTAAAAGATATAGAACTAAAGATAAGTAGCAGATGAAGCCAGGGTCGACCAGCTCTCAGGAATCAGAATGCTCTGGCCCTTGCTGTGGTGGGCTTGCTGTCTTCTGTGCACAGGTATTTGTAAACTTGCCTTCTTGTCTCTGCTTCTGACCTCATTAGCCTTAAAACATTCTGCCCAGCACAACAACCAGCCTGTAAGAATGAGACTTGAGCTGGGCGGTGGTGGCACACGCCTTTAATCCCAGCACTTGGGAGGCAGAGGCAGGCAGATTTCTGAGTTTGAGGCCAGCCTGGTCTACAGAGTGAGTTCCAGGACAGCCAGAGCTACATAGAGAAAGCCTGTCTCGAAAAACAAAAACAAAACAAAACAAACAAACAACAACAACAAAAAAAGAATGAGGCTTGAAGTTACAGAATTCCTGGCTGTCAACACAGCAATGAGTGTATGAGTGACAATAATCTGCCAATGCTCCTAAGTCTTAAGGAAACAGGTATCCATTGCTTAGACATTATTATGATTTACTGAAAAACTTTTAGTCTCTCAAATTCAACTCTGTGGTTAGCCTCGGACCTGGCGGTTCGGAGAAGAGGTGTAGACTCAGTAGTAGCCAGACATTAAGTAGAGCCCGGTATTTAGAACTAATGACTGGTTTGGAATTCCAATGTCCAAGGGAGGCAGGGCAAGCTCTCTTAGACCAGGGCAATTTTCCATAAGGGCAAAACAAAGCTCTGGAGCAGAAATGACCATCTTAGAGTGACCAAGCCAGCTCGGTCCGTCAACGGGTGCTCCAGGGAGGGAGCGAGGATTAAAAAGAGAAAAAGACTGTTAGACAACGCTGTGGCGTGACCCCGGCCGGTTCTGAGGCTGATGTGGGTTTATTTTTCCCCAGTCTGCTTTTATACCATTTTAAGTACATGCAAAGAACAAGGTCAGTTCTAGGTTAAGGACCAAGCAAGGCAATAAACACAGTCAAGGAACAAACAAAGCAATAAACACAGCCCCTTGAGCCCAGTTTCCTGGGACTTATCAGAATGTCCAAGGTAGAAGAAAAGCCACATTCCCCCAGGAGTTTATGTTGAGCTTTGTATTGGCCCAAATGTAAACATTCTTCTCTGCTCCGCTCCTACTTCCTGTCTTAGCCCAAAGTCAAATTCTTGCCTGAAGCCTACTTCCCTGTCCTGGCCCTATGTTTCCTGCAGTTTTTAGAAGCATCCCCAAAAGCTCTCCCCATCATAAGAACACCATAGAGCCGGGCGGTGGTGGTGCACACCTTTAATTCCAGCACTTGGGAGGCAGAGGCAGGCTGATTTCTGTGTTCAAGGCCAGCCTGGTCTACAGAGTGAGTTCCAGGACAGCCAGGGCTACACAGAGAAACCCTGTCTCGAAAAAACAAAAAAAACAAAAAAACAAAAAAACAAAAAAACAAAAAAACAAAAAAACAACAACAAAAAAAACCCAACCCACCATAAAGTGATTTCAGGATGCAGGTAAGGTTTATGACAACAGTGACTGCGGAGACGAGGGAAAGCCTCACCCTCAGTGTAAGAGCTGGAATAAGTGCATAAAGAGAGGCCATAACTACAGGTAAGTAGACTTCAGTCTAGAAAGATCTAGGAGTTCTAAAGCAAATAAACTTCCTACACTGGGTGGAATCACATAGAATGTGGATGGAATAAGAGGAGAGAGCAAGCTTGTGCTGGAGAGATGGCTCAGTGGTTAAGAGCGCTGACTGCTCTTCCAAGGTCTTGAGTTCAAATCCCAGCAACTACATGGTGGCTCACAAACCATCCGTAATGAGATCTAACTCCTTCTTCTGGAGTGTCTGAAGACAGCTACAGTGGACTTACATACATATACATCTTTAAAAGAAAAAAAAAAAAGAGGAGAGAGCTTACAAAATTACACCACAAACCTCAGAAAGGTGAGAGAGGAAGGGAGACCATGGCTGCCTTTTCGGATCTATAGGTGCTCACGATGGTAAATCTTCATTTTCAACTGGATGGAGCTTAGAATGGCACAGGAACACGCTCCTGGGTATGAGTAGGAGGGTGTTTCCAGGGTAGACGCTCCTTGAATGTGGGCGGCTCCATCCCATGGTTGCAGTCTTGGGTGAGTAAGGACAGCCAGCTAAACGCCAGCATTTGTCCTTCTCTGCTTCCCGATTGTGGACACAACACGTATAACCGCCTCACTCTCCCGCGGCCATAGCTTCCTGATCATGACGGACGGTATCCTCAGATTCTGAGCCACAACACACGTCTCCTTCCTTCAGTTGCTTTTCTCCGGTTATTTCTTCACAGAAAAGTAGAAAATTGATAGTGTTTGAAAGTTGGTTTCTCCTGAGTCTCCATGGAAGGGGAGACAGGGATCTGTCTCAAGAGGCTGAAAGGCGTAGACCCTTGGAGCTTTTAGGAAAGGAACTGTCAACTCTGAGCAGATGAGCCCATAATGCTAGACCTTGTAGCGTGACGACGGTCAGAGGCAGAAGTAAGACTAGGGAAGGCTTATGTTGGGGGTTGGTTCTAATGCTTTGTCTTATTTCGGCTTGGCAAATGCTGCGCTTCCAGACCTGAGGGGTCCCTGCCCCCCGCTGGCTTCCATTGTTAATAAAGAATTGTTGTATAACCAATGGCCAGGCAGGAAGACAGAGGTGGGCCTTTTAGATTTTGGAGAATCACTGTGACTCAGAGGGAGAAAGGTCATATGTAAGAGCTGCAGGAAGGAAAGCAACCAGCCAGGGAAGAATTCGGGAAAATGGCCCTAGTGGCCACTCCCCTGACTGGGTCTGGGGCAGCAAAGATGAAATTTTGATTTAGTAGGTTGACTCAGGAAAGCTGGAGGGGAGAGTGTATGCCAGCTGCAGTGAGGATTAGAAAGGCCCAGCCACTGAGCTAGTCAAGTCATATCAAAAGACATACCAAAATCAGCGGGCATACCACTCACGACTCCAGAGAGCTCTTGGGTTAGTGTAAGCATGCAACCTCCTCTCCCCTCCCCCTCCCCCTCTCCTCCCCTCCTCTCCTCTTCTCTCCCCTCCCCTACCCCTCCCCACCATCCTCCGGAGCCAAAGCTAATAACTAATTCGCTGATACAGGTTTAGGACTAACAGCTTCAGCAGCTTTTTATTCTGTGAAAGTGTTTTATATATATATATATATATATATATATATATGTATGTGTATGTGTATGTGTATGTGTATGTATATGTATATATATATATATATATATATATATATATATAATCTTATAAATGTGAGTACACTGTTGCAGTATTCAGACACACCAGAAGAGGGTATGGGATTCCATTACAGATGGCTGTGAGCCACCATGTAGTTGCTGGGAATTGAACTCAGGACCTCTGGAAGCGCAGTCAGTGTTCTTACCCACTGAGCCATCCCTCCAGCCCTGTAGAAGGGTGTTTAAGTAACTCGATTCCTTGGATTAATCCAAGGGTAGAATCTGGAAAAACTAAGGTTCATCTAGAGGCTGCCTATACTCTTGTAGCCAGTGATGGCTTCGATCGCTTGTGCCCAGAATATAATACACCAAGATCGATAACGAGCCTTAGAATTTAATAAGAAGCAGTCAGCATGGAGAAAAGTTGTGCCATAAAGGACTCTGAAAGAGTCAACTGAGTGGAGTCTGGGGGTAATTTGGGATCTTAAAGGGGAAGTTGGGCGGAGACTACTGAGCTATCAAGTTGCCAAGACTTCCGTTGTGAGCCTGGCGGGAAGCTGACAAGAGTTACCTTAGCTCTTTCTCCCTTTGCAGACTATTAAAGGTGCCAGGTGGGTGGTCCGAACATACTGGAAATGAAATGCGGGCCATTGTCAGCCTGTAGAGACTGGAAAAGCCCAAAGCAAGAGACGAAGTGTCTGTAAGGGTGCTGGCCGCCTCTGAGACTTTCTTCCTGGTGGGAAATGCCTTTGCCTATCCGGAGAGGACACTCAGGAGATATCTGCTTCCTTTGCGTGGGTGCATGTAAGTAAAATCCATTTGCCAACTTTCTTCCTGTATACAGGGAGCACAGTTCCTCTGTGCTGCACAGGAGTAGAGGGGGAGCAGCTTTAAGCCCCCCCCCCCACTGGCTTCACAAGTAGGGTAGGCTTTAGAAACACATTGCAGTGTCTAAGGAACACTGTGTCAGTGAAGACAGGCTCTATTAGAATTCAGAGGGATTTAGCCCTCACACCCATAGCCTGATAAGAATTGTTAAGGGCTTTTCACTGGGGGTCCAGAGAGCAGCAGCCTGTTTTCTGGGCTTTGTCACCATGTCTCTGGAGTGGATGTGAAACCCTGGTCTTTGAGACCTAGGAGGATGGAATTGGGGAGTGAGACAGCCTGGGGTAGGGGCTCAGCTGCCTGTTCATAGTCATTTGGTCTGCTTGGCTGTTCCCACGAGAGATGTCAGAGTGGTCATTTGAGTGGGCTTTGTGATGTATAAGGCCATCTGAATTAGAGTCCAGGTGGCTTCTAGAGAGGTCCAAACCTCAGGAGCATGTTTTTTTTTAAGTAATTAATTTATTTTTATTGAATATCCGTTATTTATATTGCCAATGGTAAAACCTCTCCCGATATCCCCCCTCCCCTAAGACGCCCAACCCCTCCCCTACCTCCTTCCCTCTGCCTCCACGTACATGTACATGCCTCTCCACCCAACACACTCCCTCCCCCCACCTGCCCTCCGTTTCCCTTTGTTTGGGCCTCTGTGGTGCTGGAGGATGGTCCAGAGGAGCTGAAGGGGTTTACAGCCCCATGGAAAGAACAATGATTTCAGCCACCCAGACGCCCCAAGACTCCCAGGGACTGAACCATCAACCAAGGGGTACACGTGGTTCCAGCCAAAAATGTGGCAGAGGAAGGCCTTGTTGGGCATCAGTGGGAGGAGTGGTCCTTGGTCAGGAGCATGCTTAGCCACGGTATTACAGGCAGTGAAGAGGCTGGCCCCCTTTCTCTCCAGATGGCTGCATGGGTGTGGGTTACAGACGAGACAGGATGAATCTGTGGGAGTGCCTCATTCTTGCCCCCAAGCCAGAGGGCTCTGGTGAGGGTAATTAGTTCTGCTCTTGGGGCTGATGTGAAATTGCTTGGAATGATCCAGATTCTATGCCCTGTGTGAAGTTCACTATTGCACACTCTGCATGTCCGTGTCTTATATCCGTACAACTGCTACTATTCATGAACCAGGCAGCCTCAGCTTGGGAAAGTGGAGAGGGAAGCTTGCGGGTCTGGGTGAGGGGAGCGGGAAGGTTGACTCTCTCTCCCTGGACCGTTATAGAGTCCAGCAACCACGTGGTGGTTCACAACCATCTGTAATGGGGTCTGGTGCCCTCTTCTGGTGTGTCTGAAGAGAGCAATGGTGGTGTACTCAGATGCATAAAATAAATGAATCTTTTTTTTTAAAGGAAGGAAAAGCAGATGGCTCGGTATGGGGCCGGGAACATTCGGTGACTGGTCACACTGCTTCCGGTCAGGGAGCAGCAAGATGGATGCTGGCTCTCAGCTCCTGCTCTCCTTTCATGGACCCCAGCCCAGGGGATGGGGCCGCCCACATTTCAGACGGATCTTCCACCCCAATTAACCTAATCTAGAAACTCCCTCACAAACACGCCCAGTCTGCTAAGTGATTTAGCTCCTGTCATATTGAAAAATCAATAAAGTAAGGTTTGATAGTAGGGTTACACAATTTAAGGTTTTATAGTAGGTTCTGAAGCCTGGTTCTGTTGATTCTGCCTTGGAGAGATAAGCAAGTAGACATTGAGGACTCCAAAGTCTGGATTAAACTCTGACACTATGCCCTTTGACTCGTACAGGTGTGAAAGAGGCTTTATTAAGATTTGCTGGGGGGCTGGAGAGATGGCTCAGTGGTTAAGAGCACTGACTGCTCTTCTGAAGGTCCTGAGTTCAAATCCCAGCAACCACATGGTGGCTCACAACCATCCATAATGAGATCTGGTGCCCTCTTCTGGGGTGTCTGAAGACAGCTACATGCATACTTGAAATCAAAGTGTACTTGCATACATGAAATCAATCAATCAATCAATCAATCAATCAATCAATCTTTGGGCTGGAGCGAGCAGGGCCAAAGCAAGCAAGGCCAGAGAGAGAAGAAAAAGTGTCTGAAGACAGCTACAGTGTACTGACATATAATAAATAAATCTTTAAAAAAATGTTTAGCCGGGCGGTGGTGGTGCACGCCTGTAGTCCCAGCACTCTGGGAGCCAGAGGCAGGCGGATTTCTGAGTTCGAGGCCAGCCTGGTCTACAGAGTGAGTTCCAGGACATCCAGGGCTATACAGAGAAACCCTGTCTCGAAAAAAACCAAAAAAAAAGAAAAAATGTTTACAAACTCCTCCTCCAAGAGGGTCATTCTGCTGGACTGTCCTTTGTCTCATTGCTTCCAGTCTTTAGCATCCCCACAGACCAGCATTATGATTATGTCCCTTGTACGGAGGGTAGGCTTCATGCCCCCTTTTTAAAAAGTCAAAATAATCACTTTTATTTGGCCCAGGTATCATGATGGCCTCTTGCTAGGACTACCATCTTTTTCTTTCTTTCTTTCTTTCTTTCTTTCTTTCTTTCTCTCTCTCTCTCTCTCTCTCTCTCTCTCTCTTTCTCTCTCTTCCTTCCTTCCTTCCTTTTTTTTTTTTTTTTTTCGAGACAGGGTTTCTCTGTGTAGCCCTGGCTGTCCTGGAACTCACTCTGTAGACCAGGCTGGCCTTGAACTCAGAAATCTGCCTGCCTCTGCCTCCCAAGTGCTGGGATTACAGGCATGTGCCACCACCGCCCGGCCCTGTTTCTTTATTTCTAAGTAGCCCAGTTTGGCCTTGGACTAAATAGTCAGAACTTCCCTCAAACTCATGACATTAAAAAAAGAAGAAAAAGAAAGAACAAAAGAAAGGAAGGAAGGAAAGACAGAAGAGAAAGAAAATAAATGAAAGAAGAAAATAGAAAAAAAATGAAAGAAAAAGAGGAGAGAAAATAAAAATAATAATAGGGACGAGGGACAGCAAGATGGGGAGGAGAGCGTGGCTAAGCTCAGTGGCAGAGACCTTGCCTAGAACTCACAACCCCTAGCACTGTAAGCCCAAAACAAGAAAGATAAAACCTGTTTCAAGCTGCTCACTGGACATGGGAAAACGATTTATAGTAAGAGAAAGCATATTTGTGGGACCAGGAGTGAGGGCAGAGGAAATGAATTATAAGGAAGCATGGAGAGGTTTCCAGAGGTAAAAACACCCCCTGCACTGACTGTGACATTGGGCAAACAGGTATATGGTCTGTGAGTATGTATATGTATTTTTTTGTGTATGTATGTGATGTGTGTATGTGTCTTTTTTTCAGAATTCATGATCATATATTCTTTTGTTTTTTTTTTTAAGATTTATTTATTATATTTATATGAGTACCCTATAGCTGTCTTCAGATACACCAGAAGAGGGCATCAGATTCTATTACAGATGGCTGTGAGCCACCATGCGGTTGCTGGGAATTGAACTCAGGACCTCTGGGAGAGCAGTCAGTGCTCTTAACCACTGGGCCATCTCTCCAGCCCCCTATTCTTTTGTTTTTTAAAGATTTATTTATTATTATATGTAAGTACACTGTAGAGGGCGTCAGATCCAATTACAGATGGTTGTGAGCCACCGTGTGGTTGCTGAGAGTTGAACTCAGGAGCTCTGGAAGAACAGTTAACAGTTAACTGCTGAGCCAGCTCTCCAGCCCATGATCATATATTCTTAAAGCTGATGTTTACTGTACACATAAAATATACCCCAATAAAATATATTTTAAAAGTTATCCTGTGCCAGGTGGTGGTGGTGCACGCCTTTAATCCCAGCACTTGGGAGGCAGAGGCAGGCGGATTTCTGAGTTTGAGGCCAGCCTGGTCTACAGAGTGAGTTCCAGAACAGCAGGGCTACACAGAGAAACCCTGTCTCAAAAAAAAAAAAACAAAAAACAAAAAACAAAAAACAAAAAACAAACAAACAAACAAACCGAAAAGAAGTTATCCTGTGTAACATCCTGCCCGAGGAAAAGACTCAAATTTCTTATCCTAGCAGATGCCACAGAGCGGCTTCCTTCTCTCCCCCTGCTTCTCTTCCACCACTCCCTTAAGCACTGTCATCTTAAGTACAATGCAGATCTAAAATGTGCCTAGAGGTCTCACCCTTCTCTGCTCCTTGTTTAGTTTGTCTCACGTCTGAGACTTCGTTTTTGTTCCACTGACCCGATACAAAAGTGTACCACAGAAAGTTTTTGGTTGCGCTCCCGTTATGTCCTCCCTGATTAGGCTTTATGTGTGAAACTGTGCCTTGTCCTTACCAGGACTGTAACTCAGCACTGGGTCACAGCTGCTCAGCGTTTGGAAAACCCGGAGCCTGACTTTATCGTCAGTCTCAGCCTGGAAAGGCAACACCCCTCCAGCCCTGCAGGCGGCGCTGTGGCAGCCGCCTTCCCGTCTCCCGACCTCTCTGAGCGGAGGCCCCGCCCCATGAGAGCATGCCTCCTTCCCATTGGGCCGACGCGCGGCCGAGGCTGGCCAATGGCGCGAGCGCTAGTGCGCCTCCATCTTTGTTGCCGCCAGGGTCCAGCGCTGTGGGCGGTTGTGAGAGCGGTGGGCCGCCGGTGCGATAGCGCCGTTTCTTGCTTCGCGGCCTTGTTTCTCGCTGCCCGAAGCCGCGATGCCTCAGTTCCAGACCTGGGAGGAGTTCAGCCGTGCGGCTGAGAAGCTCTACCTGGCGGACCCCATGAAGGTGAGTCGCTGGAGGGACGGCCCCGGGGCCGTGGTCTTCTCCACCCTTGGCGCGGCCGGAGCACATCGAGGAATTAGCCGGCCCTCCCGTGTCACTGTCCCTTCTTATCCTTCCCGGAGACCCCGCGGGGCTCCGCCAGCAACCACCGGCAGGACCGTTTCCGCAGCGGCGGACTCCATAGCGGCCTGCACCCGGGGGAACTCGGAACTTCCGCTGTGGATTTGGTTGGTGTACGTGTCGCCAGGGGGCTCCGCCCCCTGCACCGGCTCTTTCCTGTCCGTCACTTATTTTAGTGCCCCCCGGTCCTTTCCTGCACAAACGCCAGATTACCGCTTGTGAAATGGTGAGGGTTTACGTCCCAGTTGGGAAGCACCCGCTCCACTTTTTTGGGTGATGGGGATTTTTAGTCGTTTCCCGGGGTCAGTTGAGACCTTGAGAATGCTTGCACTTACGCGTTAGACGTAATGTTTGCAAACAGTTTCATTCCCCAAAGCAAATCTACTCATCCCCATTTCACTAGTTCAGAATAGGCTCTGGGAGGGATACAAAGGTAAACTTCACCATTCCTTCAAGGATTGTTAAAGGTAAGGTATTATTAACTGATTAATGTTTTATTAATATACCCTTTAAGAAAAAGAAAACGATAAGCAGTTAACAACTCTCAGTCCGGGCTCAGGACTTCTGTATACCTTTTCTTTTTTCTTTTCTTCTTTCTTTTTCTTTTTCTTTTCTTTTCTTTTTTTTTTTTTTTTTTTTGGTTTTTGGTTTTTGGTGTTTAAGAGATAGGGTTTCTCTGTGTAGCTCTGGTTGTCCCGGAACTCACTTTGTAGACTAGGCTGGCCTCGAACTCAGAAATCCGCCTGCCTCTGCCTCCCAGAGTGCTGGGATTACAGGCGTGCGCCACCACTGCCGGGCTCTGTATGCCATTTCTAATGATTAGCGCATAACACGAACAGTTGTGTTTGTGTGTGTGTGAGAGTGTGAGTGAGTGAGAGAGAGAGAGAGAGAGAGAGAGAGAGAGAAAGAATAGGGCTGCAGAGATGCTCAGCATGAGTCTTCCCACCCCAATTTACAGTTAAGACCCGCCCTCCCCCCTCCCAAGGACCCATAAGCCAACCTTATCCAGGTAATTGCAAGCTCCCTTCCAAGGCAACATTTAAAACGAATTATCCTATTACTCTGAAAGTTGACGTAATAGTTCATCATTTTCGTTTATGACGTGATAATAAATGGCTAGATAAGTTAGGTATTTTTGAAAATGTGTAGTTTGTGACAGTGGTGGCTTCTTGTCCTGTCATGCGGTTCATTTCCCTGTCCCCTGCTCTGCCATTCATTTCCTCAGTTGGGCAGTGTGCTGTAAGGTGGTATGAGATTTGTCCAGAGGGCCTGATCCTGACAACAGCATACATTGTCTATGCTTAGTAAAGAGTAGGCCACTGTCTTGATTCAGTCATTCTGGCTTTAGACTTGGTGAGGCCATAGAGTACTTCAGCTCTTTGTTCAGAATGCTTCTTACATTTTCTCCAGCCTTCTCAACAGGAAAACAAAACATGTATTTTCAAAGCCACTTCCTAAGAAAAGTGGTTCTTGGCCTTTTTTTTTTTCCCCCTTTATCATTTTTACCAGTATTTTCCATTATAGGACTTTTTAATTTTTAAAACAAACTTAATTCACCTTATTTTTCTTGTATAAAATCCCTTATATGATAGCCACAGATGGATCCTGGGTCCTCTGAACAGATACTCTAGTGTGGGTTTTCACAAGGTGGCCAGTGAATTCCTGATAAGGAGACTTGATTAACACAGAGGTCAGGTAGCTGTAGGTCTTGGAGGTGGCATCAAAGGTGTCCTTGGCAAAGTTGCCCAGGGTGGCAGTGTAGCCCCTGGCTGATTAATAGCAGTTATCAATACCGGCCATCATCAGTAGTTTTTTGGGCACAGGAGCAGAGACAATGCCAGTGCCTCTGGGGGCAGGGATGAGACCCCAACACAGAGCCACGTGGCCTGTCACCTCGCATGGAACATTGTGGGGCTTGCCAGTCTCATTCCCCAGTAGCCTCTCCCTCTGCACAGGGACGATGGAGAGCTTGGCCAAGATGATGGCCCCATAATGGCTGTTGCAACCTCCTTGGAGCATGTACTTGAGACCAATATGACCATTGTAGTCCCTGGTATGGACAAAAGCCTTGAACCTGTCCACTGGCCAGCATGAGTCTGCTTCTTTATGGGCAAGATCTTCAGAACCTCGTCCTTAAGGGGTGTTCCCAGGAAAAGGTCGATAATCTGGGACTCCGGAATGGGCAGGGAGAACAGGTAGATCTCCACAACTTGATCTTCACGTCCTTTTTTTTTTTCTTTGTTTTTTTGAGACAGGGTTTCTCTGTGTAGCCCTGGCTGTCCTGGAACTCACTCTGTAGACCAGGCTGGCCTCAAACTTAGAAATCCACCTGCCTCTGCCTCACAAGTGCTATGATTAAAGTCATGCGCCACCACCGCCCGGCTTGACCTTCATGTCCTTAACTTGGTGACGGGTCCACTCCTTGCCTTTGGCTTTACCTCCATGAGCTCCCTGGCCTCATCTCCCAGTCCCCAACACTGCTGCCAGATCACTGCCTCGACTCTTAATCCTGCCCTCCCCCTCCGTGCCCGCTGGTGTTCCAGGATCATCTGCCATGTGGTGTTTTCCTGAATAAGAGACTGCCTTTCTAGGACTTTTAATTCATTCTGTTTGTATCTGATTATTTTAGTTGGCTGAATTCAAAGTTTTTTTTTTTGTTTTTTTTTTTTTTTGTTTTTTGAGACAGGGTTTCTCTGTGTAGCCTTGGCTGTCCTGGAACTCACTCTGTAGACCAGGCTGGCCTCGAACTCAGAAATCCACCTGCCTCTGCCTCCCAAGTGCTGGGATTAAGGGCGTGCGCCACCACTGCCCGGCTCAAAGTTCTTAACTAGACAGGAACCTGAACTTTTTGTCTCTGTGACTCTATTGAAAATGGACGCCTAAGCCGGTGGTAGTGGTATGCACCTTTAATCCCAGCACTTGGGAGGCAGAGGCAGGCAGATTTCTGAGTTGGAGGCCTGCCTGGTCTACAGAGTGAGTTCTAGGACAGCCAGGGCTACACAGAAAAAGCCCTGTCTTGAAAAAACCAGGCCGGGCGGTGGTGGCACATGCCTTTAATCCCAGCACTTGGGAGGCAGAGGCAGGTGGATTTCTGAGTTCGAGGCCAGTCTGGTCTACAAAGTGAGTTCCAGGACAGCCGGAGCTACACAGAGAAACCCTGTCTCAAAAAAACCAAAGAAAAAAAAATTTATGAAAATGGATGCCTATTATGAACTGTAACAGTATTTTTTATCTAACAGTTAAAATCCTTCAGGTTGCCACAGTGAAATAATTTTAAGTTTGTGTGGGGACTTTGGGAGGTGTAGGGGGAGCAGGAAAAGGCTGGTGATTCTTGATGTTTTGTTTTGTTTGGGGGTGTTGGTTTTGTTTTTGTTTGTTTATTTTTTCTGAGACAGGGTTTCTCTGTTTAGCCCTAGTAGCTGTCCTAGAACTTGTTCTGTAGACCAGGCTGGCCTCAAACTCAGAGATCCGCCTGCCTCTGCTGGGATTAAAGGTGTGAGCCACTAGTGCTATCTGTCTATTGTTGTTTTTAAATAAGTATTTTTATTGCAGGTCCGTGTGGTTCTCAAATACAGGCATGTTGATGGGAATTTGTGTATCAAAGTGACAGATGATCTAGTTGTAAGTATCCACTTCTATTTGTTGGGTTGGGGGATTTGAGTTGACTACTTGTTTGAGGTTGTTCATAGATCTGCAGATGACCTACTAGGTGCACGAATCCCACATCGAAGAACTTCATTCTAGAGTTCTTTTAGACTCAACAAATAACAAACTTGCTCTATGAAGGCAGTGTGCCAGCTGAGGCTTTTCAGACCTAGCACAGAGGCCTAATTGAGTAGGTTTCCTTTCTCATGGTGAGAAGCAAATGATTATATAGTCTTTGTATTTGAGACGGGTTCTGTCTATGTTTTCCTGGCTGTCCGTGAACTCAGTATGTAGACTAGGCTGGCCTTGAACTCACAGAGTGCTAGTATCAAAGGCATATGCTACCATGCTTGGCTTTGTAAATGATGATAAACTGAGCTAGGGGGTTGTTACTGTCTTCCTCCCTCTCTTCCTCCCTCCCTTCCTCCCTCCCTTACCTATCAGCTGGTCTCTGCACAGCCCTCCTGGTACTGCTCCTGGTGTGCGCTCCTTGGCACTGTGACCTCCAGCCCAGTGCCCGAGTCACCTCATGCTCCAGCTGGTCTCCACACCTGCGGTGTGAAGACCATTCTCTGATTGGAAGTTTTAGCCCTGGTAGCTCTATTTTATGTTGGCTTTGCTTTTCTGTGTTCTTCTCTCCTAATTATTAGATGTTTCTGTTGTGTTTTATAAAAAAGGCAAAAGAACTAAGGGTCTGTCTGATAGAGGCGCAGTATGTCAGGTAGAAGGGAGTACCTCAGAGGCCCATGCTAAGGCATCCCTTCCCCCTGAGGGACCAGCCAGACGACAGGTATGGCGTAGAATAGAGTTTATTTAGGGCATGGGAAGGGAGTAGAGACAGAAGGAGTTGTGGGGAGGAGAGGAGAGGAGAGGCCAGGAACATGTGGGGATGGAGAAGAGGGGAAAGGGGAGAGAGGGAGAAAGAGGCCAGGGAGAGAAGAGGCAGAGAAAGAGAAGGGGCAGAGAGTCAGAGAGCGCCGAGGGGGACACACAGCCCCTTTTAGAGTAAGTCAGGCAACTGTGGGGCAGAGCCTAGAAGGAATGCCAACAGTTTCCCATGAATACTGCATCTTACCAGTGTTCTGGCCGTGGTTATTCTTCGGGAGCAGTTCATCTGACTCCAGCAGTCTGGCACTTCCTATATTCACGTCTACTTCCGCATTTATGTATGTGGCCCTGTCTCTTCTGAGGCTCTAACTCTGAAGTTAAGTAATTTTTCTTCATGCAGCCGCCCAAGTTAGCCTTCCCGAGTGGGTCCTTCAGCTCTTCCTGCCCTTAGGCATGCTGTCACCCACCTGCCAGAAACCTGGTGTCTTAGGGTTTTACTGCTATGAAAAGACACCATGACCAAGGCAACTCTTAACAAGGACAACCTTTAACTGGGGCTGGCTTACAGGTTCAGAGGTTCAGTCCATTGTCATCAAGGTGGGAGCATGGCAGCATCCAGGCAGGCATGGTGCAGGAGGAGCTGAGAGTTCTACATCTTCATCTGAAGGCTGCTAGTGGAAAACTGGCTTCCAGACTGCTAGGATGAGGGTCTTAAAGCCCACGCCCCCAGTGACACGCCTACTGCAACAGGGCCACACCTCCTAATAGTACACTCCTGGGCTGAGCATTTGCAAACCATCACACCTGGCATTTTCCCTTTTTTTCTCTTGTTATGCCTACTGTTTGATCCCTTACAGTACACTATTGCACACACGCACACACAAATGTGCACAAGAACACACTCCCATCCAAGGGCCTTCCACACACTACATATGCTCTACTATTGAGCACATCTCTAGCCCCGCTGGAATGATTTTTAAATCCTTTTAAACTTGATCCTCATGTCCTCTCTACCGTTTCCTTCTGCATTAGTTAAGAGACTATTTTTCTCAAGTAGGAAATAGATAAATATATAAATCCACCTGAAAAGTCTCCTTTTGTTTCCTGATACAGGGTCTCATGAGCCCACACTAGCCTGAACTTGAGGTGTAACTGAGAATGATCTTGAACTTTTTTTTTTTTTGAGACAGGGTTTCTCTGTATAGCCCTGGCTGTCCTGGAACTCACTCTGTAGACCAGGCTGTCCTCGAACTCAGAAATCCACCTGTCTCTGCCTCCCAAGTGCTGGGATTAAAGGTGTGTGCCACCACCGCCCGGCTGATCTTGAACATTTTAACACTGATTTATTTTAGGTGTTTTGCAGCATGCCTGCCTGTGTGCCACTTGTGTGCCTGGTGCCTTAGCAAGCCTGAAGAGGGCGCCAGTTCCCCTGCAGCCGGAGCTACAGGAGGTTGTAGACAGCTGGACTTAACTTGTAATGCTTGAGAATTTTCTAGAAGAGTTTTACTTTCATCTACAGCAGTGGCATTTAAAAATAAACATTAAAGCCGGGCCGTGGTGGCGCACGCCTGTAATCCCAGCACTTGGGAGGCAGAGGCAGGTGGATTTCTGAGTTCAAGGCCAGCCTGGTCTACAGAGTGAGTTCCAGGACAGCCAGGGCTACACAGACAAACCCTGTCTCGAAAAAAAAACCAAAAAAAAAAAAAAAAAAAAATAAACATTAAAATAAAATTAAAGAAAGGGGAAAGAAAGCAGTTGCTGGCTGCTTGGTCTGACTCCTGAGCGAGTAGAGCGGAGTCCGCAGATCGGCTCCCGAGTGTTTGCCCCCATTGCTTCCGCCATGACTGGTGCCTGGTTTTGCTCAGTTTGTGTATCTTTCCGCTCTCTGACAGTGTTTGATGTACAGAACAGACCAAGCGCAAGATGTAAAGAAGATTGAGAAATTCCACAGCCAGTTAATGCGACTTATGGTGGCCAAGGAATCCCGCAGTGTCACTATGGAAACAGAATGAATGGTTTGAAATGGAGACTGCTATGTTCTTGGGAAGTAATCAGCTTTTGAGACTGAAAGTGTTGGGAAGGACATGTGTATGTGAGCTGTGGAGAGCCGAGAGGCCAGCCGTGGCCTAAGGCTTGCTGTGGAGAGCAGGACTGTCGGGTCCAGTCAGAAAACCTTTAGCTTTGGAAACTGAATAAGAAATATCTTAGAAATTTTTTGCAGACAATTTGATGTTGGGCAAACATATAACTATTTTTTTTCTGATAAATTCATGTCAGTAATTTGTTGAAAAATAACAAGAAAAGTTCTTTCTAGATTGTGTTTAAGAGGAAATAAAATGTAATTTTTGCTGCATTGGTATGTTTCTGTTGGAGTATAACATGTTTGCCGTTTATAGCACACATTTGGTAGCTGGGATTACCTGCTCTGTGGCGCCCGATCTGGTGTGGTGAGGAGCAAGTCTGCTTTTCCTTTCTTGCCAGGTTCAAACTGTGTTTTTAAATGGAAGGGGGTTGGAGCATCCGCTAGCCGAGCGGTGAACAGAGCCAGGTGCAGTTCTGAGAGCGCAGGAGGACAGGGACACTGACGGCCGGGAGTGCTCAGCGTGGCTCCCGCCTCAGTCTCAACTAAAGGGTTTTTTTGTTTTTTTGTTTTGTTTTTGTTTTTTTTAAACAGGGTTTCTCTGTGTAGCCCTGGTTGTCCTGGAACTCACTCTGTAGACCAGGCTGGCCTCGAACTCAGAAATCCGCCTGCCTCTGCCTCCCAAGTGCTGGGATTACAGGTGTGCATCACCACTGCCCGGCTTGAACTAAAGTATTAATAAAGCACGCTTCTCAGAACTGTTAGGTTCCCAATAAACCACGTGTCCACTATTTATAGCTTGTATTTGTAAAGTTTGATTTTACCACCTAAATGTTATAAAGTTCCCTGTTGTCTGCTCAAGACTGAAGTGAAGGTACTGCATTAAAGTATGTTTTGTAAAAGTTTGTCATATTGAATAACTTGAAGTTTTTATTAGTTATAAGAATTTTAGTCTGTTTTAGAGAGTTCAGTAAATAAAATATAAGCATACTGTCTTTGTTGAAGTTTTGAATTTCTTGTATAGGGTTCCTTTCTCCTTTCCCCTTTCATTTCCCCTTTCCTTTGTCCTGGAACTCATTATAGAGGTCGGGCTGGCCTTGAACTCACAGAGATCCACTTGCCTCTGCCTCCCCAAGTATTGGGACTGACTCTATGCGCCACCCCCCTGGTTTGTCTAGATTTCTTGACTAGGGTATACAGTACTAACTTAATCTGAAGTGGATCCAGAGGTGCTAGAAGTGAGTGTTCTTGTTATTTTTCTCATTTTGGGGGGTGGGGTGGGGGGAGTTGAGACAGGGTTTCTCTGTGTAGCCCTGGCTGCCCTAGAACTCACTCTGTAGACCAGGCTGGCCTCAGACTCAGAAATCCGCCTGCCTCTGCCTCCCGAGTGCTGGGATTATAGATGTGCGCCACCACCGCCTGGCCCTCGTCATTTTTTTATTGCATGAGTCTCTGAGCTACTCATTGATGGTAAATTGTTTTCTTGAATTGGGAAGGTATAATCAAATATTACTTTGTTCATGTCAAGCTTTTTGGCTTTTCTCCCCAGAACTAGTGGGGGACGGAGTGTGGTCCTTTTCTCATTCACATCTACTTGTACTACAGTCCAGCAGTCACGGAAGGGAGGGGCGTCCATTGGCTGAGTCCCTAGAACCCATAATAGAACTCCAGCAGCCGTATCCTGGCCATGTGGGCTTGTGCCCCAGTGTTTATCTCCCCTCAGCATGGTGGGATGTTGGAGTTAACTTGTATGAATGTAGTTCAGATATCTGTTATGTGTCGTTTGATTAAAATACAGGGTAGGAGCCAGGCAGTGGTGGTGCACACCTTTAATCCCAGCACTTGGGAGGCAGAGGCAGGTGGATTTCTGAGTTCGAGGCCAGCCTGGTCTACAGAGTGAGTTCCAGGACAGCCAGGGCTACACAGAGAAACCCTGTCTCCAAAACCAAACCAAACCAAACCAAAAACAAACAAAAAATACAGGGTAGGAACTTAAGCAAGGCAGGAACCTGAAACATCTTTATATGTAAGTTAATTTTTAAAAAATGATAAATAAAATGAGCGCCAAGGAAACCGAAGCTGGAGGATCGAGAGTTCAAGGCCAGCCTTGACTACTTGGCTGCTATTGAAATTGTACATTCAAGGGGCTGGGGAGATGGCTCAGTGAAGAGCACTGACTGCTCTTCTAGAAGTCCTGAGTTCAATTCCCAGCACCCACATGGTGGCTCACAACCATCTGTAATGGGATCTGATGCCCTCTTCTGGTGTGTCTGAGGACAGTTATAGTGTGCTCATGTACATAAATAATACTTGGGTTGGAGATTTAGCTCAGTGGTAGAGCGCTAAGGCCTCGGGTTCAGCCATCGGCTCTGGGGAAAAAAAGACAAAATAACAAAATATCCCGTTTACTGGATGCCAGTTACACCTCAGTAAGGTCTTTCTGGCAGGAAAGAGGAGACACTGCAGTGCCTGCCACCTGCAGCTGACGGCTTGTGTGGCTGCAGCCGTAACTCACTGTAGGGTCACACTGGCTCAGTCCCCCAGTGTGACAGGGATGCTGGTCCCAGTAGTCTACCTGCAGGGCTCTCTGGTCTCTTCTGTCTCCTTCCTCTCTCCCTCTGTCCCAGGCATCAGGCCAGGCTTGCCCCATCAGCGACTCTCACACTTGTGTTCCAGCCTTGTCTGCTGTCTGGGAGATTTGAGTTAGTGCAAAATTTTAGCATTTTCTGTTGACTGTTAAGTTAGTTGCATTTAAGTGCCTTGGTGTCAGTTGTAAAATGGCATTAATAATAATATTTACCTCAGTTATGAGGATCAAGTGAATTAATATCAGTGTCTGGCACATAGCAACTCTTTAAAATTACTAAGTTAAAATGCACTCCATATTTAGAATACTCTATTGAATACATTGCAAATGCCTACCCCATTTCTATTATAGGTTGGGCTTTTTTGTTTGTTGTTTGTTTGCTTGTTTTTTGCCTAGGAATACTATTTTGTATTTCTAGAAATTGATTTGTTTTCTATTTGTGTTTTCACACATTGCCGTTCATCCACTCATTGCTAAATCCAGTTACTTCTGGCCTGCCCCGGCCACAGTAACATATCCCGAAGGCAAGAACTTCTTCATCCTGCCATGTCCTCAGAGCCTGGGCCACAGTAAGTGCTTTGTAAATGTCTGCCTATCGAAGGGGTGCATGTGACCAGGGGCCAGCATCCGGTCTTTCTCCCTTGAAGCACTCAGGACGCTCTGGGGCTGGGCAGAGGACTTCGCATGTAATCCTAATGTTCTCAGTTCAGCCCTAGAACCAACTACCACACTCACACTCACACACCAACAAAGAAAATGCTTATTCAGAAAAGGGTATGCCTACCCACCAGGACTTAATACGGCACCCCCACTTTGCGTGTGTGTGTGTGTGTGTGTGTGTGTGTGTGTGTGTGTGTTCGCTCGCGCGCGTGCTCATGTCCGTGTCCTCTAGTAAGCTCTTACAAGGCCTTCCTTGTACTGTCTGCATTTTCAGCCTCCATAGCAGATACCATATCCTACAACGACAACAAGATTAAGGATGCTGAGGCTTTAAGAAGAAAAGCCATTGGCTGAGAGGCCCCACCTAGAATCCCAGGACGTGAGGGCAGCACGGGACTGTGCCCTTCCAGCCGACCTCATCTTCCTTCAGAGCAGGTCACTGCCGTTCAAGCCTACGGTTAATGTGCACTTATTTCTGCCAAGAGGTGGCCCTCAGTTGGAAGCAGTTAAAATATGTCACTCTGTCAGCCTGGCAGATGGAGCGGGGAACCAGCGGTGATGGCAGACTGTGCAAAGAATCCTGAAACCCTAAAACCCACGTGGCATGGGACTCCACCCATTCAGGCGCTGTCTACCGCTCAGGCCAGATGCTGGGCGGTGACGATGATGGTGGTGGTGGTGGTGGTGGTGATGATGATGATGATGACGACGATGGTGATGATGGTGGTGGTGGTGATGTGGTGGTGGTTGGTGGTGGTGATGATGACGATGGTGACAATGGTGGTGGTGGTGGTGGTGGTGGTGGTGGTGATGACAATGGTGATGATGACGGTGGTGGTGGTGGTGATGATGACGGTGGTGGTGGTGGTGGTGGTGGTGGTGGTGGTGATGGTGGTGATGATGGTGGTGGTGGTGATGTGGTGGTGGTTGGTGGTGGTGATGATGACGATGGTGGTGGTGGTGATGGTGGTGGTGGTGGTGATGGTGACGATGGTGATGATGGTGGTGGTGGTGATGTGGTGGTGGTTGGTGGTGGTGATGATGACGATGGTGGTGGTGGTGGTGGTGGTGAAGTTCATAGGAACAGGGCACCTTCCTAGGCAGCTCTCAGAAGAAATTAGGCCTCAGCTCACGGCCCCATCCCCGCCACAGACTCCCTCTAAGTAGCAGTTCCCCGGGAACAGTCTCCTCACCTCATTGGCTCCTGTGGGATACTTAGAGGCAACATCAGAATCACGGATGGTTTTCTCAGACAGCCGGCTTGCAGAGAATGATGTTTGTACCGAACTTGCTCAGCCTCAGGACTGTGGCCAGGCTCCAAGGACCGTCTAACTGGGAAGGACCTGCTTGAGTTCCCATGCGAAGAGCAGGCAGCTGCTGTCTGCGCCTCCTCACGGATGGAGCCCTTGAACCTGAGACGTGCAGCTTACAGACTCCAGGCCCCTCCTCATTCAGCTGGGGACCCTAAGGGAGTCCCCCATCTGTTAGCCAGTAGCCCCTAGAAGTGACTGCCAGGTCGCCCTGAAGGTTAATGGCTCTTCAGTGTCCCCAGAAGGACTCCATAAACGATGATGTCTGTCACTGAGGGGAAAATGGAAGCCCTTGCATTCAGTTCCACAATCCCCCGGGATAGAGGAAATGGACCCAAAGACTCCATCCGTCAGCCTGTGCGGCCTCTGCCTCTGGGCTGCCACACACATCATCTGGGTGCATTTAAGTCACCTTACTAGAGACTACAGCATGCACTGTATTCTTTTACATTTGCCCTTTAAAAGCTAATGGGTCGCTGGGCGGTAGTGGCACATGCCTGTGATCCCAGGATTTGGGAGGCAGAGGCAGGTGGATTTCTGAGTTCGAGGCCAGCCTGGTCTACAGAGGAGTTCCAGGACAGCCAAAAACAAAATAAACAAACAAAAAAGCTAATGGGTCAGAGAGTGAATCATCCGTAGCCAACAGAGCAGAAATATCGGATGACTCGGGAACAGGAGGATGGTGAAAGACTGCTCTTGGCCAGTCCCGTGTGGCAAACTGAAGCTACCGAGGCTCATATGCCACATGGGGCTGCCCCTGACGAGAGGGATCAGGAAGATCTGGGGATTGGGAACGTGTATCTGGGCTGACCTGGGTGAGGTACAGAACACAGACACCGGAGGGAGGGGATGTGCCAGTCTCCTCCCCTGGCTCTCCCGCGTGGGCTTAGCCGCTGTCCTCCCACAGAGCCTACGCCAGAGCACACCGCTGAGTGCCTACGCTCATCGGCTTCTGCCACAAGCTTTTCCTGTAGCCCGGAAACACCTCTCTGGCCCCTCCGCTTGGTAAGGGGCTGGGAACAGCCTGGGAGCCCCGTGAGCCTGGGTTCAACTCTCAGCATAGCCAGAGACCTTGGGTTCATTAACTCTCAAGGCTTGGGTTTCCTCATTTGGAACTGCCTAGTAAGCTTTTGGGGAGCAGCAAACTCGCCCCAACAGCAGCTCAGCCCGCATCTCTGAAGGAACTCTGGACTGAATTCTTACCAGTTAACACCATATTCAAGAAAATGTGATCGCCAGAGCTGGAGCAAGGTGTATATACTGCCACTGACAGACCAGTGTGGCTCCCAGCGCCCTCGTCAGGTTGCTCACCACAATCTTAAACTCCAGCTTCAGGGGATCCAGCGCCCTCTTCCGGCCTCTGTGGGTACTGCACCCAATGCACAGACACAAACACCCACATATACACATACATTAAAAATAAAACACAACCTTTTAACAAACGTGGTTGTGGAGCTGGAGGGAAGGCTCAGCAGTAGGGACATTTGCTGCTCTTTCAGAGGACCATGGTTTTGTTCCCAGCACCCACATGGCAGCTCACAACCATTCATAACTCTAGTTCCAAGGGACTCACAACCCCTCTTCTGGCCTCTCAGGGCAGCAGGCACGCATACATTGTGCTTACATATATATACAGGTTAAAAAAACCTCATATACATTAAAAAATCTTTATAAATGTAATTGTAATGTCTCCTGTTCTCCTCTGTAGCCACATCCTATTTATCTGTATTTTCTACAGACTTGAATCACCACTCTCTTCCCACTAGGTTGCGGGGATCTGGATTTGTAAAGCTATATCAATCTGTGTGTGCTTGTATGTGGTGTGTGTGTATGTGTGCGTGCGCGTGCTCGTGCATGCGCGTGTGCTCGCTCCTGCATGCTTGAGTATGTGCACTTGCTTTTTCATGTAGGAGTCAGAATTGGGAAAATAAAAGATGGTGGGAGGGGCCCCGCCCCATCTCTCATCTCTGGGAGGGCTGGGCTCACTGCTAATCAAGCAGGACAAAGGGCAGCCCTGGGGGGGGCTGCAGTACGAGGGGCCACCATGCTCCCGCAGTGCCAGCAGGTCATGGCTGAAGCATGCCACACGCAGTCGCCCAAGCACAGAGGAAGGCTGGCCACGCAAACGCGTGTGAGTTGAGTCTTGGAGCCATCCACTCCCACTTGCAATGAGCCAAGGACCCCCCAATCCTGCTTCTAATACCGAAGGGCCGGGGGCGTCCAAGGGCTGCTCCAAACATCCTCCAGCGGCCTCTGCGGCCCAGTTCCAGTGTTGGGGTGCCTTAAAGAGCTTGTTTCCCTGGGCTCAAAGTATCTCTCGCTCTATTCTGATGTTTGTTGCGGAAAGAGGTAGAAGAGACTGGTTGGCGTGTGGACAGGCTCGGTCTGACGGTCACTGGGAAGGAGGGGTGAGGAGGGGTGAAAGATGGCGTATGCTGTCACCTGTGAATTTTCCCTTCTCGTAGTAGACCATCTACACTTGTGGCTGCCATGTGTCCAAAATGTGTGCACCTGTGCTCACAGTCCCTCTCTGGTGCTGAGGTGCGGGGACAGCGAGGGGAGGGTCCTGCTGGACCTGCTGTCTCTATGGACTGCAGGGTCCCTGTGAGAAGCAGACGCAAACTCGATGACGCTGTATGTAACCCGGGGCTTACGCCTTGGAGCACACTTGTGGCTTCGCTGCCGCCCCACCCGCCCACCCGCTTCTCTGGTGGTCGGCCATCCGTGCGTCTCGCTCCCAAGAGAAAGCGACTTTGCAGAAGCACACAGGCTCCAAGGGTGCACCAACTGCCTTGACTCAGTCTGAGACAGATCTTGCCCAAGCTGAGCAAGAGGTTGGCCCAGGCCGGTCAAAGTCCAGACGAGCCAGGCTGGCTGGGGAAATTTACATAGCCCTCCTGGGAGGTGCATCCATGCACCTCGGGGTGTGGGGCACCCTGAAGTCTCAGGGTGCACAGGAGACATTGAGCTAGAGCGAGGGAGAGGTGAGCTGGGCTCATGGTTGTACTGGCGCTAAAAGACAGGTGCAGCTCGACCCCGACCCTTGGCTCCCTTACAAGCTGGTAGAGCAGCGGCCAAAAAGCTATTTAAAAGACCAGGAAGGGGCCGCCTTCTAAGTAACTCCTGGCTGAACAGGGTGGCCATCCCTTAGCCATTTTCCGCTACATTGAAAGACTGGCAACAGGCCGTCTGAGGCAGAAGCCTCCTATGGAAGCAGCTACGGCCCTTGGCATCCACACGAGCCAGGCGGCCCGCTCCAACTGAGCTGTGCCCTCAAGGTTCTGAGTTGCAGGTTAGGGCCCAGGTGGCACGCAGAACACTCATAGCGCCGCCTAGTGGGCACAGCGGGAACTGTGGTGCACCCTCACTACAGACAGGATTCCCAGAGCATCTCTACCAACCCAAGACCGAGCGCAGCAGCCGCAGCCGTGAGACACCGGATTTAAGTAAAACAACAACAGAAACAAACGAGGCTCTGGGAGGTGAATTTTCCAAAACCAGCTGCTAAGCGGCAGAGGCAGACTGGAAAACTGCTCCTAACGCTAGACAATTTCGCTTTCCCCACTTCCCACTATGAAGGAGGGTAGGCGTCTTTCTGAACTACAATCACACACCACTACCCTCCATATGGAAGCCGTTGTTCATACGTTCATTTATGAACTACCAAGGTATGCAAGGCTTCCTGGTGGGCCCCATGGGTACAAGAAAGGTAAGAATTCTTCCCCAGGGAGCCACGGGGAAGACAGACTATAAGCCAGTAAGCGAGCACACACAACTTCATGGCAGAGAGACTCCGGGGTAGACATGGCTGTGGGCCAGGGAGGACTTTCAGGACTTCTCTGCCTGGGATCCTCTGTGCCGTCTGCTTGTATCTGGGCGGGCTCTGCTGGCTTCCACTGCTAAGGCAGAAACCCGAAGCCTTAAGGATTGTAGGCCTGGATGATAAACGGTGCTCACTGGCTGTGACCCCTGTCCCTGTCATGCTGGACCCCTGAGCCACCACAGAAGCCAAGGACTGCCATGCTGTGAGGAAACCCAGGAATATGTGGGAGCCATTCTAGTCCACTCTAGACCTCTCCAGATGGTCCGGCTCCTGGCCCTCAGGGGCAGTGTGCGCTGTGGCCTGTGTGTCACCGAGCCTGTGTCCTCTCTAGCTGCTAAATCCACGCCACGTGCTCCCTCATTTCCCTTCCCAGGCTCCTCCTCACCCGTGAGGACAGTATCACGGCCTGAACGGTCTCCTCTAGAACCTCTCTCTGACGCTCCCTCTTCCCAAACCGTGCCACCAACACCTTAGAGGAGTAGGTCGTGTGTCACAAACACTGTGTAATGTTTACTACCTGGACGGGGGTGCAGATCCTGGAAACAGACCGGGAAGTCACAGCGAATACTTTCTCAGAGAGGCGAGAGGAGCAGAACAAGAGAACATCAGCAGGACCAACAGCTGGATGAGGAAACCCCGTCTCTCTCCTCTAGGTGCAACTCACTGGAAGACTGATTTCAGTATCAAGCCCAGAGCTGACATGGCTGTAAGCCGGCCTCTGTCACTCAGAGCTTTAGCATGCTAACTCAGCTAATCCCCTGACAGTGCCGTGAGACAGGAATTGTTATTGTGTTATTGTTAGCACCGTTGTGGTCATCTTTATCATCATCATCATCATTATCTTCTTCTTCTTCTTCTTCTTCTTCTTCTTCTTCTTCTTCTTCTTCCTCATCATCATCACCTCGGCGCCGCCACCACCATCTCTGCCATCACCATCATAATTTTTACAGTATGAGGAATGTGAATCATGGAGGGATTAAATAAAAAATAAATAATCAATTAAACAAAGTCCTAAGTTCCCACAGGACAGAACCTTGACACTTTTAGCCTCGGTATCAGCCACTGAACTTTTTTTTTTTTTTTGGTTTTTCGAGACAGGGTTTCTCTGTGTAGCCCTGGCTGTCCTGGAACTCACTTTGTAGACCAGGCTGGCCTCGAACTCAGAAATCCACCTGCCTCTGCCTCCCAAGTGCTGGGATTAAAGGCGTGTGCCACCACCGCCCGGCAGCCACTGAACTTTTAAATATCCCATTTCATAACTGAAAGATTCTGTCACTGACATGGAAAAGACTGTATGATCTCTTCTGTCATACTCTGTCAGCTAGGTCCACTGATATAAAACACCCGAGCCAGATCGACTTGGAGGGCAGGACAGTCTGTTTAACGCTCCCTGCTTCTGAGCGCACAGAACATCACGGTGCGAGCATGCGGCAGAGGAACAGGCTCAGCTCACGGTGTCTGGAGTTCCGGAAGCACTTGGGGGCTGGAGGCAAGTGGACCTTGCGTTTGGGGGTTGCCTGAGGACGTAGTCACACCCCGTCTCAAACAACCCAAACCACCAAAAAACCCTGAAACCCCAACCACGACATCGGTTCCCTGTGAGACGTCGCCTCCACCTCCACCTCTATCCACAGCACCCGCGCAGGGCTCCAGTCACCACCGCACCCCGCCTTTCGGAAAACACCAGGCTCTAAGCCTGGGTGAGTGAGATCCCGGCTCTACCTCTTTTAGTTGTACGATCCAGGCTAGGTTTTGGCTTGTTTTAACGTGTGGAGAGTTCTCTGCGCTTTATGATGTACAGGCCATCTCATCTTTGGGGGACTTGGATTCCTTCCACTGCAGGGGGGAAAATGGATTCAAAGACACAGCGCCACATAAGGTACTGCTTTGTGACTCAGTGGGACTCACTGTGGGAAGTTTGTCTTCAGCAGGCAGGCGGGCCCAGGATCTCTCTTCCCATTGGCGCATTCTCTTTGGATCCAGGGCAGGAAAGAACGCGGATCCTTTCCATTTTCAGCCCAACTTCCAGCGTGGGCGGGCCAGGTGCACAGTCGCTCCTGTGCGTTGGCGCCACCTGCTGGACACAGAAGTTACGGCTGCCTAAGGCCCAGGAGAGTTACCCCGTGGACAGACATCCAAGCCCCCCACAGTCAGCTGCTGCTGTCAGTGAGGGCTCTGGAAAGGTCACTCTGAGGCCGCTGGAAAGGAAATCACCTCTCTTTCCCCCTGTGTAGCCGCACGCTTTGGACTGGCATGGTTCTCATTCCCCGAGTTGTTCAAAGGTCTGAGATACTTCAGTCGAACCCTTGAGGTGCCTGGAATACAGTGAGTGCTGTGCATTGTGGGAGCAAGTGGCGGGGCTAAGCTGTCCCCTTCGCGTGAGCCAGCAAGCAGGGGTCCCAACCTCCTCATGCCCCGCCTGGCCATGGTTCCTTCCACAACGCTCTGCTTCCCATGGGCGGTGCCGCGGGCTGAGATCAAAGCCTTCAAACACACACGTGGCCGTTGTGGGGGACATAGAAGATCCACACTATAGCCCATTCCAGCTAAAAGGAGAAAGCAGCGTCTCCCTCTGCGCTGTCTTAGCTCTCACGTCCTGGCCAGACTCCGTTTCCCTTGCCTGACATTTCCCTGGAGCACGCTTCCTCAATTCCAACAGGATGGAGCCCCCCACACCGCTGCTGCCAAGAAGACGGTCCCTGACCTCCCTGACCATTAGTTACCCTTTTAGGGCACGTTCAAACACCCTCTGACTACAGCGTTGTTTCTTCTCTAAGAATTTATTACTTTCCCAACTATAGGTTACACATTAACTGGTTGATTTCTTTTTCTTAAACATTTGTTTTAGCCCGGCAGTGGTGGATTAAGGGCGCACGCCTTTAATCCCTGCACTTGGGAGGCAGAGGCAGGCGGATGTCTGAGTTCGAGGCCAGCCTGGTCTACAGAGTGAGTTCCAGGATAGCCAGGGCTACACGGAGAAACCCTGTCTTGAGACAAACAACCAAACAAAAAAATATTTGTCTTATTCATATGTATGTATCAATGTGTGTGTGTAAGTAAGTAAGTAAGTATGTATGTATAATGTAATATAATGTATGTATCCGTGTGTGTGTGTGTGTGTGTGTCTGTCTGTCTGTCTGTCTGTCTATGTTGAATCTGTGAAAGTCAGAGGCATCAGATCCCCCAGGAACTGGAGTTAATGCAGATGAGAGATACCTGAAGTAACCTGGGAACAGAACTCAGGTCCTTTACAAGAATAGGGCTCAGATACATATTTATGGAGCCTCTGTTTACCCATCTATAAAATGGGGGATAAAAGTACTTACTTCCCAGGGTAATTGTGGGAATTAAAGGAAGTAGTAGCTAGCAGGGCATTCACAAACTGCCAGTGTTCCTAAGTGAGTCTCGGAAGAACAGGCCTTTGTGTGTTTTCTTTACCAGAACACGCAGCAGGAAGCTGCGCCTGCTTCATGGTTGGCATGTCAAAGAATATATATAAATGAACAAATGTAGTTGTTATTATTGTAGACAAACGCATGATGAGTGAATGATCCAGCATTCTCGAGTCGCAGAACTAACGTCTCCCTATACTGGGGGGATTTATTGTGATGTCTTACAGTGCGCAGTCTAACTAACCCAACAATGAGCAGCTGTGGACGGGAAGTCCAAAAGTCTAGTGGATGCCCAGTCCACGAGGCCAGTTTGAGCTGGTCTTCTGTAGAGGTAGGTTCTAACAGATGTGCTGGCAAGTCAGAGCAAGCAGGTAAAGAAGAGTGAGTCTTGGCCGGGCGGTGGTGGTGCACGCCTTTAATCCCAGCACTTGGGAGGCAGAGGCAGGCGGATTTCTGAGTTTGAGGCCAGCCTGGTCTACAGAGTGAGTTCCTGGATAGCCAGGGCTATACAGAGAAACCCTGTCTCGGAAAAAAAAGAAAAGAAAAAAAGAAAAGAAAAAAAAGAGTGAGTCTTACTTCTTCCAAAGTCCTCCTATAAGCCTCCAGGAGAAGGTGTGGCCCAGACTAAGGTGTGTGCCACCACGCCTGGATCTGGGACTTGTTTTGTCCCAGGCTGACCTTGAACTCAGAGATCTCCTTGACTCAGTCTCCTGGGGTTAAAGGCATGTACTACCTTGCCTGGACCTAAGCTTTTCATGGCCACTATGCCTCAAGATCTCCATGTCAGGATCCAGGTGAGAAGCCTGTGTCTTCCAGCCTCAAGATCTGGATCACAGGTGTGCCCTCCAATCCTGGATTGTAGTTCATTCCCGATGCAGTCAAGGTGACAACCAGGCAGAGCCACCAGAGAGAGGAAATATAAGTTACCGTGAGGAAGGCTTTTCTTCTGACTCTCTGTAAACATTCGTTCCCGACATTCTCTGTAGGCGGGAGTCAGGAGCTCTGCCCTAGGAGGACTACGAAGAAGACCCTGGGCCTTTAGTTTTTTTTTTTTTTTTTTTTTTTTTTTTGAGACAGGGTTTCTCTGTATAGCCCTGGTTGTCCTGGAACTCACTCTGTAGACCAGGCTGGCCTCGAACTCAGAAATCTGCCTGCCTCTGCCTCCCAGAGTGCTGGGATTATAGGCGTGCGCCACCATCACCGGCTAGTTTTTTTTTTTTTTTTTTTGGTTCCTTTTCTTTCTCTTTCATTGACTGTTCGAGACAGTAGAGCAGCATGGGAGCCTGCAGGGCACCCTGGCATGGGCGACCACCATAGCAGTCAGCCCAACTCCCTTTAGTTTTTCCAAGTCTAAGAAAAATCTCTCTTAGCACTTGGGGGAGGGTTTTTTTTTGTTTATTAATTTTTAGAGTGGAAGGAAAACAATATTAGATTTTTTTTCACCATCTTCTTGGCCCTCTTGGCCTAGAGATCCAGCACCCCATAGTTAATATCCTATCCTAGATTTCTGGGTAATCCCTCCTGAGCCCTGTCCAGGTTTCACCTGACCCAAAGGCTCACAGGCAGAGAGGAAATCCCTTCTCGACAAACACCCAAGGTAGAGCTGTAGCCCGGTGGATCTCCCGAGCACTCTGTACCTAGAACAGGCAGCCGCAAGTTGGATCTTGTGTGGACTTCCCAGCAACAGCTGGGCGAACTTGGCTGTTCCTATCTGTAAAGTGGGACCGAGCCAACCAAGAGAAGGATCCGAACAAAGAACTCAGGGAGGGAAAAGCCAACAGGACTAGATGCTCCAATACCTCTAAATAACCCAGGACCAGGGGGACATGTCCAAGGGGAGAGAAATCACCAGAACTTGGCATTACGACCACAGCCAACAGGAGGTCGCTGGCTGGAGCACAACAGAGATCCCAAGGTAAGTTTCCCTCCTTATAACAGATCTAAGTGCTAAGACAGAACCTGCAGTTTAAGGAAAAAGGTTATTCTACGTCTCTTAACTCTCTTTACAGACTCAGGGAGATCTTGTAACAAATGTACATCTGACTAACACAACAAATGTAAACTTAGCAACTGCTTCTCTTTCAATTGTTTCTTTGTCTCTTGTTAAGTTCCAATGATTTTTTTAAAAAAATTATGTATGCATGTGTGTATGTATATATTTGTATATATATGTATGATCTTGTAACAAATATTCATATGGCTAACACAACAAATGTGAACTTAGCAACTACCTCTGTTTCAATTGTTTCTTTGCCTCTTGTTAAGTTCCAATGATTTTTAAATTATATATATGTGTGTATATATATATAAATAAATATTCATAGAACAAAGCCCATTTTTCTGCTCCTTCCTCCCCTTCCCTTCCCTTTTCTTTCCCTCCACCCATCCTCCCCTAATTCCTCTTTTCTTTCCTCCCTCTCTTCTTTCTCTCTAGACTGGTCTGTGATGCCTCTCCCTTCAGGTCTGTGGCACTTTGGAGTACAGGTTAAACCTGCCTTTAAGGGCCAGGATACAGTTGGTAGAACACTTGTCCGGGGCTTGCCTTGGGTTTGATGCCCTGCACGGCCCAGACTGGGTGTGGTGTCACCTCTGAGATGACAAATCTTTTAAGTTCAGACTCCATTGTAGAGAACCTGACCTAAGTTTGAACTCAGGTAAACTAACAGGCTGGTACTAGCTCCAGTCTCTAGGCTAATCCCCAACAAGACCAGAGTTTCCAGGTTATTCTCCCAGAGTTACATCCCCAACAAGACCAGCGCCTCTAGGTTATTCTCCCAACAAACCCGCACTCCAGGTCACAAGCCTACTCCTTGCCTAGCGACCACCAACACAGAGGGGAGCAGAAACTGTGCTATGACTCCCAGCACAGCCAATCAGGTAAAGGTCACAGCAGCTTTCCAATTAGATGCTTGCACACGCACTCCCTGCTTGATAGTCATTCGGGGCTCCTCCACCAACAAAACCATCTTGAGAGAGTGCTGTGCGTGGGGGACCCCTGAGCTAATTCCAACAGAATAAAGACCCTGCTGTGAGTTGCATCCGATAGACTCCTGTGTGTGTTTTGGGGATCATTAACATTTCCCTGGCACAACACCTCTAACCCCAGCACACATGCAGGAAGGGCAGGAGTTCCGGGCCAGCCTCTGTCAAGTGTGCAGGGCTAGAGTAGCCCAGCACACACGATACTCTCTCTCGAAAAGAAAAAAATGCTGCATTATTTTATGACGTGGCGGCCATCTTTTTCCAAAAATCGTAACTAGTTTTGCAGGGCTTGAGCTGGGGCTGGAGAGACAACGGTCTACGTTCAAAGGTCCACAACTAACGGAGAGCAGAGGACTCTGTGTGTACCGTATGTGCTCACACGCGTGCTGGTACCACATTGTTAGCAGTTGCAAACTCTGCAGGGTTTGAGAACTTAACTCCGACATCAAAGGACCGGCCCACGCTCACCTGGTCGGGATGTGTGAGCCTGTGTGTGCGGATGCCCCCAGGTTGTCTCTGACCACAGAAAACGCTGCCAGACCTTCTCGTGTCATTTCAAAAGCTGCTGGTTGGCTGTGCAATAGCAGGAACACAAAAGGGCCTCTTGAGGTGACAAAACGGGAAAGCGAGGCAATCTGGAGGGGTGGCGAGCTGGGCCAGATACTTCTGGATATGGGTAACCCTGACCCCAAACACACCAAGCAAGGTACTATCCCAGGAGGGTACACAGTTTGGAGAAGGATGAGGAGGAGGAGAAGGAAGAGGAGCAAGAGGAAAAGGAAAGGAAGAGGAGGGAGTTAGTGGGCAGAGCCACCACCAGAGGAGGAGAAGCAAGAGGTTCCTGGAGCAGAGTGAAGGCTAAGGGGGCATAGCTAACGGAGTTGCATGGTGGGCAGATCCAGTAGAGTGTCACCCAATGAGTGCACGGCATGAACTGGGAGGCGCCTTTAGAATCCAATCCGTGGAGGGAAGGATTGGGCGGAGCCTAAGCAAACAAGGTGGGCTAGTGGGAAGCCGAGGCAGAGCGGGGCTCCCGCCTCCTCTGAGATGCCCAATGCCATGGGCTCTGCATTTGGTGGGGTCAGCTGGAGAGTCCGCTGTTGCGGGTAGTGGGCATCTACTTGCCCTGGGAGGGATTCTGGAGAATGTCGCTGTAGACTTAAAGAGAGTCTTCCCCTGCTTGTTCACAGCTTTCACTTCCTTTGTAGGTTCTGCAGCTTGGGGGTCCAAAGAGGGAGTGTGTGTGACGCAATTGCTACATTCTTGAGCATCTATTTTAGCTTATTATTTTAATTTGTAAAGCTGGGATTGAACCCAGGTCTTGCGTAGCATAGGTAGGTAGCCAGGGTCTCTTAGCCCGGACAGAGGAGAAATCCTAAATTGGGGAGGGGCTTAATTGCTATTCAAGAACCCCACCTACTGTAGGCGGTGCTATCCCTCTGTAGGCGGTGCTATCCCTCTGTGGGTGGTGCTATCCCTCTGTAGGCAGTGCTATCCCCCTGTAGGAGGTGCTATCCCCCTGTAGGCGGTGCTATTCCTCTGTGGGCAGTGCTATCCCTCTGTGGGCAGTGCTATCCCTCTGTGGGCAGTGCTATCCCTCTGTGGGTGGTGCTATCCCTCTGTAGGCGGTGCTATCCCTCTGTGGGCAGTGCTATCCCTCTGTGGGCAGTGCTATCCCTCTGTAGGCGGTGCTATCCCTCTGTAGGCGGTGCTATCCCCCTGTAGGCGGTGCTATCCCTCTGTGGGTGGTGCCATCCCTCTGTGGGCGGTGCTATCCCTCCGTGGGCAGTGCTATCCCTCTATAGGCAGTGCTATCCCTCTGTAGGCGGTGCTATCCCTCTGTAGGCGGTACTATCCCTCTGTGGGCAGTGCTATCCCTCTGTGGGTGGTGCCATCCCTCTGTGGGCGGTGCTATCCCTCCGTGGGCAGTGCTATCCCTCTGTAGGCAGTGCTATCCCTCTGTGGGTGGTGCCATCCCTCTGTGGGTGGTGCTATCCCTCTGTAGGCGGTGCTATCCCTCTGTAGGCGGTGCTATCGCTATGCAGGCACACTTGGACTGTTGAAGAATGCAAACAGTGAACAAAGGCACAAACAAGCCTCTGCCTCCTTGTTTGCCCACTCTAAGGAGCCAGACCAAAAGAGCAAGCCAGTGGGCGACTGTCTTCCATGGTTTCCGCCTCAGTGTCTGCTTATGCTCCTGCCCTGACTTCTCGTGGTGATGGACTGTAACCAACAGCCAAATAAACCCCTCCCTCCCCGAGTTGCTTTTGGTCACGGTATTTATCACAGCAACAGAAAGCAAACTAGGCCGGGCAGTGGTGGCACACGCCTGTAATCCCAGCACTTGGGAGGCAGAGGCAGGCAGGCGGATTTCTGAGTCTGAGGCCAGCCTGGTCTACAGAGTGAGTTCCAGGACATCCAGGGCTACACAGAGAAACCCTGTCTCGAAAAGCCAAAAAAATAAATAAATTAAAAAAAAAAAAAAAAGCAAACTAGGAAGGAACTTCTCTCCTTTCTCAAGTCTCCATAATTTCCCTGTCTTCTAACTCAGTGTCTGACCGAGATGGAAGGATGTCTAACAGGGATATTACCACAATGCCCTCTGGGATGTGCAGATAGGCTCTGGAAAGTCTTTGAAGCTACAATCCCCCCACTCTGCTACTACATTGCCTATTAAATAGAGAGGTTTTGTTTTGTTTTTCTTTTCTTTTTAAAAAGACAGACATGCAGCTGGGTGGTGGTTCACACCGTTAATTCCAGCACTGGGCATTGTGAGGCAGGTGGATTCCTGAGTTAGAGACCAGCCTGGTCTACACAGTTCCAGGACAGCCAGGGCTCAAACTCTCTCTCAAACAGCAATAACATGAACAGCAATAATAAAAATTTTAAAATTTAAATTAAAAAAGAAAGATATGCAACTGAAAGTTAAATAGTTGGAAATTAAATATTGGGGAAGGTTAGGGGTAAAAGTTGAGATGAGGGATTGTCTTTATATGATCCGTTTCTCCTCATGTGAAATACTTCACTTAACACGGTTAACCCAGAATTAATATATACTGATAAATACAAAGCGCAGACCCAGTGAGTCTCTCCTCTCCCGGAAGGACAGTGTTTGGGCATTCCTTCCACACGTGGGGTAGGAAGGCTAACACCTTGTAGTAGACTCCTGCCTATGCAAAGTGCCATTGTCATCCACAGTCTTTCTTTGTTTTTTTGTTTTGTTTTGTTTTTGTTTTTTGTTTTTTGTTTTTCCGAGACAGGGTTTCTCTGTATAGCCCTGGCTGTCCTGAAACTCACTCTGTAGACCAGGCTGGCCTCGAACTCAGAAATCCACCTGCCTCTACCTCCCAAGTGCTGGGATTAAAGGCGTGCGCCACCACAGCCCGGCAGCCACAGTCTTTCTTATCAGTGTGCAGGCTTCAGTATGCATACCTGTCACCTCCAGAGGCTGCAAGAGTATGTAATTGTCACTAACCTTGCTTGCAAGCAGTCACAGAGAAAAGCATACTGGGTGACGTAAGTAAGGTAAAGCAGATGACCTCTGAAGTTCCCTCAGGAAATTCCAAGACAGACTAAATGACAGGATGGAGCTCTGGAAGCTGTCCCGCCTGGTTCCCCTCCGGAGGCTGTAGGCACAGGTGACTGCTGGCACCTAGTTTCCCAAGGTACCAAGTGGGTCAGGGAAGGAGGTGCTGAGGATAGAGCACTGGAGGGCGTGGTGTCATTAGCAAATCAGTATCAGCCATTTCTTGGTTAAATGCATTCTCTACTGTTATAAGTTTTTGGTTGATTTTTAGAGTTCTGAGTTAATAGGAATAGTTCTGTGTTACTGAACAGTTAACTTTTTTTGTTTGTTTGTTTGTTTTTGTTTTTTGTTTTTGTTTGTTTTTTCGAGACAGGGTTTCTCTGTGTAGTCCTGGCTGTCCTGGAACTCACTCTGTAGACCAGGCTGGCCTGGAACTCAGAAATCTGCCTGCCTCTGCCTCCCAAGTGCTGGGATTACAGGCGTGCACCACCACGCCCATCTATTAGTTAACTTTTTTCTTTTAAAGCCTTGATTTTCAGGTTAAGGAGCTAGAAAGAAAAAGGAAAATGTAGGAAAAATCAGAACACGCTCAGGTGTGGCTCCTTAGCAGAATGCCTGCTGACCCTGCTCAAGGCCCTAGCTTCAGTGTCCAGCCATGCAGAGGGGGAAAGGGAAGGAAGGAAACACACACACAAACAGATAGGGAGAACTGAATAAAAGATGTGCAGGGAGGTCTGACGTGGTGTTTGGTCCCCATGATCCCAGTACTTGGGAAGCTAAGGCAGGGGCATTGCTTCTTGCTGTACTTTCTCCTGACTGCTGTTTTTTGTATTTCTCTCACACCTTCAGTTTGGAGTTCCACCATACAGAAGAGGTTCCTTTTTCCACTTCATCTTTTAGAGAAAGATTTATTTATTTTTATTTTTGAGGATGAGTGTCTCGACTGCATTCATGTCTTGCACCATGTGCACGCAATGCCCATGACAGCCAGAAGAGGGCACTAGATCCCTTGCAATAGGAGTTACAGGGGGCCGGGTGGGTGGTGGTGCACGCCTGTAATCCCAGCACCTGGGAGGCAGAGGCAGGCGGATTTCTGAGTTCGAGGTCAGCCTGGTCTACAGAGTGAGTTCCAGGACAGCCAGGGCTACACAGAGAAACCCTGTCTCGAAAAACCAAAACCAAAAAAAAAAAAAAAAAAAAAAAAAAAAAAAAGGAGTTACAGGTGGTTGTGAGCTGACACGTGCTTGGAACCAAACCTGGCTCTTCTTGAAGAGCAGGAAGTGCTCTTAACCGAGGTGCTGTCTCTCTATCCCCCACTGAATTATTTATTAAACTATTGAATTATATTAAGTGTGGAGTTACAGGTATTTATTTTATGGCATCATTTTTCTTATCATTTGGTCTGTCACATGATCCCTGTTTTGACCACTGTGACTGTGTGTTGGTTCACAATTTGTGTGTGTGTGTGTGTGTGTGTGTGTGTGTGTGTGTATGTGTGTGTGTTGGTAGGTCAAAGGTCTACTTCAAGTATCTTCTACTGCTTTCTACCTTCCTTTTTGGCACAGGGTTTCTCACTGAACATGAAGCTTGACTTCTTGGCTAGACTTGTGAGTCCCCAGAGGGAACCTATCTGATTTTACCCCGCATGCCCCAAGCACTAGAGTTATGAGTATACCACTGCACCCTGATTTTATGTGGAAGTGGACGATCTGAACTCAGTGATCCATCTCCTCACCGTCCATCTTGTGTTTTGAGATGGGATCGTTCAATCACCTGGAACTCACCCATCAGGCTGGGCTGGCTGGCCCTGAGCTCCCAGGGATCTGCCTGCCTCTGCCTCTCCAGCCCTGGGGCCATCTTTGTGTACATGCCTATATGTGAGTGTGTGTATATGTGATGTGTGTACCTGTGCTAGAGTGTATGTGTGTATACACACTCGTGTGTGTGCGCGTGTGTGCGTGTGTGTGTGTGTGTGTGTGTGTGTGTGTGTAGGGTAGAGGTCAGTAGTGGGTGTTTTGTCTTGACTGTTCTCCACCTGTATTTTTAAAGACAAGTTCTCCTTCTGAAACAGAAGCTCATGAGTTCAGCTAGGCAGGCTGGCTAACGATCTTCAGGGACCTGCTCGTCTTGTCTCCACACCACCTCCTCATTGTTGGATGTGATGCTGTTCTTGGTTGTCAACTTGACTATGTCCGGACTTAACTAAAACTCAAAATGGCTGGGCACACCTGGGCGGGAATTTTTTTCCTCAGTTACATCATTTAAAATGGGAATAACCATTTCTAATCTGGATCTTTGAAGTGTGAAGATCCACCTTTAATCTGGGCCACACCTTCTGCTGGCAGCCTATATAAGTGACATGGAAGAAAGAAATTCTCCCTTTGCCTGCTTGCTCTCACTGGCAAGTTCCTTCCTTCCCTGGCATTAGAGCCCACTTCTTTCTGATTCCAGTGTGCACTGAAGAGCAGCTGAGACATCTGGTCTCATGGACTGAACAACTACTGGACTTTGGACCTTCTGTTTGTACACAGCCATGGTTGGACTATTAGACCAGAGACTCAAGCCGTTCAAATAAATATACATACATATATTCTGTATGTACAGAATGTGTACATATATAGAGAGAATGTGTGTGTGTGTGTGTGTGTGTGTGTGTGTGTGTGTGTATATATATATATTCATTCTATAAATTCTGTTCTAGAGAACCCTAACACACTGGGATTGCAGGTGTGTGTCATGATGCATCTGGCTTTCACAGGGATTCTGGGGACCTGAACTCAGGTACTTACGCTTGCATAGCAAACACCCTACGACTGAGCCATCTCCCCAATCCTCCTATTCCTTCCTTCCTTCCTTCCTTCCTTCCTTCCTTCCTTCCTTCCTTTCTTTTTGATTGATTGATTTTATTTATGAGTACATTGTAGCTGCCTTCAGACACTCCAGAAGAGGACAGCAGATCTCATTACAGATGGTTGTGAGCCACCATGGTAGTTGCTGGGAATTAAACTCAGTACCTCTGGAAGAGCAGTCAGTGCTCTTAACCACTGAGCCATCTCTCCAGAGCGCCCGCCCACAATCTCCCATTCCTTTCTTTGTAAGCAAATTACTTACAGACAAGGCAGCGCTACCTGTCAGAGGAGGTGCTCTCAGTTCTTCTGTAGGATTCCCTTCCCATCCCTTATGGAATCTCTCCTGTCATTACATCAGTACGGAATGACATTCACTTTATGCTTTCAGATCTGGTCCATGACTGAGACATTTATTTTACTAACCACATTCTTTCAGTGTTCCATGGTTTTAAGGTCTTTTAGCTTAGTTCTTGAGTCCTTTGTTGTGAATTTGTTTTGGGGCACATGTCCTTTCTGGCATAACATGCTCAGGCTCCTTTTATTTCCTTTGTCGGATTCTGATGAGCCATTCATTTCTCCAAGAAACCAATTCATCTTGTTGATAGGTAATAGGTCCAGCTAGGTAATATGCTGGGTCCACTCTATAGGGTCTACACATGTGTACACACACACATACATATAAACACACCAATAAATAAACATTTTAAAAGTTATCCTCACAGATTTTTTTCTCGACTTTTAATTTGGGGTCGGCAGACAAGTTTACATACTTGTGTGGTATAGTGTAAGTTGACACACTGATGGTCACGACACACTGATGACCAGGGAGAGATTGGTAAATGTGTGCTATGTTTTCTCCGAGGTTACACATCCAGGCCTCACATAAAAGCCATTAACCCAGTTCAGCTAGTTTTTAGGTATGAGATAAGGGTCCAGTTGGATTTCTGCCCACTGTCCTCTGGACCGTTTGTTCAAATAGTGTCCCTTCCCCACTGTGTATGCTTGTCAGAGGTCAGCTGAGCTGTACATATGGCTGGTTTTTATTTTTTATTTTTACTTTTTTTTTGGTTTTCGATTAGCGTATATATGCTTCTTACTATTTAAGAACTGCAATGCTCCAGTTATCATAGCTTTGTGATTTATTTTGAAATCAGGCAGCTTAATGCTCATGTCTTTGTTCTGTCTCAAGATTACTTTGCCCATCAAAGGCCATTTTAGTTCCTTTGGACTCTTTTTGTTTGTTTGTTTGTTTTTGTTTTTTCGAGACAGAGTTTCTCTGTGTAGCCCTGGCCGTCCTGGAACTTACTCTGTAGACCAGGCTGGCCTCGAACTCAGAAATCTGCCTGCCTCTGCCTCCCAAGTGCTGGGATTAAAGGCGTGCACCACCACCGCCCAGCTTCCTTTGGACTCTTATCCGTGAAGATCGAAGACTGGATAGTTCATAAAGAATAGAAATGTATTTTCTTGTTATTTTTGGATCACGGGAGTTCCGAGACTAAGGCACTGACATCAGATGAGGGTCCTGATATGTGAAGCCTGAGTCTGATTTACACAGAAAGAGCCCTCCCCGGCAAGTAATTTCTCTTCCTTCTCCTCTCTACCCTCTCTCTCCCCCTTCTCTCCCTCTGCTCCCCCTCTTTCTCTTCTCCCTCTTCCTTTCCCCCCTTTTCTCTCTCTTCCCCTCCCTTTCTTCCCCTTCCTTTCTTCTTCCTCTCCCCTTCTCCCCTTTCCCGGCCCCTCTCCCTCCTCCTCCTTCCTTTTCTTCTTGAGACAATGTCTCATCTAGCCCAGATTGGCCGTGTACTCACCAGCTAAATCTAGCCCTGGATTCCTGCTCTTTCAGACTCTGCCTCCCAAGGGCTGGGTTTACAGATGTGCTCCACCATACTTGGTGCCAAGTTATTTCTCAAAAGTGTTGCCTCCTAACAGGCTAGCAGCACTGAACTCAGCAGGACACCCTCAAACAAAAGCAGCATCTTTTTATGGCTCCAAATGGATTTTAGGATTTTCAAATCATTTCTGTTAAAAGGGGCATCTAAATTTTGATAGGGTTTTTAAAAATTATGTCTGTAGATCATACCATATAGATCATAGTATATAGAATTTCTTTAAAGATTTATTTATTATTATATGTGAGTACACTGTAGCTATCTTTAGACACCCCAGAAGAGGAGAGGGCATCAGATCCCATTACAGATTGTTGTGAGCCTCCAATGTGGTTGCTGGGAATTGAACTCAGGACTTCTGGAAGAGCAGTCAGTGCTCTTAATCACTGAACCATCTCTCTAGCTCCTAGTATATAGAATTTTAATTCATGATAATCATAATTCATGATAATAATCATAGCAATTCATGATAATAATTTAAATACCTAGTTATTAAACTATAGGTCACCATGACTAGTGACATATTAAAAGTGTAAATTCTCATATATAATATGTAAGCTATTCTGTGTTGTAATGATTCAGTCTTATGACCACTAGAATTATTAGTAACTTTTATTATTTCAGAATGGCATTAAGTTTCATTCTGGTAAACTATATATTTTTGATGCATATGCCAAAACGTTTCAATGCCTTTATCTTTAGATCGTGTATGTTATCCCATGATTGATTACCTTGAAGTCAATGTGCTAGTTCTTGTGAAGAAAGCTTGTTCATGACAGAATAATCAAATAATTACTGTTGGCCCCATGTGGTTTTCAAAAAGTGAATGAAACGTTGTTCAGTGACGATGAACACCAGAGGACTCATCGTGGCATAGCCACTGGACACAAACATCTGGGCACAGCGGTGGACTGGGTCCTTGTTCCCCATAACTCTCGAAGAGGAGGCAATGGAATCCAGACAGTACATGACCAAAAAGAAACTCAGTAGCCACAGAATGCTCCGGATGGCCCTCTGCTCTGGGGATGCTTTGCGAGAAATGCTGGCGCTGTGAAGGTACTGATGCAGCCTTTTATGTCTGCACAAGACAGTCACCATGTACACACTTGAAAGCACCATGATCCCTACAAGAGAGGCATCCCGGAAGACAGTCAGTATGGAAAGCACGTGTCTCGAGATGTCGCTAAAGACCTGGAGAGAACAGGATTTAGTGACCAGTATAGGAACGTGTGAGGTCATGTTGTAGGAGGAGACGGTGGAGTTCAGGAAACCATGAATGGGCACATAGAAGGCCCACAGGGAAAGAAAGCAGCACAAGTTGTGCCAGAAGGAGTTAGGTTTGACCTTTGCCAAACAGGAACTTCTGGGACTGAGGATGAGGACCTGAAGGACGCTCAGGTGACACGTAGCACAAATGGAGATACTCCTCATCAGCCTGGACAAGGAGATCACTGACTTACAGGTGACGTCATCCCAAAACACCTGGGACCCAAAGACGTCTGTAGCCATGGCAACATTAGCCAGCAGCATCACTATGTGGCTGAGCGCCAAGACGCCAATGATCATGTTGATGGGCTTGGGCCCGAGTCCCTCAAAGAACATGGCCACGTGGAAGAGCAGGAGGGCGGTATTGGCTGAGATCCCAAAGGCAATCTCAAAAACGAAAGCATTTCTTATGCTGTTGTCATTGTACATTAGGTTGTTTCTGTCCATCTTACGGGGGAAAGAAACACGCAAGGGCACATCTGAAAGCAATGCAAGAAAATCCGGTTATGACCCATTGCTGTCTTCATCCGTCTCTGCCGACGCCATGGCTGCCACGGAGTGGAGGAGTCATGGTGTACCGTGTCCTGTCTCCTCATGTTCTCCAGGAACCACCGCCCCACCCCGTCCCGCCCCCGCCCCCCCCTCTCCTCCAATCACTTTGTAGTCATGGCTGGATTCTGCATCCTAATGCTAGTTCCTACGGTGTTGCACTTTCTCATACAACAAAAATCACCATCTAGTAGAGCAGATCTTACCCGAACAACATTTTTTTATTTTTTAGTATTTTAGTTTTTCAGGGCAAGAGCAATGTCTTACCTGTTTTTAACCCTGTTCTTCCTCCTCCCTTCCTTCCACACTGGGTTTCATGTTGCTAGTCTTGAAGATACTATGTAGCTAAAAATGATCTTGCATTTCTAGTCGTCTTGCCTCCCCCCCCCCCAGTGCTGGAATTACAGGTATGTACCGCTATGATTTGTGTGGTGCCTGGGATCTAACCCAGGGCCCTGCGCATGTGAGATGAGTACTCTGCCGTCTGAGTGCTATCTTCAACTCCTCGATCGAGGAGTTTTTTCAAGACAGGGTTTCTCTGTGTAGCCCTGGCTGTCATGGAACTCACTCTGTACACTCTGTAGACCAGGCTGACCTGGAACTCAGAAATCTGCCTGCCTCTGCCTCCCAGATTAAAGGCATGTGCCACCACCGCCCAGCTAATCTGCATCTTCTTGATGTCCATACAAAGCAACAGTTGTATCTTTTTGGTAGACTTAAGTGAGAAAGTGTCATAGAGACGGAAATGAGATCTTCCAACCAGAGTGTCATGGATCAGATAACCACAGAGGTACTTATCAGTATTAACATTATTGCTATTAGTATCAGTATTAACTTTATTCTAGCTGATTTGTTACCAGACCAAATCTTGATACATCGACAGAGGGAATGTTGGTCCATGCGAACTGATTCACACTGGTCCAGTGTACATCCATGACCTACTGTACTATGAGAATGATCTTAGGCAGCCTGTAACTCCAAGGTCTAGTCATCTTGTCTATAAAACACACACAGTCATGGTTTAGAGAAAATGGTGAGCCACACGTACCAAGCTTGGGAGTGTTTCTGGTCTGTAGTGATGTCTATAAAAAAGCAGCAATCGCTTTTTATTGTTGTATAGTTTCTCATACATGTAATGGGATATTTAGTACAGTTCTTCTAATAGTCGATCAACTCAGTCTCTGCTAAAAGATACAAACGTTATCAAAAGCTTAGGATGGAATATAGTCTCTGATAGTTTTAGTTTTTTCCACTCTAACTTCCCAAGGAGGGGCAGAGATTTCACATGGGTGTTGATGTTGTTGTTGTTGTTTTGTTTTTAAATCATAATGCCAAAGTGACTGTCCATTTGAACACGACCCAGCTATTAACTGGTAGAGACACAGGCTGATCAATATGTTTCTTTCCAGGTTTGTGGAGTCGGTATGGTTGGTAGAACTGGAATTAAAGTAGGGTGTAACAATAAATCATTTCTTGGCTCTTTAGACCACATAAATTTGCAAAATAGTAAACTAACAGAATATAAATTTGTTAAAGATGCTTCTTTTTTTAAAAAAAAGCTCTCATTTTAAGTTATGTGCACGTGTCTGTGGGTGTGTGCAGATGTGTGTCTGTGACTGCAGGTCTCTGCTGAGACCAGAGAAGGTCAGCATTCTGGATCTGGTCGGTGGACTCCTGATCTGGGTGTTAGGGGCAGAACATGGGTCCTCTGTAAACTCAGTATGTATGCTTCAGTACTGAGCCATCTCTCTGGACCCAAGCCTTTTATTTTTTGTTTTGTTGGCAGTGAAGAGTCTTGTTGGGGGAGGGAGGGCTGCAAACAACCCGGAGCCTGACACCCACCACCAGCCAGTGCTTATAGGGCAGAAAGGGAGCGGGAGGAGGAGCCTATGGCTCAAAGATGGGCTGTTGTCAGGGGTGACCAAGGAATGGTGAGGCCTGGTGAGCAGACGGATGTTAGGTGCTGATAGGCCTTCCGTTACTGCCGGGTCTATGGCAGCCCCCAAGATTATTTTTAGTTTAGTTTTTTTTTTTATTAAAACTGTTTTTTTGTAAAAAAAACAAAAAAAAAAAAAAACAAAAAAAAGCCGGGCGTGGTGGCGCACGCCTGTAATCCCAGCACTTGGGAGGCAGAGGCAGGCGGATTTCTGAGTTCGAGGCCAACCTGGTCTACAGAGTGAGTTCCAGGACAGCCAGGACTACACAGAGAAACCCTGTCTCAAAAAAACAAAAACAAAAAAAAAAAAAAACAAAACTGTTTTTTTTGTATAGTGTATTCTGATTATAATTTTAATTTTCCCTCTCTCTGCCAAAGTCGTCCCCATCTCTTCACCCATCCAAATTCATACCTTCTTTTTCTCTTTAGAAAACAGGTAAACAATAACAATAATAATAATAACAAAACAAAAACAAAGGAAAAAAAAACACAAGAAACACACTACACACAGACCATTAAAACACCAGAAGAGTAATATGAAAAATGCCCAAACAAAGCAATATGAGACATAAAAATCTACAAAAGTACTGTTGAGTTCATTTTGTGTTGGCTATCTATTGCTGGGCATGGGGCCTGCCCTTAAGTGGGGTTCACAAACCCAGCAAGACTCCATTAGAGAAAACCAATCTTTACTCTGCAAACAGTTATCAATTGGAGATAGCTTGTTGGTTAAAGATGGAAGCTCAGGTCCACTTTCCTCTCTCAGAGCTGAGACTTAGATCTCTGCAGGCCTGGGAATGTTGCCACAGTCTCTGTGTCAACCCTGTTCTGACTGGAAGACGGCTTTCTATTAAGTACTAAGTAAGACAAATGACGCAGTTTGGTACATTTAGAAGCATCTGCCTGTATTTCCACCTCTTAAACATGAGGTGAGGCAGCAGAAAATAAATCCCCAATTGTCCAAATTTTCTGTTGGACACACAGCACCATCCTTATTTAATATGTATATGTATTATAAAATGTGATGTACCACGATTTCTTTCTAATACACTATTTTACTATCAAATAGGTTCTGGAGGATGACCCCCTTTATGAACACAAACTAAAAAGGATCTTGTTAGCTTCTTGTCGTCTGCCATGCCTCCCTGCCCTACTCACATCTGCCTTTCTTAGCTTGGTCTGGAAGATCACGGGGAGAAGAGAAGCTCTGGCATCTGCAGAAAAAAGACCCTCCCAAACACGGCTGTGGGTTCTGTGGCTATAGAGACAGCATCTGGTTCACTTCGTGTACCGAGCCTAAACATTGCATTTTGGAGGGGGGGAGGGATAATGGGTCAGCTGTCAAATGCACTGGCTGCTTTTCCAGAGGACCTGGGTTTGAATCCCAGAACCCACACAGGGGCTAACAAACACTGTGATTTTGGTTACAGGATATCCAGTGTCCTCTTCTGTGCTCTGCAGGCAAGCCTTACTTGTGGACCACAGACACAGACATGAGTAACAAGGAGAATAAAAGGATTCCCATCAGACAGGACAGACGTGGGAGACAGGAAGGAAAGCCACCAGAGACAAATAAGAAAACATACAGAAATACTAAAGAGACGTGTGAGCGGGTAGTGAGGTCTGCAAAACCTTCAGAGGAAGGACGGAGTTAAGACTCCTTTGTCCCATGGACTGCTTGGAATGTCACAAACGGGCATTCCAAGCATCCGTGCTTTGCCTTTATGGATTTGATGGAAAGAAAATTCTGTGACATGAGATGTCTTCAAAGGGTCCCAAAACAGTGATAATGTTCAAGTCGTTGTACTGAGGGGGGAGGAGGTCAGGGGAGGAGCAGAGAGAATAGGAGAGAGAAAAGCCTTTAGCAGACACGGGTAAGTGTGGGCAATCATGAAGAGACCAGGGCTGCTGGGCAGTGGTGGTGCATGCTTTTAATCCCAGCATTTGGGAGGCAGAGGCAGGAGGATTTCTGAGTTTGAGGCCAGCCTGGTCTACAGAATGAGTTCCAGGACAGCCAGGGCTATACAGAAAAACCCTGTCTCAAAGGGGGGGGGAGGGTGATCCATGCATGTTCTCTTGCACAGCATGAACAAAAAGCACCTAAGCATCTTAAAATTGGACGAGGTACACATGATATTCATGCCCTGGACCAAGCAGCTCGTGTGGAAGAACACGGGTATCCTTACATAGATGGAGGAATTTGCTTTTATCTGTTCTTTTTGTTTGTTTGTTTGTTTGTGGGTTTTTTTGTTTTTGTTTTTGTTTTTGTTTTTCGAGACAGGGTTTCTCGGTATAGTCCTGGCTGTCCTGGAACTCACTCTGTAGACTAGGCTGGCCTCGAACTCAGAAATCCGCCTGCCTCTGCCTCCCAAGTGCTGGGATTACAGGCGTGCACCACCATGCCCGGCTGCTTTTATCTGTTCTTGTTCACAGCTCAACTTGACCAATGGTGTCTTCATTACCATCTATCTATCAAGTCAAAAGGGGCCAAAGGTTCTGGGACATGAAACTGGCCCTGCCTCACGCAGGAGAGTTTAAACGGAGGCTGTACTGGGCAGCATCTTTTAGCATGGGGCACAGTTCTATCTGGGAAACCATAAAGAGCATGGGGGTGGGAGGTGGCGGGGTAGGTGGTGGGGAAGTGGGGAGGTGGGGGGGGGCTGGCATGCGAGGGAAGAGAAGAGCATTGCACAACTGATGTCATAAACGTGTGTCCTACCACTTAGGAAACGTGAGTGCAGAGTGTGTAACTGGATGTGTGTGAGTGGCAGGAAACTCTACAGGGATGTGGTGAACAAAAGCCTGGAGGCGATCTGGGCGAATGTGGCAGCTATTGTCAAAAAAACAGTGAAAATACTACAAATACTACGGATTGCTTTTGTAAAATAGCCAGGCTGTAGGGCGGGGCTCACTGCTCACAAGGCAGCTGGAACACCCAACCTATTTGACATCTCTATTGAGCAAAAGCTAGGGGAAGGAAAGAAACGGGAAGCCACAAAGGATTGCTGTCTCAGAGACCCCAGGCTGTCATTACTGGGACACAGAAACAGTCCTGCAGGACTGTGGTTGCCCCATTAGCTCAACAAAGAGACAGGAGTTAAGCCAGAGCTCTCGCTGACGAGCAGATTTTAATTTTCTTGTCTCACCAAACTCCTATACCTTAGTAAAAACTGAAGAAATATGTTTATGATAAATGAGGGGTGAAACCTGAATTTAAAAGAACAAGGCAGAATTGGCTTCAGCTGCCCCACAGTTTCCTCTAAACAAAGTGAGTTTTATGAATAACCACTTGGAAGAGAAATGGGCAGGGGTATTGCATAGACGAATCACACAGAGAGAGAGAATTAACGGTCACAGATATTTTGTATTCTCAGCTCTTGGAAATTACATTCCCAGGTGTTTTGGAGCCAGAAAAAAAGGAAACAAACACATTTATTTTAAAAAAAATATATGCTGGAAAAATGCATTATCTGTACTCAGATTTGACATTTCCTAAGTGGTAGGACACACATTTATGAACTAATACCATTAATTTGCATTTTGTGAAAGTCAAATTTAGGTTGTTTTCCCTAAGGACATACTTGTGGATATTTTTTTCCCCTGGTTTTTCGAGACAGGGTTTCTCTGTGTAGTCCTGGCTGTTCTGGAACTCACTCTGTAGACCAGGCTGGCCTCGAACTCAGAAATCCACCTGCCTCTGCCTCCCAAGTGCTGGGATTACAGGCATGCACCACCATGCCCGGCACACTTTATTTTCATAAATTTAAAGTATGTAATACTATTCACTTAAATTTTTTGGCTTAAAACTCACATACACCAATCATCCGGTCATAGTTCTATTTTGTTTATACATTAGAGGTAAAACAGAAAGCATGCAATAAACATGAATTAAAACTTATCTCTTCCTGAGTCTGTGAAGAAGCAACATTTAAAGTCCGTAGAACATAATAAACTCTACTTGAGTGCCGATGCAGTTACATTATTTGTAAAACAAATGGATAGTTAGAATTATTTCTTAGGGTACAAAGTTGATTTTCCAAGTTTCAATTAAAAGGCATCCTTATCCTAAGAACATATTTTTTCTCACTGAGTGTCTCGGCTGAGTAGGATGGTGGGAGGTGCATGTCTAATTCGAGGCTACCAAAACCTCACCTGGAAATCCAGCTTGGTTCCTTGTAATGACTGCTAAGAACCAATCGTCTCACCAACAGATTCTACGCCTACCTATGGGCTGAAGAAGCGCCCACCCAAGCAGAGCTGTGAGGAGATACGTCTGAGAACCAGCCTGTTAAGTAAATAACGCCTTTAGCTAAGTTCTCTGCAGGTCTGTAATTTTAATGACCTTGGTAATGTGACAAGATCTCACTGGGGAGCAAAGGCTAGTGGTGTCCCCCGTGGGACATTTTGTCTCTTAATTTCACTTTATTGTCTCCTGCATAATAGTAATCTGGGGAGAGCCTTGCACAAAACTTTTTTCTTAAGTACCAGTGACATGTGGGTGAGGAACGGAAGGGTCACAGTCTCCAGATGTCACCAATGTCGCCCGTTTTCACGCTCAGATAAGCTGCTTTTGTACTTTGTCATCCCTCTCCTCTTCGCTCAGAGACGTTTGGTTCCTCTCGTGAGCTCTCAGTGGACCTGAGGGTCCGCCTCTATCACGACGGACACTTCCTTCTCCCACTCAGTTCTGACACGGAGGACCTGGTTTCCCGATAGGATCGTTCTTGCTTTTTTATGGTTTCCAGACACCCAGTTTTGTGTTTCAAAATAGAATGGGTTTAAAAGTAAAATGTAAAAGAAACAAAACTTAAAAAAATAGAGACACTGGAGGCTGGGCTTGAGGTGGTCATAAGCAAACTGAGCACGGCCTATGCAGGAGGGGAGGGGAGAGAGGAGGCTGAAGGCCACTTCACTAATGGATCCAGCAAGAGGCTTAACCTTCCTCTGGAAATAATACAGAAGTACGCTCTGTCCTACAAAGTAGGACACAAAATTGTGAAATTTTGCGCAAAATTGTGAAAAAAAAATGGGGCCTTTTGATGTGCCAGGAATAGAATTAGAAGATGTGTTAAAGCAACTATTATGAATTTCATAAAGATTGTAATAGATAGGGTAGATGAAAGGCCAGGTGTGTCCTCAGAGAAGTGGAAACTTAAAGGAAACCAATTGAAATAACATAACAACAATGAAAATAGTATCCAGCCAATACTTTCATGTGTATGAACCTGGGAAGATTAGAAAAGGCGGGAGAAAGGTATAACCAGATTCCTGACAGATAGACAACATAGGTCAGGTGCATTTAAGCATGGTAGTGTTCACCTTTAATCCCAGCACTTGAGAGGCAGAAGCAGGTGGATCTCTGAGTTTGAGGCCAGCCTGGTCTACAGAGTGAGTTCCAGGCCAACTAGGGCCATGTAGAGACTCTTTCTCAAACAAACAAGCAAACAAACAACACCCCAAGTGGTTAATTAAACATTGTAACATTCATCTACAGTGAAGAATGAAAAGAATAAGGAAGGTCTTAGAAAAAAAAAGATGCCCTAGGCATTTCCAACCTTATTTGAAGGTTAATAGTGTCAGCTTAGAGGCTCTAAAATCACCTAGAAGACAAGTTGGGCCTGTCTGCGAACAGAATGTTACACTGTGTTGACCGAGGTAGAAAGATCCACTTTCTACCATCTGAACACCAGCGTTCTCTCTCTCTCTCTCTCTCTCTCTCTCTCTCTCTCTCTCTCTCTCTCTCTCTCTCTCTCTGTGTGTGTGTGTGTGTGTGCGCTTCTGAAATACAGATGCGACGTGACTCGCTGCCTCGTGGTCCTGCCACTCTTTAGTCTTTGTGATTGGACTTTGACCTCTAACTGTGAAGCAAAATAAACTGTTACTTACTGTTATCAGGTATTTTGTTGCAGCAACAAGAGAATTTCAAACAGAAAATTGATACAGAAGTGAAGTTATTGTGATAAAACCTGCTGCATAGGGTTTGGATTTAGTTTCTTGGAGTAATATGGGGACAAAATCAGCTAGAGCCACCTGAATTTTTATAAAAGTGCTTATGATAATCTTCTTGTCAACTTTAGAAGATGTAGAATTATTATGGAAATGAATTTCTGGGCCCATCTGTGGGGAGTTTCTGGATTAGGTTAGGTGCAATGGGAAGACTCATTCTAGTGTGGGTCACACCATTCCCTGAGCTTTGGTCCTGGGCTAACTGATCGGCACACACTTCTCTCTGGTTCTTCACTGTCGGATGCACCGTGACCAGCTACCTCAGGCCCCTGCTACCAAGATTTCCTTATCACCATAGGCCGTGCCCCCAAACTATGAGGCAAAATGGAGCCCTTTGCTCTGAGGTTTGCTTTTGTTAGGGTATCTCAGAACATCAACAGGAAACGTAACTTCTTTCTTTTAAGGTTCCAAGTTCTTACATATTCTGGATATTAATCCCCTGTTAATAAAAAGCTGGAAACTTTCTTCTTTTCTTTCATAATTAGCCTAACAATAGCCATATAAATTCTATAATTTCAAAGTTCTATAACTTTTGGTTATATCAATTTATCTATTTTTTTAAAATTTTTTAAAATTTATTGAAAAGGGAAGTAAAGGGAAGTAAAAACACTTTATGATAAAATTAAAGATTTACATGAAAAATATTTCAGATAAACACATTAAAATTGACAATTTTCATGGAAAATTAAGGAGTAAAGTGGTAGACATGTAAAACATTGCTAAATTAATTGAAATATGGGATAAAAACATTTTATGATAGAATTGAAGATTTATGTGGAAAATATTTCTGATAAAATTGTAGGAAAATGTAGAAAAACATGTTAGAATTGAAGATTATCATGAAAAATTTTATATAGAAATAATAATGGTAGGCATAAAACTATTCCTAAGTTGATTAAAAGTGGAATTATAAACATTTTCTGATAAACTTGAATATTTACATGGAAAATATTTCTGATAAAGTTGTAGAAATATATAGAAAAACATGTTAAAATTAAAGATTATCATGGAAATTATATAGATAAAATGATAGGCATAAAGATAATTCTAAATTGATTGAAGGTGGAATTATAAACATTTCAGATAACTTTGAAGATTTACATGGAAAATAGTTCTGGTAAGATTCAAGAAATAAATAAGCTGGGCGGCGGTGGTGGCGCACGCCTGTAATCCCAGCACTTGGGAGGCAGAGGCAGGTGGATTTCTGAGTTCAAGGCCAGCCTGGTCTACAGAGTGAGTTCCAGGACAGCCCAAGCTACACAGAGAAACTCTGTCTCGAAAAACCAAAAAAAAAAAAAAAATAGACAAACACATTAAAATTGACTATTTCATGGAAAATTTTACATAAAGAATGGTTGATGTAAAAACTCTAAATTGAGGGGGTGGAACCAGGAAAAGGGAAATGAAATGTAAATAAAGAATACATCCAATAAAAAAAGAAAGAAAATGCAAAAAAAACCCTCTAAATTAATTGAAGGTGGAATTAGAAACATTTGTGTTAAAATCAAAGATTTACATTGAAAAATTTCTGATAAAAAAGAGGAAGTATATAGAAAGACTTAAAATAGTTATATATAATATATATAGTATATAGTATGTACATATAGTATATATATTATATAGTATTATATATAATTATATATAGTATAGTATATATAGTCTATACAAAAACTTATGTAGAAAGAATTAAAATTGAAGGTTATCATGAAAAATAATGCGGATAAGATAGTAGACATAAAAGAAATTACTAAATTTAAAGGGGAATTGCAAACATTTTCTGATAAAATTGAAGATTTACATGAGAAATATTTCGTTGGTCTGTGTCTTTTTATTGGGGAGTTGAGTCCATTGTTGTTAAGAGATATTAGGGAATAGTGATTGTTGCTTCCTGTTATTTTTGATGTTATTTTTATGTTTGTGTGGGTATCTTCTTTTGGGTTCGTTGGAAGAAGATTACTTTCTTGCTTTTTCTAGGGTGTAGTTTCCGTCCTTGTGTTGGCATTTTCCATCAATTATCCTTTGTAGGGCTGGATTTGTGGACAGATATTGTGCAAATTTGGTTTTTATCATGGAATATCTTGGTTTCTCCATCCATGATGATTGAGAGTTTTGCTGGGTATAGTAGCCTGGACTGGCATTTGTGTTCTCTTAGGGTCTGTATGAGGTCTACCCAGGATCCTCTAGCTTTCATCATCTCTGGTGAGAAGTTTGGTGTGATTCTGCCTTTATAAGTTACTTGCCCTTTTTCCCTATCTGCTTTTAATATTCTTTTTTTTGTTTAGTGAATTTGGTGTTTCAATTATTATGTGTCGGGAGGATTTTCTGTTCTGGTCCAGTCTGTTTGGAGTTCTGAAGGCTTCTTGTATGTTCATGGGCACCTCTTTCTCTAGGTTAGGGATTTTTTCTTCTATAATTTTGTTGAAGATATTTACTGGGCCTTTAAGATGTAAATCCTTGATCTCGTCTATACCTATAATCCTTAGGTTTGGTCTTCTCATTGTGTTCTGGAGTTACTGGATGTTTTGTGTTAGAAACTTTATGCATTTTTCATTTTCTTTGACTTTTAAGTCAATGTTTTCTATGGTATCTTGAGCACCTGAGGTTCTTTCTTCTATCTCTTGTATTCTGTTGTTGACACTTGCGGCTATGACTCCTGAATTCTTTCCAAGGTTTTCTATCTCCAGAGATGTCTCACTCTGTGATTTCTTTATTGTTTCTACTTCCACTTTTAGCTCCTGGATGGTTTTGTTCAGTTCCTTCACTTGATTGTTTGTGTTTTCCTGTAATTCTTTAAGGGATTTTTGTGTTTCTTCTTTAAGGGCTTCTGCCTGTTGGCCCATGATCTCCTGTATTTCTTTAAGGGATTTTGTTTTGTTTTGTTTTGTTTTTTGTTTTTCGAGACAGGGTTTTTCTGTGTAGCTCTGGCTGTCCTGGAACTCACTCTGTAGACCAGGCTGGACTTTAAGGGATTTTTGTGTTTCTTCTCTAAGGGCTTTTACCTGTTGACTGATGTTCTCCTGTATTTTCTTTAAGGGAATTACTTAAGTCTTTCTTTCTTTCTTTTTTTTTTTTTTTGGTTTTTCGAGACAGGGTTTCTCTGTGTAGTTCCGGCTGTCCTAGAACTCAATCTGTAGACCAGGCTGGCCTCGAACTCAGAAATCCGCCTGCCTCTGCCTCCCAAGTGCTGGGATTACAGGAGTGCGCCACCACCGCCCGGCACTTAAGTCTTTCTTGAAGCCTTCTATCAGCATCATGAGATACGATTTTAAATCCAACTCTTGCTTTTCTGGTGTGTTGGGGAATTTGGGACTTGCTGTGGTGGGAGAACTGAGTTCTGATGTTGCCATGTGGCCTTGGTTCCTGTTGGTAGGGTTCTTGTGTTTGCCTTTCGATATCTGGTGCTAGTTGGTATTCTTGTCTCTGACTGGAGTTCGTTCCTCCTGTGGGCCTGTAAGCCTGTGTCCTTACTCTTCTGAGTTCAAAAGTGAAAGCACTGCTGGGAGATCTTTCTCTCCTGGCGGGCTATGCATAGAAGATTGTGGAGTTTCCCCGGCTCCCCGGTGCAAATGGTGGGGGGCGGAAAGATTTCCATCTCAGCTGCTCCAAAGATCTTAGGTTCTGTGTGCTCCTAGCTGGGTTCCCTCCAGAGAGAAGGTGGAGATCTCACCTCTGCGCTCAAAAGCGAAAGTCTGCTGGGAGATCATACCTCCTGGTGGACTCTACACTGAAGGCTGTGGAGTCTCTGGCTCCCTGGTGCAAATGGCAGCAGAAAGACTGTCCCAGCTGCTGCACTTATCACAGAAGGCTGCGGTGTCTCCCAGCTCCCTGGTCCTCAATTTATCTATTAATTGATTTATTTTCTCTTCTCTTCTCTTCTCTTCTCTTCTCTTCTCTTCTCTTCTCTTCTCTTCTCTTCTCTTCTCTTCTCTTCTCTTCTCTCTCTCTCTCTCTCTCTCTCTCTCTCTCTCTCTCTCTCTCTCGGCTTTTTCGAGACAGGGTTTCTCTGTGTAGCCCTGGCTATCCTGGAATTCACTTTGTAGACCAGGCTGGCCTCGAACTCAGAAATCCACCTGCCTCTGCCTCCCAAGTCCTGGGATTACAGATGTGCGCCACCACGCCCGGCTTCCCTTTCTCTTTTTAATTCTTTCCTTTTTCCTTTTTTCTTTCTCTCCTCCTCTTCCTCCTCCTCTTCCTCTTCCTCTTCCTCCTCCTCCTCTTCCTCTTCCTCCTCCTCCCCCTGCTCCTCTTTGTTCTTCTTTGAAGCAGGGTTTCTCTACACAGCCCCAGCTGTCCTGGAACTCACTATATAGACCAGGCTGGCCTCAGATTCACAGGGATCCATCTGCCTCTACATTTTTTTTTTTTTTTTTTTTTTGAGACAGGGTTTCTCTGTATAGCCCTGGCTGTCCTGGAACTCACTCTGTAGACCAGGCTGGCCTCGAACTCAGAAATCTGCCTGCCTCTGCCTCCCAGAGTGCTGGGATTACAGGCGTGCACCACCACCGCCCGGCTCTGCCTCTACATCTTAAAGGTGAGTGCCCCATGCCTTGCTATTTTGTTGATGTCTATTATAACTTTGTTATTTTCCGATCTATAAACATTTTTAATTTTCATGTTATTTTATAAAGAGTTTTCTTTCTTATAATTCTTTTGTCTGGTTTTAATTTTATATTAATTCTGCTTTAAAGAAGTCTATGAACAGAATGGATTAGAATCTTCCTTCTGTTCTACTTCTGGAAGAGTGTGGCAAGTTGATGTCATTTTTCCTTATGTTTCAAAGACTCTAGAGCATTTTCTTCTAGTCTTGGATATTTATGTTCATGGAGTATTAACCTTTTGATTAAATCTGTTTAGCAGTGATAGCCTCAGTCCGATAATTCATTATTCTTGTGTGATTTTTGGTAATTTGTAGTTTTCAGGGAATTAGTTCACAATTATGATCAGATTGTGGGCTGATACATACTTGCAATGTTCCTTTTTTTAAAAAAATTGAAAAAATTACTGTACATGGTGATTGTGATAATGATCTTTTTTTCCATTTCTGTTTAAAGGTTTATTCCAAAGAATTATCTTTTGGATTTGCTGCCTTTCTGTAGTAATTCGTCTTTAATCATTGATTGCTGTTTTAATTTAGTTTTATTTTTCTGTCTGATGTCAGGTTTAATCACACTTACTTGGTATTATTCTAAAGTGGAAGGCAGCTTAGATAAGTGACTTTTTGTATAGTTTTTATTTATGTGAATTATATTCTGTGGATTTCTCTAGTGATTTTTGCTGCATCCTTAAATTTCCCTAATTTGTAATTTTTTTTTGGCTTGGAATTGTTTTATTTTTTTCTTGAGTTATTTTCTTTGGTATATAAAGTGTTTAGAAATGTTTTACTTAAATTCTATGCATTTGGAAACTTTATTAGGTATTTTTTTTTGTTGTTGTTACTGGTTTTACTTTCATCCCGCTGTGACCTAAGAGGTCTATGGCCATATCTCTATCATTATAATTTGTTGAAGTTGGTTTTACAGCTTCAAAATGTGGTCTGACTTGGTGAATATTCCAGGTGGTCTTGAAGAACATGCACACTGTGTTTGGTGATATTCCAACATGACAATTAGATCTATTTGGTTAATGGCATTTCTTGGTTCAAATATGTCCACACCGAGTGCTTGCCTGCTGGGTAATAATTTCAATAGGTCGGTTGTGTACCACGGTCTTCAGCAAGTGTTCACCATGATGACTGGAGGAAACAAAACTTTTAATTTGGGCAAGGCAGTGAGAACAGATAGTCATGCTCAGGGGAAAAGTAACAATTTAGAAATATACCTAGAGACTTGTCTATAACTAAAGTCTACCCTTCATTGTAAGACACATTACCTAAGCATAATTGTGTTGTGGGAAAATGACAGTTAATTAAAACCAGCCTCTATAGTTTACTTTTGTCTTATTGAAGAGGGGAAAAAAGTGTCTTCTAAACACATGTGAAGGCAAATACCTAGAGATTTCATCATAAAATCTCTGTCCTAGCACCTTACAAACACCCCCAGGAGAGTTGTAGTCTAATCTTGTGAATTATAACTAAGACAGCTCTGAGGTACACTTTGCACTGAAGACATTCTCCAGGAAATTTTAAGATAGACAAGAAGGAAACTGAAGCATACGGCAGCCACCACTATAGGAAAGGCTAGCAATCTCCAAAGATGCTACCATCAACACTTATCTAAGACATAACCAGTCCCTTGTTACCTGACAATCATACCCAGCTTTTTAAAAAAGATTTATTTATTTATTTATTTATTTATTTATTTATTTATTATATGTAAGTACACTGTAGTTGTCTTCAGACACTCCAGAAGAGGGCTTCAGGTCTCGTTACGGATGGTTGTGAGTTACCATATGGTTGCTGGGATTTGAACTCAAGACCTTCGGAAGAGCTGTCAGTGCTCTTAACCATCTCCATACCCAGCTTTTCATGAAAGTTTCCAAGATGGGTGTCCAAGGTTGCATGGCAATTGGGAGCTGCCTCTGTGTGCACATGAACACGAGGTTCAGGGGAGTCACAAGGGATAGCCTCTGTTCCAAAGAGAAAGACGGAAAGAGCACCAGAAGTCAAAAGTAGGTAATGGGACAGCTTAAACCTAGAGGTGAACAGGACAGACAGTAACAAGGAGTGGGGCCACATGTAGCTTGCCATCAGGGGAAGAAAAACAGAAGCCTCGTCCTGCAGGTAAGCCAGGTGTTGCTAGGAAGAAGACTGGCAGCCCACAGGACTAGCCAGTCATTCTCACAAGGCTTAGATCCAATTAGGGAAGTTGGAGAGACAGTAACTCCCGCCTGTATGATGAGACAACATTGCAGAGGAGGTCTGTTTTGTCCCTTCCTGTGTTCCAGAGGGCTGAGTCTTGATTCCAGCCTGCTTACAACTGAGCTAAGCCAGGGACTCCAAAGCAGGGGAAATGAGAAACAGCCTGAAGGCCTAGCTGGGTGGGGTATGGGTGGCGAGGGGAAAACAGTTAACTGTTGTAGTAGTTGATGGTGGACAGTGTTCTGTAGCTTTACCCTGATGTCACCACCTGATGGTGATTGCACAGGCTTACAGCTGAAGGTCAGAAGGTGACTGGAAGTCTACAAAAGGATGTGGAAGAAGGAAGCTTGCTTTCTTTTGCCTCTCACTCTTGCTAGCAAATGCATTCCCTCATTGGCATTAGAGCCTTTGTCTTCCAGATTCCCGTGTATGACTGAAGATGAGCTGAGACGTCCAGCTTCATGGACTGAACAACCACTGGATTTTCAGAACTTTCTTTTCACAGGCAGCCATTGTCAGATTAGCTGGACCTCTGCCCCTAAGACATCCTGATAAATCCCCTTTCTCTATATAGAAGGAGATTCATTCTGTAAGTTCTGTTACTCTAGAGATCCCTGGCTCTCAATGAGGATGAGAACAATGGGGTAAAAATGGTAGTAAGGGGGTGGGGGGCTGGAGAGATGGCTCAGTGGTTAAGAGCACTGATTGCTCTTCCAAAGGTCCTGAATTCAAATCCCAGCAACCACATGGTGGCTCACAACCATCCCTAATGAGATCTGAAGCCCTCTTCTGGTGTGTCTGAAGACAGCTACAGTGTACTTACATATAATAATAAATAAATAAATCTTTAAAAAATGATAGTAAGGGAATGTGGTATGACAAAGGTGGTGTTTGATACTCTTTAGCAGACTGGCCGGAACTGTGTTCACCAGACTTAGGAAAGAAGTTAATTCTGGAGAGACCTTGGAGCTGACGTGGGCCTTTAGTGGTTTTTGTGATGTGGCATGATCTTCACGAGGTAGGAGAAGCTGTAGATATCTGAGTGACTTAAAATATCTTGTAATCTGTGTTGGTAAATCACCAAAACAAATAAGATATGATGAGGCATGGGAAAACAGATGACAGGGTGTATCTAGGCCACTCAAAGGAAGTATACCAAGATTTGTGTCAAGCTGAACTCTCCACAGCAAGATTAACAAAGGCTAGAAACTCTCCACCTGAGAACCTGCTGGCCATGCTGGCCTGGGAATCAGATAGGAGATCTTTGCATTCCTTCCCGTCCTCCACCACAAATTCCCCAGTCTCATCCCCAGCCAAGCAGCAGAGCACTTGCAAGGGACTGTTCTACCTCCCCGGGACCACTCCCTTTGGACTCCTCTGAATCTTGTAGTAGGCACAGCTTTTCTCCTTCCTGTGGATTCATTTAGCTCACCCCCTTCTAGTCTATTCCTTCATGTCTTACCTAATACCTAGAAACACATTCTACCCAGAACACCTGGTAGCCACATCTGGAAGAGACTCACAACCAATGCTGTTTCCTAAGATCCAGAGAAGGCAACAGAAACCAAGCAACAGTTACCCAACCAAGATAAAATATAAGTACCTGGAATCCATTCAACAAATACTGCTCGTTGATAACGCTCAATAGCGACAATCTTAATTCCCCAATAAAGTAACACGGAATAACAGATTGGAGTGGAAAACAGGACCTATCTTCCTGCTGCATCTGAGAAACACACCTCACCAGCAAGGACAGATATCACCTAACACAGCAGGTGCATCCATTTTAATATCTGACAAGATAAGCTTCAAACTCAAACTTGTCAGAAGATGTAAGGAAGAACACTATATACTCATTAATGGAAAAATCAGTGAAGGATATCACAATTCTAAACATTTATGCACCAAACACAAAAGCACACATATTCATAAAAGAGACACTACTACAGCTAAAAATCACACACACTGACCCTTGTACACAGTGATAGTGGTGACTTCTATAATCCCCTCTCACCAATAGAGGGGTCATTCAGACAAAAACTAAACAGAGACATGCAGGAGTTAAGTAACATAATAAATCAAATGGACCTTGCAAAAATATACAGAAAATTCCACCTGCACACAAAAGAATCTACCTTCTCAGCACCTTATGGAAACTTCTCTAAAATTAACCACATGACTGGACATAAAGCGAGTTTCAACAGGTACAAGAAAGTTGAAATAACACCCTGCATCCTATCTAATCACCATAGTTTTAAGCTAGAGATCCATAACAATAGAAACAAGAGAAAGTATACAAACTCATGGAAACTGAAAAAATCACCACTGAATGAAAACTGGTTCAAGACAGAAATTAAGATGAAACTGGAAAATGTTTTACAGGGGCTGGAGAGATGGTTCAGTGGCTAAGAGCACTGGCCTCTCTTTCAGAGGTTCTGAGTTCAATTCTCACTAACCACATGGTGGCTCACAACCATTTATAATAATGGAATCTGATGATCTCTTCAGATCCATGCAGATGCATACATGCAGATAGGGCACTCACATACATAAAATAAATGAATCAGTAAATAAATAAATCCTGAAAACAAAAACAAAAAAGTTTTATAACTGAATGAAAATGAAAACACAACACACTGTAAACTGTTCTAAGACTGTTCTAAGAGGCAAGTTCATAGCCCTAAGTGCCTACATAAAATATTGGAGAGATATTGTATTAGTAAATTAACAGTAGAGCTGAAAACTTTAGAATAAATATAGAAATAACATTAACAAGGAATAGATGACAGTAATCCATCAAGCTCATGGCTGCAGTCAATAAGACAGAAACAAAACAAACACAAAACACTACAAAGAATCAATGAAGACTTAGTTCTTGGAGAAAATCCTTAGCCAAATTAATTTAGCCAAAAGACACAGAGAGAATAGCCAAGTTAATAAAATTAGAGACAAAATGGGGGTTAGACAACAGAAACTGAGGAATTCCAGAGGATCATAAAGGCATTCTTTAAATGTACTTTACTAAATTGGAAAACCTAAAAGAAACAGATTCATTTCTTGATAAATACCACTTACCAAAGTTAAATCAAGATCTGATAAGGAAGGTAAGTAGACTTATAATCCCTAGTGAAATAGAAACATGATTAGAAGTTACTGAACCAAAAAAAAAAAAAAAAAAAAAGTGGAGGTTCAGATGGATTCCTCACAGAATTCTACCAGACTTTCAAAGAATTAATGACAGTATTTCTCAAAATAATCCATAAATAGAAAAAGAAGAAACATTGCCTAATTTTTTATGAGGCCACAATTACTCTGACACTCAAACTACACAAAGATCCAACGATGAAAGAAAATTACGACCAAATTCCTTTATGAACATAGATTCTAAAATTCTCAATAAAATACTGGCAAAATGAAATCAATAAATGTAATCCACTTCATAAACATATTGAAAGACAAAAACACCTGATATTACATTAGATGCAGAAAAAGGCTTTGACAAGATCCAACACTCCTTCATGTTGTTAAAAGTCCCAGAGAGACTAAGGATACAAGACACATTCCTAAACATTAAAAAAAGTCTACAACTGACATCAACCTAAATGTTGGGAATCTCAAAGCATTTCCACTAAAATCAGGAACAAGACAAGACTGTCTACTCTCTCCATATCTGCTCCATATAGTACTTGAAGTCTTGGAGTAGTAAAACAACTGAAGGAGATCCGGGGGATACACATAGGAGAGGAAGATGTCAAAGTATCTTTTATTTGCAGGAGATATAATTGGATATATAAATGACTCTAAAAACCCCACCAGGAAACTTCTACAGCTGATAAACACTTTCAGCAAGGTAGAAGGATACCAAATTAACTCATAAAAATCAGTATCCTTCCTATATAGAAACGACAAATGGACAGAGAGAGAAATCGGGGAAATAACTCCTTTCACCAAATGTATGTGTGTGTGTGTGTGTGTGTGTGTGTGTGTGTGTGTGTAACCATTACTATAATATATAAGTATATATAATATATAAATAACACCTTTCACCATAGCCTGGATATATATCAGTCAGTGCTCTTAACTACTGAGCCATCTCTCCAGGCCTAGAGTTAATATCTAAAATATTTAAAGAATGTAAAAAAACTGGACATTAGGAAAACAAGCAACCCAATTAAAATGGCCCACACCCACTCCCACAAGTGCAGAACAGGGTTTACAAAATGAAACAATGAAATTTGCATGTAAATAGATGACAGTAAATAAAATCATCAGCCAGGTGGGGGCGGCACACACCTTCAATCCCAGTACTGGGGAGGCAGAGGCAAGTGGAGCTCCATGAGTTCAAAGCCAGCCTGGTCTATAGGGTGAGTTTTGAGAAAGCCAAGACTTTGCAGAAAAACCCTGGTCAAAAAAGCATGTTCCCCACTCACCCTCCTCTCTCCCACAGATGGTTTGTATATGCTCAGCCCAGGTAGTGGCATTGTTAGACAATACAGCCTTGTTGGAGTAGGCGTGTCACTGTGGGTGTGAACTTTAAGACCATCATCCTAGCTGCCTGGAAGCCAGTCTTCCACTAGCAGCCTTCAAATGAAGATGTAGAACTCTCAGCTCTACTTGCATCATGCCTGCCTGGATGCTGCCCTGCTCCCACCTTGATGATGATGGACTTGAACCTCTGAACCTGTAAGCCAGCCCCAATTAAATATTGCCTTTGTAAGACTTGCCTTGGTCATGGTATCTCTTCACAGCAGTAAAACCCTGCCAGACACCTATGACAACCGAAGAATCTTAAAATGTATACATACACAAAAGAAATCTAAATGGAATCACCAAATAACAGGGGAGACAAAGACCCTAATAGGCATCTCACCACCCAGTGAAATCTATTTGATTCAGTTGTTGGTCACAGGGGTCCCATGGATACCCACAAATAATTCAAGTAACTGCCTAGGCTTTTGGTTGCTCTTCACAAGCCAATGGTAAGACCCCGTTGTTGAAGACAACACCTTGATAACTCACTGGCCATGGAGAAGTCTACCTAGAGTCTCTGCCCCTACTAACTAGTGTTCATAGAGTGAAAGGCACTCTGCATGCCTCAGCCCTCTGATATACAATGGTGACGTGCTGGTGTGACCAAGAGTGGCACACACATGGAAGTAACCACTATCCGATTGGATTTATGGCCCTCTCCATGAGTTAGAACCCATGCCTGATACTGCACAGGTGGCCAAGAACCAGAGACTAGATGGGCCGTACTGATGGGCAGGCTCCTGGCCCAGCAGAAGATAGCCAATGCAAAACTAACTTAAAGATGTTTTTGGAGACTTTTTTTTTTTTAAATCTTACTGATCTTTTGCTTGAGTATTATGGCTCCTGATTTTAAGTTTTCATGGTGTGTGTGTGTGTGTGTGTGTGTGTGTTTGTGCATTTCTCAAGCTTTGTTAGGTCTTCCTTTTTCTCTTTTTGCTTTGTTTTATTCTTGTTTATTTGTTTTTCTTTTCTCTTTCCATGTTTGAAAAAGAAGGCAGAATGTGAGAGGTTGGGAGAGGGGGAAGTTAGGAGGGTCTGAGAGGAGGTGTTGGAGGGCACTGTGATAAGAATATGCTGTATGAAAAATAACTTAATTTTTCCTTCCTTCCTTCCTTCCTTCCTTCCTTCCTTCCTTCCTTCCTTTTGTGACACAGGGTTTCTCTGTGCTGCTCTGGTTGTCTCATTCTGTCCTGAATGAATGGCACCATAAAGATGGTATGGTTTGTGGGATCTACCCTGTGGCTGCAGTCTTCCCTTCCCCTCAAAGTGAAGTAAAAATCACTCCATAAAATGGAGTCTCCTAGGGCAAGACATAACCTAAAAAAAATTTTTATACAATACTGAATAATTTAGAGCTGGACAAAAGCCTTTTCTCAATACACTGCCACCCCAAATACCCACATGGCATGGGTGAGAACCAGGCTGTATTTGTCCCTACAAGTTTCCCTGTCAAGTGAATTGGTTGAGAAGTGCATCAGGGCCTATCCTTCCTGCACTCAACTCTGTCCCTAGGTATGATGGTAGTGTGTGTTCAAGTGTGTGCATGTGTGTTTAGATGTGTATTGTACAAGCACACATGCAATGCAGTGTATGCTGCTCTTATTGTCATGGTGATTTTTTTTTGTTTTTTGTTTTTTGTTTTTTGTTTTTTGTTTTTTTGTTTTTTGTTTTGTTTTTTTTTTGTTTTTTCGAGACAGGGTTTCTCTGTGTAGCCCTGGCTGTCCTGGAACTCACTCTGTAGACCAGGCTGGCCTCAAACTCAGAAATCCGCCTGCCTCTGCCTCCCAAGTGCTGGGATTAAAGGTGTGCGCCACCACCACCGCCCGGCCATGGTGATGTTTTTACACTTGCCCTTGTGATACCGTGAACTAATGAGCTTGAAACATTATTCACTTCTTCCTGTGCCAGATGAGGAGGATGTGATATTCAGCCAGAGAGATCTATGCCTAGAGAATGGTAAGCCTATTCTTCCGGTTGATTGGTACTCATACCCTGGAGCAACTTATACTTTATACTTCCTTCATGTACTGGCTAGTTTGGTGTGTCAACTTGACACAGGCTGGAGTTATCATAGGAAAAGGAGCTTCACTTGGGGAAGTGCCTCTATGAGATCCAGCTGTGGGGCATTTTCTCAATTAGTGATCAAGTGAAGGAGGGCCCCTTGTGGGCGGTGCCATCTCTGGGCTGGTATTCTTGGGTTCTATAAGAGAGCAGGCTGAGCAAGCCAGGGGAAGCAAGCCAGTAAGTAACATCCCTCCATGGCCTCTGCATCAGCTCCTGCTTCCTGACCTGCCTGAGTTCCAGTCCTGACTTCCTTTGGTAATGAACAGCTGGAAGTGTAAGCTCAATAAACCCTTTCCTCCCCAAATTGCTTCTTGGTCAAGATGTTTGTGCAGGAATAGAAACCCTGACTAAGACACTTCATATGCAGTTTCAGTGCTGTCGGCTAAATTGTTTCAGCCCTAAGTTTGAGGGACGAAGGCTCCAAACATTTTCCTTAAAGATAAAGTCATGGAGGAAATAAAATAAGAGAGAAGTCACCTAAAACGAGGGACTTTTAGTGAATCAAAGACCATGTTTGTTTGGTGACAACCAATTTCAGATTTCACAAATATTATGAGGAGACTGTGGCACACAAGACATGGTCCTCAGCTCTTTCATCGTTTGCTTTGTTTTGTGTTGCTGAGGGCAAATTCAAGGTCTTGTGTGTGCCAGGTGAGTGCTCTTTCTTACCTGTGAGATGCATCTCTGCTCCTGCTTGTGGTTTGATGGGAGCTTGATTCTAGGTGAGTAGGTCACTGACTACTAGAACATAAGCAGCAGGTATACTTGTTTATTCCCAAGGAAGGAAAAGGAATGAATTGAGTGAGAGGTCTGGAGCGCTCAACTATAGGGAGGAAAAAATCAAGAAAAGGTCTCGCAATATTAACAGTGCTTATCCTGGACCAGGATGCTGCTGTCCTCTACTGTCAGCCAATATCCGTGCCCTCCCCTCCCCCAGCCTTTCTTTTCCTATAACACGCTAGGACCGACCGCCCCTTTCACAAGGTATCATGAACCCTTATAAAAGGCCTCTGGGTTGTCTCCTCTTCTCCTGAATTCATACAAATGACTTGCAGAAAAGCAACACACATGAAGTGGTATTTGAGAGGCAATGGGTGTGGTGACACACACCTAGAATCCCAGCCCTCCGAAGTAGAGATAGGAGGATCAGGAGTTCAACGTGGCTACATAGTGAGTCTGAGGTCAGACTGTATTAAATGAGAACCTGTCAATAGTCGTATGATAATGATAATAATAAATAAAATAAATACATAACATTTAATAATAAGTCTGTAAAGAAAATGCAGGTACTTGCTTCAGGTCAAGGTCCTAGAGTCAAATGACTTTCTTCCTCTTTCCTTCTTCCCTCCCTCCCTCCCTCCCTCCCTTCCTTCCTTCCTTCCTTCCTTCTTCTTTCTTTCTGTGAGTACTCTGTCTGCATGTGTGTTTGCATGGGAAAAGAGGGCACCATATCCCATTATAGATAGTAAGGAGTCTCCAGGCTGTTTCTGGGAATTGAACTCAAGACCTCCAGAAGAGAAGCCGGGGCTCTTAACCTTTGAGCCATGTACCCAGTATCTCTCCAGCCCCCTAAACATGCAGCCCAGGCTGGCCTGGAACTCCTGCCTCCACCTCTTTCAGCAAATCTTATAGGAGTGTGCTACCACAACAGGCTAGATGACTTAAGAAGGAGAAAGAAAAAGAAGCTTTCTAGCGAGAAATAGCCTGCCCAGCATGGGAATCTTTCACTCAGTGTCTCACTGTAGCTCCTGCCCGCCCCCTGCACGCCCAAAACCCCAAAAGCCATCAGTAACCCTTAGCACATGCCACCACCACCAGGGCATTGGAGACACATCAGCCAGTTGATTTCTTTCCTTTCACAGCTTTACCCTGCAGTCCTCAGCAGAGCTCTTAGCAGGGACCTACCTGGCTTCAGGCTGAAAGCTCACAGGCATTCAGAGAAACAACATGATTCGCACAGAGACGGGAAACTGAGCTTAGCCACATTGATGGCCAAGGCTGGACAGTCTCAGTCTGTCTCCAACTTGCTGACCGCTTCGTCCTAACTAAGGGGGAAGACGGAACAAGTATGCGTGTGGAGATTTAGTCTCTCCTTGGCCCCCAGGGCTCCATGCTTATTCTTCATATGGAAATTCCTAGAGATGCCTGACCACCCAGGCCCCAGCACAGACCCTGAGGTTCCATAATCCCAGGAACACACCTGATAGACAAGCTGTGCCTAAGCAGTCTGCATTGAGAAGTGTCTCAAGAGAACCGAGGAGATGTCGTCAGAACTGAAATTACTTGGCTTTGTGTTACATTCAGGGTGAGTTTAATAAGAGGCAAAGGATGTAATTCTGTGATTCCACATTTCACCAAGTCTTGTGACAACAAGGAAAACCAGACCCGGGCTAAAGCTGTGACTGGCAAAAAGGCAGCAGGTGCTTCTATTAGCTGAGGTGGGGGTGTTTGGCCAGCTTGTGTGTGCGGGTTAGAGGGCAGCTTTGCGAAATTAGTTCTCTCTTTCCGTCACAGGGTCCTCACATTTAGGATTCATATGTATGCGCATAGGCAGGTGTGAATGGTGTAGAGGCTTTGAAACCAGAGAGAGCCACAGTGGCACAGTGGCTGGCACAGTGCTGGCACACAGACAGACAGACAGACAGACACACACACACAGAGAGACTCCCAGACATATATATACACACAGACACACACACACACAGACACAGACACAGACTCACACACAGACACACACATTTTCTACCCATTTACTAGCACAGGGAGTAGCCACAACAGTCAGCAAATAGGCTTTCTGAATGTGCAAAGCATCTGCACAGCAAAGGGAGCTCTCAGCAGAATGACAGAGAGCCCACAGAACGGGAAAAGTCTGCCAGCTACACATCAAACAGGCAGCGGATAATCGTAATAAAGAAATAACTGCAAAAATCAGCTGGGCAGTGGTGGCGCACATCTTCGATCCCAGCACCTGGGAGGTGGAGGCAGAGGCGGAGGCAGGTGGATCTCTGAGTCTGAGACTAGCTTGGTTGACACAGGGAGTTCCAGGACAGCCAGGGCTGCACAGAGACACCGTGTCTGGAAAACCACAATGCAACAAAACACCTGCAAACCCAGCACAGGAAAAGGAAAACTGTGCATCAGCAAATGGCTGAGGTGACCCCACACAAGTGAGCCCAGGCCTGGATTCTAGCTTCCTAGGAGGCTGCTTTCCTTCATTTTCTACAAGGCCATTTGGTTCAGCTTTCTGCTGTGTCAAGGTTCATTGGAGCCTTTAATAAGTAACCGAGCTGTGGTAAACCAGGGCAAGAAGATACAAATGTTGCATCCAGAGTACTGTTTCAATAAACAACTCCCCTGAAATACTTGTAAAATTTTTTTATGAGCCCATGCATGCTAGACAAGCACTTTTACCGACCACACACCTAGCTCTACCAGCCTTTAATATGCTATTATAATTGGGGGTGCTGACACACACAGGGTGAATTAAAACAGTCTAATCATCCTGGCAGGAACAAAGCTGGTAGAAGGGGACCAGCGTGTCCCTGTCTCTCTGTTTGGCAATCAGATTACTGGCAGTATTCTCCCCCCTCTCCCCCCCATTCCCCACCCCCCACAGAATTAAAATCTCCCCAGGAAGTTTATGCTGGGAAAAAGTAAGGTTAGTGCAGTTAGGGGGGGAGTTTGCCTCTCAGGAGAGTTTTCACAGTTCTCAGAGATCATTAGGATCATTAGGATCTCTGAGATCATCAGGCAGGAGCCCAGACACTGGTAGAGCAATGATGGGAGAGACTATACCTTGACTAGAATTACGTAGTCATACATACATTTTGCCCTCTCTAGTGCCCTCATGTCAGGACACCCATTGGCCATTAAATAAACAAGTCACAGTGGAAAGCAGAAGAGGAGATTTAGCCAACACGCCCACATTAGGAAGAAAATCCAGAGGACTAATGACAACCATCCCACCTCCACCCCCCCACCCCCCACCAATCTTTAGTGCCGAGGATACTAGATGAACCCTGACCAAAGAAACTTGGGGGAAAGGGTTCATGGTGCATACCACAGTCCATGGGAAGGGTGCATGGCACATACCACAGTCCATAGAGGGAAGTTGGACAGACACTCACACAGGGAAGGAACCTGAAGGCAGGAGCTGATGCAGAGGCCGTGGTGAGGTGCTGCTTCCTGCCTTGCTGCCTGTGACTCTTTCGGCCTGCTTTCTTGTAGCACCCAGGAGCATCAGCCCAGGGATGGCACCGCACACAATGGGCGGGGCCCTCCCCCATCGATCACTGATTAATTTCTCAACTCAAGGAAGGCACCATCCTATCTGATGACCCTAGGTGTGTCAAGGTGACATAAAACTAGCCAGCATATAGAAACTGTCCTGTTACCAGGATTACCAAGACCAAAGTAGACTGCATAGTGACACCCTATTCTAGTTTAAGTTCTGATTCTGTGATTAAAAAAAATACTGATCAAAAGCAGCTTTGAGAAGGAAAGGGTCTGTTTGGCTTCTATATCCTGGGTCACGGTCCATTGGGGAAAGACAAGGCAAAGGGCAAAGGGCAAAGAGCAGGAATCTGGGGGGAGGAGCTGATGCACAAACCAAGCAGATCCACAGACACTACCCTCTGATGTGTTGTGCCCACCATTGACCCCACGTCCATCTGGGTGACATTTGCCTTCATCCAACAGGTACCTAGAAATTACTTTTGCTGCTGGGTATGGTGGTCCATTCCTATAATATCAGCACTTCAGAGCCAGAGGCAGGTGGATTCAAGTGTCTACCTGCATGTGAGTTCAAGGCCAGTCTGTGCTACACAGTGAGACTCTGCCCCTCCCATCCCCACTGACCCCGCCCCTCCCAAAAAAGGAAAAACCTCCAAAGGAATAAAGAGAAGAAAATACAAGAAAGGGGAAAATAGATAAATAAATGGCTTTTGCTAAAATGCATCAACACGGGTAACACAGAGCATGCCACACGACTGTGTTTCTGCCTGTGTTTTGCATCTGTCTCTTTTACTTAGAGTCAGGTACTTTTTGTTCTTTCTGTGCAGAGATGTGTTAGTCACTCTAGGAGTGGCTGTTTAGAAAGTGCTAACACCCAACTGCTATCTCATTCCCCTTCAACGTTCGAAAGCACAAAGATGAGCAAATGACACATTCTCTTATTGTCTTATTTAATTTATAACCCCCAAAAGGCATTTAAAGCTTTCTGTTGTTGTCCTAAGCCTATAGTCACCTGGGATTTAGAGCACATCTTGACAGACCAGACCTGACACACCTATGAAACTGAGGTTGTATCATGGAACAAGGAAACTTGTCCCCTGGAGAAATAAGGACTACTTCAGAGCACATAACAGAATCCTAGATAAGACAATGATCAACTATATCACACCTTGACCAGAGTGATTTGCAGAAGGTAACATCATTGCGGGGTGGGGAGGCGTACTCTGTCACCACCTGGCCTACACAGTGGCATCTTTAACCTGTCGTGCCTAGCAGTCTACAGAATCCCCTGCTAGCATCTCCCTTTGGACTGACATTTCACACTAAGATAAACTTAATGTTGTGTCTATTCATGTTGTGATGAGGCAAGACAGTGCAGCGGTTCCTCCACCTTGTATTCTTGTTGAAGCCATTTTAGGTTTATTTTAATCTCCTTGATGGAGAATCCCACGGAAAATCACCCAACCCTATTCTAGGATCTAGCTAACTTAACTTCTGTTAAACCTCTTTCTGAAGCTGCTGCCGTGCAAGATACCAAGATGTGGTTTCTGCCGTTAAAAATCCCTTACCCTAAATACTCAGTGCTACACTTTGGTCAAAAGTACCTGAGTGTCATCCCAGCCAGCCAGAATAAACCCTTTCAACTGGCTATAAACTGTCTGAATCGTCTTCTATAGTAGGTTCCCCGTAACAATGTATGTGCATGATTCATTCTAAAGAAATTAATTAATTCATAACAATTAAGTCAGACATGCTACAAATGTAGTATATATGTATATCCTGAGTCAGGATAATAAGGAAACACTCTTGAAACTACCTCTATCTGAGACACATTTTTTTCCCTGCCATGCAAACTCCTGAGAATGTGCTTAGTGTGTGTGACACGAACATTCAGTGTTGAAATTATGATCTTTGTCATTTTTAGCATCTGGTGTGATAAGCTGAAGGGAACTGGATCAAAAGTCAAGGTTGGGCTCTAGATGAAAGATTAAGAAAATAACATATTGGGCCTAGGGCTTTTTGGGGCTCCAAGAGTGGAGCAGGTTCATCTGGTTCTCAGTTGGCTGGGCTTAGTCTCAACACTCCTCACTAGAAAATTTTGCATCCAATCTGTGATGGTTTGTATATGCTCTGCCCTCGGAGAAGCACGATTAGAAGGTGTGGCCCTGTTAGAGTAGATGTGGGATATAAGACCCTCATCCCAGTTGCCTAGAATGGAGTCTTCCACTAGCAGCCTTCAGATGAAGATGTAGAATTCTTCATTCAGCACTGCCTATACCATGTCTGCCTAGATGCTGCCTTGATGATAATGGACTGAACCTCTAAACCTGTAAGCCAGCCCCCAGTTCAAATCAAAGGTGTGAGCAATGCTTATGGACAAATGAATAAGAAATATGACTAATATAGATTGTAATGTGTACCATGCTAATATAATAGTTCAAGCTATAGCTAGAGGTCTTCAATATCAAAATACCCAGTGCTTTAATTGAGGAAATTATGATTGTTTGCAATGAGACGGTGATCAAACAAAAAACTCGATGTTCTAAAATAACTACTGAAGTTTATGATCCTTTGCCCTCAGGGACAGTAGGGGTGACCTTGGGAAGGAGCAGATTGACTTCCCAGGGATTCACTATGCATCTAGGAATTATAAATGAAGAGTTCAAAGGAGAAAATAGAATTACAGCCTATGTAAAAAGAGAGGTGCAGTTTAACGTAGATGCTCAGCTGCTACTGTTTCCCTACATCAAAGGCAAGGCTGGTCCAGTAGAAAGAACAGGGGGGTTCCGATGGGACAATGTGTGTTCTGCAAACAGTTGTTAATGGTAAGACACCAAAATTAAAATTGCAGGTAGATGGTATTGGAATACAGGATACAGGAGCTAATGTAACTACCATTTCACAAAATTCTTGAAATTCAGAATGGCCACTTCAAAAGGTTTATACCCAGTTTCTAGGAATTGGAAAGCTATCTCAGGTAAAACAAAGTGTGCTATGGGTTAGATGTGTGATACCGCCGGACGGTCTCTGAGAATGACATGGAGATGTTTTATTAATATGAATGCTTTAGGCCTTGGTTGAGGCTTGCTCCCAACTAGCTCTTAAATTAACCCATTTATTCTAATCTACATTCTGCCACATGGCTTGTTACTTCTCCTCAATTTCCTATGCATCTTCCCACCTCTCATTCCTTCCCAGAGTTCTTATCTCTGCCAGACGCCCCCGCTATCATCTCCTGCCTAGCTGTTGACCAGTCAGCTCTTTCTTAAAGCAATCAGACGACGGTACCTTAGGCGAGTGAGGGAGGCAGAGTGACAGCTTCACACAGTACAAAAAGATTCCCCCAACAACCAGAGACTCAAAGAGGAAAGCTAAAGCCTTATGTGGCTGACATACACATAAATTTATGGGGAAGGGATCATTTACAACAGGGAGGCACTCAGATTAATTTTCCTGGAGTCCCAGAGACAACCCATAATGAAATAAGGGGTAAAATGGTAGGCACTCCTGGGGAAGGTATTGATATAGGTCATCAAAAACGGCCCCAGGCTGTGTCAATTGTCCAAATACAGGGTGTCTTAGTCAGAGTTTCTATTCCTACACAAACATCATGACCAAGAAGCAAGTTGAGGAGAAAAGGGTTTATTCAACTTACACGTCTACATTGCTGTTCATCACCAAAGGAAGTCAGGACTGGAACTCAAGCAGGTCAGGAAGCAGGAGCTGAGGCAAAAGACTTGGAGGGATGTTCCTTACTGGCTTGCTTCCCCTGGCTTGCTCAGCTTGCTTTCTTATAGAACCCAAGACTACCAGCCCAGGGATGGTATCACCCACAATGGGCCCTTCCCCCTGATCACTAATTGAGAAATTGCCCCACAGCTGGATCTCATGTAGGCACTTCCCCAATTGAAGCTACTTTCTCTGTGATAACTCCAGCCTGTGTCAAGTTGACACACAAACCCAGTCAGTACAATTGACCCTTTGTCAACTTGACACACAAACACATCACTATTAAGCCTCAACCCTTACTTTCTTATTCATCCCCAAAATCTAAATAACTTTAAAAGTCCCACAGTCTTGCATGTTAAAAGTTCAATCCCTTTAAAATATCCAGTATCTTTTAAAATTCAAGGTCTTTTAAAAACTCAAAATCTCTTAACTGTGGGCTCCACTAAAATACTTTCTTTCTTCAAGAGGGAAAAATATCAGGACACAGTCACAATCAAAAGCAAAATTAAACTCCAACCATCCAATGTCTGGGATCCACTCACGATCTTCTGGATTCCTCCAATGTCTTTGGTCACTTCTCCAGCTCTGCCCTTTGTAGTACATACCTTGTCTTCTAGGCTCCAGTTGCCTGTACTCCACTGCTGCTGCTGTTCTTGGTGGTCATCTCATGGCACTGGCATTTCCAAAACACTGCTGTCTTCTGCTGTTACTAGGCTTTGCCAATAGCCTCTCATAGGCTCTCTTCATGGTGCCAAGCCTCAGCTCCTTTGCATGACCCCTTCAGTCCTGTGCCATCAATTGCAACTGAGGTTGCACCTTCACCAATGGCCTTCCACGGCCTCTCACAGTGCCAAGCCTCAGCTGCTCTTCATGACCCGTTCATACCTTCAAAACCAGGACCACCTGGGTAACTCTTACAAAATACCAAGTCCAGCCACAGCACAAGGTACAACCTTGGCTATCTCTGGAACATATCCTCTGTGCTCTCAGAAAACACTTCACAGAAGATTTCACCTCAGTGATGCTGATCTCTTCTTAGTCACTGCTAATTTCTTAACTCCAGCTAACCAGCATCAATTGTCCCAGTAACACAAAGGTTTGCTTTAGTGGTTCTGGTATCTTGTTAATCATAGCTGATTCTTCAGCACCAGCTAACCAAAACCACAAAATCTTCACAATCAAATCAGCAACAGTCCTGATAAGAGTCTTAAATTTTCCCTCTGAAATTTCACAAGCCAGGCTTCCATTTTCTCTACTGTTTTCAACATTATCCTCCAAGATCCTACAGAACATTCCATAGAGCTCTTACCACCCTAATGGCTCTTCTAACTCAAAGTTCCAAAGTCCTTCCACAGTCCTCCCCAAAACATGGTCAGGTTGTCACAGGAATACCCTACTATGCTGGTACCAATTTGTCTTAGTCAGGATTTCTATTCCTGCACAAAAATCATGACCATGAAGCAAGTTAGGGAGGAAAGGGTTTATTGAGCTTACATGTCCACACAGCTGTTTATCACCAAAGGAAGTCAGGACTGGAACTCAAGCAGGTCAGGAAGCTGGAGCTGATGCAGAGGCCATGGAGGGATATTACTTACTGGCTTGCTTCCCCTGGCTTGCTCAGCTTGCTTTCTTATAGAACCCAAGACTACCAGCCCAAGAATGGTATCACCCACAATGGGCCCTTCTCCCTTGATCACTAATTGAGAAATTGCCCCACAGCTGGATCTCATGTAGGCACTTCCCCAACTGAAGTTCCTTTCTCTGTGATAACTCCAGCCTGTGTCAAGTTGACACACAAAACCAGCCAGTAGCCGGGCGGTGGTGGTGCACGCCTGTAGTCCCAGCACTTGGGAGGCAGAGGCAGGTGGATTTCTGAGTTTGAGGCCAGCCTTGTCTACAGAGTGAGTTCCAGGACAGCCAGGGCAACACAGAGAAACCCTGTCTCAACAAACAAACAAACAAACAAACAAACAAACAAAACCAACCAAAAAAATCCCACAAAACAAAACAAAAACCAAAAAACAAACAAACAAACAAAACCAGCCAGTATACAGGGAATAATAGGGATTGAATTCCCAAATTTATAGGTGGCACTGTTGAAGTATCAATGGCCCTACCCTTAATATGGTTGATCATCAAGCTTGTATGGGTAGAGCAGTGGCCTTAACTAAGGAAAACTTACAGGCACTTGAACAGCTGGTACAAGAGCAGCTGCTACAAGGCTGAACTTATAAAGAGTCTACCAGCCCATGGAATTCCCTGTATTCGGTATAAGAAAAAGAAAGAAATCGGGAAAATGGATAGTGTTAACAGTTTTTGTTTTTTTTTTTAGAGACCCACCATTACTTATATGTAATTACACTGTAGCTGTCTTCAGACACTCCAGAAGAGGGCATCAGATCTCACCTCGAGTGGTTGTGAGCCACCATGTGGTTGCTGGGATTTTAACTCAGGACCTTTGGAAGAGTAGTCAGTGCTCTTAACCACTGAGCCATCTCTCCAGCCCCAGTATGCTAACAGATTTAAGAGCAGTGAATAGAATAATTCAACCATTACAGCCTGGAATCCCTTTACCTTTTTTATTACCTAACACATGGCCTATGATAGTAATTTATTTAAAAGATAGCCCTTTTGCTATTCCCTTGCATGAGCAGGATGGGGAAAGGTTTGCTTTCACAATACTTACTCATAATACTGCTCAACCCATAAAAAGATATCAGTTGAGCGATCTTCCACAGGGAATGTTAAACAGTCCAACTCTATGTCAATATTTGGTGCAACAACCACTAAAAATAATTCCTCGGCAATTTCCTTGATCCATTACTTGTCAGTATATGGATGATATTTTGTTGGCTGATTCTGACAGAGATATTTTAGAGAAAATGTTTAAGGAAACACAAAGAATTCTGTCATGCTGGGGGTACAGATTGCTTCTGAAAATCTACAGTGAGAGGAGACTCTATTAACCATGAGGTTTATAAGATGCTACAGAGCAGAAGAGATCAGTTGTAAACTTTTAACGCTTTTTGAAGATTAATGGGTGATATTAATTGGCTACAGGCTATCATTGGATTAACTATAGAGGGACTTCCTTATACCCACCAATGGTTAAGTAATAACATAGGGACTTATTAATAGTTATTAAAGTGTAGGTGTATAGCTGGGCAGATTCTCAGCTGGCACATTCAAATTATCCTATTTTAGTCCATGCCGTGTCATGTGACTAGTTCTCTCTCTTCCTCTCCCTCTCCTTCTCTCTACCCCCCTCTCTGCCCTGGTATCTCTGTTTGGCTCCATGTCCTGCTGGCAAACCCCCTACCTCTCCTTTTTTTTTTTTCCAAGATGTCCTCTCTGCATGAAAGTTCTGCCTTCCCTTTTCTATCCTGGCATTGACTGTCAGATTTTTATTAAGCCAATCAGCACATGAAGAAGTTGAATGTTTACAACATAGAAAATCTGTTGTAACAGATTTTCTGATGGCCCACAACTCTCTGCTAGTACAGAATAAACAATTGAATATACAGAGGCACACCTTTACACAATATACAACAATTAACTACTCAAGAATTAAGTAATTTGTCTCAAATATTACAAGGAGATTCAGACTTACACAGTCCAAGATAGTTAGCAGCTGAAGCAGAGAGAGAGAGAGAGAGAGAGAGAGAGAGAGAACTCTAATAGGACAGAGACTTCAAGACACATATGTAGATTGCATAGATCCAAAACTTGATTGAACTTTTTTGTTTGTTTGCTTGTTTTGCCTATAACATATCCTCCTACTGAGCTCATTATGCAAAATGAAGATGGTATTATGGGATGAATTTTCTTAGCAAATGAAGAAAAAATTAAAGATTTATGTATGAAATGTTTCTGATTTAATCATAAAAGGTAGATTGTCAGGACCAGATTCAGCAGAAATTGTAGTACCTTATACTAATGCTGAGATTATGTCATTATGAGTAACTAATGAAGATTGGCAAAGAACTTGTAGCAGCTATTTGGGAGAAATTAACAGCAAATATACTAAAAGCAAGTGTCTTCAGTTTATAAAAGTAATTAATTGGATTTTCCCACATATTATAAAAGGAACACCAATCCTTGAAGCACCTGCATTATATGCTGATGCAAATAAATTGGGAATGGCAGGCTATAAGTCATAAAAAATGAATAAAGCAATTCAAACTCATTTACTTTTGTTAAAAAATTAGAGCTGTATGCAATTGTTATGGTATTATTACATTTTCATGAATCTCTTAATATAATTACTGACTCTAAATATGTAGAAAGAGTTGTTCTGCATATAGAAACTGCTAAATTTATTCTGGATAATTCAGAATCAACCTTGTTATTATGCTATTGAAATGGGCATCAGAAATAGAAACTATGCATTATATATTAGCAATTTTGGTATCATACTTGCTACGTCTATTAGCACAAGAAAATGGAGTAATTAATTAGTTATTAATAAGACATGTATCAGAAGCCTCAAATTTTCATGAAAAACATGAAGCTAACAGTAAAAGTTGAAGGAAAAATTTTCTATTACCTGGCAACAAGCCAAGGAAATTATAAGAAAATGTTCCCTTGTTACTCTATTACCTACTGGAAGTAACCCTAGCAGTACTGAAGGAAAATGAAATCTGGAAGATGGATGTGTTTCATTTTTCAGAATTCAGACAACTACAATTTTTTTTGTTTGTTTTTCGAGACAGGGTTTCTCTGTGTTGCCCTGGATGTTCTGGAACTCACTCTGTAGACCAGGCTGGTCTTGAACTGAGAAATCCGCATGCCATTGCCTCCCAAGTGCTTGGACTAAAGGCTTGTGCTGCCACCACTGCTGCCGCTGCTGCCGCCACCACCACCACCACCACCACCACCACCACCGCCCGGCGACAACTACAGTTTTTACACCATACTATTGATACATATTCAGCATTTCAATGGGCAACTGTTTTGAGTTCTGAAATGGCTGGTTCTATAATTACACATTTATTGGAAGTAACGGCTATTACTTGGGCTACCTGCCCAAATTAAGACTGACAGTGCCCCCATATGTGTCTCCAATAAGATGAAGCAATTTTGTTACTTTAATTTTTTAATCCTATTTTTAATGGTGGTTCTTTAACACTTTAACCTCCCTGATAGCCCACCACCCACCTGAGGTAGTTGGGAAGAAAAGATGTGGGGAAAGTGGATCTGTTTAGAGAGGCTCTTTGGAACACTTCTGTGTTGTCAGGAAGTCAGCAGTTCAGTTCGCAGGTCAGCAGCGGCAGCAGGTTGCAGACACTTCACGGATACACCAGCAGTCCAGTTCGGTAGAGTTGAGATAGCAAACACGAAACAGCAGAGGTTGCGCAATCTAGCAGAGACAGCCAGGCCTCAGCCTCAGCATGTAAGTAGGAGGGACCAGCAGGAATGCCAGGAGAAGTTCTCTGCTGTGCCTCTCTCTCCGAGGGGAAGATCAGCAAAGAAGTGAGAACAAGTGTGGCACAGCTAGCTCTATAAGCTGTGATCTCCAAGAACCCGCACAGGAACTGACCTGATGCAACTCACAGCAGGGTCTCTATTCCAGCTAACTCGCCCCGCCCCACCCCACCCCAGCCCCCAACGCCCCCAACTATCATGCAGGATGGTTTTGTTGGTGGGGGAGCCCCAAATGTCTACCAGGGAAAGGCTTTATAGTAAGCAGCAAGCAGGTAGAGCATGTGCAAGCGTCTAATTGGAAAGCGACTATGGCCTTTAACAAAATTGGCTGGTGCTGGGAGTCATATCATTTAACTTCTGCTCCCCTCTGCATTGGTGGTTGTTAGGCAAGGGGTGGACTTGTAACCTAGGGTGCAGATTTGTTGGGGGGAATAACCTGGACACACTGGTCTGGTTGAGGGTGTAACCTGGAGACACTGGTCTTGTTGGGGATTAGCCTAGAGACTAGAGGTAAGCTCAGGTTTTGTTTAGGGAAACTTGGAAACTAATGCTAGGTACCAGCCTGTTAGTTTACCTGAGTTCAAACTTAGGTCAGGTTCTCTAAAATGGAGTCTTAACTTGAAAGCTTTGGCATCTCAAAGCAAGCCTAGCTCAACCTTTGTCACTGTCCCTCGAGTCCTATTTATATCCCTCCAAACATCATGTGTCCTGTCTCAGCACGAGCATCTGTCTCAGTTGACATCACTCTGTTGATCAGCCCAAGTCTGTGGAAGCAGCAAGAAACCGCAGCACACCACCAGAGGTATTTTTGGTGTGTTTCTCTCTATGGAGTCCTGACAAATGCAGCTCAACTATGAAATGTAAGGCAGACAAATACTTGAGTGTCATTAGCAAAGAATCCTTTGTCACATGTCCTTTTATGTATTTCCTTTAGCAGAGCATCTTTTTTCCTGTGTCTGCTTCAGTGAAATGTTCTTTCATGAGTCTGCCTTAGTCCACGTTAGGAAAACACTCCTTCACGTGTTTGCCCCAGCAAAACACCATCCAACACAACTGACTTCCTAAAGAACCCTTAAGTTTTCTCTTCACAATGCTTTGCATATTATGATACAAAGCACATTATAGGTATGCCATATCATCCACAAGACAACCAGTTTTAGAAAGATCTAATCACATACCTTAAAGGAAATGCTTACCAAAAAAAAGGGAAAAAAAAGACCCCCTCCCCACCAGATAGACTATACAATACTCTGTTAACTTTAAAAATTTTTGAGTGTTAATGAGAAAGGAGAACAGCAGCTGAGAGTTATAGAGAGAGCTATGGAATTAAGATAGCCTATATATTATAAGGATGTGTTAATATCAGAATGGAGGCTGGTGAAAGTTTTATATTGGGGACACAGACTTCTTTATATTTCCACAGGTAATGAAAAATTGTGGATACCATCAAAACTGGCAAAAACTAGAATTGAGCAGTAGAGGTCTCCTGAAGACCTTGGCTCATGACCCCAAAAGGGGCTTATTTCATTGAAAATGTCTGTTTATAATTTCCCACCACACTCGGCATAATTGTTTAAAACTAAAAGGGAAAAATTGTGACAATTTTGGAATTTGGGTTTCTTTAAAAGACACAGAACTATTATAAGAATGTGTTTTCATTTTAATTCCGGGTCTGGGGTACAGGGTAGCTGTGGACTGTCTGCAGTAGCTGACTGGGATTTTCCCTGTGCTTTAGCAGAGGCATGGTTTTGCCAGCTACCGATAGTATCTGTGGTTGTGTGACTCTTGGAACTCTGGGAACTTCTGAGGGTTTATTGCTAGAGTCCTAATTGGTGGGGTGTTTGGTTGTTGGTCATCTAGGAAGGTTGGCTATGGTTCATTAGTAGTCACACTCAAAGAAGAAACAAAACAAAAGAAATTAGATTTAGAAATTTTCCTAATCCTCTCTCCCCTCTCTCCTTGTTTGTCTCCTATCTAGTGTTTGAGGGGGTGAAACCTGGGGAAGAAAGGGTGGAAAAAAGGACCTTACAAAGTAGCAAAGACCAGCTACAGGAGACAGAGACACAATTACTGGGAAGTTCAAATGCTAGCTAGCAGTCACATGTATGCTAATATTCACACACATACACATGCTAACAGCAATGTTAATAATAATTTTTAAGTAATCAAAATAAGATAGAGAAGCAACTGAGGAAGATGTCCCTCAGGGACATAGCAGTTCCTTAAGCAATGATCTGTCACCGCAACTGCCAGTTGTGTTACCTGTGTGTAGCAAGAAAAAAAGACACTCATGCTATCCTCTCTCTCTCTCTCTCTCTCTCTCTCTCTCTCTCTCTCTCCTCTTCCACCCTTTTTTCTGCCCTATGGATTTGCTCCTGTCTGTCTGTCTGTCTGTCTGTCTGTCTGTCTACATGCCCACTCATCTGTTTCTATCCCTTTTCCAGGCCCTCACTTCTCCCTTCTTTCCCAGTAAATCTCTTCTACACCAGATCTGTTGCAAAATTTCCCAGGCATGCACCCCAGCTAAGGCCCACCAAGGATACCCCCTCACCATTGGTGCAGTGACCTCACCTGCACCAATGATCTCCTGGTGTTTGGCCACACTGGAATCCCACCCACTTCGATATTTGCAACAGATCTGCTTTCTGTCCATTGATGGCTTAGGCACTCCGTCTAACTTTGACAGTTGGGGAGTTTTCTCTAACTCGGCTTAAATGCTTCTCTGAGTCTGACCATTCCCCTGCCTGAGGCTTCTTTCTTCTAGTATGTTATTTTCACCTTCTTAGCTTCCCATTGGATGGGACACTAGACATTTTGAGTCTTCTCAGTTCAGTCTCCCCTGGGTCCCTGGGATGCTTCTAACTCAAACTTGGGACTCCTCATCCATTGAAATGTTGTCTTGGTACACCTACCTTTTCAATTTATCAAACCTGACCTCAATGCACCACCCAAGCAATCAGGGAACATGAAAAAGAAATTCTCATTTCTTTATTCCTAGCTCCAAGTTCTGTTTGTTTCTGTCCCATCCTCCTCCGCACATGGCATAAATGTCTTGTCTGTAAGTCTGTGACAACTGCAAGTTAGATAAGAGGAAACACTGAGCACACAGACCCACCCACCTTTTCCTCCTGCTATCTGCTTCCAAAGCCTCTCTAGCAGCATGCACTGATCATCATGTGGGGCCAGGAAGCCGTGCAACTGAGGGAGCTAGTCCAGAGCAAGAGTGAGGTCAAGATATGTCCAAACCCCGAAAATCTCATCCTGAGAACTGCAGGAGTTAGAACTGTTTCCTCCTTGCTCTGTGCCTGCGTGTGTCAGCACATGTAAGACCCTCTGCCACCCTTGAGGTCGTCACGTAGCCTAATAGCCAAATTACAGGTTAAATGTCCTCTCTCCGTATAAGGACATGTCCCTCAAGCACCTAGAATTTTATTTTTCGTTTTTTGGATTTGGTTTTGTCAAGACAGGGTTTCTCTGAATAGCCCTGGCTGTCCTGGAACTCACTCTGTAGACCAGGCTGGCCTCAAACTCAGAAATCTGCCTTCCTCTGCCTCCTAGAGTGCTGGGATTACAGGCATGTGCCACCACCACCCAGCTACCTAGAATTCTTTTTCACGTAAATGAAGCATTTCTAACAGCCCCAGCCATGACCCAAAACCCCTACCTACTTCCCAAGGTTTATATAGCCCTTGTGAATCCCCCAATAAAAGAGAGTTGTTTTATCGAAAACTGTCTCCAGAGAAGTATGTTTCTCCTTCGCTCATGTTGACTGAGTTCCTGTCTAACCCATCTAATGTGTAATGGTGCCCGGATATCCAAAAGCTAGAAACAGACCCAGGCTGGCAACATTTGTCTGTGAATTCGATTCCAAACTCTCCAGTCTGCTGGGTCTGCATCCATCCTGTGCTAAACTAAGCTTGTGTTCTCTCTCCCCCTTCAGATTTTATGACAACAATTTGGCTTTATTCAGTAGCCAGAAGCTGACACACCCAATTACCAAATTCTCACTGCCACAGACGAATGATTCCCAAATATTTTATATCTAAGTTTGCTCTGCTTTATGCTTAAGGCTCGACTTTCCCACTCTTAAAAATCTTGATCTCTGGTTTCTTTGTACTTCGCTGTCAACAAAAACAACAACATCTTAAGATTGTGCTATAAACTATTGTCTAAGGATTTGTAAATTGCTCATTGGGCATGGTTTAAAAATCTACATAATCTGCTACAATATTTGGCTATAAACTTATATAAGGCTTATAATTAAAAAATATACACACATATGATTCAACTCTTCTTTAGGGCATATGTATGTGTAGATGTAACTCAAATTCAACTCCATATATTTGTATGTAACAGCTTTAATTCTGTATGTATATGTGCATGTAACTTGTATGCAACCCTCATTTTAAAAATATATAACTACTAGAAAATAACGGATGTTTTAAAAAAGCAACCATGTGGTATTCCTTCATCGCAACTGGTAACCTCAGTAGGATGTTAATGTCCACACAGCTTGCAACCTGCCATGTGATTTCACTATCTTAAGATGACCACATAGTATAAAACAATAATTGCAAAACTTCTTCTTCCTAATGAACTCTCTGTTGATTATTGTATCTCCTTTTAGACTAAGAAAGCAACTGCAAGTCTCAAAAATTTTAGATTGGTATGTCTTTTTGTACGATGATAAAAATTCAAAGTTTGAGCCAGGCGTGGTGGCGCACGCCTGTAATCCCAGCACTTGGGAGGCAGAGGCAGGCGGATTTCTGAGTTCGAGGCCAGTCTGGTCTACAGAGTGAGTTCCAGGACAGCCAGGACTACACAGAAAAACCCTGTCTTGAAAAACCAAAAGAAAAAAAAATTCAAAGTTTGATACAACATACTATATATGTGATTCAACTGTTGTGGATTTGGTTTAACGCTTGTATTATGGGTTACCAAATTACACGGGAATTCACGTGTCTGCATGTAAGATGCTACGGGTCCCTGCTCCCAGTTGGTTCTCATTAGTAAATAAAGTTGCCAGCGGCCAATGGCTGGGCAGGAAGACAGAGGTAGGACTTTGAAGTTCCCTGGCAAGGAACCTGAGGGAGGGAAGAAAATCAACATTGGTGGGGAAAGAGAAGGTCCAGGCCTAAAAGCTGTAGGACAGAGAGAGAAAGACACTGCCAAGATGTAAGAGTTGGGGATTGTGGCCCAGGAGAGCTTGCAGGCCTGGGTCCCTGGCAGCCAGGATGGAATGTAAGTAATAATTCAGGAATATTGGAGGGGAGATTTTTGTTAGCAGAGGGGAGGTTTGGAAGTGCCCAACCATCGTGTATTTAAGGCATATTAAATATAAGGCTGCAGGTATGTGTCTTTCTTTTGGGAATCTGGAACATTGGGTGGGTGGCAGGGAATGATTGCTGCCCCACCAATGGCGTTATTTGAGTAGTGATAATATTTAATGCAACATTCGACTCTGGTTTAAAATATTCAGTACGCGATGATGAACTTTCAAGCTTATAAAGATCTATTCAGATTAATAAAAGCTAATTTAAATGTATATCTAACTACTCCTGTCTTTGCTAATTGCTCAACTCCAAGCTTTTAGAAAATGCAGATAAGTAGCAACATATGTTTAATGATCAAAGCTTATTTAATAATCAAGATCTAAAAGCTCCTAAGGTCTAGTCAGGTTCACAGTAATATCTCTCTAGCTTCTTTGCCTTCTAAACCTTAGCTGTTTAGATAAATTAAACCATTCAAAAAAACCACATTATTTTATAATGATGCATCTGGTCCCCCAAGAAAGTTCTTTTCCCCAATTTGGGTATTTAGACAAAAACCCCCTTTTCCTCAGGGGCTTGAGGAAAGTTCCTGCTTGCTAACATTTGATCCATCTTCCTTTTCTCCCGCAGGAACAAACCGTGGTCCTTCTGTGACATATGACTGAGGCGCCTACTATCCCGTCAAGGAAATGCTGGCCAATTCGCCCCACCACAGCTCACAAGTCCCCCTTCCCCCAGAGAGCCTTGGCAGTTTAGAATAAACTTTCCCCCTTTCCCATAGAGTGGCTATTTTGGTTTCTTCGCTGTGCCCATTTTCAGGATCAGGAAAATTGCCAGTCTCCCTGTGGACCTTATCTATGGTTAAATATTTTATTTTGATACTAGAATAGCTTCAACTAAAGTTGATAAACCTAACAGGGATGTAACGTAAAGTCCTAGTCTTATAAAAGCTACTAAATTATTTAAACTGTTAATGATAATTTTAAAAATGCAAGTTGGTAGTCAGTAACCTTATGAATGATCAAGTCCTTTATTGTGTTCAGAAATATATTTGTAGTCATGCTAAAAACTGATGTCATTAATTACATGAACAATTATGAAGCCTCCTGTCTACATTTTCAAAGTAAGTGACTAGAAACAAGCAAAGCTTGCTTATTTAGATATGCTTTAGATAGATAGTCCTCAAAGACTCCAGAGATCTGCGGAATGTGGCATTTAAAATGTTTAATAAAAAAGCTTCTCATGATAGAGAGACACATTAGCTCCTGGCAGTACTTTGCCAAAGAGGATGATGGGAAGAACCTGAAGCTTGCTTTGATGTGGTGGAGCCAGCTAGTGGGACAAACTGACCTTAGCTTTGACTGTTGACAGCACGCTGTCCAAACTGGACATGCAGGACACCGGGAAGATGACTGCCTCACTTTGCCGGGACAAGATAGGACAGTCCTTCAAAAATCCTGCTTCACAGAAAAGTCTGTCAAATCTTTTGAGCCTGGTGGCAGGAGAGAGATGCTCCTCCAGCCACAGAGGAACCTTGGGTGACTGTCCAGGTCATCAGTAAGCCTCTATCATTTTTAATAAACTAGGAAGCTGCTTTGTCTGTACTTCCTGCTTACTCAGGTGAAAAGATGCATACAAGATATATCTGTTTAACAGCAGTAAACAAGGTTTCTCAAGCCTCTTCACGTGTTAAAATCAGGCCACAGGCCTTGCATCACTAGAGCTGCTACTCCTGGGTCTAGATACAGTCTATTTCGTTACAAGACTCAGGAAACAGGTTTCAAAGTAACGCTTTACTATTTCTTTTATCTAAAGGAACTCACTTTAGTGACTGCTCCCAGTAATCAACCACTGGTGTCATGGTGAATAATTGGATAGGAAAAAGGGTGTTATGTTTATGTAAGGTCTGAGGATACAGGAGCTTAAGTTGTGAGATCTAAGAAAGTGTTTTAGGGTCTAAGAAGGTGTTTCAAGGTTGGTAGATGCAAATTGAGAAGGTTGGAGGATGTGAAAACTTAAATAGTGATAAAGTGATTTAAGGTATAAAAAAGGAATGAAAAAATGCTTCACGGGGCTGGAGAGATGGCTCAGTGGTTGAGAGCACTGACTGCTCTTCCAGAGGTCCTGCGTTCAATTCTCAGCAACCACATGATGTCTCACAACCATCTGTAATGGGACCTGATGCCCTCTTCTGGTGTGTCTGAAGACAGCTGCAGTGTACTCACATAATAAAATAAACAAATAAATCTTTAAAAAAAGAAAAAGAAAAAGGCTTCAGATTTCTTCCCCTCACTATGTTACTGTTGTATTAAGACTTAAAACGTTCAGTTTTAACATTAATCAATGGAGTTCTGATAAGCTATTCTTCTGACTCTGGTAAAGCTGTCTACTACATGATCCACTGTTATCATAATCACAAGCTCAAGATTTTAAATTTCCTTTGGTTGTCTTCTGAGTATCGACTTAAAAGTATTACTCACTCTGCTAAATGTTACAGTCAGCCAGTCCTATGGATAGAGGGGAAATCCCTCCATTTAGAGCTTGTAGTCATAACGAGCACTCTGTCAGTTTGTAGTCATAATGAAAATCAAGATGGAGAAAGCTTTGCCCCTTCTGTTCTACAGAAGGTTTCTGTCTTCTCTGAGCTTGCTTTTAAGGATGTTCTTGCTTTTAACCTAACACTGTCTCTGTTAGCTATTCCTCATTCTCTTTATCTACTCTTTCCTTCTCTCTCTCTCTCTCTCTCTCTCTCTCTCTCTCTCTCTCTCTCTCTCTCTCTCTCTCTCTCTCCTTCCCCACATGTCCCTGGCCAGCCTCTTCCCTCCTTTCTCTCTTCCTCTCTCCTCTCTCTTTCTGTCCCCCTTTCTCTGCCTCTACTCCTTCCCAGGTCCCTGCTCCACTCCCCGACTCCCTTCCCCCAGCAAACTTCCTTTCATAACTCAGTCTGTCTCATAGCTGATTTCTCCGGGGGAACACTTGGGCAGGGCCCGCTGAGGTGCTCCTTCCTGTGTTACTACACTGTGTTTTACAAAACCCAACAGTCCTCAAGTCTACTGCCTTCTCAGCAATGCAGGTTTCAGATTACAAACAGCGGTGATGCTAACACATCTGAAACTTACCTCTTTTTGTAAACTTAAAAGTTCTTGTAAGCTTGGATCTACCTCTCAGGTTAAATGGACTACAGCTAAGAACTGTTAATTAACAGCCTGTTCTCCCCTCTGCCACTTTCCCTCTCTTCCTGTTTCCCTGGTTTGAGACTCCCTTCTCCCAACTAACAAGACCATGAGCCTAAAAGGTTTAATTGTTCAACCAAGAACAAATTTTCTTCTTAAACTTCTTGTGGTGGTTTGAATATGCTTGGCCCAGGGAGTGGCATTATTAGGAGGCCTTGTTGGAGTGGGTGTGGCCTTGTTGGAGGAACTGTGTCACTGTGTATGTGTGTGTGTGGGAGGAGGGGTTGGGGGAGCTTTGAGAGACCTTCCCCCTAGCTGCCTGGAGGCCAGTCTTCTTCTGTTTGCCTTTGGAACAATGTGTAGAACTCTCAGCTCCTCCTGCACCATGCCTGCTTGGAAGCTGCCATGCTTTCTGCCTTGATGATAATGGACTGAACCTCTGAACCTGTAAGCCAGTCCCAATAAATGTTTTGTTTTATAAGAGATGCTGTGGTCATAGTGTCTATTCACAGCAATGGAAACCCTAACTGAGACACTCCTTAACTTTATCTTCTGTCCCTAAAATATATATCTGTTCCAGCATCCTGCCAAGTCCAAGTGTCTCCTCAAATTCTGCATTCAGCATAGCTCCAAAATAGCTATCCACAGGTGGTCCAGCCTCAGACTGCTTCAACTGAGCCTGAACCTTCCCAGCCCCAGATGGTGCCACAGAGCCTGGGCAGGGAGTCAAACAGCCGGCTCTCCCCAGACTTGGTCAGGGTTCCCTAAAGATGTCGACACCTCCAACACCCTCATTCCTGCCCCACCCTCTCCCCTTCCTAGTTCCTCATTTTTAATTAAACAAAAAGGGAGGAATGCTAGTGTACAGGCAATTCCACTGGCCTGCCCTCAGCTACATAGCCTCTGCTTGTGCATGACCTGCGGCAGCCGCTGTAGCCACCACTGCCGTCAGATGTGCCAGGTGTTCATGGCACATAAAAAGATGCGTCCCCATGCCACCCCAGCTCTCTCTGTTTCCAACAGTCCCCCTTTCTCTTCCTCTCTGCCCTCGTGGCTCTCTGGATGCCTCTGCCCCTGCTCCAGGTCCTCACTCCCCTCCCCTCCCCCAATACACCTCTTTTACACCAGTTCTGTTGCATGGTGTAATTTCTCAGGGGTGCACCTTGGCTCGGGCCCACCAAAGGTACCACCTTGCCACATCATATTTCATACCATACCCTGTCACAAGGTGCCCACCTTGCTGACCCTCACTGACTGTACCTTCTGGGTAACTGTGGATGTGTGCCATGGCCAGTTGCCGAAGTATCCTGGTGCATTTGAAAGCATGCGTGCTGCAGCCTACCAGCCTTACGGTGAGCGTTCCCTGCACACAGCACTGCCACCACAGCCTACCCTGACATTTCTGCCCTCGGCTCCCATGTTAGCAGTTGTCGTAGTTTTCATTCTTCATACTTTTTGTTTGTTTTGTTTTGCTTTTGTTTTTGTCATCGTATGTTTTAAAGTAAACTTGTTGGATAACTTTACCAGTGTTGGTATACAGGGGGAAAATCCCTTAAATTTGATTGAAAAACAACTCCTCTGGAGAACCTTACACTTCTTGATGTTTGTCAGTAGTAGGTTTGCACTTGGGATACAGAGCCAAGGACACAAGCAGGTCACCATTTTCATCCATTTCGGGGCTTCCAGGGCCTCCTGCCAGTCTAGAATGTTGGCTTTGAGCAGTGACATACGTACCCAGTTCTTTCTCGTTCTGACTGGGGGCTGTCACAAAACTATATCTTGTTATGGGATTTCCACTTGAGACTGTGCTGAGTAACTTTTAAGAACCTTTGACCAGGATACAAAGTTAGATCCCTTTGTTTGCAGTGAATGGTGGGTGTTCTTTCCTCCAGCATCCTGAGGAATACTGGCCAGAAATCCTGCCTCTAAGGGAAAGGCAGCGCTTCTCAATGGGGGGAAATATTTAACGCCTCAGAGTCCCTGGGAGGGGGAAAGGATGTGTAAACAACCCTTAGAAGGAAGATGCATCTCACACCCTCATTGGGAATCAAACTCATACTAGTTTTTGGTTAAATGATCTTCTTTGGGGGAAAATAGTCTGAGTAATATATAGCCCTCCATGCTCAAAATTGGAAAGAATTTCAGTTAGTTGATGAGTTATTTCTCTGCTAGTAAAATGAGCCAATTCAAATCAGATTCAAGTATATACAGGTAGGTTTATTGCCAGAGGGTGGGAGGAAGAGGGGAGGGGGAGAGAAAGAACATGCGCATGCCCAGAGAGGGAAAGAGAGAGAAAAGAAAAGTGAAGGATTGTACAGGAAAGAGCCTCTGGAGGGAGAGCACTCCAACTCTGGGCTGGAAAATTCAGGGTTGGAGGCAGGTGGGACTGAGGGATGCAGGGAGAACCTGGGAGCCAGGTCTGCTTTGGTATGTAAACTGTGCACCTCCCCACCTTGTCCCTGGTCTGAAACCCAACATTAGTAACAGGCAGTTCTGGTGGCAGAAGTTACTGTGGGCCAAGACTTACAGATTGCACAAAGGAGCTGTCTGTTTACAAAGGGATTATGGTCAAAGATTAAATTAGGTTTTTAGTATTTTGGGTTCCTTTCACTGTCATCACATTTGAAGAGACACAGCTAGCATAGCCTTCGGCTACCTGTAGCAGTCAATAGTGTCTACATCCAAGTTAATCTTTTTGTTTTTTGTTTTTTCGAGACAGGGTTTCTCATGTAGCTCTGGCTGTCCTGGAACTCACTCTGTAGACCAGGCTGGCCTCGAACTCAGAAATCCACCTGCCTCTGCCTCCCAAGTGCTAGGATTAAAGGCATGCACCACCAACGCCCGGCTAAGTTAATCTTAATGTTAGGGAAAATAACAAGGTTCTTAAATAGCGCTAAAGGTTAGTGGTTGAAAATGTAAGCTCTGTGCATTATTATTAAATCAGCGTTTCAATCTTCACATTTTAATTTGAATACTTATTTTCTATATTTAAACCATATGACCAATGGGCCAATTGATTATTTGTTTACTGGGGCTTAAACCTGGGCATTCCTGCACAGTAGGCAAGTGACCCACTTCCAAGGTCCAACCTTCCCATTAATACTGACTCAACTCAAGGTCCTCAGCCAGAGCTTAGGACTACAGAGCATCCTCAGAACTGACACCATCGCTGGGGAGAGCCGACATTCACTGAGGATGTGATGCGTTTAGTAGGATTCCAGGCATACGGTACACATTCAATAAAATTTAGGTACTGTAATTGGTGTTTATGCAACACAAATAGAAAATAACTCGAATTTCATGGTTCCCTGAAGGTGCTTACTACTACATGGAGAGAGAATTGTCTGAGGAAAAAAATAGCAGGGGGAAAATATTAGTAATGATTGTATTATACATAATTTTTAAGCATTTGCCTTTCTTTTAGTGTCCAAATTGTCTTTATTGTGGGTAATTATTGCTTTTGTAATTAAATTTTTTAGTTACTTTCCAAAATAATGGGTTTCCTGATGGCACTGCATTCACTTCTGGTGCTCTCGTGCGTGTACGTGACTACACTGAATGCACTTCCTTCCTCTAGGGATTATTAGCTGTCAGTTAAAGCAAGCATGTAGCAGCCCAGGCAGTGCTGGTGTCCTTCACTGATCTGTGAGGGCCCTGCTAACTCAGCCTGCTTATGAAATCATTGTTTAAACAAAGGCTTCTCCTCACGTCTCCACTCAGCACCAGCAATTAGGTCAAGTGCATCAGAGGCTTTCTGAGCTTCGGATTTTTCCCTTTCCGACTCGGAGCCAAGAGTGGCTTTCTGTATATAAATTTACTTTTGATATTGTATAATACATAAACACTAGCATGGTGGCACGTACCTTTAATCTCAGTCAGGAGTCAGAGGCTGGTAGATCTCTGTAAATTCAAGACCAGCCTGGACAGCCAGGGCTACACAGAGAAACCCTGTCTCAACAAACAAACAAACAAACAAACAAATAAATAAACAAAATCATTCATACTTGCAGAGAATTAAATCTGATCATTTTCTTGGGGTATGTTTGATGACTAAAAATCAATTAGTTGATGTTCTTATGTTAAAGACACTACCAATAATTTTAGCTAGATGATGTTTTATATGAACGCATAAGAAACCCTGCTTTGCGATGCTTCATTTCTAGCTCTGGTTTTTGCGGACTTTGCACTGATAGCACACTGAAACTCAATGTAAACATTGGGGGGGGGAACCTTTCAAATGCCTGTTTGTCACCAGAGCAGAGAGAGAGATTTTAAAACCAGTGGAGGTCCCACAGCATTGGGAACTAGTCCCTGGGCCATAACCCATGGGCGTAGGGGGCTCCTCCCAGGTGTAGACCAAGAGAAAGGCCTTCAAAGAGGAGGATCCAGATGGTGCTGTTGGTCTTATCAGACCCTATATAGTGGGCCATTTTGTAAGGGAGGACTCTGCTGGCCTAGTGTTGTTAATTTGGGGGACTGAAAAGGTGAAATGATGACAATCATAGGGGTGTAAGGTACAGATAAAAAAAGAACCAACCTGTTATTCCAGTGTGAACCAACCTGTTGGGGAGAGATATCTTAAAAGCCCTAGATATGGTTCTCTCCAGTAACACTGGAGTTACTGGATCTGCTATTCCCACAGACCAGGGAATACTCCTATCTATGCAATTGAAAAGAATTCTGGAGGATGGTGGCTATTACAAGACCTACGGGCCATCAACAAGACCATTCAGATTTGGGTATCCTCCCAGTGGGGTCTTCTCCTTGTCTCTGTAATCCTGACCAATATTCCATGATTGGCCATAAATATTAAAGTTTTTTAAAAGATTTATTTATTTATCTTATGCATATGAGTACACCACCATTGCTGTCTTCAGACACACCAGAAGAGGGTGCCAGACCCCATTACAGATAGTTGTGAGCCACCATGTGGTTGCTGGGAATTGAACTCAGGACCTCTGGAAGAACAGTCAGTGCTCTTAACTGCTGAGCCATCTCTCCAGCCCCAAGACTGTCTTTTTTATTTGTCCCCTACACCCCTATGATTGTCATCATTTCACCTTTTCAATTCCCCAAATTAACAACACTGGGCCAGCAGAGTCCTCCCTTAAGAAACGGCCCACTATATGCCCAGAGGTGGTTGCTGCTACCCTGAAACCATATTTAGAAAAAAAGAATAAGCATCTATCATTATATGAATGTTATCTTGACCCAGGGAGATTTAAAAAAAATGGCACCCTGTGACCTCAAAGAGTTACTGGTTCCTGCTCTAACAAAAGTAGGATTGAAAATAGCCCTGAACAAGATACGACTCATCCCCACCACCACCTTCTTGGCAACAGAATTTTCCTTAACCTCTGTCTGTCCTCATAAGCCTAATCTAACATTCCCTCAGATGCAAATCTCGATACGATCCAGAGTTTCTTGGGAAACCTCAGCTGGCTCTGGCACAGCTGCCTATTCCTACAAAAACCGAGCAGTCTCTTTTTGATCTCCTCACCCCTGCCCCCTCAATACTCACCTCTGAGGCCAAACAAGCTCTTTGCAACAAATTGATCCGGGACATGCCTCTGGCCTGATACACACCAGACAAACCTGTCCAGCTCCTCGTATTCAACCCTTCTCCAACCCTCACTGGGGCTCTGTGTCAGCCTCGGAGTATTTTGGAACGGCTCCACTCTCCTGTTGGCGGTGTTCCCAGACTCCTAACAAGGCCTGATGCCCTGGCTTCTGTGATAAAACTAGGAAGAATAAAAACACTGGGCAGGGAACCAGGCATTCTCATAAAGCCATTTTTTTCCTCTCAGATGTCCAGTGATTACTGAAACAACAAAAAAAAAAAATCCCTCCCCCCTTTGCTATCAGCCTAATGGGCTTCTCAGGGCAAATAGATAATCATTATCTCAATGAGAAATTGGCCTCTGCTTTGCCCCTCCTGACATGGCTGCCCACAACCAACCTCTTTTCACAAAACCCAATTTCCAAGGCCCCTTCCATCTTCACCAAGAGGGGAAACCTGGAGGAGAGGGAGTCTGGGGGAGGGGGACCATAGTCATATTTTCCATCCCGGAGATCAACCCCCAACCATTCATTTCCAGGGACTTCCTGGCCACTCCCCCAATTCAGGGAACTCTATGCTGTCCACATGGACCTTAAGAAGGAAGATAGCCCTTTTAACTTATTTTATGACACTGTGTGTGTTGTTAACCTACTCCCCTGGCTCACCAGATCTTTGCTCTGGTGTCTTAGTTTGGGTTTCCACTGCTGTAAAGAGACACCATTGGTGAGGTTTGCCTCTCCCCAGAATAGCTGTAGCCATTTTCTTCCATGCCTGCCAGCTATTTCCTATTGTTGCTCTAATGTGCCCGTCAGTCACTGACACAGGAAAAATAACTCGACTCAGAGCGGGTCAGAGCTGGGACGTGCTGACCACGTCCCCTGTTTTAGGTTTGTTAATCTTAACAAATTCCACAAGCTTCATGTAGGAGCCATCAAGTTAAAGGTCAATACAAACTGTTAACTCTAAAATGGCTTTCGTCAGAGCCGATCACTGGGCAGCACTTACTGTACCTGTGTATGAGCTCATGGTGGTTTTGTGGCTTTTCCTTCTTTATAAGCTGACAGAAAAAGATGTTTGTTACCGTGGCTCAGCTCCCAGATTCTAGGATGAGCCAGAGTCCCCGAATGCTCAGTATTAGGGTGTCCATTCAACAAATTATTCTTCTTTAACTGAGATTGATGTTTGCATGTTTTGTGTGGCAAATCCTGAACCCCAACAACCATGACCAAGGCGACTCTTATAAAGGACATTTAATTTTGGCTGGCTTATTGGCTCTGAGGTCTGGTCCATTATCATCACGGCAGAAAGCATGGCAGTATCTCTGGCATCTCTCATACTTTGGGGTCTCCAAGGCAACTTCAGTTTCACAGCTTCTTGCTCCAGTGTCTGGGATTCACACATGATCTTCTGGGTTCCTCCAAAGGGCTTGGGTCACTTCTCCATCTCTGCGGTATTACAAGGTCTGGTTGACTCTACTCCACTGCTGCTGCTGTTCTTGGTGATCATCCCATGGTACTGGCATCTCCAGTACACTGGAGTATTCCCCTGCAACTAGGCTTCACCAATAGCCTCTCATAGGCTCCTTTCACGGGGCCAGGCCTCAACTTCTTTGCATGACCCCCTTCAGTCCTGGCCTGTCAATTGCAACTGAGGCTGCACCTTTACCAATGGCCTTCCCTGCCCTCTCCCAGTGCCAAGCTGTGTTGTAGGAAATACTAAAAGCAAATCCACGCTATTGCTGACAAGGCTGGCCAGCCTGTTCTCATCTTGTGGAGACACTCTGACTCAGAAATCCCTCCACACCAGCCCCATGCTTCAAAACTCCCATGGTCTCTTGTGGTGCACATCTGGCAAACCCACACTTTGCCACCTTTTTCTCTGGAACCCAGTCGAGCCGCCTCATGAAGGAAAACACCACACAAACTTAGTTCAGAATCAAGGGTAATTCAATTGCTGGGTGCTCAACTAGAATCCTAATCTTGTAAGCCATATTAAATCTAAATCTCTGGTGGCGAATCCTCGTGGGTTCACCATCTAAACTGGGAGATACTAGTGACATCTTGTCCTCTCACTGTCCCAGTCAAAAGGCCCCTATCTCTCTCCTGCCTCCTCTCTTCTTCTCTCCAACCCAGAAGTCCCACCTGCTCGCCCAGTGAATGGTCATCATATTCATAGTTTCACAAGAAGTCACCTGAGTATGAGACCCATTCCTTGTTCCAGACCACCCCTCCTGGGAAAGCAGAATTAACATCAAAATACAGATAGCATCCACTGAGAAACCCTAAGGGATTTTCCAGCCCCACACCCTCCTTACAGCTTCCCCCTCCTGCTTAAGTTCATGGCTAAGCCAAGTTCCATTCTCTACCCACAGGAACATTCTTGAGTAAAAATTTCTCAGAATGTACTGATGGTCACCTGACCCTCTGGAAAGTCCCAGGTAGAGTTCAAATGCATGTCATGCTTGCTAGCCAATAGATTTAAAGGTCAATATGCTTAGCCAATAAGTTTGAACTGTAACCTTGCTGATGTAACCTGTGTCCCTAAAAAGTATAAAAACAGCTTGTAATAGCCATTGGGGGTTTCTTTCTCGTCCCTTGCCTTCAGGGACTGATTGAGGGTTGATCCAGACGTGCCAGAAAATAAACCTCTGGCTTTTGCATTGATCTGCTTATCTGCTTGTTGGTGTCTCACTAGGGGCTGTCTTGAAGTAAGTACCACTGACTGGGGGGGGGGGCTTACACCACAACAAAGCCTCAGCTTCGTACCACCTGGGGATTATCACACATTACCAAGTCTAGATGAAGTACCAGATACAAATGTAGCAATTTCTGGAACACAGCTTCTTTGTGCTCTCAGAAAACACTTCCCAGAAGATCTCACCTCAGTGATGCTGGTCTTGTCTTCATCACCACTAACTTCTTAGCTCCAGCTAACCAGCATCAATTGTCCCACCAGTTCATTCTATTCTTGACTCTAAAGCCAGAGCCACATGACCCAAGCCACAGTTTTGCTGCTTGCTGGGGCTGGACCGTGGACCCCCTTAGTTACATTATCACCTGCTTCCTGTTTTCCAACTTTTTCACTGCCTAAGCTTGGATGTCCTGGAACTTGCTCTGTAGATTGACCTTGAACTCAGAGATCTGCAGGGCTGTGTCTCCTGAAGGCTGGGATTAACCTTTATAGTCAGCATTGAATGAAAAGGATTTTCACTCATGCACCCATGTTAATCTTAAAGGATTACAATCCTGACTCCCCCGTATTTCATCCAATCAACTGCACTGGATCATAAAAACTTGCAATTCATGTGCCTCACCAACCGAGTTCTGGTACAATCTTGAGCTCTTCCCACAGACGAAGCTGGCACACACAATGACACGGGTCCCATTATGAAAAACATAGGGGATAGAGATGTGGGTTCCCGAGCCAGACAAGGGACAGTAGAGCACTGTCCATACCCCCAGACAGCTCTTAGAGAGCATGGTAAGAATAGAAGGTGGTTACTTTCTACCCAACTCAGGCTTGAGCCTACTCAACCCCATACAGACAAAGGCCACTTCATGAGAAAGCCAGTTAAGCTTCTGTTTTCCTGCCTGAGAACTGGCTTCTCAGAAGTCATGTGACCAGCAGTCTGCTAATCTAGCTGATAAGCTTGAAAGGTCCCTGTTCCCACTGCAACGTTTGCTCCCTTGTCCTTTCTCCTGCCCTCCTCACTGCCTAGAGCTGTAGAATCTAGTCCCTCTATTTCAATAATCAAGTTGTCCTCTGACACAGCCTCTCCCAGGTTATACCTACCACACTCACTGTGCCTGAGATCCTGCTCCCCACCAACTTCTATGCATCCTGAGACGACTGACGGACCATGGCCAGGTGAGGATGGGGGCTCATAACATGTCAGAAGAATAAAAATATCTCTACTCTAAGGTAGGAGGGATGTTAAAACTCACCCTGACTTCTCATGATGAATGCCAGGTTTTGTATGATTTGCAAGTTTCTTACATGTTCAGGTGTTTTGTTTTGTTTTTGTATTCAGAATAGTCCTTATCAAGCAAAAGCAGGTTACTGTGGCACTTACAAAGGTGTCCCTAGGGAATTGTAAAGCCCTGAGATATTTGTGACCTGGCTGGACACTGTTTTAGTTGTTGTTCAGTGAGATATCATATGGTTTCCAGAACATGCTCCAAGCATGAAGTCCTGTTTATTGGCTGCTGCATATAGTTTTAATCTAGCTTATGGTTTTAATCTACTGCCTTTGCTCCAGAATCAGCCATGCTGCAAGTCCCCACCCTTTTACTCTACCTGCCTTTATCTCTGGGAGGTGACCGTATTGCCAGCCCCTTCCAAGCTTCCCTTGAATCTGCAGATAGAACACACACACACACACACACACACACACACACACACACACAGTTAATTCCTTTATAACTTGACTTCTTGGACAATTGCTGGGTGTTACTGTCTCCTGCCTGGAAAAGCATGCCCTTATTAATATTTTTATCTCCATCTCTCCATCTGCCTTAAACTTCAGTGTCTAGTCCCACCTAGCCCTGCTAAACATCTATTACCACTTGCCTGTAGCGATAGTCATAGGCCCCCAGCCTCCCCGCCCCAAACCCTGACTCTGAGACCTCATATGGTTGCTGAATTCTTCTTCCTCCAAAGCATGGCAGAAAAAAATCTCTCCTTCCTTGCATCTGCCTTTGAGACCAGAAGTCCCACCTGTACCTTCTGCCCAGCAATCGGGCCCCAGCTTTCTTTACTGACAGATCAAGAACCAATTGGGGAACAGAACCTTAGCATCAGAACTGTCCCCTGAGGTGAACAACAGTCAAGTTTCTGTTAGGTAATTTATCACCCATGGTGTAGTAGTTCCCACTAAGATGGGAAGCTGTCGCATGCTGCATAGTCTGCATGTTCTGTGGCTTGGTTTTTAACCTTTATTTTATATAATTTTATTTTATGTGTGGGTTTTTCTGCACCACAAGCATGCATTGTCCTTGGAGTCCAGAAGAGGATTTTGGGACAGCGGTTACAGTGGTGGTGAGCCACCACATGGGTGTTGGAAACTGAAGCCAACTGGTGCACCAGTCTGTCCATGTCTGTCTGTTTGTCTGTGGCTGCGTTTTGTTACTTGAGTGTTGCTCTGTGTTTCATAAACCACTCTCAAAGGGGCCAGCAGCTTCACCGGTAAGGAAACTGATGGATGTTTCTCCTACAAAAATTTCTGTGACCATGATTATTGGGTTCAGCAGGTGACAAGGTGCCCCTCCTTTAAAATTATAGCTAGGAAAAGTAAGACAATTTTGTCTGTCTAGTCTAAATATGTAAATGTGTGTAGCCATGTCATGTTTGTTTCTGACCGGTACTAAATGTATAAATATGTTCTACATGTCTTGGTTATAGATTATTGGCTTATAAGTTATTGGGTATGGCTAAAAATTTGTAACATTGGCAACAGAAAGTTGGCTTAAAACTGGTAATCCAGGGTTAGAGTCATTCTGAGCAGCAAGACAAGGCATGAACTAAGCTAGAGAAACAGGTCTCTAAGGATAACTCTAAATTGGGATAGTATTTTATGTAATTCCTGTCCTCGAAAACAGACTTATAAAAGATAGGACTTAAAACAATGTTTCTTTAATGAGGTATCAAAGGCTGTACCATCGTGCATCCAGACACAAGAACTGGCAGCCAGACTTTGTAACATGAAAATAATGCATTTGGTATTGATTTTAGAGAGACTGGATTTTCTGTTAAAAATTGGTTTTGACTTCCTAAATTATGGTTATGCTCTGATACTGCAAAAGAAACTTTTAATATCTCTAAAGCTAATGGAACATTGGAGTTTACAATTCAATTACAAGCTCAAGATTTTAATTCCCCTTTGGTGGTCTTCTGAATATGAACTTAAAGATGCTTCTCATCATGCTAAAAACATCTCTGTTCAATCTGTTTATCTAGCCCTCTGGATTGAGGAAAAAATGTTCTGTGCCTTTTAACCCAAACTGATAGCTTTTACTAGGTCTCAAAGGCAAGAGTCTACTCCTGTTGTCTGACAGACCTCTGTTAACTAGGGAATTATGGAACAGGCCCTTGGAGTTCTAAAAGATCAGGTACATAAAAAGGAGGGGGGTTGTATACTCCTTTATCACAAAATTTTATTTTGAATTTTTTGACCTTGGATGTTGTCAAGGAACTCTCTGCTGCTGAGTGTCTATGGCGCCCTACAACTCTGAATACTTACGCCTAGGTAAAATGGAGTGACTCATTTACTGGCATATGGCATGGTCCTGAAGAGGGCATGTTTGTGTTGTTGTTGTTGTTGTTTTATTTTTTGTTTTTTGTTTTTTGTTTTTTGTTTTTGCAGGATGCTGAAGGAACATGGTGGCTGCCAGAGTGATTGGTAAGACATGCTGATCCTGAGACAAAGAATGATGCTGTCTGTGAGCTTGCTGAGTGCCCTGGCCGGTGATAGGGAAGCTGTATTGGGCCGTGTTCCTGATCCACCACGGATATATTCAGCAGTGTGGTTCAGACTGGAGATTCTTGTGACCAGTAATAATATTCAACTTCTTGTGACAAGGGAGTCGACTTATAATAAGACTATAACTTGCAATGCATTTGGTGATGGAATTTGCTTTGTGAGGAATAGTACAAATGATGGGTGTTTTTCTGTGTTTACTCAAATTTAGAAGAAAAACATTTCACAAACTGTAACACAGATATGTAACACAGATATGTGCATATAGAGATGGGCATACAGAGAGAGATGGGCATGCCCAAACATGAGGAACTCCCCCTGATCCTCATGAGATACGACCTTGTGGATCTGAACCCAAAGATAAGGTGAAACTGGTATTTAATAAAATTGTTAGATGGAAAGAATGTTAGAATCAACCCCCAATGTGGTTTAGTGTTTCCAATAATATGCATTGATTGGGTAGGGAATCAGTCAAACGTTGGACAAAAGGAGAGGTCCGTAGGTCTTTGGCAAAAAGATTCAGGTTGTTTCCAATGGCATATTTGGAAGTTATCTGCAGCTCTCTATAAAGCTACATTAAAAATTGACAAAACTGGGACAGGATCTGGATTTCAAACAAATGTTAGTGTATACTTTAAGGATCCTAATCTTTGATTAATTGGTCATGTTAAAATATCTTTTGTTTCTTCTTCGGTATTTAACATAAGTTGTGTTGATTGCACACTTTCTAATTGCATTAGTGTGTTGAAATCTGGCATGTCTGCTATGATGGTCTATCAACCAGCTTTTGTTTATTGCCTGTGAGTAAAATGGGACCTTGGTATTCTGATAAAAGCTTACAAATATTGGAAGAAGTAAGTCAGGCTTTAAGCAGAAGCAAGAGGGCAGCAGGCTTGGTGATTATTACTGGTATAGCAGCTTTGATTATATTAATAGCTAGCACCACTGCTTCTGCAATTGCTTTGACACAAGATGTTAAGACAGCTACTTTTGTTAATCATTTAGCAAAATGTTACTAATGCTCTGAGTATTCAAGAGGATTTAGATAGGTGTTTGGAACAACGAACTGATGTTCTTCATAATACTATTCAAATTATTGGAGAGGAGGTTCAGAGTTTAAGAGCAAGAAGCCGTCTTAAGTGTCACACTAAATGAATTTGTGTCAATTCTAAAATTTTCAGTGACAGTCACTATTATTGGGAGAAAATTCAAAGACACTTGCAGGATATTTGACATTATTCTAATGCCTCTGGATATTTCAACTGAGATTATGAATTTAAAGAATGCTACTGCACCGAATTTTGATGCTGCAGATATTACTGATAAAATTATTCATGGCTTAAAGTCTGTATTTTCATCTTGGTCAAGCTTTAAGAATGGTATATATAATTTGAAAATGTTGGCCCTTCTTGTCCTGGGAATACTTTTATCCCTGCCCATTTTGATAAAACTTTCCTTTAACAACATCAACATGTTGGTGGCCAAAATACATGGCTTGAAACTTAAAGTGGATCCCCAGACAGTGTTATTAATTTAACAGGCTGGCAGTCAATGTCAGGTATGATTCTGCACTGAGCCTTACCAACCTAAGACAAAAATGTATTGCTTTGGATAATGCAGTTTCAATGTCAGGAAAGGAAGGCATTCTTGTCAGAACAACCTAAGGCAGCTGTAGTCTTGTTTATGAAATAAAAAAGGGGGAGATGTGGAGAGCTCTTGGTTGTGCTTCTAAGAAATTGGCAAGAATATTTGACATTGGACTAGGACAAGGAAGTAGACTCAAGACCTTGATCATCTTGATAAGTCCCTGAATACCATTGGACCTTTCTTTATGCCATGTTTGTTCCTTGACTATTTTGTTTATGCTTTAGATTTGGCTATATTCTTTGCATGTACCTAGAATGATATAAAAGCAGACTGGAAAAAAATTAAACCCTTCTCAGCACTTGATGGGGCCATGCTATAATTTTGTCTAATTGTCTTTTTATTCTTTAGTCCTTACTGTTGGAGATTGGTTCTAATGCTTTGATTAAATCAGGAATCTGCGCGTCCAAATGCTGACAGTCCTTGTCCCCAACTGGTTTTTGATCGATAGATAAAGATGGCAGCAGCCAATGACTGGGCAAAGGGAGGAGGTGGGACCCTTAGATTTGCATAGGCTAGGACACAGGAGAGGAGAGGAGGGAAGAGGATCCCCATGTTAGAGAGAGAGAGAAAGAGAGAGAGAGAGAGAGAGAGAGAGAGAGAGAGAGAGAGAGAGAGAAATCAGATTTACAGCTGCAGAAGGAAATCATCCAAAACGCAGGTGAAAGGGAATGTGGCCACCAAAAGGTCTGTCCTAAAGTGTCTTAGGTAGCAAAGATTAGGTGACCACCCAGAAGGAGCAGGGCAGCAAAGATAGATCATAAATTTAGAGGGTACTGGAGTACTAGAGGGAAATCTATGATAGCCAGGTGAAGGATTAGAACTTCCCAGCCTTTGGACTAGCCAAGGCATTTCAAAATAAGTAATGTGTGTGTGTGTGTGTGTGTGTGTGTGTGTGTGTCTTTTATTTGCAGATTCAAAAAGTTCCTGGGCAGTGGCTGAAAATGGCTCACTCAACCTGCTGGGAGCATAAAGCAGTGTAACTAAACTCACCACTACACCTCCCTCTTCCCTCCCTCCCTCTTTCCCTCCTTCCCTTGAGACCCTGTTGTCTGACTGAGTTGGCTTGGTCATAGGATCTTATGGTAATTTAAGTTTGCAGGAACTCAAGCTGGGCAGGCACCTGGAGGTAGGACCTAATTCATAGGCCAATGAGGGGTGCTGCTTACTGGCTTGCTCTCCACAGCTTGCTCAGCCTAATTTCTTATAGAACTCAGGACCACCAGCCCAGGGGTATACCCACACACAATGGGCTGGGCCCTCCCCCATCAATCACTAATTTAGAAAATTCCCTACAGGCTTGCCTATAGTCCCATTTTATGGAGGGGTTTTCTCAGTTGAGGCGTCCTCCTCTCAAAGGACTCTAGCTTTATGTCAAGTTGGCATAAAACTAGTCAGAATGGGCTGGGGAGATGGTTCAGTGGTTAAGAGCACTCACTGTTCTTCCTAAGGTCCTGAGTTCAAATCTTAGTACCCACATGGAAGCTCACAACTGTCTAATGCTATCTTCTAGTGTGCAGATATACATTCAGACAGAGTACCCATATACACGTACACATACACATACAATACACATACATATATATCATATACATATACATCATATACCTATACATGTACACATACACATACATGTACACACATACATGCATATATATCATATGTATGTACATATATATCATATATACATACATATATTTAAAACTAGTCAGAACAAGGATGGGATGTGTTTTCATTTGTTTATTGGTCATCTAAATATGTTTTTTGTCTTCATGCTTTGCCTTTAAAAATCCTGAGCTGCTTCTTTCCTTCCTGAGTTGAAGTGCAAGTTCTTAGTTCACCCTGGACTGACATCTTTCAGCAACTATTCATAGTGAGGCTATTTCTTCTAATCTGGAGTTCATCATTCTGTACACTTTAAAGGCTCCTTTCAAAGAACAGGGACTTCTCTTTTAGATAACGACCCATTTGCCGTTCATTTCTTGTGGGTTTGTGCTTCTGTCATAAGAAACGTTGCCTGTTCCTGGGTCAGTGAGACGGCTTATCAGGCAAAAGCACTTAACACATGGGCCTGACTCCACCCCCACGCTAATAATAAATTAATTACTATGCTACTTTTAAAAACATTTTTTAAAAACTTGCAAACTTTTAAATTCAGCATGGGGGGTTATGTGTGTGTGTGTGTTGTTGTTGTTGTTGTTGTTGTTGTTGTTTTCTCTAGAAGTATAGTTTGAAGTTTTAGATTTAGAATAATGATCCATTGGAAACTATAGACACCCTTCATAGTTTGGGGAATTGGTTGCAGGACCCCACAGATAAAACCCATGGGCACTAACGTTCCCCAAGACCACATTTGAGACAACTTATGCAAGGCTCCCACCTGGGCTCAGTCAGGTCCAGTTTTTCTATAGCATCTAAGATACTATGCATCTACATACCAGGAAGTCTTTGTTGTCGTTCTTGAGACAGGTATTTGAAAAGCATACCTTTTCTGCTGCGAGTGGCGCACTTGCTCTCTCTGTCTTCATTGGCCTCACCGGCTGTAGAGAATAGCTTCCTCCGTTGTCTGGCTCTTAAGCAACAAGCCTGCATTTCCCATGGTTCCACAGACTGAGAAGGCAAAGGCTAAGGTTTGGTTTCAGACGAGGTCCATCTTGCTGGGTCATACATGATGCCTCACATAGTGGGTGTGGGGGGCTAGCTTCTGTGTGAGGGGTGTAATCACCCAGAGTTCCAACTTCTACCTCCGTTATCTTGGGGTCTATAATTAATATGTGAATGGAGGTTCAAGGTGCAGATGCCCAGGTCATAGGCCTCTGCTTCATTGTTCTGGTTTGTTGGCAATAACATCTGTTCCTTTATCAGAGAAGTCTGGTCAGGCTAGTGCAATCCTCGTACACATTATCTTCCACAAAAGTTATACTGGTAACACTGGTGCAAATTCCCCCAAATTTAGCTTGCAATTTCTCAATGTTTTGTAACTGTCTGCTTTATGCTAGAAGTTAGGGAATGCTGTATTTATTCTTTTTGGCACTACAGGATAATGCCAAACATTTGACTTTTTTTTCAGTTTGGGAGACAAGGAAGATGAATCCCTACGGTGTATGAGCTGAGAGTCTTAAGCTGAGGGAAACCCTTTCCTCTCCAAATTGCTTTGGGTGATGGTGTTTTGTCACAGCAATAGAGACCCTCACTAAGGTAAGAGGCCAGACTCCCGCATTTGGAAGGTGGAAGCCAGAGGAGCAGTAGCTCAGAGCTGTCCTTGGCTATAGCGTTAGAGGCCGGTCTGGTTTTTAAGACAAGGTAATATTAGCAATATTTTTTTTTTGATTTAATATTAGCAATATTAATCAAAGGTTAAAGGACGAGTTAGGTGGAAGAGTCCTTGTTCACATTACATTGATAAGGAAAATACCAAGAACTTAAACAGAAAAAAATGGGTAAGAGAGCCAGAGGTGGTAGCCTAAACCTTTAACCACAGCGCTCTGGAGGCAGAGGAAGGGGGATATTTGAGAGTTAAAGGCCAAATGAGTTCACATAGTGAGATGTCGGCCCTACGGAGCTACAAAGTGAGTCCCTAACAAAACAAAAGGATAAAGAATCTGGACAAGTTAACCGAAAGAAAAACAAGCTTATAAGTTGTAAATAGACAAGGAAAATCTAGTTACTGATAAGATCAGCTGCTAAGATTGGTTCTTAACTTATCAGCTGTCAGAAGCTCTAAGGTCACTCTCTGTTCTGCCCATGGTACGAGGAAGCCCTGAGCTGGTTGGTATGTGAGCCAAAACTACAATCTCAGGAGAAGTAGATTTTAAAATTCTGTGCTGCTAATTTGTCCTCAGAAATGTACCGGTAGGTATAAACTTAATTTGTTGGAGCTTTTTATGAAAAATAACAGCTAAAGACTGACTTTCATAGAGTGAGTTATGAAGGAACTTTTGTAGAGAGACTGGATAATATCTTTCAAACATGGTTACACAAAAGAAGAGTAAGAATCGTGAGTGCTGTCTATGTAAAAGGAAGACAGCAGTCAGTTTTAGTATCTGCAGTATATGCAGAGGACATTGCAGGAGACACTGGCTACTTGACAGATGGGCTGAGGACAGTCTTTTTGTCTTCTAACATACATGCAGGATTTTTGTTGTTGTTTTGGTTCTTGGTATTAAGAAATAAACCCAGGACCCAAAACATGCTAGGGAAGACGTTTGCCACTTCCAGACAATTTTTTCTTACATGTTTAAAATTTCTTTCATACCCCAAAGAAATGTTTAACACAATTGGATTTTAAAGAAACTCTTAAGGACTGCTTACATAAACACACCGCGTGTTTTTCTTTGGGATAAATGGGTAAGAGTGCAATTGCCATGTGACACTGAGAAGGTTCATGCGGGGTCAGTGAGCGTCCACTCCATACCTGTCTCGTCGACAGAACTTAAAGACTGACCACAGCAAGGGAGGAGAGGACGTGAGATGCTCGGAGTCTCATACATTGTGCTGTAGAGGGCAGCAGTCTGTGGGAGCCATCTTGGCAGTTTCTCGGAATGTTAATGAATGGAGCTGGAGAACATCATACTAAGTGAGCTGACCCAGTCTCAAAAGAACACTCATGGTATGCACTCACTGATAAGCGGATATTAGCCTAGAATCTTGGAATACCCAAGACACAATCCACATATCAAATGACGTCCAAGAAGAAGGAAGGAGTGGCCCCTCGTACTGGAAAGGCTCAGTGCATCAGTGTAGGGGAATACCAGAACAGGGAAGTGGGAAGGGGTGGATGGAGGAAAAGGGAGAGGGAAAAGGGCTTATGGGACTTGCAGGCAGCAGGGAGCCAGGAAAGGGGAAATAATTTGAAATGTAAATAAAGAATATATTGTTTTTTTTATTTTTTTAATTTTTTTATTTAATTTTTTTAATTTTCTATATTCTATGTTTACATTCCAAAGGCTTTCCCCTTTCCCAGTTCCCACCCACCATAGTTCCCATAGTTCCTCTCCCCCCCCAACTGTTCCCCAATCATTCCCCCTCCCCCCTCGGTATTGAATAAAAAATTAATTAATTAATTAAATTCTCTCTCTCTCTCTCTCTCTCTCTCTCTCTCAAAAAAAAAAAAGACACTTTAGAGGCCTTTTCTTTAGTCTCCTGTTTCCATCAGGTAGTTCATAGGTGCACATACCTCTTGACCTGTGTGCAAACTTCTCTGGACAATGGTGGACATCATGGCATATCCTAGAAAGGAGCATGTACAGACTCTAGATGCAGGAGCAAGGCAGAGTCTCTGGGTCCAGCAGTCAGGGCTGCTATAGCAAGGGGTCATAGAGGACACCTTCAACAACAGAGACAGCCGTCTAAGATCAAGAGGTTGTCTTGTCAAGAGTCCTGGGGTCTCTGTCCCTGCAGGTGCCCTCTCCCTCATCCCCACATGTGCTTCTGGTTATGCACTCTGTGTCCCGAGTTCCTCTTGTTGAGCAGCCCCAGTCATTTGGGAGGAGGCCACCGTCATCTCTCACCTCTGCAGAAGCCCTGTCTCCACGGCAACCTCAGAGAGGTCCTAGGGGTGGGGATTTCAGTGTTGGAATCTGCGGGTTACACCTTCCATCTCATAACAGAGTGATTGGCACGATGTGGTATTTTTTATCCTCACAGGATCAAATGATGTATGAATCTCTGCAGAGGTCCCTCAGTCAGTGACATCTGTGGTACCTGGCATGGAGGTGTCTAGTGTGTGGAACTCACCACGAATCACACTCGCTCTGAAGGGTCTACTTTCAGCTTGGCACAGATGATCTTATTGTAAGCATTTTATTTTCAAGTAAACCAGGTCAAGCCTTTCCTTCTCTAGTCAGTCTTATGGGAAAACTCCAAACTTCTTTGAGAAAAAGTAAAATATTTAGACAGTTTAAAAATATTTTTAAAATTATAAAAGAAAACTTTGAGGCCTAGAGAGATGGTTCAGCCATTAAGAACACTGACTGCTCTTCCAGAGGACCTGAGTTCAATTCCTAGCAACCACATGGTGACTCACAACCATCTGTAATGGGATCCGATGTCCTCTTCTGGTGTGTCTGAAGATAGCTGCAGTGTACTCATGTACATAAATTAAATAATTAAAAAAAAAAAAGAAAATGTTGCTCAAATACAGCTATTTTGAAAAACTGACCACATACAAAATTTACAAAGAATTTTTATTCCCAGAACACCCTGAGAGTACTTGAAGGGATTCCCTGTTACCTGAAATACCTTCATATATGGACTCCATGAGCAACAGAGTATTTTCCTGCCTCACTAACCATCAAAACCACAGACACATGTGCGTGTGCAATTGCCAGGATCCTGTTAAGCCTTTCCATTATCCCAGTCATGTCCTCTACAGCCAAGCTATCCACTTTAGACTTAGCCTCCCTTAGTGCTCAGAGCTCTGCTGGCTTGATTCTGGGCTCTTTTGAAGGTTACAGGTCAGTGTTTGTAGAGTGCCTATGTCGTGGATTTAGGAAGGGTTCTCTAGAGAAGAATTCACGCGTGCACACACACACAGTGAGGTGTGTGTGTGTGTGTGTGTGTGTGTGTGTCTGTGTGTGTGTGTGTGTGTGAATGGTGTGTGTGTATGTAACTGTGGTGTGTGTGTATGTGTAGTTTGTGTGTGTGAGAGTGGTATATGTCCATGTTTGTGTGTGCTGTGTGTATGTATATGGTGTATGCGTATGTGTGGTGTGTATCTGAGTGGTATGTGTGTGCATGTGTGGTGTGTGTATATGTAGTGTATGGGTATGTGTATGTGTGGTGTGTATCTGAGTGGTATGTGTGTGCATGTGTGGTGTGTGTATATGTAGTGTATGGGTATGTGTATGTGTGGTGTGTATCTGAGTGGTATGTGTGTGCATGTGTGGTGTGTGTATATGTAGTGTATGGGTATGTGTATGTGTGGTGTGTGTATGTGCTGTGTGTGTGTGTGTGTGTGTGTGTGTGTGTGTGTACATGTAAAATAAAAAAGAGATTGGCTTACATAGACAGAGGCTAGATACCCAAGGTGATGCCATCCAAAGTCCCAGACAGTGAACATGGAATTGCATGATTTAGTGTCTGACAGCTGGACGTAAGCCTGCTCTGCTCTTTCCTTGCTGTGCCCCCATTCCTCTGTTCTGGAACAAGACTGTTCTGCTCCATGCGGTGGCTTCAGAGTAGTGTCTGTGGTGACGTGGTGACGGGAAGCAGGGAGCGGCTTCCCTCCTCCTCCTCCCCCTCCTCCTCCTCCTCAGTGTTGGCTCACAGCTCCGGGAATGATACCGCCTACATACAGGGTGGGTCTGCTCTCCCAAACTGAGCATCCCTGAAAACACTCTGAACTCTACACCCAAAGGAGTGCCTCACCAACGCATCTTAACTGCTTCTTGATTACAGTTAAGTTGGCAATCAGTGGTAGCTACTATCCTGCATGTCTCTCCCATGCTATCACTGATCAGACTTAAATTATACATCATAAATGGTGCAACTCTTCCCACCCTGCCAGGTAAGAGCCACCTTGCTTCCCCGATCACTCGGGCTGGGTGTTTCTGCTGGGCGTCTTACTCTGTAGACTTGTTATTTTCATATTTAATTTATACATGTGTAGTGGGAAGGTATTTTCAGTACACTCCAACTTCATCAAACTCAAATATCAGCACTCTTCTGTTCTATTTTTTTACTTTGAACTTTTAAAACCTTTTTATTGATTATTTGCGAATTTCTTATCATACACCCCAATCTCACTCATCCCCCATCCCGTTGTACCCACCCTCCACCCTTACAACCTCCCCCCACAAATTGAAATTAATAATTAATTAAAACAACAACAACAACAAAACCATCTCACTGTGGAAGGTGCAGTGGATCATGGTGTATCACACAGTGTATAATACCTTTCTACCCAAACACATTCACTGGGGAATGCTCACCGCAGTGAGTCATTGGTCTGGTTGGAGGTCCTTGGCTTCTGCTACACTATCAATACTGGATCCTCACCAGGATCTCCCGCTGTGGTCCTGTGTCATGGAGATCCCACAGCTTCGGATTGACAGGACTGGCCACTCTGCGTGCTCCGGCAGTTCATAGATGGGGTAGATGTGGGGATGGACCGACTCAAGGCCCTGGATCTGGACCTGGGCTACAGCTGGGTTGGTCAGCCCATGAGTGCTCCTGCATCCAAACCACCAAGGCAAGCTCTCCAGCACTGCCACACTAGTTTACCTAATGAGGCAGCCCGAGAGGGGCAGAGCCAGCTCTCCCAAGTGCCTCAGTCAGTGATGAGCAGGGCCATCTCTGTGCAGTCCTTGGACATCAACATGGTCCCAGGAGATAGCCCAGATCGGGGACGTCCACATGCCTTGGATGGTAACCTGGTCATGGACATCGACACAGATCCAGATGTGGCACCCTCAGCAGCAGCACAGGCCAGCACGGGCCGGGACTTTACCCTGGCTTCAGGCGGCAGAGCTGGCTACTCACAGCAGACTGCCCCCCCCCCCAAGTCTCTAGATCCACCTCTCTTTACAGTGCTCAAAATGTTCTGTTTCTCTTTCTATCCCATCGCTCCAACACAGACTTACACATTACAGTGGCTCCTCTGTGGGTGGGCCACACGGCCGCTGGGCACCTTCTGTTGGCCACGCAGTGTGGCAGTGGGCAGGCCATTCCACTCCTATTTTCTTTTCTTTTCTTTTCTTTTCTTTTCTTTTCTTTTCTTTTCTTTTCTTTTCTTTTCTTTTCTTCTCTTCTCTTCTCTTCTCTTCTCTTCTCTTCTCTTCTCTTCTCTTCTCTTCTCTCTCTCTCTCTCTCTCTCTCTCTTCTTTCTTTTTTTTGTTTTTTGTTTTGGGTTGGTTTTTTTTCAAGACAGGGTTTCTCTGTATAGCCCTGACTGTCCTGGAACTCACTCTGTAGACCAGGCTGGCCTCAAACTCAGAAATCTGCCTGCCTCTGCCTCCCAGAGTGCTGGGATTACAGGCGTGCGCCACCACCGCCCGGCTCACTCCTATTTTCAATGTGCTATAGTCATGTATTGTCATGTGTCGTTCGGATCTTCTGAATTCAGTCCTTCGCAGTGGTCTCTATCTTTGTGGAGTCCCCATGCTTTATGAGGGGTTTGGTTTGTGTCATATTTAATCTCATTTTTTTTTAAATTTATGGCATTGCCTGGACTAGATTCTGGCTCTGTACACAAGGTCTGACTGCCTCTTCTGCTTGCCTGTTTTTGTTTTCTAAATTGTTGTTCTACTTCATTCCACGAGACTTTTCAGGTCCTTTTCTCATCATCAAATGGGAAAGAACACATAAAAGAGAAGAGGGGATACAGAGGTTAACAAAAATCCAGTTCATCTTCCTGAGGACTTCACAGAAGCTTAGAGACACTTCAATGAAGCAAGGCAGTAGTCAGCAAAGGACACGAAGAGGGGGTGCATCAGGACCCCAGAAGAAGACGGAGGTCAGTCTAAGACACCCACCCAGGAAACCAGCATCAGTAGACACAAATGTTTAAGGATAGAAGGGAAACTGGAAGTAGTGCCGGGCTTTAAACAGTTAACAGATGAGCGCAGGCTGTGCTTGTGATCAGCAGACTTCGAACACAGCCTAGTGCTAAAGATTAAAAACGATTTTAAAAAAGGAAAGAATGAACGGGAAAGAAAACAAAGGCCTTTCTTACAACCGCGTGTTGGACCTGATTCAAGCTCTCCGGGCGGGAGCGGAGCTTATCTCCTGCACGCCGCGGACCGGTGGCTCAGGCTGTTCTGACCACGCTAATGTGGTACAAGTTGAACAGCTACAGAGCAGAAAATGGGTTGGAGAATGACACAGGGCATGGTGCCAGCACTCTTGCAAACAGGAAGGAAAATGGAGGTTTTAAAGTCTTCCCTGTGTACAGGTAGACACCCATCGCTTTTCTTCCGTAATGTCCCCAGATTGGGATTGCTCAAGGTGACCTTCTGTAGTCTGAACTGAAACCTGTGCCTGTCTGCACCTTTGCTGGTGTAAAAAAGATCCGCTCCTGTGTTCAGAAATACCTGGAATGACACCCAGTGTGCTCGCATGGTCGCAGGCTCCAGTTTTCTGATGTACTTTTTATGCTAAGCATTGCTGGCGTGGATCGTGGGTGAGCACCACGTCTTCGGGCCAGTCCTGTGTGTCTCCCTTCTGCCTGAGAAAGACCCTTCTTGCCACTAAGGCGGTGAGCCATGTCTGGTTGGTGTGACATGCCCGGGACAGATGGCCTCAGCTTCTGCATAGAAAACACTAACATGGATGGAGTTTGCTACTGTTGACCTCGAGCTACTTGTCTTGTATTCAAACATCGTTGCAGCCTATGGAGGAGGACCCCTTCCCCATTTTTTTTTTTTAATGAACAACTTATAATTCTTGATCTGATTTTTGAAAAGGTACTTTAAACATAAAAATAAAAGGCCGGAACTATCTCTCAGTGGTGAAGTGCTTGTTAGGCACGCATAAGTTCTTGGGCTCAATCCTTAGCATTGAGGTGTGGGAGAAATTTAAAATAAGAAAAAAACCAACCCAGCTATAGTAGTCTAGAAGTTTTAGTCTTCTTGACAGTATAGAGTGCTGTCTCAGCTTGCCAGCCTTTCTTTCCTCTTTTCTCTCAGAGCACCAAGCATAACATTCATGTCGTCCTGATGAGATGTTTTGGGCGAACATGAAGTGGTAATCAGCCATGTCCGACTAGATCTGCCCACTGACGATACCAGTCTTCTGGGGAATCTGCATTCTTAACACGAGCCTCAGAGATACAGGAAGTAAGATTATCTGGGTATATATCTCCTTCTGGATGCCTCTTAGACAATGTAGGGCACTGTGGGGTCAACTCCTACTCTTGTCCCTGAGGGGTAGGGAGAGTCCCAAGGCAGAGGCTGCCGGAGAGTGGATGAGACGTAGAAGGCCCAGCATCATAGCCATCAATCTTTCAAGGCCACAGTGATTATCAGGATGGATAACCATCTGGCCATCAAGAACCTCCCTTCTGTTTTGCCTACACAGCAGCTCCTCTTGGCTCTCAGCATGGGGCAGAAGACTTTAGTGCTTCTGGCTGCCCGCCCATTAGCCCATTAGTATCACCGGAGATACCCCGGGTGTCAGCCCTCTGTTTTCACAAGCTCTGCTGGAACGTAGGTGTCTGCTGCACTGCTGTGAGAACCTCCTAGTGAAGTGGCTTCAATGTCCTGTGAGATGTGGAACTGCGCCAGGAAGTTTGGTAAGACAGAGCAGGTGGAGACCCGAAGACTGGCGGACACACACCTGAGGCTTAGGAGACGCCCTGCCCCCTGCCACCCTCCTGACTTGGAACACGTGCCATGCTTCTCACGTAAAAGAAACGTGTTTTATGGTCACATAGGCTCAAAGCAGAGTTCTCCATGTTAACGTGGTACCTAGAGGACCGGAGGGCTCAGCCAATAGGCTTTCCTTCCCAAGACATTCCTCCCTGCAAAAGGTATTTAATCTCAGGCCCACTCTGAGAAGTGGGGTACGAATTTATGTATCCATTTTCTGTCACTGACAAAAAACTGTTTAGAACCACAGACTTTAGCCTTAGACCTTAGCCTGCTTTCACCAAGCTAAGGACAAGCCAGGGCTCCTCCCCCTCCCCCCCCCCCCCCGGGCTTGATGCTGTCTCCAGCCCTCCCCTACCACACCATTCTCTGTTCTTCTGTGACTGGGGCTACGCCCAGCGGTGAAGTGAATAAGGACAGTCAATGTCCCATGTGGCTTCTCCTCCACACAAACTGGTCTCGTCAGCTTTGTGGAATCCCGCTCAGTGGACTGACTTCCTCAGTCTGGTAGTGCTTGGCCTTTGTAGCCCGACACCAACCCACCTTTAGCCCCTGTCCCTTCTCTTCGCTCAGCTCGATTTCTTTCCATTCCTTTAAAACACTGTTTTTTCACCGCTGAGCCTTCAGTCAGGTGACCTCTTTTCCTGGACTATGTCCTCTCCGCCACCTACATTGCCAGTTTTCATTTAAGTCTCTTGAGAAGCTTTGCCCAATCTTTGAGAAGCTCTGCTTACACCTCAAACTGAATCTTGTGCTGGGCTCACCTAACTTACGCCGGCTCAAGACCGAGATGGAAGGGGTCTTGGGAGTGGGGACCCTGCACCTTTTCTACACACTTAGCACTCGCCATATAATGGAATAGAAGTGACCTTGTGTGTATGATGTGTGTTAGATGTCGCATGTATATTTGCATGTGTGCAGGTGTGCTTACCTGCGATGGCACCTGCTTTTCCGAGACAAGATTTCTCACTGATTTCTGGGCTTGCCATTTTGGGAAGGAAGGGCAAGCCCTCAGAATCGGTTGGCCCTTACACCCAGCCCTGCAGCACTGTGACTGCAGGTGCGTGTCTCCTGCATGCCCGGTTGTATGTGGGCGCTGGAGATCCTGGGTCACGTCTTCATGCTTGTTCAGCAAGCCCCTTCCCGGCTGAGCTGCCTCCCCAGCGCAGAAGCCATCTTCTAATCGGACCACGCAATCAGCGAACGCTATGCCACAAAGCAAGGCTCATTTGCAGCAGTTTGGCCCAGCTGTGGAGGTAGACCTTCCTCTGACAGCCTGGCTGGCTAAGGCCCTGTGTCCTAGGATATCCACTCGAGGCATTTAAACGTAGATGTCTCTGTGGGTCCATCACGTAGAAATGGGCATTCTGTAAAACAGAACTCCTGAACTCAGTGCAGCTCTTGATCACAACCACAATGCTCATTACCGTCTCCATTGCACAGAGAGCAAAGCCTGCTGCTCCCTGACTCCCGCTGATGGGGTGGGGGTGGGGGGCCTGGCGGTGCACACCGGATTTCCCCTCCAGGTTCCATGAGTTCGCTGACTGAATCCTCACAGGTAATCGTGCAGAAACAAAGATGAGTCTCCTGGTAACCAAGGGCTTTAGAAGTGGAGACACTGAAGGATGGACAGAGTTCAGGCAGTTCCTCAAACTAAAAAGGCTGGTTGGTAAAAGGGATTAAATGCAAATTAGTCTGATGCTTTTTGAGTAGAGACCTCGATGTGTTTGATGTTTTCACTGCCTCCTTCATGCCCAGCTCAGACTCTTAAATCCCTCATTTCTCTCTGCCTCTGTCTAATTTAGATTCGTGTATTTAAACGAAGTCAGTTGTGGCTACTTTGATCCAGAGAGTCCATGGTTTCAGACTGTCAAAGGTCTTGCTGTTGTCTGGTCGCATGGGGTGGGGAATACAGAGAGAGATGGATTTATGCGTGTTAGCTTACTAGTACACCAAACCAAGTACTCGATTTAGCTATTTCTTATGGAAAATTAAAAGCAAAAACAAAAACAGAGGCAGTAGATGGTGCCTTTTGTCTCAGCCATCAGGAGGCAGAGACAGGTGGATCTCTGAATTTGAGGCCAGTCTGGACTACAGAGCAAGTTCCAGGACAGCCAGGGATACTCGGGAGAAACCCTGTCTCAACAAAACAAAAAACAAATAAACAAAAACAAACAAGCAAAAAAATAAAAAACAAAACAAGACCCCTACCATTCCATGGCAGTTTACAGTGTTGGGGATAAAGTCATATAGTGAGGGCTTTCTTGGCCACCAGATCCAGAGTCCTGTCTGTGTGTGTTGTCGTCTTTGTTCCCCACACACCCGATCTCCTACCCCATCTTCAACACCCAGCCTTGTTCCGTCTGTCCCTTCGCTCAGTCCTCCCCATCTTGGATTGTTTGAAAGCAAATGCAGAAGCTGTACCACTCAAAGAAAACATTTTAAAGCTTTTTTTTTTTTTTTTTAAATTTTATATGTATGGACGTTTTGCTCGCATGTATTTCCGTGTGCCACATTCCAGAAGGGGTCCCCGCACTGAGAGTGGGAGCTGCACATGGGGTCTCACCCTTAACCACGAATCGCTGTGCAATCATTGATGCCCCCTGGCAAAGGAAAAATCTCTTTTCTTTAATGGAGTCTTACTGGGATTATTACCCACACTTCAAGGCAGGCCCAGTGCCCAGCAGTAAATTGTCCAGCGCAGAACAAACTCACTGGCAGTTCTGCACGTTTTGTCTCATTTTGCCCTTTTTGTTAAGAGAGAGAGAGAGAGAGAGAGAGAGAGAGAGAGAGAGAACATAAAGTTAGACAGAAGTGGGGAGGGTCTGGAAGGAATTCAGGGAAAAACATGACTGAAATATCTTATACGATTTTTTTTCAATAAAAAAAGCAGTGTTAGCCGGGCGTGGTGGCGCACACCTGTAATCCCAGCACTTGGGAGGCAGAGGCAGGCAGATTTCTGAGTTCGAGGCCAGCCTGGTCTACAGAGTGAGTTCCAGGACAGCCAGGGCTATACAGAGAAACCCTGTCTCGAAAAACAAAAACAAAAACAAAAAACAAACAAACAAACAAACAAACAAAAACAGAAGAAGAAAAAAAGCAGTGTTGCCGGGCGGTGGTGGCACACGCCTTTAATTCCAGCACTTGAGAGGCAGAGGCAGGTGGATTTCTGAGTTTGAGGCCAGCCTGGTCTACAGAGTGAGTTCCAGGACAGCCAGGGCTATACAGAGAAACCCTGTCTCAGAAATAAAAACAAAAAACAAAAAACAAAACAAAACAAAAAAGCAGTGTTAACTAGCGGTATCACAGTTTGAAGTGTGTCACCTGCGTTCACGTGTCCTCTTATGGGAGCCGTTGAAGCAAATGTTACAAAGGGTGACCTTAAGTCACCTGTCTGTCGGCATTTCTTTGCTGTATTATAGGGCAATCTTCTGAGGGCTCATGTGGACCTCGTGGCTGACCCCGTTACGTCAGAGTCTCCGGGTGGAGACTGGGTGGCTCAGCTCAAGTGTTCCCAGGTTTGGGACCAATGAAATGGCTCATTGGGTAAAGGCTTATTGCTGAGAGCCTTATCATCTGAGCTTTGATCTCCAGGACCCACGTGGTGTGAAGAGAACACCAAGTTGCAAGTTGTTCTCTGACCTCTGCAAGTGTGGATACACACACACACACACACACACACACACACACACACACGAATAAGTGTACAGCCTTCCCAGGTGGCTGATGTCCCATGGCAGCAGACCCCTCCTGAGACCCTACTCTTCCAGTTTAACGATGAGAACTACACCCCAGGGCCCAGATCGTCACCTGCCCAGGCGCACGCACTTCTGATGCCCACACACGGGGAACTTGGGCCCAGTTTCATGTCGCTTCTGATTTGGTGTTTTCCCAGTCTGCAGTGTGCACTGTGCAAGAAAGGTATGACCAGACACACAGGGTGTGGCTCCTGGTGTCTCTCTTACATACAGCACAGCTCAGAGTGCAGTGTGTGGACAGGAGAGGGCATCCCTGTGGGCAGGGATGTGGAATTGTTGCTCCTTGAAGCCCCCCAACCCCCGCCTTCTTAGTGCTCAGAAGGACCTTCCAGTATCCTGTGTGTTGCTGCCAGGGAGTGCAGGGGCCCAGAAATGGGCTTTGATTCTTGGCTGGGACACTCTTGCAATCAGCACTTGACAGGTACCTTCCACCTTTGCCTGTGCTGCTGGGAACACACAGGCTTCCCGTGACCACACCCACTAGCCAGCCGGTGCAGATACAAATCACTCCAGACTCAATTCTCAACCTTCCTCATTTTCAGAGACTCTGGCCACTTTGATGGTTTCCTCTGACTGTGTGGGGGCAGCGGGATCCCAGCTGACGCCTCCTGGCAGCTGAGTGTAGTCACATCCCCTCCACCGTGTCTCAAGAAACCACAGGAGGACGGTTCCAGCTAAACGAGGAAGTGAACTGAGGGGAAGGGCAGAGAGCCTCACAGAGGGATGGACCAGCCCAAGGGGCACAGCTGTAGCCCCCCACAAGAGCGAGTGCAGAACCCCCTCTCCCCCCCAGTCACAGTGCAGATTTGTTCAAGGTTATGGCTACCAAGCAACTGGCCGCCTTGAGGTGTGGACGGATGCAAAGCATTCGGGGTGCAGGGCGGACAGCACACCCTACTTCTCCCGGCACCTGAGGGTACTATCCTTCCTTCAGGCAACTGTTTCAGTGTCTCAGCGGTGAGGAAAACCCTGTGGCCCGAGCCCTTGGAGAGGCTCAAATGCCAAAGGACTTGAAACTCACAGCATTTTGTCGCGTTCTGCTCCACGGTTCTGCTGGTTCCTCCCGCGCCGTGGGGGCCCACCACCCTGTCCTTACCAGGTCAGGTGAGCGCTTCATGCCCAGCTTTTCAGAGTTCAATGTTCTCTAGAGATTCACACAAAAGCCCATGATTCACAGAAATTCTAGGGAGTGGTCAACAGTCAGGCCAGGATAAGGGTGTCCTGTGGGTGTCCGCGTGGAGGGTGTGAAGAGCTCTAGGGTCTTCGGGTGCCTGTTATTTTCTTCAGGTACCCACTGTTTCCTGTCTCCTTAGGCACTGGGCGCCACCTTGATAGGGCTCTCGTGTGCACACAGGCATCTGGTGTTCTCTCTGTGATTTCTAATTCACAATGAAAGCATTTTAGAGTTAAGGATTACTTCTGGAAAAGAATCCCAAAACTTCCTAATAGAATACGTGCTGAACACAGTCAAGCGTGTCCTAAGTCATCTGGGCGAGTTTGTGCCAGCCTCTGAAGTCGCAGCCTACAGAGGGTAAATACTGGGCTTGTGACTCTTGGCTGCCTGCCGACCTTGAGTCCCCGAGCAGACAAACTCACCTTCCATAACAAGTGTGAGGCGGAAGTCCATCGCTACCTGCCTTGGTACAAAATACACTTGGTACTGGGCAGTGCTGGCGCATGCCTTTAATCCCAGCGCTTGGGAGGCAGAGGCAGGTGGATCTCTGAGTTCGAGGCCAGCCTGGTCTACAAAGTGAGTTCCAGGACAGCCAGAGCTACACAGAGAAACCCTGTCTTGGGAAAAAAAAAAATACCCTTGGTGGATTGTTTGAGGCACAAAACCAAACAGAAGACATGTGGGGTGTGTGTGCCCCCCCCCAACACGCACACATTCTTTTGTTGGCTTTTCTTTCCCCTGGAGCCAAGCCTGAGCTAGCCCAGCAGCTGGCTGTGTGCTAGGTGGGCTCATTGTAAGGAAACGTTCCCCCTGTGGTCATCACAGGTGTTTTGTGCAGAGGGGATCGAGAAAGGCCTTTAAATGGTGGGAGTTACACAGGTGTGGTGGCCCACTCCTTTCATACCCCAGCTTGGGAGGCAGAGGCAGGAGGATCTCTGTGAGTTCAAGGCTGCCCTGGTCTGCATGGTAAGTTCCAGGGCAGCAGCAAGACAGCATAATACATAGAGAGACCCTGTCTTAAAAAAGCAAAACAAAGCAAAACAAAATCCAGAGTTAGTGCTGTCCGGGTAGGAGTCATGTGCCCAGGAGAGGCAGGGATACAAAGGAATACAAGGAGCCAATCCCAGGAATCCCCTGTGTTTCTGCTTAGCCCATGACACAGCTGAAGAAACCTTGTAGTGACTTTTGCTCCCCTGAAGACTCCCTTAAGACACATGCACCATGTGGGTGGCGGCCTAAAATAAAGTCACCTCCACTTCAGGTGACTCTAATCTCCTCCTCCTCCCCCCTCCTCCTCCCTTTTTTCTTCTTCCTCTTCCCTCTTTTTGTAAAATTATCACCATGGTGTAATATTGTAATTTTGAGTTCATAGTTCATGTATAAATTGAAAGTAGAAGCTGGGCAGACAGAATTGTAAGAGGGAGGAGAAATTCCATTAGTTTGTTCAACAAATATTTATTGACTGGCAGCTGAACTACTTGGTGTCAGTAGAGCTACTCGGGCAAGCACAACTCCTCTCTAATGGGCGTTCTTCCTGGTGGGAAGGGAGAGAAAGATAAGAATAAACGTATGTGTAGTTATGTGCAGACACGTGTTAAGCAATGCAAGTGTCACCATCAGCATGCAATGTGAGGGAGGCTTCACATTGTGTGCTGGAGGTGAGGGCGGTCGTTACAGAGGTTGGTCAGGACAGGTAAAGTGGTATCTACAGGAAGTGAGTTATCACTTCTTGGGGGAAGAGTGTGCGAGGTTAGCCTGGGCTATATAGTGAAATCTTTTCTTGACAAAAGCAGAAGTTGAGGGAAAACACACACATGCATTGGTGGTCTGCATATGTGCAGCTAAACTTTGCAGCTCTTCCGGATGATACACATAAAAAATGGTGGTGACACTGTGTTCCAAGGATACAGGTTTTGTGTGAGGTCAGAAGGCGATATTCTTTATGCAGTATGAGTCAAGAGCAGGTGGTTTCTACCACCAAGTTCCAGAAAAACAACTTAAGTAACTGACCCTGAGGCCCACATCAATGGTGTTTGCCAGAGCTCAGCAGTGTGGCTGTGAAGGCTAGCAGTCAAAAAATCAATTAGAAACCAGTGAAATCAGAGAGCACTGACCGTGCCTTCCCTCAGTTTGAATAATGCAAGGCTGACTGGCAAACGGGACAGCTGCTTCTCGTCATTTCCTTACGACCAAGAACATGAATGTCTGGAGCCACCTGCTGCAGAGTCGGGGGACAGAGCTGGGTGTCACTGCTCTCTCATTTGGTCCCACGGAGCAGCTCTGGGAGAGCGGAAGGACAGGGGTACAGCTGGGACTGAATCCAGCACTCAGGGTCACCTGAGGCCCCTTCCACATCCTGAGGGTAGGGACTACGCATGTGAGGTGGGTGACTGGAGATAGCAGGGACAACAGGACAGGGACTCAGGGGAACTTGGGTTGTTTTTTTTTCTTTCTGTTTTTGTTTTTCAGATATTTTCTTTATTTACATTTCAAATGTTATCCCCTTTCCTCGTTTCCCCTCAGAAAACCCCCTATGCCCTCCCCCTCCCCCTGCTCACCAACCCTCCCACTCCCACTTCCCTGTCCTGGCATTCCCCTACACTGGGGCATCGAGCCTTCACAGGAACAAGGGCCTGTCCTCTCACTGATGTCGACAAGGCCATCCTTCTGCTACGAGCCACGGGTCCCTCCATGTGTAGGTGAACTAATCCACCTTGGCTGGTGGTATAGCTCAGGGGAACTTGTATCGGGTTCCTACTTGATAACAGACAAAACCTGCCCCAACCCATCTGACGAGAGAAATCCTATAGTCCAAACATCGCAAGGTGTTCAGAGCGGTCACCCTTGAGGTAGATGGTCACTTTTTCGTTTTTGGCTGCCCTTCTGTGAATTTCCCACAATTAACCACAGAGAGCTGAGCTATTCCCATGAGTATTCTGAGTGGCTGTCTAGAGCATGCGCTGACCGTCCGTCGTATCCCCAGTTCCCCAGAACTGGAGCCAGCATCAGCCAGAGCACGCAAGGTCCCTGCCCTTTCACAGGTTACCCTCTTTGGTCGGTCACTCCGCTGGGAGATATTTATTCCGAAGTCTTTACATTTTTCATGATTGTGGTTTTTGCCGTAAGTGGACTTTTGAGTAGGCATGAGCAAATTCACTCTAAGGTCTTGCCAGCACTTAAAAAAAAAAAAAATCTGAAATCTGAGGCGTGGTCAGGGCCACCTCCATTCTAGGGCTTTGAGGCTTACTTAGAAAATGGCATGGGAGAGGTGATGTGACATTACTGGGACCCAGCAGCAGCATCTGAGCAACCCACTTAAGACAGAGACCTTTCTGGTAGGCCTCTTCCCTGATTTCTTTTCGCTTCATACTTTCTCTGCTCTCGCCCCAACAGCACACCGGAAGTATCCCCAGGGTAAGGGTGTTTGTAAAGAATCTTTGTAATGCAGGCTGGGGGTGCAGCTTGGTTTGTAATGTGCAGAGCTACACACACACACACACACACACACACACACACACACACACGAAGCTCTGAGATGGTTCCACAGTAGAGCATAAAATCAACTGTGGTGGCACATGCCTGTAAGAGCAGCTCTCTGGAGGTAGAGGCGAGAACACAAGGTTATCCTTGACTAGGTAGCTAGTTCAAAGCCAGCTTGGGCTATGCGAGCTCTGTCCTCGGTCAATTTTATAAAATGCCAACTGAGGAAAACCTGCAGCAAAAATGTGTATGCCACTGTAAGACTAAGGCCGGCCTCACCGTCAGACTGTTGTTTCAGTGTCCCAGGAACTGCAGCGGGGGAGGGGGGGCCTACTGCCCAGAGCTTTCCTTAGTCCTCCATCCCTAGTTAATCCGCAACCTGGTTGCCAAGGCTGAAAGTCACACAGTTGCTTAGGGAAAGCCTCCTCCAAAAGTTGACCTGTGAGCTGGGGGGAGGAAAGGACCTAGGGTTTGTTCTGGCCTTGGCCCAGGGTCCACGCAGAAGGAGCTGAGGAGGCTCCTACCCCATGGCACTCTTGGCTCTGAGGAACAAAGAGAAGCCGATGGGGATGGTACACAAAGAGGGAGGGGGTGGGAAGGGAGGGGTTGTGAGAAAGGGAGGAGCCAGAGACCACAGGGGCACCTCTCACAGTAGGCTCACAGGGGTGTCTCTCATAGTAAGTCTGGGCTTTGAAACCTAGTTTTCTTGAGCAAATCAAACAAAGCCAGGCATGGCGGTAACATGCCTTTAATCATAGCACGCCAGAGGTGGAGGCTGAAAGATCACTTCGAGGTTAGTCCGGGATACCTGAAACCCTTTTCAAATAAAGGGCCTAACGAACAATCTAACCACTAAGGTGACCACGAGCTACAGTGAGGGCACAGACATAAATCAGGAGCCAGCTTTAATATCTTTTAATGTTCACCTCGAACATGGAAGCCTGGCTTCTACCCCCACTGCTCAGCTCGGAGCTCAGAAGAGGGTAAATGTCCTGAGGCCAGTGAGCCCCGCCCTGAGTTCTTCTGCAATGAGAGCAGCTAGCCCACAGGCCTCGGACTTGTGGAGAAACAATGCATCATGGTGTTGATAGAGATCACACCTCCATAGGACTGGAAAGGGGGGCTATGACTTCACCTGCGAGTGTGCTAAGTGTGTGTGTGTGTGTGTGTGTGTGTGTGTGTACAAGTACCACCTGTGTGTGGGTGCCCATGAGAGCCAGAAGAGGGTCTCCTGCAGCTGGAGTTAACAGGTGGCTGTGAGCCACTTAAAGTGAGTTCTGGGAACTGAACACAGGTCCTTTGGAAGAGCAGCAATCACTCCTGACCACTGGGACATCTCTCTAGCCCCTGAACTATGCATTTAAAAATGACAGCAGTTTTGCATTTTATCACGATTATTAAGAACAAGATGTCATCAACAGTTTGGGCAGTGGGGCTAACTGCTCTTGCTGGTACAGCCATGACTGACCTTCCTCCTGGTCTAGTTCATCCATCTAAGATTCTGATGGTCCCATGGCCCACAGAATCTGCGCCTCTGAGACACTGGCAGTGAGGAAGACTTGTGACTTTCTTTGGTCTCTAAGCCTTGCAGTGGCTTACTGTGTACGCTGACAGATACACTCAGAGAAAGTACCTACCCCAGTCTTCCTGTCTCCTCATCTTGTCTTTCCTATGGCCGTGCTGAGCAGTAGAGGCCTATCCTCCTGGCCTGACAAGGATCCCTTGAACTGAGATGTTAGTTCAATGACCACCTTTTCTCCTTGGCACACTGGCTCTCTGTTGCTCCAGTTTGGCCTCTTTCCCCAATGTGGCAATTAGAGCATTTAAACTGAGTTGTTTGGAGTTATCCTGATAAAATCACATGTGTCTAAGCTAGTTCTGAGAAAAAACAAAGCAAAACAAATCAAATCAAAACAAAACAAACAACAGTGATTGTTTAAACTTATACTCTAGGGCTGGAGAGATGGCTCGGGGTGAAGCGTGTTGGATGTTCTTCCAAGGACCCGAGTTCTAATCCAAGCACTGACATGGCAGGGGTTCTGAAACCCTCACACAGACATACAAGAAAGCAAAAACACACCAATGCACATTAAAAAACAAAAACAAAACAAAACACCCGAACTCTAGGCCACAAGCCTCCCCCCCTCTCTTATTTTTTATTTTTTTTATTTTTAAAAAAATCTCCTGCATGCCAGGAGAGGGGATCAAATCAAATAGATCAATGTTGTGAGCCACTATTCACTACATTCTACTAAGTCATCTCTCCAGGCCCTTTTCTGACTTTGTTAGCATTTCCTGACCAAGAATATGCAGAAAAACACTGTGGAGTTCAGAAGCTACAAACCCAAGCCACCGTGTGCTTCTGCTTGAGTTACCTCTGGTTGGCTGAATTGATATAAAAACAAACAAACATGCCATACATTAGACTAATTTGGAAGATGGCTCTGAATTTGAGGATGATAGTTGCTATACATATTTTTTTTTTTTCCCTACAAAGTTGTTGCCTTTGATTTTAGACACTGATTTGAACTTAGGCTCTCTGGCTTTATACAAGTTAGTCTTTCCTGTTATTTTGTGTTCTTGGATGAACCACAAAGACAAGATATGAGGATTAAAGAGTCCGTAGAGGTTCACGCGGTGGCAAGTGGGCCTAGGACACTGACAGTCAGGTTTCTGTGCACGCCTTCCACTCTGCCGGAGCCAACACTATGTTTTACGTTTTAATTACTGTGCCTGAGAGATCTATAAAACAAAATGTCTGTAACCTGTAACCCCCTTACCCAAGGACACATACTTCCTGAAATCCTGGAGCTTATGGTTTAGGGGAGATTACCAGCCAAGCATTTTCACTCCCGTAAACAATTTTGCTTGACCAACTGCTCCAGATGTATTTGCTCACTCTAGGTGGGAGTTAGAGTGGCAGGAAGTACACCTGCCCCTGATTGGATGTCGGTGGGAGGTACACTTATACCTGTCCCTTATTGGATCTAATGGGAAATATGGAGGCCTTACGGTTTAACCTTTTAAAGCCTTTGCAAAATATGACTATTTCCCGGGAACCCTGGAATGGTCCTGGTCAGAGTCCATTATTTAATTAAAGCTTGCTTCAAATTTGGCTTAAAAAATATGGAACTGGCCTTTCTCTCTCAGTTCTCAGGTTTAACAACTCCCAGTTATGTTATTAATTTACAAAACAAACCTTTCCAGAGCCAAGGTAAACTTCAGGACAGCCAGGCTCTGACAGGTCTGGAGAAACGTGCCCCTTTCCCTGGCGGTACAGTTATAACACTGCCCTGGTGGCCACGTGTAGCACCCCCTCCCTCCACCCTGGAGTGGGGAGCAGGTAGCGGGGGGAGCACCAACAAGGACAGAGAGAGCCAGCCCTTACCACAGAAAAGTGTCTTGCAATGACCACATCTCAGGCTGAGCAATCAGTCCCAACAGGCCCTGCCGCTGCCCAACCTGCTTCCCTGGCGAGCAAGCAGAGTTTTACTTAATGGAATGGTAATGGAAGGGCGGTGTCATGGGTGGAGGCAAGGGCTGACTTGGAATAATGGTTCCAATTGCCAGGGGTAGCTGGTTGTGCCATGTCTCTAAGAACTAAGTGAAGTTACCTAATAACTTGGAGTCTCAGTTTCGTCCTTAGGAGGAGGCTCGGCCAGACAATCTACTTTCAAATGGGTGTATTCAATGGAGATGATCTTGGAAGCTGGAAGCGTGCTGCTCTCCTAACACATGATTGCACTTGGATTTATTTTCTTTAAGGAGGAGAAAATATAAGAACAAATAATACACAGACACGTGTTGCCTGTGGCCTGGATGACACAGACCCTGGGAGCAGGCGAGAGGCGCCACAGCCAAGTTCATCTGAGCCCTGCTGCGAGCTCCTTTAATTCCCTCTGCCGGTGCCCCACTGGTCCCAAGAAAGCATCTTCTTCTTCTTTTTTTTTTTTTTTTTAATTTTTTATTGGATATATTCTATATTTACATTTCATTTCCCTTTTCCTGGTTCCCCGCCCCCCAAAGGTCCCACATGCCCTTTTCCCTCCCCCTGTCCCCCCATCCATCCCTTCCCACTTCCCTGTTCTGGTATTCCCCTAACTGATGCATTGAGCCTTTCCAGAACCAGGGTCCACTCCTTCCTTCTTGTCGGACATCATTTGGTATGTGGATTGTGTCTTTGGTGTCCCAAGATTCTAGGCTAATATCCACTTATCAGTAAGTACATACCATGGGTAGTCTTTTGAGACTGGGTTACCTCACTTAGTATGATGTTCTCCAGCTCCATCCATTTCTCTAAGAATTTCATGAATTCATTGTTTCTAATGGCCGAATAGTACTCCATTGTGTATAGATACCACATTTTTTTTTGTATCCATTCCTCCGTTGAGGGACATCTGGGTTCTTTCCAGCTTCTGGCTATTATAAATAAAGCTGCTATGAACATACTGGAGCATGTATCCTTATTGCATGCTGGGGAATCTTCTGGGTATATGCCCAGGAGTGGTATGGCTGAGTCCTCCAGAAGTATGGCGTCCAGTTTTCTGAGGAGCCGCCAGGCTGATTTCCAACAGCAGTTCTCGATTGGCTAGCATCGTCTGAACCAGCAACGCTTGGTCTCTCCCTCAGTCCTCAGTTAGGTCCTCCTGTACGGATGCTTTTGCAGCTGCACTGCCCCTGGCATTTACACAGAGGCGGCCCCACCGGTCCTGCTACAGACATGGTGCCCATACCAGCAAGCTCAGGGACTCTTTCTGTGGTCTCTGGCATGGTGGCCCAAGTAGGACTACCCACACAGAATCAGGACACCAGGTTAGTGAGCTAAGAGCCAGCTTACTTTTCAAGAGACCAGGGATAGGTGGGTGCACTGAATGGGGGCTTCTAAAAAGTTCCCGTGTCCTTTCTAGACTTACTGGAAACAAAGGGCTACAGATGCCTTTAAAGCAACCAAAGATGTGTGTGATGGCCTGCAACTGAACCAGTATGAGAATGAGGAGTTTTGAGAGATGACAGATCCCATGCAGCAAGGACACAGAATCTGAAGTCTTCAGGATGGGCTGCGATAGTTTTCTGACCTTGGTGCTTGGTGAGTTCTCTTTGTTTTTAATCGATTTTTGAGAAGGTGACAGATGATGAAAAATCGCATCCCTGCGGCTGACGGGTGGCAGCTTTGAACTAGAACCTGTGGTTATTTTCAGTTCCATGTCTTTGATGTTGGATGGGGAGTGATCTCTCTCACTGGCTCATGAACAAAAAAAAAGCTCAATCAATAAGTCCCAACGATGGCGGATGGGCTTCTCAGCAGTCCACAGTCCCCGTGGATTGCGACTGGATAGCCGTTACACAGTCGTTTGCGGTGGGCACTGAAACCTCGCAGAAACTGGGACCAGCTCTGGGCAGTGATGGTCTCGGATGAAGAATCTATCCTGGGAGGGAGCCATTCACGGTTCTTCGATGGGCACAGAAGCACACTGCTTCCTAATCTCTGCCTGTGGAGGGCTCTGTGGGCTTCAGCCTTCTCATGGTTTGAAGCAGATATGTGTTTGAAACCCGGAAAACTGACACGAAGGGTTTTCTCCGAAGACTACAGGAACGAACTGATTCCTGGTTCAGGGACTGCCCAGCCAGTAAAGGAAATGCAGATTCTGGCCGTGCGCTTAGGGCCAGGAAGGCTGCTGTTCAGACTGGATAACATACACACGTGCCAGAAATCCCAGCTGCCCAGTCTTCGGGAATGAGAGGTTCAAGCTTCAGGCGGGACAGGGAAGTGTCACTTGGGAGTCTTACTGAATCCTGCCCCAGTGGCCAGGAAGAGCAGCCTGTGATGATGACCTAGAGGAGATGGGTGAGAGGAACTCTCCTTGAATTAGAAGTTGCTGACCAGCAGGATTTGGGCACAAAGCACCCCTTTATCTCCTCAGAGAGGATCACATGCACAGTGATGTGTGCCCAGTCACCAATAATCCTACAAAGGTGACTTACACCTCTGTGAGTCTCAGCTGTCTGTCCCACCCCCTTCCTTCCATGCAGCCAGTTCAGACCTCCTGAGACATGGACACATACACCCTGAGAGACTTCTCTCTCATTTCTCCTGCTGTCCTGACTAAAAGTAGCTCAGAGGAGAAAAGAGGTCTAATAAGACTTACAACTCTAGTTTACAGTCCATGGTGGGGGAAGTCAAGACAGGAACCTAGAGCATCATGGACTCAGGATACATTTCTTTAAGCTTCAGTTTTTAATCTACAAAATGCACCGGTACTGTGCATAGAGATGTAAGTATACAGATCTATATATGTACAGAGAGGTGTAGACAGAGATGCTGAGATGCTGTTAAGACAGGACTGGCGCTGGGGGAGGTATCTTAGTGGTGCCTGGTCAGCACGCAGGGAGCCTTGGGTTGCAGCCCACTGCTGCAAACTGGAATTAACGATAATGTCTGGACAGCAAACACTGAAAAGGATTCTCAATAAATGTCCCTTGTTTGAAATTTAGCTACTAGAGTTAACCTTTAGACACTGAATTTATCTAAAGGCTATATAAACACACAGTCTTTGGCTTTTAGATAAAGCTCAGTTAAATTCCAGGAGGCCTGTCTCACTGCATTAACCAAGACACCAGTCTAGTACTGGGCCCGTCCAGGCTGGGGGGACACAGACATCAGTCATTGCGTTCTGTCTCTCTCTCTCTCTCTCTCTCTCTCTCTCTCAAGGAGTTGCAACCTTGGGAAGCTATTTCTACAACTTGATCAGAGCCGTGTGGGAAGTGCTCGCTGGGAGAGCGGCTCCTGCCCTGCTGTGGGATAGTACAGAGCCTTGAGACCTGGATGAGGAACAGAGACCTGCAGCACCGCCGCTGGCTGCACCCGTCTCTCAGGCCTCTGAAGGCTCCAGGGCCCAGCCTTCCTACTGCTGGTTAGTGGCTTTCTTGAAGAATAGACAGAGCTGACAAGAGTAACAGGCCCCTCCCCCACAAGGTCAAATATTTAAGGGTGACACTGGGGTGACTGGAGTTTGCCAGTCCCACAGAGGATTCATCCCTTAGCAGTGCAGCTCACCTTCTAAGAACATCTCCCCATTTTACACTCCATTTTCTCCAGTGATACTTTTGAGGTAACCAGGCCTGCTGACTTCATTAATAGCACAGGATGTTAGCTACTAGAGTCAAACTACCCACCACCGAGCCACAGTGTTTCCATAGCAAGAACAAAAGTCTGTCAGCTGCTTCCGACGTGGAGAGCCACCACAGCCAGAGAGGAAGGAAGCGCACTGTGGGCGTGGTTAAAATTAGCAAAGACTTTATTCAGGGTCCAGCAGCGTCTAGGTTAGGTGTCAGGGATAATAGTAAAAATGAAGAATAAATAACTTGCCAGGTGGTGGTGGTGCAAACCTTTGAACCCAGCACCTGGGAGGCAGAAGCAGGTGAATCTCTTGAGTTTAAGGCCAGCCTGATCTACAGAGTGAGTTCCAGGACAGCCAGGGGTACACAGAGAAACGCTGTCTCAAACAACAACAATAACCCCCACCTCAGTAATTTATAAAGAAATTTCCACCTCACCCTTTCAGGCTTATGAGACTTCCCCAAGGAAGACAAAATGTTCTTCTGTTGATATCACTTGGGGTGCCAGAGGCAGATCAAAGAAATTCCACTAAGGCTAGCTTAGTAAACCAGTGAGTTTATCTGGGTTACTCAGAGGAGCATCAGCTACTCAAAGGCAGTTGCAACAATGAAACACTCAGCCCAGCATGGCGGCAACCTCGCAAAGGCGAATCTGCACCCTTGGACTGCTGCTGGACTACAGAAATTCCTCTAAAAGGTGCTTAATGTTTGGACCCTTGAGGATAGACTCTGTAATGAGGAATTTCATCACTTTCCCAAGTCTCATAAGCCTTCCTTTCCCCCCTAAGAATAAATGATTGACTCCAGAGGAAACTTACACAATATGAGCTAACTATATGAGCTCAAATCAAGCCTTTAACAAAATACAATTTCTGGATGAAATTTTAAAGCTCCCCCTAATACAATAGAAATATAATAATGCAATGAGTATTAATATCTATGATTAACAGTTCAGTTTATTACGTGCTTTAATAAAGTAAAACTTTATAGTGAAAAATAAGATGAGCTTTTTATGATTCGCTTCCAGCATGACAGGCATGAGTGAAGACCCTCGGTAACAGGAACACACGGTGTGAGAGCAGCCAAGCAAGCGCAGCAGCCACGAGTGGGCTTCGGGGTGTCTGGAGGCCGAGTCGCCTCTGATGCCCCCGAGACCCCAGCTGGAAACCATGCCGGTGTCTGAGCGTCACTGACCTTGAGCATAACGACATAAACCCTCCACTCATCACCTACTGTGAAGCTGTGGACAGGATTTCCTTCGGCTGTGATATTTACTCCAGAACCTCCTTCCCTTTTGGAGGCCTCTTAATCCTCGAGTAGGGACTTATTGTGTCATCCGTCACGAAGTCATACAGCACCTTGATCCAGGAGTTGTAGTGCGGGAGGTCATCATAGTACTCAGCTGCGATCTTCCTCACCTGGGAGTGAGAACACAGAGAGGCGACCATGTTACTGAGGCCTCAGGATAACGGGTGACACAGCCTGAGGGACAAACTCCAACCAAGGGCAATGCCTTTCCTCATGGTCCTTTGGACTGTCTGCAGTTCTTCATAAACAAAGATGGCCTACAGATCACATATGAACAGTTCCATCATAACTGACACTAGATTTATGGGAAAGCCGGAGCAATCAGTTTCATCTAACGGCTGGTGCAGAAAGATGGTAGCTTTTCAAATCCTTAAGATGACTGAGCCACTTCTGAGCCTGGGTAAGCACTGGCTCAGACTGAGACAAAAAATGTACTCAGGATCATCAACGCAAGAAGCCCATGAAATGTATATATTATAGAGACACAAAGTTAAAAAAACAAAAACAAAAAAAAACCAAATCCTTAATGGGAAGAATTAGAGAACCTAGGGATGTTGTCAGTCATGTGCCCACCTCACATACTGACATACTGATGTCTGGGAGTCTTACGAAGTTGTAAAATAATTGAAAAATGCATGCTAGAAAACACTGTGTGGTGCTGGAGAGCTGGACCTGCGGCCGAGAGCACCGCGCTCTCACTGAGGACCTGTGTTTGATTCCCAGCACCTCCATGGCCTCACAACCACCTGTAATTCCAGCTCTAGATGCTCCAGCACTCTCTAGGCCTCTGAGGGCGCCAAACATGTATGTGATACATACACACATTAGCAAACCTACATACACATTAAATACAATGTTTGTGAGCTGCAAAGTTCACTAAAAATACTCAAAACCCACTTAAAATTTAAAATATTAAAACTACAGAGGGACTGTGATAAATGCCAGGTAGTTATTGGATAAACGGATCGCCTCACAGGCAGCCATCTTAGAGAGCACAGGAAAGGCGGGGCTCTCCAACACTAGGGCAGTTTAGTTTATCAACTTAACAAAGGGGCAGGAGATAGCAAGGAAGAGCAGGAAATGACCAGTGGCTGATGTGCTGATTCTTTTCCTAAATCACAATCCTTTCTAAAAATAACAAAAACTCCCTTCCCTAGTCACAGACGAGGCCATTAGGGGGTCCACCCTCCAAATACACTGAGAGGCGGGGACCAGCGCCACCTCACACCATAGTTCACGGCTGTCTCCAGACACTTGTATGCTGAGTTCTCACAATCTAAAAAGCTGAGAGGAAAGCAAAAGGAGCTCTCAAATGTCCCGTCAGGCCTTCGACCATGCTTACTTTACATGTGTACCTTACACGGACACACCTCGCTCTGCTCTCTTCCTGAGTAGGTAGCCACTCAATCCTGCGTACCAACTCTAAACACTGCAACATATATTTTTTATGGTATGGGTTACCCATCGAGTATAGTTTAAGGTCTCTTCTTAACCAGATCCAAAGCAATCATCAAGTGCTGCGATTAGTTATCACGTTGCATGTGGTTTCTCAACAGTTAGCATTTAAAACTTTGAGTGGGCGGGTCGGCATAAAGTATCTGTTAGGTTCCCTTATATGCATCATAGCTTTAAAAAAAAAGTAAAGAAAACTATTCTTTTTCATATGTATTTCCAATTTTTAAAACTCCCCCCCTTTTTTTGGACTGATGAAAAGAATGCAGTTGCAATGTCTTCTTCTGTTTCCTCCACACATAAGATGTGACAGGCCTACAGTCCAGAGAGCACCTGCCAGGGAGGGTACACCATGGACCCGGACGCTGTCCACTCTACAGGTCACCTCACCTGTGTGTCACGAGAGCAACTCGCCTTAAGCAACCGCGACAGCTTAACAGTGACGACTGCACCACGAGCTGGAGCTGGAGCTCCTCTCCTTCTGAGGCGGTTAACCAGGCGAGAGCCTCTGCACATCCCCCACACCCCTGAGCACAGCTCTAAGCACAACCACTAAGCCTAAGGACCCAAAACAGACGATGCTGAATCCTTAGTAAAGTTAGGCTACAGACAAAGGGTACATATTCTCCTTTTTAAAATCTCATGAACCATATTAGATTCCTTCTACAATAAGCAAGCTGGAACAACTTTGGTGACATCACCATCAGGAGCGCAAGCATCAAATCCTTGACTTACCAGGGGCAGGTTTTTCCCAGGAACATTGGGGAAGTCATGGTGCTCATTATGATAGCCCACATTGAAGGTGAGTAAGTTCAGAGGCCCATAATAGGAGTATGTTTCGTGTCCCTTTAAGAACATGTAATGTTCGGCTATAAAATGCCCAGAAATTGGGTGCAAACCCAGGCCAAGCAAGGTGGCTGCCAGCATGTAGACTAAAGACTTCACTCCAAAAACATAATAAATGATAATGTCGAAAATGATCTGGATCACAGTATTGATGATTTCCAGATAGGTAACTGGTTTGGGATTGATGAACAGGGGTCTAAAAGCATAGAAGAGAGGCTGAAGGATAACCCAGACGAGCTTCCTGAAAGCGGTGCAGAAGAACCAGCCCTCGAAATCGGTAGGGATGTCCACGTCGATGCCGTCAGCTCCGAGGTACCGGTGGTGATCCATGTGGTATCTCTTAAAGGAAATCGAATATGGAACCCCGAGAGAGAGGTTAGCAAACATTCCAAACCAGCGGTTCCATAGCGGCTTGTGGTGGCCAAAGGGGAAATTGTGGGAAATCTCATGGATAGCCAGAGTCATGGAATGGTTAATGCAGCTGCCAAAGACATAGGACCAAAATATGACCCATTTCCAGTCCAAGTCTTTGACTAAGTAAAATGAAGCCAACTGGACGAGAAGCATCATGACTATGATCCAGATCAGGTTAGGGTCGGGTTTCATCAAGGATTTTATCTCCGGATACTTTGCTGTAAGAAAAGAAAAAAAAAATACAGGAAATCAGAAAGAAAGAAAGAAAAAAAATACCAGAAAAACAACTATAATTAATGTAATTAGATTAATGCAATTAGATTTTTCCCTTTTCTAAGTCATAACACTCCCCCTTACAGACTTTAAGAAATATTTATTTCCTAAGGGGAAGGAATATGTTCTGGTAATGAGGTCACAAAAGAGCATCACACAACAATCTATGCAAGAAAAATTAATCTGGACGTTCCACATTCTTTTATATTAAAATAATTACATTTATGTTTAGACAGAGCCTGCACATATTTCAAGATTTATTTATTTATTTATTTATTTATTTATTTTACATGTTTGAGTGTTCTGCCTGCATGTATGCTTGTGAGTTACGCCGTACTTTGGTGCCTGCAGAGATCAGAAGAGGGAATGGGGTCCCCTAGAGCTGGTTACAGTTAGTGGTGAGCAACCATGTGCCACTGGGAACTGAACCTGCGACCTCTGCCAGGGTCGCACGCGCTCTTGTGGTCTTAACCACTGAGCCATCTCTATAACCCAAGCTCTGGCATGTTTATCTTACATAAACCATTAAGCTAGCACAGCTGACACAGGACGGAACATAACATTTGTTTTATAGGATCTCTTAAATCATAAAACTCATTTCCACGGTCCTCTCAGACCAAGCTTCCTCCAAGTAATTCTATTTTGAATCTTCACAAAACCTTAAAACCAACTGGGCCAAGTGACAGCTATAATCTCAGCCGTCAGGAGGTAGAGGTGGATAGTAAATCCCAGGCTAGTCTGGACTACATGGTAAGACCCTGTCTCAAAGAAGGAAAAAAGCAAAACAAACTCTCCAAACCCAGTAGTCTAAAGGTCCCACATAACCAGGAGGTTAGCGCTTGCCAAGCCCTTGGCCGCACGAGCTTTCTGGCTTGTGAGCCTGGCGTGCCGGGCAGAGGCAGAAACAAGAGAACGAGCTGGAAGGAGAGTGCACTCCTGACAGCCACGGTGCACACTGTGGCGTGTGTGCACCTGCACTCGTGGGGGCACACCCACACGCCCACACACCCGAAGGCAGGTAACAACTAGGTTGTGGACAAATCAGAATCTTCATACACTGCTGATGAGCATGGAAAATGGTTTGGACTGTCTGACATTCAACCAAAATGCTAAACAAACAACTGCCAGCAATCCCCAAGTGAAAACGAATCCATGCCCTGTACGTGAACATTCAAAGGGACACTATTAAAAACAGCTGAAAGGGGGTGTTAGCTCAAATGTCTATCAAATGAATATTCCGTAAATTGTGGTATCACCATACAACAGAGTATTAAAGGCGTGGACCCCAGCAGAAGGATCTGCTCACAGCGAGGGACCTGAAGGTTCTAACCTTAGCGACATACTAATCCCTAAAAGGACTCAGAATAAAAGGCACAGGAGGCCGTGTGCATGGGGACATGCCTCAAAGGCCGGGTCCACCTGCTCTCCTGCTTCCAGGCTGACATGAGGCGATCAGACTTTTTCCTTCAAACCCCCTCCCCATGATTTCACCCGACCCCCACCCCAAAGCGATGGCGCTCGTGAGCACCAATGGAGGCCAGCAGCCAAAGTCCTTCCTCCCTTGAGCTGCAGCAGTATCAGTGCAGCGAGGCAATGGCTAACAGAACCTACGAGCCCAAAGCAACTGCCAGCACAGCTGGTGACAATGACTGGGGCTTCTTTCACCTTTCCAACAGAGTCACTCGATATAAGTTCCAGGTCAGAAGTCAGGGGTGCAGCTCAATGGTAGAAAACTTACTAGCACCAGGAATCCCTGAGCGTGAATTCCACTAGAAAAATAAAGTCCGTTTGAACTGCAGCTAGTCACTCTGATTTGCGAAACAAGTAATGTGTAAGTTTAGCAACTACTGCAGAAATCTGGGCCTTCCCGCCCCTCCCCCATTAGGCAAATATTTTTAAGAAAGAGTGTTAAAATGATGGATACGAGACAATTCCTCAGATTCAATGGCCTTTCACTGATTCCCTTAATTAAAAAAAAAAAAAAAAGGCCAAACTAAAACAACTTTCTATATCTAGCACCAAGAAAAAAGGTGTATTCTTTGGCTGCAAATCTAATTATGAAATGTTGTAATCTTCTTAACTGTACGTCATCTTTTAAAATGCCGGCCCAGGCAAAGTACTGGAAAGGGAAAAATTGAACTGGGTAACATATGCAAAGCTCTCAATCCAACAACTTGTCCTTGTTCTTAAGAGCAGCCTGCGTGGGATGAGAGGCCTCTGGGTCTCACGTGGAAACCCCCTGATACTCTCCTAAATTAGGCCTAGCCTGTCATAAGGTCCGGAGGGCTAGGCTGTGCGCTTTCCTATCCGGCCGGTCCCGCAGATCCCTGGAATAAGGGCTCGCATGTGCCATCCGGTCTGGGAAGCCTAGGGTCACCCGGACCTGGTCCCCTGCTAGGCCTGCGGCTGACTGGACCACGTGATCGAGGCTCCAGGGGCCCGGGATGCCCCTGGACCACGCCCTGAGCCAAGCAGGCGTCCGGGCTCGAGCCCACCCCTCCACCCGGAGCCGGGGCACCCTCGACTGCCAGAGGAGGAGGGGCTAGTACAGGTCACCCTACTGGGGACCCTCAGCTCACAGGCCGGCGGAGGCGGCCAACGCCTGACCATCGAAGGGCTAGCGGCGAGCCGGGGCGCGCTAACCACCATCCCCCATCTCTCGGTCCTCCGGCCCGCCCGGAGCCCGGCCCGCTGTCGCCGCCTCTCCGGCGCGGGCCGCCGAGCAGCCTAGCGGCTGGAAGGGACCGCGCGGGCCGCCGAGAAGCCTAGCGGCTGGAAGGGACCGCGGAGGCCGCGCTCACCCAGCGCGCGCGGGAGGCCGCACAGGGCCCGCACACGGCCGCGCGCACATAACGGGGCGCCGGTCTTCACCTAGGATCTCCTTGCGCCGGGCGGCGTGGGGCTCGTCCGTGTAGACCCATTCGAACTCCTCTCGGGACACGCGGCTGCCCATGGCTGGGGCGTGCGGACCGGCTCTGCCTCTGGCTCGCGTCCGGGCGTCGGCAGCTAGTCTCCCGGCTCGGGTCGGTCGGCGGCGGGGACGCGGGTGGAGGTGGGGCCTCAGGCCACGCCCCGAAGCGACCACGCCCCTCCCGGGAAGCGATGGGCGGGACCTGGATTCGGCAGCCAAGAACCTTGTGAGCTCACGAAGCCTGGGAAAAGGTGAAAAAGGAAGTAAAGATTTGCGGCTGGATAAGGCTCTCGCTTTAGCGCCTCGGTGGGTGGAGTACTTGGGGTTGCTCCCTCTCCTTGAGTTCGGAAGATCTCCGGCTTTGATTAAGTGGCAACGAGCCCATATTTCGCTTAATTTTTTGTTTTTGTTTTTGTTTTTGTTTTTCGAGACAGGGTTTCTCTGTGTAGTCCTGGCTGTCCTGGAACTCACTCTGTAGACCAGGCTGGCCTCGAACTCAGAAATCCGCCTGCCTCTGCCTCCCAAGTGCTGGGATTACAGGCGTGCGCCACCACGCCCGGCTCGTTTCGCTTAATTTTTAATAGCAAATTATCAGTTGAGCCCTGTTTGGTTGCCTTCTGGAACTAAAATTTCCAGAGATTTGGAATGTGTGGCAACTAAAATCTAATTTTAAAAACTTTTTTTTTCCTCATTGCTTTCCTCTCCCCTCTCTCCCGTCTTCGCCCCCACCACGTGTCCCATATGTATATTTGTTGAAGTGGGGTACCTAGCCTAGGTTGTCCTCCAGCTGGTGGTCCTACCCTTGCCTCCCAGTGGAATTTCAGGCTTGTCTCACCATGCTGAAGAGAAAAGGGAAGGGAGCGATGGGGTGGGGTTTGGTTCTAATGTTTCTCTTACACTGAAGCTTACTCAATCAGGCATCTTCCCGTGTCGCAGAAGTGATCACCCACAACTTCCTGTGGGAGGCGGGGGAGATTTGATTTCAAAATGCGTACCATTTCTTCACTAAGGAGGTTTAGGGATTGGAGGTGTGGTGCAGCGCTGGAGCACAGGCTGAGCGGGTAGATGGGCCAGAGCCCTGGCTTCTATGTGGAGCCTAAGAGTGAAAGGAACAGCTAATTAAGATTACGAGGATTAGCAGACAGGATGCATTTCCTAAGAAGTCAAGTGGACACTCATATAAACCAGACACAGATGCACACTATTGCACGTACCACAACAGGAGAGGTGGAGACACAGAGAGACTGACATCCACGTTTGACAAGTCTGTAGATACATCTGCTAATGTATAGAAACTACCAACAATAGAAGAATCTGCTAAACTACGGGATGCAATCAGCAAGATCTCACTGTGGGAAACGATGGGCAACACTGTGTTCTCTAATAAAGAAAATAAAGCAGCCCAACAAGTTAGCAGGGACTTAAAGGATAAACTAGCCAGCTGTGATGCATCCTCTTATTTATTCTGAGTGGTTAAAATTACATGATATTATTTAAAGATCTATCTATCTGTCTATCTATCTATCTATCTATCTATCTATCTATCTGGGTACAGTTGCTTTCAGAGGCCAGAAAAGGGTGTCAGATCCCTTGGAACTGAAGCTACATGCCGTTGAAAGACACCCCACCTTTCATGGGTGCTAGAAACTGAACTCTGCAAGAGCAGTAGCAATTCTTTAAACACTGAACCATCTCTCTAGCTCCTGATGAGATGCTACTTCGTTTATGTGTCGTTGGGTAGGTGAAGGGATTAAGAAATTTGTGCTGGGCATGTTAACCTAGTTGTGATCCCAACTGTGCAGAGGCCTGAGGCAGAGAGAGATCACAAGTTCCAAGATTGCCTAAGTTACAGAGCAAGTGCAAAGCTTGCTGGGAACGTCAGTAAAACCCAGTCTCCTACACACACACAAACACACACACACACACACACACACACACACACACACACAAAACAGATAAAAGACCAGAGTTAGAGTTCAATGATAGAGTGCCCAGTAAGATGCTAGGTCCAAGACCCACCACCACTAAAAACAAACAAACAAACAAACAACAAACAAAAACAAAACAAAAAACACAAATACACAAAAAAACCCTATAACTTTTTTATAACAGTGCTTTTCCTCCCAGAGGTTCACACTAAAGGAGAAACTAAGACAACTGAAGTAAAGTACATATTCTAGCTACACTGTGTTGCGCTATGCTATGGTACTGCCTAAAACTGTAAAGGGCTGGAGCAGGAAGTGAGTTCTGTCCATGACAGGGCCTCTAACTGACACACATATGTCTAAGGCCTAACGCAGTGGTGGTACAGCCTGTGGTAACAACATTCAGGAAGATGAGGCAGGAAGATAATGAGTTTGAGGCCAGCCTGTGCTATATATGGAGAGCCAGTTTCAAAAATTGAAAAACTAAATACAATGAGATAAAAAGAAAGATTTTGAGCTACAGAATAGTTAATGGGTACAACCTTAGTTTCAGCTAAGTATATTTTTTTAATTATAATATTATTTTAATTCTTTGTTTGCTGGGTTTGGTTTTTCAAGACAGGGTTTCTCTGTATTGCACTTGCTGTCCTGGAACTAGCTCTGTAGACCAAGCTAGCCTTGAACTCACAGAGATCTGCTGGCCTCTGCTTCCTGAGTGCTGAGATTTAAGATGTGCACCACCACCATCAGGCTTATTTTTATTTTTAAATATTTATTATTTTATACGGATTGGTGTTCTTGACTCTGTGTGTGTGTGTGTGTGTGTGTGTGTGTGTGTGTGTGTGTATCATGTGTACCTGGTATCCTGGAGCTAGAGTTACAGTGGTCCTCTGCAGAACCCAGGTCCTCTGCAAAAGGTGTTCTATACCATGTCTCCAGCCTAGTATAGAGTTTTTAAAGTTCATAGTGCATATACATGGAAAATCTAACAGGAGTGTAATTCGCAGCTTCGCGGTTAACAAGTTCTTATTTTCCTATCTGTCTGTCAGACCTTTTCCGTAACTCTTGCCAAGTGATCTGCAGTGTGGCCAGACACAGCAGCACTCTAAACACTGTCTTCTGTTCAAAGCCGTCTGTGTCTGCACAGCTCCGGATGGACACCTCGGGGGAGATCAGCCACTGGGTTGCTGTTTCCTCTGGACTGAAACAGCCATGTCTGAGGGGATCCTAAAAGATGGCTCCGCTGGTAAGAACACCTGCTGTTCTTGCAGAGGACCCTGGCTCAGTTCCCAGCACGGACAGACAGACAGCTCCAGGCATGAACAGACAGCTCCCAGCCTTCTGTTACTGCTCTGAAACTCCACTCTCAGAGGGCCTCTGGGGGCACTGCATGCACGCATGTACTGCACACATATAAAATACATCTTAAAAAAAAGTAAGAGCGAAAAGGTGAGAATGATGCGATTATGTTATATTCTCAAAAATAAAAGAAAAAATTAAAAACTCTGGAAGCAATGGGAACTTTTAAGGCCCCTCCCCGAGAGTCTACAAGCAGTGGAAAGCTGGGGTAATGAGGGCTCTTTAGGAGTATTACTGCCTGCAGGTTGGGCAAGGGACTCCAACCATGCAAGCTCATGAGTCATGGCCCACGCTGGGGTGGGCTGTTTGGTGATGCAGGCTCATGAGTCACTCACGATCCTGAAAGTATCACCAATAAAATTGGTGGTGTTCTGTGGTGGTTTGAATGAATGTGCTTGGCCCAGGGAGGGGCACTATTAGGAGGTGTGGCCTTGTTGGAGTGGGTGTGGCCTTGTTAGAGGAAGTGTGTCACTGTGGGGGTGGGCTTTGAAAGATTTTCCTCCTAGCTGCCTGGAGGCCAGTCTTCTTTTGCTAGCCTTTGGAACAAGATATAGAACTCTCAGCTCCTCCAATGCCACCCCTGCCTAGATGCTGCCATACCTCCTGCCTGGATGATAATGGACTGAACCCCAATTAAATGTTTGCCTTTATAATGCGAGGCAATGACTTGCCTTGGTCATAGTGTTTCTCCACAGCAATGGAAACCCTAAGACATGTGCCAAGCTGGATAGAATTATTTATTTGGGTTGTTGTTGCTCCTCTATCTGGAGTAAACAGAAATAGTTTTCCCAGACATCTCACCACAGCCATATGTTGAATTTAACACATCCTTTCATATAATCTATTAACATTTAAAAATAATTATTTATTTTATGTATGTGAGTACACTGCAGCTGTCTGCAAACACACCAGAAGAGGGCACCTGATCCCAATACAGATGGCTGTGAGCTACCATGGAGTTGTTGGGAACTGAACTCAGGGCTTCTACAAGAGCAGTCAGTGCTCTTAAGTGCTGAGCCACCTCTCTAGCCCTCTTTCATATAATTTAAATGTTTCCATTATTTGCTTGTTTGTTTTTGAGGCAGGGTTTCGCCATAGCCCTGGCTGTCCTGGAACTCCTCCAACTCAGGAGATCTTCCTGCTTCTGCCACCCAAGAGCTGGAGTTAAGGGTGTGTGCCACCACCCAGCTAGCTTTCTTTTCCTTTCCTTTTTCTTTTTTTTCAAAATTTATTTCTTTTAAGTCATGGTCTCATTATGTGTCCCTGACTGGTTTGGAATCTCTGTGGAGACCAGACTAGCCTCAAATGCCCAGAGACAGCCAGCCTCAAGAGTGCTAGAATTTGGGCTGGAGAGATGGCTCAGTGGTTAACTGCACTCCCAGAGATCCTGAGTTCAGTTTCTCAGCAACCACATGGTGGCTCACAACCATCTGTAATGGGATCCGTTATGTCTGAAGACAGCTACAGTGCACTCATATACATAAAATAAAATAAATAAATAGATAGATCTTTTTTAAAAAAGGAAAAGAGTGCTGGATTTTAAGGCATGCCACACCAGTGGGCTAAGCAGTTTATTTTTATGTCATTTCAAAAGCCACTCAACTGAAGTCTAATAACGACATTGGAAAGCATTAGGCTGTGGGAACTGCTCCTGCAGTGTTCAAAGCATCTTACATCCCAGTCACCTGCTGTCATCCTGTGCGCTTCACATTCTCCAGCCTGAGTCTGCACACCGACCTAGCTCCCATCCACTCCTCTTTCTTCCTTCTGGGGGTCTGGCCTCTGGGGGAGGGCACCTTCCCTTGGCTGAACTACTTACGCAGGAGGGGTTCACAGCCTTCTGTAAATCAGTCTTTAGACCTGCGGGTTTAGATCCTTCACTTACCAATTAATTCATTGCGACCCTAACTGCTTAATCTACATACTATATACACAGGGTTCACCTAGGAAGCTTCAAACTCTTTTGTTTTCCCAAGAAAGTCAGACAATTACTCATGCTTCTATCCTACAACTCACCTTCAGTATAAGGAAAAAGTAGATTGAAGAAAAAAATTTATATGATGGCCTTTAAAAAAAAAACAGCAGAAAATTGGCTTGATAAAAATTAACTGCCTTTGACATCACCAATGTAGAGAATCTAACAACTGGGTTTCCAGAATAAAAGAAAAGAATTCTGCAAGACAACTTGGTGGGAACTCATGTATGGAACTATTTTGTAAGCCAGGCGTGGTGGCACACACTTGTAATCCCAGCACTTGGGAGCTACAGAAAGACCAGAGGTTCAAGGAATTCAGCTATTTAGTGAGTTTGGAGCCAGCCTAGAATACAAGAAACCCTGTCTCAAAAATGGATTTGATTTGTTTTTGTTTGTTTGCTTGTTTTGTTTTGTTTTGTTGTTGAGACAGGGTCTCACATAGCACAGGCTGGACTTGAAGTCACTATGTAGCTAAGGCTACACAAAGTGAAAATGGTAGTACTCAGTCTTTTCGAAGGGCACTGACGGAGTTGCCTTGTTCAAATCCCCGGGGGAAAGATCAAAGACTTAGACTTAATTCAAACGTAGAGTAAGTGAATTTAATTCTTCCTCGTAGGAGAAAGAAGGCAGCCTTAGAGCCAAACCATATGCCATGTGTTAGGGAGCTGAAAGAGAGGTTTATAAAGGTGGGCGTCTAAGGTGGACATCGCAATTATCTGTGGACTCCACAGCTGGGCAAGAGAATTGTCTTACCCACCTCGGTTGTTTCTTTTCTGTTGAACAGTAATCAAAAGACGGCTTCATTCCAGAGCATGGTGGGAATACTGTAATTCTATCCTGACGTCACCTGCAGGTAGGGTGTGAAAGCTACCCAGGGCAGTGCATGATGGTCCTCCCAGCACTGGGAAGGTGGAGGCGTGATCAGGAGTTCAAGGCCACCCTCAGCTCTATAGCAAGACTGCAGAAGACCAGGACGTCAAAAAAAAAATCCAGACAAACCATAAAGTGTGGTTTCCCACACTGTGATCAACAAAGGTCTAGTATCAGGAAGGGCCAGTAAAAGGACTCACATGCACACACACACACACACACACACACACACACACATCATGCACATACAGACATAGACACATACACATGCACACACAGGCATGCACATGCACACACGCACCCACAGACATGCACACAGACACGTTTGTGTACACACACACACATAGACACACACATAGACACACACATAGACACACACATGCACACACACAGACACACACAGACACACACACACACACACACACACACACACACATGCTAAATCATAATGAAATACACAAACTTCTAAGAATCGGTAAGGCTAATGTGGGCGGCAGAGCAGGAGAAATGAGTGAAATGAAAAACTTAACCGAACAGGGACACTGTAAAATCCCCTTTATAGTCTAACTACAGAAAACAAAAGGACCTTGCTCAAAGCTCATTTACTACACAAGGAATCTATTACAACACACGGATTATGCAGATGACGGTTGAGAGCCGAACAAGGGACAGAGAGGGCACTGTCCCTCGGTTGGAAGGCCTCCTCCTCAGTAGGAGACAGTAGGACCCAGAGACAGCAGAGCCACAGAGGGCCTTCTGGGCAGAGTTAGAGCTGGAATTACAGCAGGCCTGAGGCAGGGAGAGGAGGAGAGAAACCCACCCCTGGTTTCTCCCTGCCCCCCTTTCTCGCCTGTTTTTCCATTAGCCGAACACAGCCCTGAATCCAGCTGAGGTGAGAGCCTGAGAAACTTCCTGCCTTTCTACAGCACAGGGCAGGAAAGCCCAGCAGTAAACGGCCCTGGGGTAGAAATGTAACCTTACTAGTTGTCAGACACCACAGATGATTTCCGGTTCTGTAGTGGCTATTCCTGGTTGTCAACTTGACTATATCTGGAATGAACTACAATCTAGAATTGGAAGGCTCACCTAATCTGGAGGCTCAGAGATATAAGTTTCTGACCTGGATCTTGGCATGGAGATCTTGAAGCATAGTGGCTTTGAATTCCAGAAGATTAAAACAAGGAGATCTCCGAGTTCAAGATCATCTGGGATTAAAGGCATGGAGACACATGCCTTTACTCTGACCACACCCTCTCTGCTGGAGACCTACAGTAGCCTTTAATCTGGGCTACACCCTCTGCTGGAGACACATATAAGGACATTGGAAAAAGGAAGACTCACTCTTCCTTGCCTGCTGGCCTTCTGGGACTGAGCAACTGCTAGATCCTTGGACTTCCATCCACAGCTGCTGCTGACCATTGTTGGGGACTACAATCTGTAAGTCATCGACAAATTCCCTAACTATATAGAGACTGCCCATACATTCTGCGACTCTAGAGAACCCAGACTAATACAGGTTCTAAGTGGAAAGATTTATTTTGGCACACGGTTCCATCAGTACTCAGCCATTCTTCCCTGATCCGTTGAAGCCCAGCATGTCATAGTGGGAGCACATAGCAGAGGAGACCCGTGTCATGATAGCCAGCAAGGGGGTGACAGTGGGGGGTAAGGGGAAGGAGAGACAGAGATAGAGACAGAAAGAGACAGAGATTCTTTTTTTTTTAAGATTTATTTATTATGTGTAAATTAAGTACACTGTAACACCAGATCTCATTATAGATGGTTGTGAGCCACCACGTGGTTGCTGGGGTTTGAACTCAGGACCTATGGAAGAGCAGTCAGTGCTCTTAACCACTGAGCCACCTCTCCAGCCTGAGACAGAGATTCTAGTAATCCCTTCATGGATTTGCTTGAAACCCCAGTCTTTCAACTAGGCTGACTAGGTGCTGACTCCTAGGGAGCTGAGGACCGAGCTGTCAACAACAAATGGCCCTTTGGAAGACAGTCGCCCAGCTGTTGCTGACAAGCTCACTCTGCAGCATGCTTTCAGAAATTCACATCCCGAGCGGGGGGTGTGCGCGCGAAGCTCTGTGGACACCTCTCCCCTCCATCCCAGCGCCCTCAGCAGAGCAAGTACAGCACTGGGTGTGTGACTCTGGACTCTGTGACATGTGTCTCCGAGCACTCTTACATATCTAACTGAGGGAAAGGACAGTGTGCCCTGACCCCGGGCTGTGTAGAAAGGTCCCCTGGATGCTTTGCTCTGTGTCAGGCGAGAAGCATGCATGTGTGGGCTGAGGTCATGAGGTTGACAGCGCTGGGCATTGTTGTTCCAGAAGACTTCAAACTTGACCCCTGGGACACCTGGAGAACCCCGCCTGCAGCTCCTTTAGTCTCTCCAGGTTGGAGATGCTTGAACACTGTAGACTTTCTTCAGAGGAAGTCTTCTCAAAGAGCGGGAGCTAACCTGACCTTGGCTATTCAGGGGAAACAGCGCGTCCTGTTTAACCTGGCTGATCAGTAGAGTCCATCCACCTTCTAAATGTGTGTATTATACAGATAGAAAATATACAATGCCCGCAGAACAGGGAGAGAAGAAAAACTCTCCGGAAAAAAACGCAGAAAACACATAAATATTTATCTCAGAAAAGTCAAATCTCCGCAGGGACGGTGGCTGTCTCTGACACCCTCTGAGATGTCTCTGAGCCAACCCCCCACTAGACAGAACAGATTCTGCATCCAAGGCGGATGTCCTATTCCACCAGGCAACCCTCCTGCCCATGCACTCACTCTCCCGCTACCCCACGGAGACCTCCCTCCTCCCTCCTCCCTTCCTATCTCTCCTTGTTCCTTCCTGACACGCTAAGCCTGGGGACCTTGGCTCTGTCCCCTCTCTTCTGCCCAGCCCAGGCTGTGGGCATCTTTATTAACCAATCAGATTAAACTCTTAAGTCTAAGAGGCTAGGTTTATACAACAAAAGCAGGTGAACTTGAGAATTTGCTCTTCTTGGGGCAACCGGTCTTGAGATACAGTATTTAGTATTTGAAGACATAGCAGCACCAGACCAACCCCAGCAGTTTTTAGTAACGAACTACAGTCTTCCCGGAAGGATAGGTTACCAGTGAGTCTGAGCCTTTATGTGTGCTCCACACTGCAGTGGCTAAATTCCAGGGAGGTGGGGCCAAACAGTTGAGGGCTCTGCTCATGCTCCCTTCCCTGATTCAGTGGAGGCTCCACACCAGGTGTGGTGGACTGGGAACTCTCAGATTCATCTTCTCACTCTGCTGTCTTGGAGGAATCAAGTCCCATGACGGAAAAGGGAGACGAGCAGGCCAGAGCAGGTAGCCCGACCTTTTGCCGTTTATAAAGTAGGAATGGCCTTCAGAAAGGAAGCAATTGCTGCTCTTGCCTTTAGGTTCAGAGCAAGGGATGAGAGTTTTACCCATGAGAAGAAGCAGACCATATGCCCAGAGGAGCTCCGAGGCACATCCTAAGAGACAGATTCATTTCCAGATAGCATGGAGGGAAATTCTAATATTCTAAGGGTATATGCAAAAAAACTGTATATTTCTTTTTTTTTTTAAAGATTATTTATTATATGTAAGTACACTGCAGCTGTCTTCAGACACCAGAAGAGGACATCAGATCTCTTTACAGATGGCTATGAGCCACCATGTGGATGCTGGGATTTGAACTCATGACCTTCAGAAGAGCAGTCGGTGCTCTTACCCACTGAGCCGTCTCTTCAGCCCCAAAACTGTATATTTCAATGGCAATTCCCTAAGATATTTCAATAAAAGCTTTAAAGATAGTACATAAAACCAAGGAAAAGAGGCACTCAGAGTTAAACGCCTGTGATTACATGTAGCTGTTCAGAACCTCTCTGGGAAACTGTTTACCTCTTGGCCCTTCTCAAGCACATAGCGCTTCCCTGGGTGGTTCTGTTTTACTCTCCTTCACATAGTCAGGACAAGGATTTTTGAAGAAAACTTTTATACAAACAGGCTTGGGTCTGGAGCAGGCAGGCCAAATTCCAACTCCAGAGCCAGCCTTTTCAGTAGAGTAGAACAGCACGAAACCTTTTTAAAATATTCATAGGCTATCTTAGTTTGTGTTTTACTGCTGTGAACAGACACCATGACCAAGGCAGCTATTATAAGGATGACATTTAATTAGGGCTGGCTTACAGGTTCAGAGGTTCAGTTGATTATCATCAAGGTGGGAACATGGCAGCATCCAGGCAGGCATGGTGCAGGAGGAACTGAGAATTCTACATCTTCATCTGAAGGCTGCTAGTGGAAGACTGTTTTCAGGAAGCGAGGAGGAGGGTTTCTAAGCCTACCTCCAGAGTGTGACACACTTCCTCCAACAAGGCCACACCTCCTAATTGTGCCAGTTTCTGGGCTAAGCATATTCAAGCCACCATATTACCACTTACCCCCATAAGATTGTTCAAACACAGGAGTCTATGGGAACCATACCTAGCCATAGCACAATGCTAAAACATTTAATCCAACTTCAAAAGTCCTTATAGTTTACTGTAACAGTCTCCACAATGTAAAAGTCCAAAGTTCAAAGTCTCTTCTGAGATTCGTTCAATCACTTAATTATAATCTTCAAAGCAAGAAAAGAAACTCCTGGGCTAACTCCAAACTCTGCATGTCCATGTCTGATGTGGAAGCGGTCTTCAGATCTCCAACTCCTTTTTCATCTTTGTTGACTGCAACGAACTTCTTTCTCCTGGACTCAGTCCAGTCTCTGTTGGCAGCTTTGCTTGTCAGGTACCCCACAGATCTGGCATCTTTAACATCTTGGGGTTCCCAAGTCAACTTCAGCTTTACAGCTTCTTGTTCTAATGTCTGGGATCCACACATTATCTTCTGGGCTCCTCCAAAGGGCTTGAGCCACATCTCCAGCTCTGCCCTCTGCAGCCCTCTAGGCTCTGGTTGATCCCACTCCACTGACGCTGCTGTTCTTGGGGGTCATCCCATGGAACTGGCATCTTTAGTATGCTGGGGTCTTCCACTTCACCCATAGCCCCTCATAGGTTCCATCTATGGGGCCAAGCCTCAGTTTCTTTATATGACCCTTTTAGTCCTGGGCCTCCTACTGTAACCGAGGCTGTACCTTCACCAGTGGTCTTCCCTGGCCTTTCACAGTACCAAGTCTCAGCTGCTCTTCTTGGCCCTTCATACCATCAAACTAGTACTACCTGGGTGCCTCTTATACATTACCAGCTACTAGCATGAAGTACAATCTTGGCTATCTCTGGAACATAGTTTCTTTGTACTCCTAGATAGTACTTCCTAGAAGATTTCACCTTAGTGATGCCTGTGATGATTCCTAATCACCACAAATTTCTTAGCTCCAGCTAACCTGCATCAACTGTCCCAGTAGTCCCTTATGTTCATGACTGTAAAGCCAGAGCCACGTGGCTGAAGCTGCTGAGTTCTGCTGCTTGCTGGGGGTGGGACATGGCTCCCTTGTTCTGTTACATTATCACCAGCTTTCTGTTTTCCAACTCCTTCACTGCCTATGTTTGGCTGTTCTGGAACTTGCTCTGTAGGTTGAACTTGAACTCAGAGATCTGCATGGCTCTGTCTCCTGAATACTGGGACTAAAGGCATGTACTACCATACCCTGACTAAGCTTTTCTTAAAATTTTCTCTGCCCCAGACTGGCCTTGAACTCAGAGATCTGCTTGCCTTTGTCTCCTGGCATTAAAGGTGTGCACCACCATGCCCCGCCAGAGCTTTGCATGGTCACTGTTCCTCAAGATCTGCATCAACAGCCTGTGCCTTCTGGCCTCAAGATCTGGATCAAAAGTCTGCTCTCCATTTCTAGATTGTAGTTTATTTCAGATTAAAAGTCCAGAGGAAAACAACAACCGAGGAATAATAACTCCTAGATATAACTATCTGTTGCTCCACAGCAAAAGCAGAAGCTGTAAGCCCATCGGGGATCTTGCCCCAGGTCACCACGCCCTTAATCTGTTTATCTCCTTGAGCACAGAAGTCTGCTTCATTTCGCTTCCTGGTGTCCCTTTAATACTTGGGCAACCTGCCAGGCATGGTGGCACACGCCTGTAATCCCAGCACTTGGAAGGCAAAGGCAGGCGGATTTCTGAGAGAGAGGCCAGTCTGGTCTACAGAGTGAGTTCCAGGATAGCCAGGGCTATACAGAGAAACCCTGTCTTGAAAAACAAAAACAAAAACAAAAACAAAACAAAACAAACTTGAGCAATTTTTTCCTTTCTCAACTTGCTTGTGTTCATTAAAACGCTTTTCATAAGAGTGAACTTTAGTAACCGCACAACAGAATCTGTATCAGGTTAAATCTCTTCATCTTAGCCTCAGGCAGACTCTTCAGACAATGGGCAAAAAGCAGCCACATTCTTCACCAAGACATCACAAAAACAGTCTCTAGACCACATACTAATATTTTTCTCCACTGAAACTTCTTGGGCCAGGTCTGCACAGTTCAAATCACTCTCAGCAACAGTCTTCCATAGTCCTACTGGGATAGCCCATTAAGCCCCACTTAAAGCACTCTACAGTTTTCCAAATCCAAAGTCTCCAAATTGACATTCCTCCAAATAAAAACATGGCAGGCCTATCACAATACCCCACTCTTTGTACCAACTTCTATCATAATTTGGGTTTTACGGCTGTCATCAGGCACCATGACCAAGGCAGTTATCATAAGGACATTTAACTGGGACTGGCTTACAGGTTCAGAGTTACAGTCCATTATCATCGAGGTAGAAGCATGGCAGTGGCCAGGCAGGTGCAGGAGAAGTGGAGAATTCTACATTTTCATCTGAAGGCCACTAGAAGACTGTTTTTCAGGAAGCCAAGAGGATGGTCTCTAAGGCCACCCCCACAGTGATACACTTCCTCCAACAAGGCCACATCTGCTCCAACAAGGCCTAATAGTACCATTCCTTGGACCAAGCATATTCAATCTACCACATATGCAAAAGACATTTGAATCTCCATAAGGTTGGACCCACTGATCTACATATCCATAACTAGTTTGTGTAGAGTTGCACACGGGGGTGGGGGGCAGACAATACAAAAGGCTTAACACTTTGGAGATGTAGAAACAAAGGCAGATGAGAGGTATAAGGCAAAAGAGTCTTATCCTATCTGAGGAACTATAAAGACACAAGTTTGGAGGGCCCAGCAGAAAACAGACCGTTCTACCTCTAGACAGGGTACAAGCCAGAGCAGAGCCTTCAGACAGATGAAAGTTAACTGGGAGTTTTATAGGTCGAGAAGTCTCGGGCCACACTACCATTCCATCTTAGGGAGTTATCTAAATCAGTTTAAATAATAAAATTGAAAGTTCTAAATTTGAGCCAGCAGGGGCTTTGGTGCATTGAGTCCAGATTTGCTCTGGAAAATGAAGTTGCAGGCTGCCATTCTCCTACTTTGATCTTCTTCAAGTCAACCTGCAAACAGGCTATTGGGGTATCTTTTGGCACAGGAAATTTGGAACCCATAGAGGGAGTGGGACCTAGGCAAAAACTAGGATCAAATCCAGCCACCAAAGGTACCCCTCAAATCTTGGCTTTAACCAAACAGACCTGGAAAGTAGACAGGGATTAATCCTACAAATTTCAGCTCTTAAGATTTCAGGGTCAGTGGAAGGTTTTTAGACTAATAGAGCAGTGTGCAAAGAATTCTAGGAACTCTCCACCAGTCACTCAGTTACCTCATCCAGTGGGGATTTCTGTGAATGTCTTAGACCTAACCAGGGCACCTCTGAGTTAGTTCCTATGGGATTCCTTCGTTCCCGCATCTTTTGGTATGATGCATGTGTGTTCTGGTTTAATGCAGAGTGGCTAAGGTGTCAGGGCAGACAGAGAGGGAAAGAAAAGGGTGCCTGAGAGGGGCCTGTCAGGCCCTCGGGTCCTAGAGAAAGGACTTGGAGCTCCTCCTAGGGCTCAGGCTCTAGATGCCATCTCAGGTGGTGGGCACCATTGTTAGGTTTCTGCAAGGGCTTAAAGGGAGAAGAAAGGTGAGAGGTAAGTCTGACCTTGGGCAGGGCTGTATTTATAGACATGGGAGCACAATCTCATCAACCCCGTGTCTCACATCATCATGAGAGCAGAAGAGGAAATCCCACAGAAAGGAGGCTGAGACCTTTATAGAGGCTGAAATGACCATCACACACATATTATGTTCCTGCCTATACTTTCTAGGACGTTCCCTTGCTACTAGGTGTAGTCTTCCAGAAGGACATTATCACTAACAGCCTGGAGAGTTAGGAAAGGAATCAGTATTGGTAGTTGCTTTGCTACAACATCTAATTCAACTGTGTTCAATCTTTCTTTTTTTTTCAGCAGGGTCTCACTGTGTGGCTCTGACTGTTCTGGAACTCACTATGTAGACCAGGCTAGCCTTAAACTCACTGATAAGCACCTGCCTCTGCTTTCTAAATTCTGGGATTAAAGGCGGGCACCTTTAATCCCAGAAGGGATTCCTTCTTTTGAAATTGCAACATAATATTGTCATTTGCAGAGTTTATGTTCCAAATTTGTACAATCATGTTACAAAAGAAAACCACAGAAGAACCTCCCAATACCTTAAGTAAAGTTATTTGTATTGGTTTGCATTCATAGCTATCCTGAGATGTGTATGACCATAGGTTGGACCCATCTGAAGCCGAACGTTAGAAAAGTGAAGACATTCAAGGAAACAGGGAAAAAGGAGAGTAGACCTTGTGGCCGATGAAAGAAACTGTAAGGGAGGGGCCTTCGCATTAGACTTCAGAAAGCATTTTCCCAACAACCAGCTCAAAAAGTCTGAGGAAACCATGAAAGAAGGAACACACATCGATGACTCTTAATCAGATAGTATTCATAAAGGGACAGAAATTACCAAGGGCCCAGAGGGAATTTCTAGAGTTAGTTTCTAGAGAAGCTAATAGCAGAGATGCCAAACTCACTAGGGAGGTTTCATAATGGATCTGAGGTGGTGGGAGAAAACATCATCGAAGATAGTTTAGTAGAGGTGACACAATTCAAAGAAGAGGGGAATATGTATGTATATGGGTGGGATTGTGGGTAGACTGGAAGACAGCCATCTATAAGTCAAGGAGAAAGATCTGGACCATTCAACCCTCACAGCCTCCCAAAGCCTTTAACCCTGCTAAGCCCTCAATTTCTCAGTTCCAACACATTGTAACAGGCCCCAGACCTTAGCAGCTGACTCCATGATGGGAACAAACCGCAGCATGTAAGTAGCACCACCTACCAAAAATGAAAACAAAGACCTAATTTCATCAAAGTCCATTGTTCTGAGAACGTCTCTAAAGGAACAAACCTTGCTTTTTGGCTTCTGTAGTTGTTCTTATGAATAACTGTTCTTGCTAAATGAAGTATGTTAATTCTTCATAATTATTGTGGTTCAATACTTTGAGAAATGCTTGGGGCTACACTGGGATCCTGAATATCCAGTATAGTCTACAGCTGCTTAACCAAGACTTTCTACTGGCTTAATTCCTTATCTATTGACTTAAACCCATGTCTATTGGCTTAAACCCGTGTCTATTGGCTTAAACCTGTCTATTGGCTTAAACCCACATCCAAGTTTTCTTCCCTGGTGGACACCCCAAACAATATCTGTTATTTAAATGGTGCAAACTGTGGCTATGCCCTTAAAAACCAGCGCGCGCACACACACACACACACACACACACACACACACACACACACCATATGTCACCTCTTCCTAATACTTTGAAATGGTCTTATAAGCCTTGATTCAGTAGTAAACATGACTTCTCACCTGAGAAAAAGGTAGAGCCAACACAGGGATGTCACAGTGAATAAGAAATGCTTCTCAGGATGGGTTTGTGCAGGAGATACATAAGCCATTTGTGAGGATCCTTTCCTACCTATGTCTAGCTGGAAAACAAAAAGTTAGATATCTTTAATAGAGAAGAAAGTATTTATGTGGGAAATTACTGAGAGCAGAGTGTAGAAAAAGACCACATGCATTCCTTCCTGTCAGTCCTATAAGAACAGGACACACACACACACACACACACACACACACACACACACACCAGTGGGTCAGAGGGATCTTCTAAGAGGGTTCTAGAGGTACAATTTTTACCTCTCACTCTAATAGACAATGTGGAGACTATAGCCCAATACCTCTTCCAGATGCGCTCTCTCTCTCTCTCTCTCTCTCTCTCTCTCTCTCTCTCTCTCTCTCTCTGGTTTTTCAAGACAGGGTTTCTCTGTATAGCCCTGGCTGTCCTGGAACTCACTCTGTAGACCATGCTGGCCTCGAACTCAGAAATCCACCTGCCTCTGCCTCCCAAGTGCTGGGATTAAAGGCTTGCACCACCACTGCCCGGCTCAGATGCTATTCTCTTATACAGAAACCTCTCATGCCTTTTTACCATGTGGATGAAGCTGGACTTGTGTGGACCCTTTCTTTCTCTCATTTACTCACAGGCTAGCAGAGAAAAGGAATCCAGACTTATCGTGGAATGCATGGCAGAGTCTGTGGGAACATGGCCAGGCTGCAAGTCTACATGTGTAAGTCTAAATATATTGTATGAACTTTGGGTTCTCTCTCTCTCTCTCTCTCTCTCTCTCTCTCTCTCTCTCTCTCCCTCGCTCCCTCTCTCTCCCTCTCGATTTATTATTATTATTTATTATAAGTAAGTATACTTCAGACACTCCAGAAGACAGTAGCAGATCTCATTACGGATGGTTGTGAGCCACTATGTGGTTGCTGGGAATTGAACTCAGGACCTCTGGGAGAGCAGTTGAAAGGATAAAAAAATACAGCTCTAACTCCAGCCTCCTAAGAAGCCCTAAACAACTCAAATTCCAGACCCTGCTCTTTGTTAGAAACTAGATAAAAAGGCCTTGAGTATGTGATCCTAGACCCATAAGAAAAAAAAATGAGCTAACTAGTTGCTATCTGGCTTCTATAGAAAGCTGATTGGTCCTAGGAGTGCAGGCTTGGATAATTTAAACTGATTGGCTTAGAAGCTATGGAGTGGTACAAATCGATTGGCTTGCGATGTGCTTTGTTATGAACCTATAAAAGCTTCCCCAATTCTGCACTCAGGGTCCACAGTCCTCTACCCCTGCGTGGTAAGACTGTGAACCCCAGAGACTCTGGAATTAAAATCCTCCTGCTATTGCATCAAGACTGCTTCTCGTGAGTGATTGGGGTGATGCCTTCCAAGGCGTGTGGCGCTGGGGTGCCCCCGTTTTTCTTTTGGGTCCTACATTTTGGTGTGTTGGCTGGGAAGTGCGATCCCCCCACACTCGAGAACCAACTTGGAGGTAAGGGGATCCCCTCTGAAATGTGTGTGTGCCAGCTGATGTCTTTGTTCTGAGTGTTTGAGTGTGGCGCCCTGTCTGTGTGTATGTGTGTGTGTGTCTTGGTTTTGGTTTGTAACAGAGGGAGTGGACGTGGAATGCCACTCCATGTTACAGGGGGAGTGGATGTGGAACCCCACTCTGTGCAGCTGCCACTGTGGACCGTAAGGACCCAGGGGCCGTGGGCTGTGACCCCACTTGGGAGACGTTCCACGGGAGAGGGATAGCCAGGAGGACCTGGCTGTGGAACAAAGGAGCCAGAGTGTTCCTTTTACCCAGGCGGGAGTGGACGCGGAATCCCACTCTGTCAGAGGTCGCATTCGGCTGTTTGGTTCAAGTCCAGACGTGGACGAGTGTACTTGGATGTGCTAATGTCAGTTGTTTTTGTTCTGTTCTTGTGTTTTTTGTTCTTTGCTGTAAGCCGGTCTGAAAATTTCAGTTTTACTCGTGTCTGGGGCTCAGAGAGCCTGTCTGGTATGGTAAGTTTGACTGGCAGCCTTGCTAGACCTCAGGGGTCTGGAGGAGGGCTGAGTAAGGCTCTTCTCCATCTGTAAACAGCAATAATGGCAGGAGCCGAGTTTTGCTGAAATCTGGCTTGGTTACTGCAGGGGCACCTGATGTCTGGCCCTCTAGGGGCAAATTGTGTGTTAATTTTCCTTGTTCTATGTTCTTAAATCTAGAGGCCTGATGGTGGCAGGGTCAGGCTATATGGTGTTATTCTGTATCTTGTTCTGTGTTCCTGGACTTAGATGGACTAAAGTGTTTAGACTTCAGACTAACTGAAAAGCGACTCTCTTAGACCCCAACTCGATACTTTTAGACACAGAGCTGCTTGTTCTTCTTTTCCTCTTTTCTCTGCTCTCAGCCTGAGGAACCATAAATCTTAAGATAACGCTCTCTGCTCCCTCCAGGAACTACTAGCCCACCACATTCCTGAGACATCTGGCACCTTGCTCAAAGTTTAATTATATTTGCCTGAGATAACCTATGACCTTCCACTGAGCCAAAAGTTCCCCCCCCCCCGGCTGCAGCTGCAGCCCCCTCCCTTTTTTTTTTCTTTGTAGTTTCTTCTAAAGAAGACTCCCAACTGCATCTGCAAGGTCATTCTCCGCCAAGTTAAAAAAAGAAGAGACAGAATACCTTGAGGCCCCCTGATAGAGAAATAAGACGTAACAAGACTCAAGGTGGTGGATATGGGAATTCTGAGTTTAAGTTGATACAGATGGTTTATTTCATTTATTTTAAATTGTTTAGATTATTATAATAAATATGATGTTAAGCTTCATGGTTATATTGTACCTCTGGGAAAGAGGTCAAAATAAGGGAGACCTCCAAAAGACTAAATTCTGAAATATTAAGCAAAAAAATCTGTCTCGGTGATATTAAAATCTTGTTTTGAGGTTTATATTACAGAAATTGTTATTATGTTCAAGGCATAAATTCTTATTTGATACAGATTTTATTTTGATACAAAATCAAGGTTTTCATTGGTATAAATACTAAAAATGTAAAAATGCAAGAAAGGCTCTGAGTTTATTATTAGGGTGTTTTCTATGTTTTAATCAGAAATAGCTGAAGATAGTTAAACAGACAACAGCCCACGTTACTTTACATAGATAGTTGGTTTTTGAAAATGTCGGAAGTCCATGAAATATGATGTTTAATGTTATTTATTTTTGTTATAGAGACTAGTCTGCTCCTGACAGCTTCTCTTTCTTGAAGAAACAGCATGTGTAGAGTTGCTTCTATTATGGAGAGAGAGAGAGAGAGAGAGAGAGAAAGAGAGAGAGAGAGAGAGAGAGAGAGAGAGAGAGAGAGAGAGAGCCACAAGATTGCCTCTCTTCATTTACAGACAAACTTAATGTGTCTATAGATTATTATATGGCTTAATAATTCCTGATTCTTTAAGTCTGTCAGATGTTCTTGTGCCAGAAAGCTGAAGACCAATGCTCCAACATTTTAAAGTATAAACTGTTTAGGTGTTTAGCAGTCTCTATCATTTGGCTAAGTCTTAGAAGCTGTGTTAAGCTTTCTATATATTTTCAGTTAATATTGGTCACTCTTAGATTTCTGACGGGGATGAAAACTGTTAGTCTCATAGTCAGCCCAAGCTCTTTAATCTTGAAAAAGCTAATATAAATTTAAATAAATAATTTTCAGGTGACATAAAATTTATAGCCAAGATATGAGTCAGGTGTTAATTCTTATAGTCTTTTAAGATAGTAAAGATGACTAAGGTTCTGTTTGACTGACAGAGATTGGATGTTAGGCCTATCTTATAGTTTATAATTTACAAAATGATAATAATATGCTCAATTTATATTTAGAGAAGACCACAGAGTGGAACAGGAGAAGATCTGAAACCACCTATCCCCATTCCACGGTGGCTCTCTTACTAAGGACACATTTCCCAAGAGACTGAATAATCTCTTTAAGACTGTTTTATTTGTAATACAGGATGCCAGAAAAGAATACCCCCTCAGACGAAAGGTAAAAGGCACCTGAAGGACCAACACCAGACTCCATTGGCAGGTCTCGAGGGCATGGCAGCCCACAGATTTGACGAAGGTATGTGAAGTTAAGCAGGGACCAGATGAGTCACTGGCAGCCTTTCTAGAGCAGCTTATAGAAGCATTTTGCTATACACCCCATGACCCCAGACTAGAGGGACTTTAATGTAGTTTGCTGAGAAAATATATAGAGAGATTTAGTGGTGCAGGTAGTTAGAAAAGTCTATAGAGAGATTTAGTATAGTTTGCTGAGACAGGGAGACAGAGGAGAAAGAAAAAATGACAGAGAAGGAAGTTATAGAAAATTCTGGCTAAAAGACAGAAAGGAATCAATATGCATACTATTTGGAGAGAGGCCACTGGGCCAGAGTGTGCCCCAACAACCTGGGAACAAGAACTCCCAGGGTTTGGGAGAAGTGCCCCCAAATGACAAAGGTGTTATCCCTGGGTGAAGACAATGACTAGGGGAGATGGGTGTTCTGACCACCTCCCCCAACCCTGGATAACTGTGAGAGAGAAGGAGAAACCCACTCAGTTCTTGATGGACACAGGGGCTTAACACTCAGTCTTCCAACACATTGGCCCTGTTTCCAAGAAAGGATCTTGGCTACAAGAAGCCACTGGCACCAAAATATATTCATGGACTGTCTGAAGAACAATGGATCTAGGGATGGGATGGGTAGCCCATTCATTTAAGGTCACCCCAGACTGTTCCTACTCTCTCTGTTGGAACAAGGCATACTTTCCAAAATGAGGGCGAGAGGGGCAGATATACTTTCTGCCCAACGGGCCACAGCTAACTGGCCCAAAAAGAGAGACTGACCCCTTCTGAAAGTCGCTACAGACAGGAGCAGTTTTCTCCATGAAGGACAGAGACAAGCAGGTGCTGCTATGATGGACAGCACAAATGTCATCTGGGTAAAAGAATCTTTACCCCCTGGCATGTCAATGCAGAAACTGGAGCTAATTGCCCATACCAAGACCTTGGAATTTGGAGCCAACAAGAAAATCAACATCCACATGGATAACAGGTATGCCTTTGCCACAGCCCATGTCCACAGGGATATATGCCAAGAGGACTGCTCACATCAGAGGAAACCAACAAGAAATCTTGGACTTCTTAGATGCCCTAATGAAGCAAGCAACTGTGAGTATTACCCAATGCCCAGGACGTCAAAAGGAAAAAGACTCAATGGACAATAGCCAGGCGGAGCAAATGGCTCCAAGAATAAATATACAGGAGCCTATACTGGTTATGGGTCTGCGAGATACACCCACTAAAACAATGAGACAAAATTAAGAGATAGCCTCACTTAAGATATACTGAAAAAAAAAAAAAGGACTGAGATTGCTAGCCATCCTACCAACTATTACCAAGAGAAGATGCACACAAGAAGGGAGAATTATACACCCCAGAAAGTAAGCCAAGGACTCACCAGGCCAAATGCACAGATGAACTCATTTAAGGGATTAATAGACAGTATAAGATATGCCAGCAAGTAAATGCTTATGCAACAAGAGTAAACAGGGCAAAAGACCTAGAAAAAAACAGCCAAGAGTATATAGAGAATTTATAAAAGCTAAGGCAAGAAAATATATTTATAAATACCTTCTAGCATTTATAGGTATTTTCTCTAGATGAATTGAGACTTTTCCCAGCAAGCAAAAAACGGCTGTCAGGATTAAAAAAAAAATTCCTGAGTTTCAGAGTGCCCAAAGTAATTGGATCAGACAATGGTTCTGTTTTTGTTCCTAAGGTAAGTCAGAAATTGACAGAGATATTGAAGACTAATTGAAAACGTTATTAGATGTTGTCCCCAGGGCTCAAGACAGCTAGAGAAAATAAACAAAACCCTTTGAGAGACCTTAACTAAATTGACCTTGGAGACTGGCTTAGGCTGGGTGGTGCCTCTCCCCTTGTTTCTGAATAGTCCTTACCATTTTAACCTGACCTCCCTAGAGATCCTCTTTGTTACCCCAATTCTTTTGTTATCCACTGGGTCCTCCCAAGAGGTGTACCACAGCATGAGATTTGGCTCAAACTGTCTGCCTTAATGCTCCAGGCATGTCAGAGACTCCTCACTGCTTCCAGACATGTTACTGGGTCTGTGAAAGAAGGCTTCAGGAACAGTTGCTGGAATCCTGGTGAAAGAGACCCTCACCAAATTGACCACAGAGACTGGACCTTTGTTCTCTAGGCTCAAGGCACTCCAATGGATGATGCATCGAGGTCCAGGAGGCCTACTCAGGAGGAGATCCGCAAGCCCACATTGCTTCCAAGTTGGAGATATGGTCTACGTTAGATACCACCATGCAGGAAACCTTAAGACTCACTCGATAGAAAGGCCCTTATCTTGTACTCTTGACCATCCTGTTTTCTGCCCTGATAGGATCTCTAATGATACTGCTCCTGTTGCTTACAGTTAGACCTAATATAATTAATAGATTAATTGCCTTCGTCAGGGAACAGGTGAGCACAGTCCAGATTATGGTACTTAGGCAGCAGTATAAGAGCCCTCCGAGCCAAGAGGAGGCTGACCTTTAATTCTCCTAGTTCTAAGATTAGAACTATTAACCAGAGGAAAAGTAGGGAATGAAAGGATAAAAAAATACAGCTCTAACACCAGCCTCCTAAGAAGCCCTAAACAACTCAAATTCCAGACCCTGTTCTTTGTTAGAAACTAAATAAAAAGGCTTTGAGTATGTGATCCTGGCCCCATAAGAAAAAAATGAGCTAACTAGTTGCTATCTGGCTTCTATAGAAAGCTGATTGGTCCTAGGAGTGCAGGCTTGGATAATTTAAACTGATTGGCTTAGAAGCTATGGAGTGGTACAAATTGATTGGCTTGTGATGTGCTTTGTTATGAACCTATAAAAGCTGCCCCAATTCTGCACTCAGGGTCCACAGTCCTCTACCCCTGCGTGGTAAGACTGTGAACCCCAGAGACTCTGGAATTAAAATCCTCCTGCTATTGCATCAAGACTGCTTCTCGTGAGTGATTGGGGTGACGCCTTCCAAGGCGTGGGCCGCTGGGGTGCCCCCATTTTTCTTTCGGGTCCTACACAGTCAGTGCTCATCACTGCTGAGCCATCTCTCCAGCCCCGGGTTTCCTTTTCATCAGAGGCTTCCTGAATTATGTACGTTGGGGACCGTGTTCTTGGTGTCTCGGTCTGCTTGGGTAGTAGAGCAAATGTCATGAAGGAAACCGTGCTTATTGACAGTCAGCATTTATGTCTCATGATTCTGGAGGTGCGGAGACCAGATGGCAGCCAAAGCCTGGTTAAGGCCTGCTTCCATGATGTCTGGGATCTACTTTGTCCTTTGCCTTTGTGTGTGCTTGGAGTTTGTCTTGTTTTAACAAAGTTGTTTGTTTGTTTTTGAGACAAGCTATTGCCATGCACCACAGGTCGGCCTTCCAGGCCCTCTGGCTCCCAAGGGCGGGGCTTGCAGGCATGCGGCACCATGCTTGTCCTGGGCCTCTTTCATAAGGTCACCAATGCCTTGAAGGAGGATGGGAGAGTGGCAGTCCTCACTTCCAACAGTGACTTCCTTTCTTTACCTGCCGTTGTTTAGGTTGAAATCAAAGAACTTTGGCCTGTACAGACAGACAGACAGACAAACAAACAGGAACTGTAGTGATTCAAGTATAAAAATTGGCTGGAGGCTGGAGAGTTGGCTCAGTGGTTTAAGAATACTGACTGCTCTTCCAGAGATCCTTAGTTTAATTCCCAGCCAACCATAGGGTGGCTCACAACCATCTTTAATGGGATCTGATGCCCCCTTCTGGTGTGTCTGAAGACAGCAATGTGTACCCATATACATAAAGTAAATAAATACATCTTTTTATTTTTTTTTAAAAGGGGGCGGGCTGGAGAGATAGATGGCTCAGTGGTTAAAAGCACTGACTGCTCTTCTGAATGTCCCGAGTTCAAATCCCAGCAACCATATGGTAGCTCACAACCATCTGTAATGAAATCTGATGCCCTCTTCTGGTGCCACTAAAGAAAGCTACAGTTTACTTATTTATAACAGTAAATCTTTTTTTAAAAAATTGGCTGGATTTGGAGACAGAAAAAGTAGGGGATAATAATTGGAACTAATGAGGAGCTGTAGGTTTTTTGTTTGTTTTTGTTTTAATAAGTACAGAGTTTCTGTTCAGGATGATAAAATTTTCTTGGAAATAAGTAGTGGTGGTTGGTGCACAAGGTTGTGAATATCCTTAGTAGCACCAAACAGTCTTCCTTTTTATTTTAGTTTTCTGTTTTATTTTGAGATAGGATCTCTCTGTGCAAACCTGGCTGTGCTGGAAATAATTATGTGGACTAGGCTGGCCTTGAACTCGCAGAGCTGCCGTCTGCCTGCCTCTCCTTCCCGAGTACTGGGATGGAAGGTGTGCCTTACCACACCAAAATGTAGTCTTAAAGATGATCAAAGTGGCAAAGTAGGCAATTCCCCAAAATGAGCAAAAGATGTGTAGGTAGTCGGTCCCACAAGCAGATCTGCAAATGGCTTGCCAGCATGTGCAAGGCTGTCTAGTGTTTTATTCGCTATTTTAGCTACTGCTATGTGGGTTTCTACCACTATGATGAAACGCCTTGGCCCCAAGCAACGGGGGAGGAAAGGGTTTATTTGGCTTACATATCCCCTTCACAGTTCATCACTGAAGAACGTCAAGACAAGAAGTTAAACAGGGCAGGAACCTGGAGGTAGGAGCTAAGGCGGGGGCCTTGGAGGGGCGCTGCTTACTGGCTTGCTCCACATGGTCTGTTCAACTCAACCTGCTTCTTGTAGAACCCAGGACCACCCAGGAATGATAACGCCTACAATGAGCTGGGCCTTCCTCATCAATCCTTAGTTAAGAAAATGACCTACTAAGCTCAGAAATCCAAAACATAACCCACATATCAAATCATTCCCAAGAAGAAGGAAGGAGAGGGCCCGGGTCCTGGAAAGGCTTGATGTAGCATTGTAGGGGATTGCCAGGACAGAGGAGTGGGAGGGGGTTGATTGGAGAACTGGCAGAGGGAAGAGGACTTATGGGACTTAGGAGGAGGGGGGAACCCGGAGAAGGAAAATCATTTGGAATGTAAACAAAGAATAGAGAAAACAAAAGAAAAAAAGAAAAGAAAATGACCTACAGTTGTATCTCATGGAGGCATTCTCTCAGTTGAGGCTCCCTTTCATAAAATTCTAGCTTGTATCAAGTAGCATAAATTTCCCAGCACATCAGTTATCTGAGAAATGCTAATTTTGGATACAGTGGAATATGTCTCATAGCTTTATTGGGCTTAAAAACACAAGTCCAAAGGTGGGCGGCAGTGGCACACACCTTTAATACTAGCACTTGGGAGGCAGAGGCAAGTGGATCTCTAATGAGTTCAAGGCCAGCCTGGTCTACAGAGCGAGTTCCAGGACAGCCAAGGCTACACAAGAAACCTTGTCTCAAAAACCAAAACCAACCAAACAAAACAACCACCAACCCCACAAGATCAAGATCCTGTGGTGGGCATCACTGCCAGAACCTTGCTGCCTGTGGTAATGACTTCTAATGATGCACTATTTTTATAGCACCCGTGCCTCTGTGGCAATACTTGGGTTGGTTGCATAACATATAGTGTGTGTGTGTGTGGGGGGGGGATCAGAGAAACCATTGTACCATCAATCCCAGCAGATGCATACCTAGCCCAAGGGAGAGCCACGTGGGTAATTAAAATTCTGCTACAGTACACCTGTACTATGAAGTGTTATTCATCAGGAATGCATGTCCATGACAGAATCCAAATTACACTGGATAAAGGAGTTGTGCTGCCTAGTTTTGTTTTTGTTTTTCATATCGACTTAACACAGGTCATCCGGTAAGAGGGTGTGGTTGATCCCCTTTATTGAAGGAGAAAGATCACCAGCCCAAATCATCATGGCCAAATTAATTAACGCAAGCTTTTTCACTTGTAAACGTGTGCTGTCTTTCCTCTAAGGCAGAGTTTCAAAGGTCAGAGTTGGACCGTGAAGAAGAGAAGGTTTTTATAGCTCAGGGGTAGGGGGTCTCCAGGTCTGGGGTTTGGTAGGCAAAATAGGCAGTGTTAGAGGGTTACAGGGGTACAGGGTTACAGGGATACAGGATTACAGGGTTACAGGGTACAGGGATACAGGGTCTAGGGGTACAGGGATACAGGTTACAGGGGTACGGGGGTACCACGTACAACACATAAGCATAGTAACTTAGTCTTAAAGAGCTCCTAACACAGAGACCTGGTTTCAAGGCGGGCAGAACAAGTTGGTAATAACACCAGGAAGTCATTAACAGGTGGGCATATGAAAACAACGCTTGAAACAAAGGTAGGATCCCAAGCTGGTTATTATACCTTTTGAAACAAGGACATAGTTGCCATTTCCTGGAACAGGCAGCAGGCAGGACAGAACCATAGCAGTTCTGCTTATAGGTGGGGTAGAGCCCAATCCTTGAGAAACAAAGAAATGTTTCATCATAAATGGGAATTAGCCTAGTTGGTCTTTTCTAGGACAGGGCTTTTAAGTGTAAGCTGAAGGCAGGCTGGTTCATCTGCTGAGAGAATGCCTTCATCAGATCAGCCCACAGGCAAGTCTGCGGGGCATTATCTTGACTCCTGATTGTGCTAGCTAAAGTTTAATGTCAAACTGAATCAGACTGGAGTCATTTGGGGAGAGGGGATTGAGAAAATGCACCCAACAGATTGGCCTGTGGTATGTATTCTCCTGATTGGTGATTGATGTGGGAGAGCCCAGCCCACTGTGAGTGGTGCTACCCACGGGGCAGGGGGTCTAGATAATGTAGGAAAGTAGACTGAGCAAGCCCTGGGGAGGGAGCCAGGGAGCAGCGTCCCCAGGAGTCAGCTGCTGCCTCCAGGTCCCTTCTCTAACTTCCCCAGATGACGGACTGTAAAAGGAAACAAACCCTTTCTTCCCCAAGTTGCATTTAGTCATGGTATTTTTTATCACAGAAATGGAAGTTCTAAGACAGCGATTGACGTGGGAGGGTCCTGTAGACGCACTCGGGTTGTGTAGGAAACAGGCTGAGCCGGGCATGGAGAATAAGCCGGCAGCAGCGCTTCTCCGTGGCCTCTGCTTCAGCTGTTCCCGCCACATTCTTGCTTTGATTTCCTGTCTTAGCATCTCTCCATGATGGACTGTGGCCTGAAAGCCAATAAACCCTTTCCTCCCAGGCTGCTTCTGGTCTTCGTGTTAACCACACTAGCAGAAATCTCAGTCAAACAGGAGCCTTACTCTAAGGAGTCCATGACCTCCGCCTCCGTGCATGAAGACACTGAAGGGCAAGCGGAATCTTTGCAGCACAGAGAGCAGGTGAGCGGTCATCTGAGGCTGAGGTAGGTCTGGGAATCAGTGAGAATGTGTGTGTGGGGGAATTGGTGGGGGGGCTTATAGAAACAGAACAAAGAAAGCCACAAGTCAAGATACATTTTGAATATGTTGGTGGGTACACTGGGTAGTGTGTATGTATGGCAAAGGAGTGGGGACCCTCTGCCAGAGGCCTGGGTTGCTACCTCGTGACTTTCTTAGCCTTTGGGTTGGTAGAAGCTGGGGACCTGTTCTTAAATTCCAAAAGAATCTTCCTACCAGTTATAGGGTGTTAGATCACAAACAGAGGTAGGCAATAAATAGCTCTTAGGGCCTAATTACAGTCCAAGATAAATTGTAATTAGGCTCCTAATTGTAGTTAAGATTGAGACACTTTAGCTCTTCACAATCATTGGAATTCTAATCTGTTAATCAGCCTAGAGAGTTCAATAGTGTGTACAGTTTTGTTTTGAAAACTTTTGTTCACACTACATAAAGAACCTTCTCATTTCACAGCTACCTAATCTCTCGTCACAAGGACAGAGCACAGTTTACTTAACCAATTCCCTACTGAAGGAAGGACAATGTCATCTTTTTAAAAAGTTTCTTTAGTCTCAACATTTGTTTAAAGCAGTTTATTCTCAATATTTGTTCTTAGATTTATTTATTCTGTTATTGTATGTGTATTAATGCTTTGCTCACATGCATATCTGTGCTCCGTATGCATGACTGGTACCCTTAAGAGGCCAGAAGAGGCATCAGCTCATCGGAGACTGCAAGCAGTTTATTCTCAATATTTGTTCTTAGATTTATTTATTCTGTTATTGTATGTGTATTAATGCTTTGCTCACATGCATATCTGTGCTCCGTATGCATGACTGGTACCCTTAAGAGGCCAGAAGAGGCATCAGCTCATCGGAGACTGCAAGCAGTTTATTCTCAATATTTGTTCTTAGATTTATTTATTCTGTTATTGTATGTGTATTAATGCTTTGCTCACATGCATATCTGTGCTCGGTATGCATGACTGGTACCCTTAAGAGGCCAGAAGAGGCATCAGCTCATCGGAGACTGCAGCAGCAGATGGTTCTGAGCTATCATGGGGGTGCTGGGAACTTAACCCGGGTCCTCTGGAAAAGCAGTGCATCTTCTCGACCACTGAGCCATCTTTTCAGCCCCCGATGGTAGAAATTTTAATGGGAATGTATTTTTATGACATTAAAGGTGATGGACTGCTTTCTTGTTTGGTTGGCTAATAGCTCTGAGTGAATGTTTTCCCTGGCCTATGGTTAATTTTTTTGCTCTAACAGTATCCCAAGCTGGCCTTGAACTTAGTATCTCTGGCTGGCCTTGAATTCACCGCTGTGACAGAGGATGACTTTGAGCATTGCAGGCCTGTGCTATCACACGGGGGTGGGGGTGGGGGGAGCGGAGATGGTGGGAATCAAACTCAGGGCCTCAAGCAAGCCAGGCAATTTACTCTATCAACTGAGCTACAACCCCAGTCTTCTTATGTCTTTCCTTGACTCGCCCCATTCTTTCTGTTGCTACAGTAATAAGGACTAAGGGGTTTGGGACCTTTAGTTTGAGAGTCACTGTGCTGGCTGGTTCTATGTCTACTGGTATAGGAGGGAGCCTCGACTGAGAAAATGTCTTGGTAAGATCAGGCTGTAGGCAAGACACTAGAGGGCATTTTCTGATTTAGTGATTGATGTGGGAGGGTCCAGCCCACCATGGTGGCTCATCCCTGGGCTAGTGGTCCTGATTGTGTAATAGAGCAGGCTGAGCCAGCCATGAGCAGCAGGGCAAGCCGCACTCTTCCTTCCATGGCTTCTGCACCAGCTCCTGCCTCTTGGTTGCTGCCTGTTGGAGTTCCTGTCCTGACTTCCCTCAGCGATGAGCAGTGATGTGGGAACATGAGCCCCAGAGACCCTTTTCTTTCCAGTTTGCATTTGGTCGAGGTGTTTCTTCACAGCAACCCTAACCCAGACTGTCAAGACGGTCTCCTTTACTACCGCGCTTAGCCAATGTTCCCCGGGAGATCTTGTTGGAATGAAGATTTCCACCCAGCATGCGGCCTGAGATTCTAGGTTTTGGAGATGTTCGTCAGTAGCTAAAGGTCGCTGGCATGCGGCTGTGACTTGTGGACGATCTGCACGCGTCTTTTCTTTTTCTCAAAGAAGGAAGCATCCACATGACTCACCAGGCTGCTTTGTGCAAGCTGATATCAGCAGTCACTGTCCCTGATGAGAACCACTTGTTAGAACATAAAAAAACAAAAGCCGGTAAACCAGTTTATTAACCTGCTGGTTAGTCATCTCTGGTGATGATGTTTTCCTCAGTCCCTGACTCAAAATGGGTGGAAGTAACTTGCTTAGGAACCTCAGAATGTCTGTTGGGTGGCAAATGTCAGGAGTCTCCTGTGAAAGTGACAGAGGCTCAGGCCCTTCACCATGGGTTTTCTCTTTTCTATTTCCTTTTTTTTTTTCTTTTTCTTGAAGATGTCTCCAGGTCTTGGTGTAAGTGGGGACTCCTCCCAAGGCCTGCATGGCTTTCTTGTATCCTTCAAAGTCATTGCTACAGGGCAGCTCCCTGATCAACTTGTTCTTCCTGGGAGAGCACAAACAGCTGTGAGTCAGGAGGAGTGGAAAAGCTCACCCAAGATGTACCCACAAGTTGGCTCTGAGTAGGCACCCCAGAACACTCCCAAAGCGTTTGTGCCAGGTTCCCTGGGCTGCTGGGTTTACTTGAGTTTTTTTTTTTTTTTTAAACACTCCAGAGTCCTTTTATTTTAGAATATTCTGTAAACAATCAAGCCACCAGAACATGATGGTACAACAGCAAAATGTTTTCTTGCATTAAACTGAAGACATCTTTTTAATAAAAAAAATGTAGAAAGGTACTTAGAGCTGTTTATTTCTAGGTACACAGTATCCTAGACAATTCGAGGCATCTTAATCTCCTTTGAGAACAACAACAATAACAAAATAATTTTTGTCATGCTGTTAAATCCATCATTATGGATAAAATTGGTGCAAATCGGTTCAAATGGATCCAACAATCATTGCTGTCCAAGCTGGCCTATTGGCAACTAATACACAACTGGTGGTCAATAGAGTTTAAAAGAGCTTGCCTTTCTTGTTCTTTTCCAGGGTTCTTGAAGAGTTCTGTTGCTCTGAAATATTTGCTGAGCCTCCCAGTTTGTTTTCCTTCTTCAAACCGATGACGTTCTTCCTCGAAGTCTTTGTGCTGTGTTTCTAAATCCTTTCCCTTTTGCTCCTGGCCCCGCTGGATCTCTGCTTCCGAGTCCTTCAGGTTTTCTTTGATCTTCATCTCAAACACCTGCTGCATCTCCATCTTCTTCCATCTGTGCCGGAGGGCTCTTGGGAAGCTGCCCTTTGCTCTTGTTTTTATCCACTCCATTGTAAGTCACTGCTGCTAGCTTTGTTTCTGTAGTTCTCATAGTGTACGGTATTGGTAACATCCTTCAAGTCCTGCATGTGTGTTCTCATCAACATATTTCTTAAAATTATAAATTCATAATGTTCCCCGCTTTCAACTTCAGCCATACCCCAAGGATGCTGCTGCCTTCCTCTGACTCTTTTGCCATGAACTTCAATGATAGTATTATTATCTACTACAGCAAGAGGTGAGCAGTCCTCCACCTTCTTAACCAGCTTATTCTCCTTCATCATCTGTTTCTAGAAAGTCATATACTTTAATTTTATGTTCTTAGAGTTCTTTCATTATCTGCTTTTTAAACTGTCGGCATTCTTCTGGGGCAAGGGTGTCTGCTTTGGCAATTAATGGGAAGATATTCACCTTTTAATGCAAACGTTTCATAAATTCAATGTCCAGTGGTTTAAGTCCGTGTCCTGAAGGAGTGATGAAGTCTAAACAACACTGCACCCTGTTATGGTCAGCAGCAACTGGACACCACCTTCTCTGATTAAAACTTTGGATTGTGGCCAGGCAGTGGTGGCGCACGCCTTTAATCCCAGCACCTGCGAGGCAGAGGCAGGTGGACTTCTGAGTTCGAGGCCAGGGCTATATAGAGAAACCCTGTCTCTAAAAACCAAAAAAAAAAAAAAAAAAAAAAAAAAAAAAAGGAAACTTTGGATTGCTCCACCTGTACAGTCTTTTTGATTTTTGATTCTATGAGAAGGTCCTGGATACTCTGGAGAATACCAATCTGTGAGGAATAATGAGTTGACTAATGTTGACTTTCCCAGTACACATTCACCTAAGAGTGAATTCAAATCCTCTTTTCATCGATTTTCTGTACACTTGACCTGGGAGGTTGGCAGATCCCACATAGCCCCCAAGGCTCTTCGGGTGAGCTGCCATGGTGCTGCAGTTGACTCTCCTCTCCTCCTCAGCAGCGGATCTGCACTGACTGGTGCAGCACAGACAGCACTTCTCCAAAACCAGCAGCCAGTGGATTCTCCGAAAACTAGCGCTCTGCAGCATAGCCACCCAGCGTGGCTGCCCCACTCACCCACACGGCAGCAGGTGGGCTCACTTGAGAATTTTTTAAAATGACTTTTGTTTGTTTCTTCTTTGAAAATTTTAGCACAAACACAATGTATCCTGGTCACACTGTTGTCTTTCAAATGTTTATTTATTTTTATGAGTATGGGTGTTTTGTTTGATTGTATGTCTATATATCATGTGCTTGCATGCCTGGTACCCATAGAGTCCAGAAGATTCCATGAGACTAGAGTTACAGATGGTAACGAGCTGCCATGTAGATGTTGGGAATTGAACCCTAGTCCCCTAGAAGAACAACCAGTGCTCTCAACCACTGAGCCATCTCCTGCCCCTTGAATTCTTTTTCACAAATCAATGTGTCCTCAAGGGCAACAACATTCTCAGGTGTGTGTGTGTTCCTGAGCACCTCACTGATACTTCAGGAATGAAACTGGGCGATGTAACTGCCTGACATCCTCAGGTGTGTGTGTGTGTGTGCGTGTTCAGGTGCACGTCACTGATAAAATCTCAGGAATGAAAAAGGGTGTAAAAGCAATTTGAATCACTTGCCACATCTTATGTGTTCTGATTCTGAGCAATAACTAAGAAGGGATGAAAATAAGTTTCTCAGGAGTCAAAAAATACTTAAGAGTAGGTGTGTGTGTGTGTGCGTGTGTGTGTGTGTGTGTGTGTGTGTGTGTGTGTGTGTGAGAGAGAGAGAGAGAGAGAGAGAGAGAGAGAGAGAGAATACACTTAGGTAGGGACTAGGGTAAACCCATGTAGCATTTGGAGACCACTGTCAGGCTCCTGCCCTGCTCCTGTAGTTGAAATGGGCCTGTATCACTACGAAACCTCCATTCTGTCCTCTCGTCTGCTTACCGGTCTCCATCTCGGCACCACGTTCTGAGTGGTGTAACTGCCTGATAGTCACCCCTTCACTGTCCTCTTGTAAATCGAGGTAAGCTTCACTTTCCAGACAGGGCAGATGTGAGCCTGGTGCCTAGGCTGACGGAACCCAGCTCTTTGAAGAGCTAGTGCGTCTCTTTCCTCCAGACCCAGTTCTCAGGGTCACCCCTGGAGCTGCAACAGACCATCTCCCCATGGCCTCCCCCTCCCTCAGCCTCCAACACCAACAAGCATTCCACACCAGCAGAGCAGGCTAGTAAACCAGACAACGCACAGTCAACACACTCTCCAAAAATCTAGAGAAGAAACAGAAATCAAGCAACAATGGGTAGCTTTGAAGAAGTCTAATAATCTACCAGCTGCTCAGTCCCAGCAGGCTGGGTGTTTCAGCTGGCCTTCTGCATAAGCTGGAATCCTGAAGAAGCAGGCTTCAACAGATGTGCTGCCAAGTAAGTGCAGGCAGACAAAGAAGAAGAAAGCCTTCCCTCTTCCATTGTCCTTATGTAGGCCTCCATCAGAAAGTACAGCTTAGATTAATGGTGTGTACCCACACACTGGGACCTAAGCTATTCTTTACTTGGAACTTGCTCTGTCTCAGGCTGGCCTTGAACACAGAAATCTGCTTGCCTCTGTCTTCTCGGATTGGAGGTGTATACCATCTTCCTCGGGCCGAAGCTTTTCATGGCCACTGTGCCTCAAGAGCTGGATCAAAAGCCTGTGCCTTCCAGCCTCAATTCTAGGCACACCCTTAATTTCTTGATTGTAGTTCATTCCAGATGCATTCAAGTTGACAACTGGGAATAGCCATCGCGAGCACCTTGGGCCTATAAGTACCCCAAACCCAGATGCCTAGACATCAGCCTAAGAATACAATAATAGTCAAGGCAACATGTCTTCACCAGAGTTCAGCTATCATACCACAGCAGGCCTTGAACATTCCAACATAGCTGAAGCACCTTAAAATGAACTATAAGATGATGATAGAGGTCTGTAGTGGCTGTTCCTGGTTGACAACTTGACTATTTCTGGAATGAACCACAATCCAGAATTGGAAAGTTTACCTGTGATCCTGATCTTGAGGCTGGAAGATACACGTTTCTGGCCTGGATCTTGGCATGGAGATCTTGAGGCACAGTGGCTATGAATCCCAGAAGTTTAAGGCAAGGAGATCTCTTGAGTTCAAGGTCATCTGGGACAAAGCAGATGGGTCACAGTTCCAGGCGTGGGGGAACACACCTGTAATCTGGGCCACACCTTGTGGTGGAGACCTACATAAGGACGTTGGAAGAAGGAAGACTCTCTCTTCCTTGCCTGCTTGCCTCATGGGACTGAGCAACTGCTAAATCTTTGAACTTCCATCCACAGCTGCTGCTGACCACTGTTGGGGAGTTGGGCTACAGACTGTAAGTCATCAACAAATTCCCTTACTATATGGAGTCTAACTGTAAGTTCTGTGACTCTAGAGAACCCTAATACAAGGTCCTTAAAGAGGAAATGAATAAACCCTTTAAAGAAATCCAGGAAGACACAAACAATTGGAGGAAATGAATAAATCCCTCAAAGCCAAAACACAAAAACAGTTGAAGGAAATGAATAAAACTGTTCAAGACCTGAAAATGGAAATAGGAGTGATAAAGAAAACACAGACTGTGAGGATCCCAGAAATGAAAAGTTCAGGAATGCAAACAGGAATTACAGAGGCAAACTTGACCAAGATCATACAAGAGATAGAAAAAGTGCTGAGGACATGGTAGAAGAAATGGAAATATTGGTTAAAGAAAAATGTTAAATCTAAAAGATTCCTGAAACAAAATATCCAGGAAATCTGGGACATTGTGAAAAGACCAAGCTTAATAATAATAGAAATATAGGAAGAAGAATAATCCCAGATCAATGGCCCAGAAAATATTTTCAACAAAATCATACGAGAAAATTTTTCTAACCAAAAAAAGGCGATGCTTATACAGGTACAAGAAACACATAACACCAAATAGATTGGGTCAGGAAAGAAAGTCCCCTCACCACACTCAAAGCACTAAACATACAGAATAAAGAATATTAAAGGATGCAAGGAAAAAAAGACCAATTAACACATAAATACAGACCTATTAAACTTATACTTTATGAGTGGAGAGTCTAAAAGCCAGAAGGGCTTAGACAGAGTGCTGTAGATTCTCAGAGTTCACAGATGCCAAGCCCAGATTACTATACCCAGCAAAACTTGCACTTTCCAGAGATGGAGAAAACAACATGTTCCATGATAAAGTCAAATTCAAGCAGTATCTATTTGCAAATCTAGCACCTCCCTACAGAAAGTGCTAGAAGAGAATTTCCAACCCGAGGAGGTGAAATTACACCCATGTAAACACAGGAAAGAAATAATCTCACATCAGCAAAACCAAAAGAAGGGAGGTACATGAGTGTGCATGCCAACAAGATAACAAATTAATAATCATGTCATTGATATCTCCCAATATCAACGGCCTCAATTCCCCAGTAAAAAGACACAGACTAACAGAATGGATATGAAAACAGGATCTATCCTGCTGCTGCATACAAGACACATACCTCAACATTAAGGATAGATATTACTTCAGGGTAAATGTTGGAAAAAGATATTCCAAGTAAATGGACTTAAGAAGCAAGCTGGTATAATCACTTTAATATCTAACACAATAGACTTTAAACCAAAATTAATCAAAAGAGACAGAGAAAGACACCACATACTCAAAGAAAAAATAATCCACCACAATGACATTTCAATCCTTAATATCTATGTTCCAAACACAAAGGCACCCACTTTTGTAGAAGAAACATTTCTACAACATAAATCACATATTGTCCCTCATACACAGATATTGGGAGACTTCAATAGCCCACTTTCACCAATGGACAGATCCATCTTCCAGATGAAAACTGAATAGGGAAATACTGGAGCTAACAAACATTAGAAACCAAATGGGTCTAGAAGATATTTATAGAACATTTCACCCAAACACAAAAGAATATATCTTCTTTTCAGGAACCCATGGGACTTTCTCTAAAACTGATGGCATACTTGGACACAAGACAAGTCTCAGTAGATACTAGAAAACTGAGAGCTCCCTTCATCCTATCAGATCACCATGGATATCAAGGAAAGCCTACAAACACATGGAAACTAAACAGCTCTCTACTGAATAAGAAAAAAAAAAAAAAAAAAAAACGGGTCGAGACAGAAATAAAGTAAGAAATTAAAGACTTTTTAGAATTCAATGAAAATGAATATACAATGTACCCAGACTTATGGAACACAATGAAAGTCCTGCTAAAGGAAAAGTAGTAAGTGCCTACATTAAAAAACAACAGAGATTTCATGCTGTGCTGGCTGGTGTCAACTTGACACAGGCTGGAGTTATCACAGAGAAAGGAGCGTCAGTTGGGGAAGTGCCTCCATGAGATCCAGCTGTAAGGCATTTTCTCAATTAGTGATCAAGAAGGTTAGGTTTAGGTTTAGGTTTAGGTTTAGGTTTAGGTTTAGGGTTAGGGTTAGGGTTAGGGTTAGGGTTAGGGTCAGGGTTAGGCCCCTTGTGGGTGGTGCCATCCCTGGGCAGGTGGTCTTGGGTTCTATAAGAGAGCAGGCTGAGCAAGCCAGGGGAGGCAAGCCAGTAAGAAACATCCCTCCATGGCCTCTGCATCAGCTCCTGCTTCCTGACCTGCCTGAGTTCTAGTCCTGACTTCCTTTGGTGATGAACAGCAATGTGGAAGTGTAAGCTGAATAAACCCTTTCCTCCCCAACTTGCTTCTTGGTCATGATGTTTGTGTGGGAATAGAAACCCTGACTAAAACGCATGCTCAAGATTTAACAGCACACCTGAAACCTCCCAAACAAAAAGAAGTAAGTACACACAAGAGGAGCAGATGGCAAGAAATAATCAAACTGAGGGCTGAAATCAATAAAATAGAAATAAAAAAAACAACAAAGAGTTTGTTCATTGAGAAAAATCAACAAAATTGACAAAACTCTTATCCAAATTAAAAGACAGAATATCCAAATTAGTAAAATAAAAAATGAGGAGACATAACAGAAATTGAGTAAATACTGAGAATCATAAGTACATACTTTAAAAACCTGTACTCTAGCCGGGCGGTGGTGGCACACGCCTTTAATCCCAGCACTTGGGAGGCAGAGGCAGGCGGATTTCTGAGTTCGAGGCCAGTCTGGTCTACAGAGTGAGTTCCAGGACAGCCAGGGCTACATAGAGAAACCCTGTGTTGAAAAACCAAAAAAAAAAACCAAAAAAAAAAAAAAAAAAAAAAAAAAAAGAAAGAAAGAAAGAAAGAAAGAAAGAAGAAAGAAACTAGATGTCAGAAAGCCAAATCATTCAATTAGAAAAATAAGTACAGACTTAATCAGAGGATTCTTGCCAGACAACCCCAAATGGCTAAGAAACATTAAAGATATGTTCCATATCCTTAGCCAAGGGAGAAATACAAGTCAAAATTACTTTGAGATTCTATGGTACATCTGTCAGAATGGCTAAAATCAATAACCCAAGAGTCAGCTCATGATGGCAGGAATATGGGGCAAGGGGACCACTCCTCCATTGCTGGTGGGAGTGAGGTCAGTATGGATGTTCATCTAAAAACTGGGCATCTCACCCCAGCTATACTCCTCTTGGGCGTATACCTTGGGGACGACAACAACAACACTTGCTCAACTGTGTTCACTGTGGCTTTATTCATAATAGCCAGAAACTGGAAATAATCTAGATGTTTCTCAACCAAAAATGAATAAAGATGTATATTTAAACAATGGAGTATTATTCAGCTGTTAAAAAAAATGACATCAAAAAATTTGCAGGCAAATGATGCAACTAGAAAAAAAATATTCTGAGGTAAACCAGAAAGACAAATATGGTATGTATTCATATATGGATATTAGCTGTTAAGTAAGTGCTAATCAAGCTACAGTCCACAGACCCAGAGAGGTTAAAAGGAGGGCTCTGGAGGGGAAGCACAGATCTCCCCAGGAAGGAGAAATAGATTTTATGGGTGAACTGGGGGCGGTGCAGGAGGGGGAGGGGAAGGGATGGAGGGAGAGAGTGTAGGGAGCAGCAGCTAGAATTGGGGGCCTTAGGAGTGTGGGGACCTGGTGCAATGAAAAACTTCCTGGAATCTGAGGGCGACTCTAGTGAGGACTCTTAATAATGGAGGACAGAGTCTGAACTGGCCATCTCTTAGATCCTGGCAAAGCTTTCAGTGACAGATTGCAATTGTTGAGGTTGCTGGTCAAGGGAGGGAGGTCAGTGGAGATCTGTAAACATCCCAGACGAATGCTGGGACAGAGGATTCCTTGCTTTCCACAAACTGGCAGCTGGACTCCACTGCTGAAGGCAACCTCCACAGTTTATTGGCCTGTAGAGAGGTCCAGCTGGTGCCTGGATGGAGCCTTCACTCTGCACACTGGTCTCTGTGGTACAGGGAGGTTCTCTTCACGCTATGGGAAGAGAAACCTGGACACCAACTCAGCCACAAAACTCCACCTACAACCTGCCCTTCCTGCAAGAAGTGCAGGAGCGATGGTAGTGGTGTGCAAGTGATCAACTAGTATCTGATCTAACTTGAGGCCCCAGAGGGAACCTAGGCCCGACACTACCCGGTTGGCCAGAAACTGGACACTGGGTAGTCTAGAGACCTAGGATAGAACCAAACAAGACTGGCAAAAATGAAAAACAAAACCAAACAACAAAAAAAACAAAAAGCAAAACAAAACAATGAAATTACTTCTAATGATATTCTGCTATATGTATAGATCACTGCCTTTATCATCAGAGAGGCTTCCTCCAGCAACAGAAGGCAACAGGCGGGCTGCTGTGAGCCCAGGGTTAGCCTGAGCTACCTAGTACATTTCAAGGTAATGTGGGCTACAGAGACACTCAAAATAAACAAATGTGGCCAAAATAAAACAAAAACTTAATAGAGATTCCATCTTACCCTTAAGAATGGTATCAAAATAACAAATGTTGGCAAGAATGTGGGGAGGAAGTAACTGTTGGTGGGGATGTAATCAGTCATGCTCCTGTGGAAGCCAGGGAAGATCTAGAGAGCAGGCCCCATGATTAGGAGCACTGACCGTGCTTGAAAAAAGTCCTGGGTTGGATTTCCAGTATTAAGACGGAGGTACTCAACTTCCTGTCTCTCATTTCAGAGGAAATTCTGCCCTCTTCTGGCCATCATGGGCACTGCATGGTGCAGAGAGACATACATGCAGCCAAAATACCCACACACATAAATAGAAAAAAAAATCTCAAAAAATTTTAATTGAAAACACAACTCCCACACAATCTAGCAATACCACACTCAGGTACATAAGCGAGCCAGGTCGCTATAGAGACACCCACATTTCTCTCACTTCCACAACAGCCAATAAATGGAATGAGCCTGGTGTCTGTTGGTGGGTGAATTAAAAAAAAAAAGAAAGCACATACACAAGATATGTACTCAACAATAAAGGATGCAGTCATGTTCTTTGCAGGACAATGCACAAACTGGAACCAAGTTAAATGAAATGAGCCAACTTCACAACCATGTTTTCTCTTCTATGTGGAAATCAGAAAAACCAAGGATGGCGAATTAAAAGGGGAGCGGGTGTGTGAAGCACATGGAAGGGAAGAGGTGAAGGTAGAGAAGGATAAGATGAATGTAGAGGTGAATACATCCATGTGTATTATATGTATGGAAATATCAATATGAAGCCTCTGTATAATTTATACTAAAAGTGATCTGTACGGTTGTAGTTCATGAAAAATTCTATTTGTGTTGGAAGCAGGAAGAATTTTGAAGAGAACTGCTGTTCCCATCAGGTAGAGCCTAAGAACTGATGGTCACAGCAACATATACAATTGTGACTTGCTAGTGGCCTTGGACCTAGAAGTCAGCAAGTCTTTTACTTGTACATGGTGGGGAAACACTCTACAAGCTGCCGCCAAGCCCAGCCCTTGGGATTGGACCCAGATCCTTGCAAATACATGCTAATGAGTAAGCCTCTTCCACTGCAGAAGATTCTTCCCCAGGACTCCCAGCCTTTTCCCAGTCAATCTGTCACTGGTGGGCTTACATGGCTTGCTTTTGATGACTGAGAGCAAAGAGCCCATGTGGTATCTCCATGCTTCTTAGAAATTTTAGAAATGGAGTATGTCACGCAGGAAGTACAAAGCTTCAGGCAGGTGGGTCCAGTTCCAATCCCACCGAGGTCTCTTCCTGGTCTGACACTGGGATGTGGCTTACCTGGGGTCAACTCCCCCCTTCGGGCCAACCCTGCTTTTCATGGTGGCTCTCAGGAGTGCTGTGTATGTAAACACAGTGCAGTGGCTCTGGACAGTAGCTAGGGAGATGGCGACTGTCTTGAGGCAGCTCTGAACCCTGGTGCATGAAATAAAGAAACGTATAGGTCCAGTGACAACAGGTTTATTCCGTGCCCCGTTGAGTGACTGGGAGGTGCTTTATTTTTTCACTTTCCAATAATTGATTAGGTCAAAATGATGAAAACTTCAGCAGGTAAACTAGTGGTTTATTGTTGCTCATGAGCATAAGTAAACAGACACACGGTTCCACATGAAGGAGTTTTTAAACACGCCTGATCTAGTGGCAGCACGGACCACTAGACTTTGGCAATAGCCAGGTCAGATTCCTAGGTTTCTAAAGCTTGTGGCTATCTTCAGACACAAGGGGAAGGTGGTTAATTTAATGCTTGGGCTTTAAAATTGTAACAAGGATTCTTGGGATATTGGGAAGGCCAACCTCACTCAAGTGTGCCTTGGTTTTGTTCTGTGCAAAGGACTGCTGCTCCAAGTGGCCACCCTCCACCGGCAGCAGTTACTGGCTTTGGTGGACTTGGCGTTTTGTTGACGATAATTTCCCCGCAGACGGGCTCTACATTTAAGTAGTTGTAACGGAGCCTCTTCTGCCCTAAAGGACCTCATGCAGATCCCAAGCCAGAGCCTCCAACAGGAAGTTCGGCTTCCTTGTGGATCCAGCCATTCTCCTGCTGCTGCAGCATTTTATGTTTCCTTCCAGGCCTTTTACTCCCACCTTCAGACCTCAGTGTCTGCTTTCTGAGGGTTTGGTACAGTTAACAAACGGGTATTCACCACTAGAAGAGCATCTATGACCGTGTGAATCACCAAGGATGAGATCTACATTAAATCAGGATTCTACGCTGTTGGAAACAGACGAGACACACGAGTTCTCAGATCCTGGGAAGTATTATGGCTAAGGAAGCAGAGAACCCAAACAAGGACGCCAGCTCCGGGGAGACTAACTCCCGTGCAGACTCAGGGATGAGCTCGCTAAGGAAAGGGCACCACGTAGCATTTCTTTGGAGGTTAAAGTGCAGGCTATGAAATGGCATACAAAACAGTGCATGACATAGTGCAATCCCAAGGTGCCACAGTTTTTGTTCATGACGCATAGCCTATTGTTCATGTCCATTTTCTCTAAAGAATCCAGCTGTTGTGACACCTTTCAGCTTATTTATTTAGGCATTAAACTCTGTTTTACCCACTCTTGGGGCTACATAGAATATTTTACCATTTTAACACATAGAATATAGCGCATACATTTTGAAACTACTGAATTAAGGCAAGCCCCTGTGAGTTCAGTACTCCAAAGACCACGTTGTACCAAAAAATGTTGACTCAGCCCGGCGGCTTTTGACACGGGGCACCCTAACAGTCTTCAGGAAAGGAGTGCTGTTAACGGCCCCATTACCGCCAGGCTCTCTACACAGCACAAGGGGCGTTTGCAGTGTTTCTGTAACCCATGATGGGCGGAAACCATGAGAGCAAAGTGTGTGTGGTAGGTGAGCAGGGCTCGGCCAGACGGGCCTGTTCTCCTCACCTCCCACCAGTGTCTTTTCATGTGTGTGTGCCTGCATGTAGTGTGGACTGTGGGTAAACTGAGACATGGGAATGGCCCAAACAGAGGAATCTCTTCTGGATGGGAATACTTTACAAAACGGGCTGTAAACCACCTACAGCACCTAAGATTCTGCCAGGCAATGCAAGCCATCTCTCCCAGGAGGCTGGTTAAGTTTCCCCATGGCAAACCAGTTTTAGCTATTAAAATAGGACATGATTTGGAGACTCTAAATACCACTCTGGTCTCCCAAAGAGAGCATGACAGCCCCCAGTAGCTGTCTTGACAATGGTGAAGACAACCTCCTAACGTGTCAGCTACTCTGAGTAAATCTTAAGACAAGTGGGCCGTGGAGCTTTATTCTCAAAGTCACAGATAGTCACAACCAACTGCAGCTCCATCTGACGCAGAGACCACAGGCCCGCGCTGTAGACCCCTCCTGCTTACGCTTACCGTGTAAGCTCACGAAAGCCACACACTCAGACTAACTCATGGAAGACTAGGGCTTACACTTAGGCTAGTTAGATGTAGTTTGGGAAATTTTTAATAATTACTGAAAAAATAATATGAGGCTTACTTTCTTTGATGCATAAGGATTAGACTTTGAAAACCTGTTCGCTGATGCTCCAGAGTCTTCCTCTACCAGAATAGCAGACTGGCTAAGCCTGGATCCGAGTGCTCTGTGGGCTTCCTCCAGGGCTACGGTGCTATGGCTACATCCTAGGACTGCAAAAGTGAGACCTGCTGAGAAAACGAGCTCCAGACAGGGGCCTTTATGACCTTGGCTGACAAATCTTTTTAGGAAACTGTTTATTTTAAAATTACCTTCCCAACAAACATGAAACACTTGGATACCACGTTACGGTTTCTCACTGCAGACACACTACATTGTAGATGGACTTTCAAAATCAGACAGACTTGAACAGAACCCAAGGGCAGGATCATGAGGGGCCAATCAATACTAAGAATGGGTAGGAGCGCGTCGCTTGGTAAAAGGAACCTAAAGGATGCATACCATGTCATGTTGGACGGACGGCCACCTTGTGCTTCTCTCCCACTGTGGGATTTACCAAAACCTTAGTTTAACACAGGTGCTAACTTTCACCTGGAAAGGGAGAGTTGTTACTATCTTACACCTACATTTACTATAAATAAAGTCCAAAGCAACAGATGTTTAAAAGAACAAAACTACATAATTTAGTACATAATTAAAATAAAAATAGGACAGTGACAATTGAACGTTTCAAAAGTATACAACCAGGAGAAAGAACCATTTATACAATTTGGAGGTTGTTAAAGTGACCACTCAGGAGGCTGAACAGTGCAAGACACGCTTTTCCAGTTACAAGCTCAAAACAGGAGTGCAGACAAGACTAAAGCTTTTTTCTGTTCAGTTATATGAGAGCTTGGAAGTGGTATGCAAAAACTTCCCTCAGGTCATGGCCCAGAAATGAACTGTTTTTTCATGGTACAATTTTCTTCAATGAACTTTCCCTCAGCTGGGTCCCTACTGAGTCCTGGCTGCCCCCTGAGCAGAGATGAGTCAGATCATGACTAGTTCTCAGACGCCTGATGTCTACAGAGAGAGCCTTGGATTTGAGGTTCTGTCTTAGCCAGTGTACCTGAACCCTACCGAGGAGATACACCCATGGACGTTAACAGTCTCCTGTGCCTTTGAGCCTGGAGGACCAGTGGACTGATGGGGTCTCCCCTACAGGCTGCTGAGTGCTTAAGTCAATGGCGGCACAGCTCTAACGTGTGGAGAAGTCTAGAGGGTTGAGATGCGCCAGTGCAGGAGCGTGTGAAGTGCTGCGGGGCCGTGTGAAGCGCGCGGACTAGACCATGCATGCATCTGCCCATGCGAATGGAGGACACGGCCCGAGACAAGCGAGAGCATGTGTTTGTCGCCTGGAAACACCCCTTGCCAGTAGTTTATAAAAACAGTCGCTACTGTAGAGCCCCATCTACAGCCAACACTCAGTCCTTTCTGTCACCCACCACTTTAATACCAAAGTATTAACCAAGTCTCAGACATTCCAGACAAAGGTCACTTATAACAAACAAAAAATCAACTTTTTAAAAAACAAAACAAAACAAAACAAAACAAAAAACCAAGATAGTGTCCGTTTAAAAAGTAGATTTTTTTCTTTCAAGTGAACAGGACATTTTATGTATTAAACTTAACTTTTAGTCTGTCAAAAATGGGTTTGTTTAAAATCTGTATGTAATGTGCATATATGCAGAAACAAATAAACTTAACACGTCACCTGCACAGGAACAAGGTTAGCCCCCAAACATGATAGAATGGGCATGGTTAGTACAAATCTATTGCAAGGTAAGAAGGGTCTGTGCATCAGCTCCACCGAGAAGCGCGAAGGATGCCAACCACAAGAGCCAAGGATAAGCTGTGTCTGACCGCCCGGAAGCCCAAGGGACGCTGAGTCGCTCCAACGTCCTGACGGGAGTAACTGGTGAACTCTCAGCCATGGATGCTTCCTCTGGAGCTAGAGCCATATTCCAGTTTACTTTCTATTCCGAAGTCGTTTGGATTTCCTAAGAGAGTCTATGGCTTCTGTTGCCTTCCTTCGTTTCCGAGGCGACTCCTCACCCTGCCCAGCCCCTGAGGACGTTCCTACTGCACTCTCCATGACTTCCCGGAGCTTGCGCTCCAGCTCGGCCAGCCGTGCGTTCTGCTCACCTATGATCTGGGTCTGCTCTAGCAGTTTCTGGTCTTGGTCTTGAAGCTGTTTCTGCTGCTCTTGCACTTTGGTGCGAAGCTCAGAAATCTCACGCCTGAGGACAGTCACGCCAGCACCGTTGGTTCTAACCTGCTGCTGCAGTTTGGTAACCTCTTGTCTGGATGGGTTTTGCTTGGAGAAGAGCTGCATTGTTGTCAGGGCTGCGGATGGTCCGGGAACTGTGGGGAAAACATTTGAAAGGGCTCATGACTCCTGTTTCCTACTGGGAAAAGTGCAGCTTACTTTAGGTTCTTAGGTTTATATACAATAGAAAATTCACTTTAAGTTAGCAGTTGTGGTCACGTGCAAAGAGAAGGCATGAAATGGATCTAAAAGGCATAATTTATCCAAAACCCAAGGAGCAGGAAGCTGGGGAAATGCCTTAGAGCAGACGTGTGCAAAGCATCCTCAACACCAGCCCAACGGAATGCAGTAAAATGAAAAGATAAAGATGCTATGAAATTATACACGATGGTTATTAGAAACTGAAGCCGTAATCAAGATGTATCCAGAGGAGAGCTGCTGTGTGGTGGCCCACAGCCATGATCTCAGCCCCTGAGAGGCAAAGGCATGATGACTGCCATGGGTCTGAGGCCAACACAGCCCGCACAGGGAGCCTGAGGCCCGCTTGGGCTACAAGTACACACCGAGACCTTGTCTGGAAAAGTGAAAACAAAGCCAAACCAACCAACCAACCAACCAACCAGCCAAACAACCCATACCTGGAGGAGAGCCCATGAGTCTTCCAGACACATCTGATCCTGGCAATTTCCTCTTCAAAATGGGAACGATCTTCTCGTCAAAGTACTCCATCGCCATGGAAGAGATATCCCGTAGCTCCTGCAATACTTCATGAGCTCGCTGAGGGGCTCTGGTAGAATTGACATATCTCAGTACACGGTAAATCTCATCAATCACCTACAATATGAATTCTCATTAGTACTTTTGAAATTTAAAAAAAAGAGAGAGAGATTAGCTTAACAGTAAGGTTACTCCCACCTTCTAGTTGCTGTGAAGATGTATAGAGCATTTGAACTCGTAAACCTATCATGGAGAGTCCGCAGCACAGTTTGGACTTACTACATACTTTATGCTTGGATTCAGCAAGCACCTTTACTGTCCAGGGAACTGTGCTCAAGCTAGAGTCAAAGCAAAGAAGACACAGCTCCTGCCCCGAAGGGAACCAGAGCATTTGGGGAGACACATGAATATACACATGACTAGAGCCACACGGATTGCTAAAGAAACCAGAGAATTAGACAGACATTCAACTCTGCCTGGAGTAGGGGTAGGGATTACCTAAGCCTGCACTCCAAATGCAATCCTGTCCCCACGCCCCAAGAACTGTCTGATCGCTCTGCCACCACACGTTCCATCCCTTAAAATGTTGTTTCTCTAAGAGCTGACACAGCTCAGAATGAGTTTGCAGACCACACTTTCCCGCCATGGCCAGAGGGCAGCAGAATGTGCTTTTCTAGTTTAGTGACAACTGCAGTGGGGAAGCTGAAGGCCATGCATGGAGAAGAAAGCTGTGCTTACTTCGTGGGTTCCTAACTCGCTCCTGTCCTACTTGAACAGTAAGCGAACGGCCTTAGCCAAGTGTGCTCTCAGCTTTACTCCCCGAGAAGGTGCTGTTCACACTTCAGTGGCTTCAATGCAGACCTGGAAACAGTGATTCACATCTTTGAAGACCACAGTCCAGATAATGTCTATTGCAATGGGACTTTATCTCATGAGGCCTGGGGCTATAGTGCAAACATTCTGCTACCAGTTTCAACCCTCCTTGAACCACACATAGGCCCCTCGCAGCATTTATTTCACCTCTGGCTCATTCCTATAATCTACCTTCTCTTCTTGATGAGAATAAACATATAATACTAGGTAAAAGGAGACACGAAATCTAACATAATAGCACCTGGACATATCCTGGCTCTTACTGTTTTCTAGACTAAGTTCAAGATGATGGTCCTTTGTATAAAGATGACTTCACCAAAGTGGCCAGTGTTGTGGGCAAGGACTGAACAGAAACTGAATGAGGTAAAGTGGAGTATCAGGCAGACCTAACGGGAAGTGAGGCATACTGTGCTGAACTCAACCAGCAGCTAGAGCCAGGTTGGGAGAACAGGAGACAAATTGCAGCTATGGGTGGGTTCCAGCAGGGAACAGCACAGAAGGCTCTGGGCCCACAAAGGAAGAACATACGGACCCGGGAGTCAAGGGTGCAACCAAGAACCCAACGGCTAGCGCTGTGCTCCTCTACCATTACTATGACATTCAGGGCTCATGCGAGAAGAAAATTAACTTTTTTAGGAGGTTATTCAAGCATCTTGCTAGAAAGCCAGTACATAGTAAAATGGAGTTCCTTTTCTTGGAGTAATTATGCAAGCATAGTTTAAAATAAATGCAAGTATTTCCACAACATTTCAAAGCATTGGTGTAAAAAACAGTGAACAGGGATGATAAGATTCTTATTCTTCGCCAGGCATGGGCTGCTCTCCATTAATCTCAGCTTTCAGGAGGCATCGGCAGGCAACTCTCTGAGGCTGAGACCAGCCTTGCCTCTACATACAAGTTTCAGATTAGTGAGGGCTACATAGTGAGGTTCTGTCTCAATAACAAGATTCTTATCATGTTTGAAGAAAACAAAGCAAAACAAAACAAAACAAAACAAAACAAAACACCCCCCCCCAAGGCTAAATAGTGTCACAAAAGAAAAAGAGGGGGGAAGAAGAGGAAGGAGCATGGGGAAACAGAGAAGGGCCAGGACACTTGCTTTGATATCTCTGAAAATGAATGAGAAGACAGGACTGGTTCCCTGAAATCTGAGAGGGAAACAGTCAGTGGCACGGCTTGCCTAAGGTGTTCAAAGTGTTCTTCTATGTTTAAGCAGATGTCCTCAGTTTTATGACTAAATCTCTAGATAGCATGTACACACACTTATTGGTAGACTAATATGTGTTTATTTTTTGCAGGTGTGGAAAGGCAGGTCCTACCCACAGTAATTCTGTGAATGCCTCACAAAGAGCAAGCACACATCAGACTGATTACAGCGAGTCCCCTGTACTGTGTGACACACAGAAGGCAGAGAGGTCGGAGCTGCTGCGCACTGGACAGACAGCTGAAGGGCATGAAGAGAGCAACAGGTAAACTTCAGCACATGGGTGACAGCAGATGAGAGAGAAGGCTTAGCAACAAACAGTGTGGTCAGGTGTATTGCCCAAGCCGAAAACCCCAGTGTTCAGGGCTCTAAGGCAGGAAGACCACGAGTGTAGGGCCAGTCTAAGTTACATAGTGAGATCCTGTTTGAAAGAGCACAGATGGATGGATGAATGGATGAATGAATGCAACAAAACAAGGAAAAGTAAAGAAATGGAGCTGAGACAGGCAGGTGGTGTAAACGGAGAAGCAACGAGACAGGCAATTAACACGTGTGATACTATAGTCCAGGAATTCATTCTACGTCATGCTCTTACAAGCAAACATTAGCTGGGCATGGTGGAGGCAGGCAGATCTTTGTGAGTTTGAGGATTGTCAGAGATACACAGTGAGACCCTGTTGTCAAAATAAAAATAAAAACCAATATCCAAAACAAACAGTATGTTGTTAATATTTTTTTAACATTATACCAAGGGGAACTGCTAACAGATATTAAATTACATTTGTAAAATAAACTATGAAACATTTTTATTTTTATTCTATTCAGTTCTCTACACATAGCAAAGTATCTCTTTGCATATAAGTTTCCATTAGGAAAGGTCATGTTTTAGTGCCGTGGGATAATTCATGTTTTCTGTAAAGCCTCAAATGGTTTTTCTTCTCTATCTAACAGTAAAAAATAGAGGGTATGATGAAAGATAAGCAAAACCAAAGCTGCAGCACTGTGTGGCAGAACTGCATGTTTTGTCCACTCAGCCAGTTAGCTGCAAAGGCGCATGCAGAGAGAGCACAGAATTTACTGCATTTAAAATGTAGCTCAGGGTGGGAGAGATGGCTGAGGAGTTAACACTTCTACTTCTTTTTTTTTTTTTTTTTTTTTTTTTTTTTTGGTTTTTCCGAGACAGGGTTTCTCTGTGTAGCTCTGGCTGTCCTGGAACTCACTCTGTAGACCAGGCTGGCCTCGAACTCAGAAATCTGCCTGCCTCTGCCTCCCAAGTGCTGGGATTAAAGGTGTGCACCAGCACTGCCAGGCAACACTTCTACTTCTACAGAAGACCAAGGCTTGGTTCCCAGCAGCCACGTGGTGGCTGCCACCTGACTGTAGCTCCCATTCTTGGGTTCTGATGCCCCCTTCAGTCCCATGTGGTTACTGCATGCATGTGGTACACATATACATGCAGCCAAAACACTTCTTCTACAAATTAAAACTTATTAAAAAATATTTTATCTGCATTGGTGTTTTGCCTGCATGTATGTCTGTGTAAGCAAGCGTGATGCATTCCTGGCAGAGTCATAGACAGCTGTGCACTGCCATGTGGGTGCTGGGAATTGAATCTGGATCTGCCTGTTTTGAGAGAAGGCCTCACACAGAGCCCTGGCTGCCCGGAAACTTGTCATGTAGGCCAGGCTGGCCTTTCACTCACAGATAGCTGCTTGCCTTTGCCTTCCGAGTGCTGAGATTTAAAGGTATGAGTTCCATGTTTGGTCTTAAATTAAAAAAATAAACAAACAAACAAACAAAAAAAAACCCTTCAAAAACTTAGTTCATTTTCAGAGCAGTCTATCACCTCTCCTGGCCTGGCTTGGAGTCTGGTGGGGCGCACTTGTGACCCCAGCACGTCAGGCTAAAGCATGGGAGGCATGAAGAGCCAGCCTGGAGACCCTACAGCAGAATACACAAGCAACAGTAACAAAAGCAAAAAACAAAACAAATATTTCCTTTGAGATGTAGCGGAAAGATAGTAGCCCTCAAGTGGTCATCTTAACAGCTGTCTGATAGCTTTTGAGTAATACACTACATACCGAGGCCTTAAGCAATAAACTAAGTTATCAGAAATGTTTCTGTATTTAAAAAGTGTGGCACACCCTCAATGTGATTCACTATCACGTGTTCAAACTGTAAGGCTGTAACAATGGACCTCCAGGCATCTGTGGGCGAGCGCTTTTCTGTTAAAATCTACAGGCTAGCCATCATCAGAACCCTTTCAATTCCCATCTTCATGTTATCCGCCTCTGTCTTTTCACTTGGGATTCCTTTAAATCAACTTCACCATTCCAACTCTTAATTTTTAAAAATGTCTCCCACAGTCATCATGGTTCTGAATATGCCTTATAAAGCACGTGTTTGTCTGAATAACTTCTCTTATCTCACTTAGTGGTGTATGTTTTGTAATCCTTGCATGAGTTCCTCAGTGTTGAAATCCCAATATTGTGCTGTCTGGCAACCTAATTTAAATTACACTGTTCCTTAAGCAACTTAATAAAGTGCTGACTGGACAGCTTACTTTCATCAAAATGGATAATTCTAATAATGTAAAGGAATGTAATCTTCAGGGCAAGAAATCATATACTAAGCCAAGAGTACATGTTAAGAAGAGAATTTGTTAGAATGTTTATTAATGTTTCCATCTAGAGTGACTTCCAGAGGCCCTCCTGGGAAAGGCTTGGTTCTCAGTTAGATGTTACAAATACTTTTAAGAGGTGCTGCCTAGTGGAATGACTCCCGGCACTCATTAGGTGGGTATCCATCCCTGAAGGAGCTACTGTGACCCCTCTTTGAAGATGGCCTCCACTTTCCTTCCAGCACACAACGGCCTCCACAGTCCATGCTCACACCATGTTGTACTACACAGCAGAGCCAAGTAGCCATAGACAGAAAACTGTCATTCATGGGTTAGAATGAGTCCTTTCTCTTTAAGTTTCTTTATCGCAGGGACTGGGTACAGTAATGCACAGAGAACACAAAGTTCTGAGTTCATCATCTGGAAATTAAATGCTATATTCTATTATTTTAAAGAGAGTATGTGGTTACACTTAAGAATAAGAAATTCTTAAAAAGAGAATGGTTATGAAACAATCTAAATACTACTAAACTTCTTAAGTTACTTTTGACTGCTCTTTGTTTTGGTTTTTCGAGGCAGGGTTTTCTGAGTAGCCATAGCTGTCCTTGAACTTGGAGTTACCCGCCTGCTTCTGCACTCTCACTGATGGACTGAAGGGATATACCACCATGCCTGGCTTAAATTAGCTATTTTAGTAAGAAATATAAAAAGTAACAGCAACATATTTTTTTAAAAAAATAACAATCATTGAGTATACATGCTATTGTTTTAGACAAAACATAAGCTATTAAAGGTCATTTTAAGAAACAAAAATAAAAATCCATGTATGATAAAACATGTATCTGAATAAAAATAAAAATTCGTTTTTTGTTTTTTCTGAGACTGGGTTTCTCTGTGTAGCCCTGGCTGTCCTGGAACTCACTTTGTAGACCAAGCTGGCCTTGAACTCAGAGATCCACCTGCCTCTGCCTCACAAGTGCTGGGATTAAAAGGCGTGCGCCACCACCGCCCGGCAAAAAAAAAAAAAATTCTTGGTTCTTTCCAGTCAAGTGCTTATTTGCTGGAGAACAAGCCCCGTGTGCAGCAGTGGGCCTGTGGTGAGGGAGGCCGGAAGCAAGCAGCGGGTGGGGAGAGACCGCTCGCTGGAGTCAGCTCCGCACCAGTCAATTCCCAAGGGTCATAACAATAAAGTTTGTCCCATCTTCCATTCGTGGCTGTGGGAATGCAAGGAAGGAAACACATATGAAGGTGCTCACAATGAGCATGTGCTTCCTACGCACACAGTACAGCAATGACAAGAAAGGGGACACGAAGCCATCCATATTCCGAGGTGAAGGCCACAGAAAGTTGCTCTCTGGTAAGCTCTACTGTGGACAAATGAAGGCCCAGTCAGGGGCTGCCTAGCGGTGCTGAGGACTCCGAGCATCTGTAGACCTCAAGATGTGCTCACTAGTGTCTCCTGGGTTGGTCCTGAAGAGCCACCAAGTCGTTTCCCAAAGGAGTAATCGTGCTTTTACAGTATCTTACAAAAGCATTTGTAGGTCGTATAAAGAAGTAAAGATATAACAAGGAAGATTTGAAATAAAATTATAAGCCACCAAGAAAGATGCTATTGCAAACTGAGAATGCAAACAGTATTGCCTCTGTAAACTGTTTATGGAAATAATCTCATTAGGTATTAATAAACTCCAAGCACTGAAAGGATGCTTTTGCCAGTGTCTATCGAGAAACAAAATGATCTTTAAATCCATTTCCACTGCTTCTATATCTCACTTGAATCTACACTTAATTCAACAAACACGCTTCCAGAAGTTTCAGGTCATGTAGTATGGTGGGGGAGGGGATTCATTTAGTTACTAAATGTCATAGTGTGGTAAAGGGGCCAATTCCTTAGCCCTGGTGTATTGCCACAAAACAAATATTTCTGATCAAATCTGAAAACTTCTAAGTTCATCATTACAAAACACTTCTCAAACAAAAATCAAACCCAGCATACCCTCCACCCTACCTTCCCCCAGACTTTAACAATCTGGATGGCAACACAGTCTGTCTTGCTCAATGCAGTAATTCTGGTATTTTGACTGTAAAGGTCAAATGTTTTCTTAACTATGAACCCTTACCGAGTCTTTCACTTCTCTTTTGCCTTCTATAATTAGAATTTTAAACGTTGGGATCACATGAATGACATATTAATAACTGTACAGAAAAGCTAAATATAGCTACCAACAGAAACAGTAATTCTGACATCACAAACACTGCTCTAATGTCTGTGGGACTCGGTTTATACTGGGCAGCCCAGCTTTCTGGGTGTGCAGCAACGGTTACCTTTCCTGGGATGAAGCAACAGAGGTTGGAGTCCACATACTTCATGAAGGTCATATTTAACAGTGACAGCCTTGTTTCCACGGCAGCAAGGATGTCTGCATGACGAGCTAAAGAATGGTTTCTCCTTTCTGACTCTCTCCTAAAATGACAAAAGTCAGAGGCAACCATTAAAACAGTAGTATAGAATAAAACGTTAGCCAATTAGAGTATCGTAAACAAGCGAACATCAGCATGCTAATTTAGACATTTGGAACTGGGTCATAACTGTAATGCTCAGGTATCTTTAATAAGAACCGTTGCTAACAAGACATCTGCTAAAAACAAATCACTGTGAAGGCACAGTTACAGCTGGCAGTGTAGCTCAGGGGTAGCTCACTTGCCAGGGTCCATGAGGTCCTGGATTTGAACCCACCACCACACATATACACACACACAGCATTCTTTTGTTGGCTATACTAAGCCCAATAATTATTGGAAAAAACGTTAAGTGAAGGAATTAAATGCATACACATTTCTCATAAGATTTGGCTCCTTCAACTTTTTCTAAGTTTATTCAGAAGTAACTCATGTAAGATTCTGTATCTTTTTATTTAGGATGTCACAGTGCATACACTGTAGCAATGCCACACCCTATTTAGTATGCGGTTACTCAGAGTAGACTGTATTCAGAGGGGCAAAACCATCACCGTTCTCTAAACTCAGCACACCTTCATCACCACGAAAAGCAAGCCTGGACCCCTCAGGTGCCATCTGCCAACTCCCCGTGTAGTTGTGTGTCTACAGTGCCTTTACTCTCAACACCGGAGTACACCAGACCGGGGTGGGAAGCCCTTTGTGCCTGGCTTTTCACATTTGCTACAGCTCACAGTTCACTGCTGCTCTAGCACTGACCTTTTCACTGCTGAATAGCATCCCTTATACACAGACATCCCTTTACACCTCTGGTGTGCAATATGTTTTGGCTGTGCTGGAGACCACATCAGGTGTACGTGCTAGTCAAGTGTTCCACTGAGCTATAAACAGTTCTTGCTTTCAAGTTTTTGTATGGATATACATTTTAATTTCTTTTGAAAACACACTTGGGGCAAACTGCTTTGACGTGATATCTGTTTAACTTTTAATTTGGCTATCTTCTTTTGTTCATCTTGTCTTTTACAAAAGCATTTATTTAGTTTTATGTGTATGAATGCTTTGTGTGCATATATTTATGTGCACCAAGTGGGTGTCTGATACCCACAGAGGTCAGAAGAAGTGCTGGATGCCCTGGGACTAGAGTTACAAAGGCTGTGAGCTACCATGTGGCTGCTAGAAGCTGAACTTAGGTTCCCTGCAAGGGCAACAATGCTCTAAGCTGCTGAGGCACCCACCATCCCAGGCTCTAGTCTGTCTTCTTGAGACATGTCTCAGCACACAGCTCAAGTTGGCTTCAAACTTGCTTTGTAGTCCAGGCAGGCTTCAAGCTTCAGACTCTCCTTGCCTCGGTTTCTTGAGTATTGAAATTAGAGGTGTGTACCGTGCTACCTGGCTGCCCAGGCCGTGCTGGAACACTATGTTCTCTAAGGCTCTTGAACAAGTACAGTCAGTTACAGCCCTTTCTCTATGTAGAGTTTGGTACTGGCCAGCTTTATAATACACAAGTTTTTGTTTTATTTTGTTCATTTTTTTTAAAACATTTACTCGTGTGTGTGTGTGTGTGTGTGTGTGTGTGTGTGTGTATACATACGAAGATCATAGGACAACCTATGAGAATCAATTCTCTTTGTATCATGAGAGTTTTAGGGAGAGAACTCAGATCATCAGTTGATCCCTTACCTATAAGCAACCTTGATGGCCCCAAAGTAAGTAAGTAAGTAAGTAAGTATGTATGTATGTACCTACCTATCTATCTCTTCTCATATCATTATTATTATTATTATTATTATTATTAGTAGTAGTAGTAGTAGTAGTAGTAGTAGTAGTATTTTGAGACAGGCTCTGTGTATCTTGGCTGTCCTGGAGCTTACTATGAGGCAGGTTGGCTTTGAACTCATAAGAGCTTCTCCTGCTTCTGTCTCCAAATGCTGAGACTAAGGTTATGTACCTCCATGCCTAGCCATTTTTTAAAAAACATCATTCTTTCCCCAATTGAACTGTCTTGTCACCCTCACTGAAAACCAAGTAAGTATACAATGGTTTATTGTCTAGACCCTCTACTTTATCCCACTGGTCTATCATTAGATCTTGTACCCTACTACTTTGACCACCGCACCTTAGAACTATGTTTTAAAATCTGGAAGTACTAGTCTTTCAACACTAATACTCAAAATTGTGTTATTTTGGGTCTCTTATATTTCCACAATAATTTTAAGATTAGCTGTCCAAATTCTAAAATATATATATGTACAGAGATGAGACTTGATCAGTACTGTATAGTATTACAGATAGACCCGAGGAACAACACTGTTACATCAACAATATAAAATCTTCCAGTCCATAAACAGACACACCTATCTTTCTTTCTTTTCTTTTCTTTTCTTTCTTTCTTTCTTTCTTTCTTTCTTTCTTTCTTTCTTTCTTTCTATTTATCTTTCTATGTCTTTTCTCTTCCCCTATTATCTTTCATTTTTGTTTGAAGACTCTTTTTCTTTTTTTCTTTTTTAATTTATTTATGTATATTTTATGTGCACTGGTATTCTGCCTACATATGTCTGTGAGGACATCAGATCCCCGGAACTGGAATTAGAGACAGTTGTGAGGTACCATGTGGGTGTTAGAAATTGAGCCTGAATCCTTTGGAAGAGCATTCAATGTTCTTAACTGTAGAGCCATCCATCTCTCCAGCCCCCTCTTTCTTTCTCTTTTAGAGACAGGGTTTCAGGCAGCCCAGGCTGGCCTCAAATTTGCTTACTTAAGGCTGGCCTTGAATTCCTGATCCTTTTGCTTCCACCAAGTACTAAGGTTATAGACGTGCACTTTTTTCTTTTTCAAGACAGTGTCTATGTACAGAATCCTGATGCTCCTGGAATTCACTATTTAGACCAGGCTGGCCTCAAACTCACAGAGATTCACCTGCCTCTACCTCCCAAGTGCTGGGATTAAAAGTCTGTACCACCACCACCTTGACCTATGACTCTTGTCTCTTTTGTAAAGATGTATATTTATGGGTGTTTTGCTTGCATGTGTGGCTGGGAGGAATTCCCTACAACAAAGTTATGGACAATGATGAGCTGCTTTTGGATATTAGAATTCCAACTCAGGATGGACAAGTTAAGAATAAGTATTCTTAATTTCTGAGCCATCTCTCCAGCCCCTCCCCACCCCCCTTTTTAAATTTGATACAGGGCTTCTCTGTGTAGCCCTGGCTGTCCTGGAACTTGTTCTGTAGACCAGGCTGGGTTCGAACTCAAGAATTTGAATGGCTCACCCTCCCCAGAATATGGTCACCACTGCCCAGGAAGATTATCCATTTCTAATGTGCGTCTAACTCATCTTAGCGTATTGTGACCTGTTAGCCCTGCTGCACGGACTCCTCACAAGGCATCGTCAGGGTACTTGTACCCAAGAGCATGTCACGCTGGCGCTGAGACACACTTAGGTCCTCTCAGTCTTTACTGGTTACAACCACCAATAAAATGTTGAACAAAATGGCAATAAAAACAGATGACGAGAGATAGAACTTATTGTGATGGGATGTCCTTTGTTATAAAGAGTTGAAACTTATATATGAAAAATCTGTGCTTAAAACAAAACAAAACACCAAAAACCCAAAGCTCACCAAGCCAGCCCACCCACCCTGCGGCAGGGATTCAAGGCTGACGCTACCTAGAACGTACCTCGGTAGTTGCGCTTTGACTTGCTTCTGACATAGGTTATGGTACCTCTCCACTTTCAGAAACCCCTGATTCAACATTCTCTGACAGACCAAGTCCATTCTCTTACAAACCTATAAGCAGAGGGGAAATTGAATTTAAAAGATAAATAAAATCAATAACCAAATCATCAATGACGAACCTGGGTGGGAAGGTCTCTGTGCTGGGACTGTTCCCAGGACACTGTCTAAGCTGAGTCACACCAGTGCCATTGGTGCTATCCAATTACTGTGGTGTCTCACTAAGAAATTACTAATGTTTGGGCCAAGCAGTACCACTTACTTAAAGTGTATAGTGAATATCCTATCTGCAGTATGGAAGATCAGTAAAATGTTCCTGAGAGTTTTAAGTTTAAAACATTCCTTTTTATAAAAAAATAAACAAGCAAACAAACAAGTAAACCCCAGGTAAATCCAAATTTTAATCTGTGTATATAGCCAGACACAACTCAGAAAGCCAGGAGAAATCACACGTGCTAATGCCTTTGAAAAACTCCAGGCATAAAAATGTTAGGTTTTCTTAAAATGAACCTAAGTCTCTGTTCTGCAGATTTGATTAGTGTATTTCTGAGTAATCCTAGTATCTTTGAAATTCAGCACATAAAACCTAGTGTCCCCTCCTCTGAAAGTTTTGCAATGGTGTGGTTATTAACCTAAAGGTTACTTGTCACTGTACAGGCCTGGATGCTAGAAAGTGCAAACTATTGAAGACAATGCCAACCGCAGCCAGGCCAGTTGGCAGAGGCTATCTCGTGCTTCCTTGTATCCGTGCTATTCCATTACAGCATCTGTGTACAAGTACTTGCTATGTATTTGTTAAGATGAGATTCCTGAGGTATACACAGATATACAGGCAGACCAAACGCCCACACACATAAAAGCAAAACCAAAGCCAGAGGAGTAAGTTGCCTGCGATCTTACAGAGCCCATTCTGGGAATCTTTGTGGCTCTCTAAAACAATTTAGACATGTAGTACCCTAATTTGCAATAAACATATCACTGCAACATGAATACTGATTATTTTTGTGAAATGTGAGGAAGAAAAAGTATATTTATGTGTGAAATAGAAACAGAGAGGACTAAATTCTCATCTTTCATGGCAGAAAGTCAAGAGAAAGTGAGATAGAGTAGTCAAAGATTTCAAAGTGCTGCATCTGGAATAGGAAGTAAGTTCAGCAAAAGAAAAGATAATTATAATTATTAAAAACCCTCTACTATAAAGTTTAGGATATATCTTGTCTCTGTAGACTCTGCAACATTGCTAAGTTCTGAGAATGAATAATTTTTAAAACAACCACATATTCACACTCCCAAGGACGATCAATTATTACTGTAACAATTTGAAGGTTTGTTCCACTGGATCTAGCTGGTTCTAAAGGTTCCATGGTCTTTCCTCACCCACGCAGACAATCAATAAAGAGTGCTTTACTAATCTGAGTAGATAAGAGTCACTAATGAGAATCTGAGTAAACACTAAAATCAACCAAGGGAAAGGCACATGACTGAAGATTTGAATTAGGCTCTGAAGGAACAAAAGGCAAAACAGCACACAGCACTACAGGCTATGGTGTCTGCAAAGGGACAAACTTTGGAATGAGCAAAGTACCAAGCAAATACTTCTGAAGACAAATCAGGTGTTTAGGGAAAGGTGAGAAGAAATTTCCCAACTCTCAAGCTTGGAAATCTGAAAATGAGAAATCATTCTTAGAAGATGATCCCCAATCTCTTAAAAGATGCTGAGACAGTTGCTATCTGGTTATTCCTGTAGGTACTGTAATATTAGGGCTAAAAATGTTCTTCTGGAAACTCACCGGAGACACCCAAAATCAATATGGATGAATCTCAGAGGAAACAGAAAAGTAAAAAATCCGATGCCTATAAATGACGCCTCCGCTGACGTCTGTAGATGGACGCTAGCAGAAAGAACAGGAGAGGAAAAAGAAAAACCAACCCACAGGGTCACAAAGACAAATTAGAACAGAGCCACAGAAGCCGACATGAAAGCCACACGCAGCATTAGTCAACAGCGTCTGACACGCAGTGTTCATTAGTCCTTCTCCTTTCATGAATGCCCAATAAACTCCGACAGCGCAGACAAAAAAGGATACATGTATCCTTTGTTTAGGATCCAAAAAGGGTGCAAAGGCATCTTAAAAACAACAACAAAAACAACAAAACCAAAATCCAAAACTGGACAATATTGAATTTCCCCATGGCAAACAATTTAATGATCACTGCTGCTAATGTATGCTAACTTGCAACTCTAAATTACCTCATTTAGGGTAAGAGAGGGTCTGGGTTCAGTACAGCACAGCACAGCACTCAGCACATAAGAACACAGCACACAGCAAGCACACAAGAACACAGCACACAGAGCACAGCACACAGCAAGCACACAAGAGCACAGCACACAGAGCACAGCACACAGCACAGTACACAGCACATAGAGCACAGCACACAGAGCACAGCACACAGCACAGTACACAGCACACAGAGCACAGCACACAGCACATAGAGCACAGCACACAGCACAGTACACAGCACATAGAGCACAGCACACAGAGCACAGCACACAGCACAGTACACAGCACATAGAGCACAAACAATTCCCAAACTGCCTCATCTGAAGTGTAGTTCTAAATTTAGGGGTATGTTAATAATTTTCCAAGACTCAGGGGAAAAATGTTGTTTCTCTAGTTATTAACATCATAATGTTAATCCTAGCAAATTGGTAGTTTCCCTAAGACACAAATTAAAAATACAGTGCATAATAAACAAAGATGATGCCTAGGTTAGCAACTATCAGGCCTGGCTAGAATGGAGGGAAGAAGAGGCTGAGGAGGGAGAGGCTCATCAATGGTCACTGAGCTCCATTTTGAGGCGAAGACGTCCTGGGGTGCAAGATAACTACAACACAAATCATGTACAGTGCACTTATAAAATGACATGAAAAGATTTCAGATTTTTTTTCCACTGTAAAAGAAACTATAAAGGCTTGACGTCCATGTTTATCATAATTTGGATATTACACAACAGGTTTGCCCAAACCAGTTCCAAGCATGATGGTACATGCCTGTAATCTCAGTATTTGGAAGGAAGAGCCAGTGTAAAATTCATGGCCAGCCTGGGCTACATGTCAAGACCAGGCCAGCTTGGACTGTACAGTGAGATTTTGTGCCTCAAAAAACAAGCTATTAGTTTTTCAAATATGTACAAGATTTATGCATCAACTTAAAAAAGAATTAAGGCTGGAAACACAATCTCAATGATGTAGGAAAGTTTTTGGCAGTGCTCCTGGTTTTTAAAAGTCACAGTCAATTTAATCATGTCAGGTGTAAAATTGAGTATACCTACCAGATGCATACATCTGTTAATTAGCAGCTTTTAGAGTTTACACAACACTTTATAAGGACAGGTTTTGCATACATGTATGTCTGGGTGCTATGCTCAGACTTGATGCCTACAGAGGCAGGCGGTTCCCTGCAACTGTGAGCTGCCCCCTGAGAGCTGGGACTAGAACCCAGGTCTCCTGGAAGAGCAGCATGTGATCTTACCTGCTGGCTCTCCAGTCCCAGCTTTTCTAGTCTTATTGACAAGGAAAAATATATGCTATATAAGCATTGTTGAAAAATATACTCCCTCCAAAAAGCCCCCAAGGGAGTTAGTGAGACTCACCATTGTACAGAAATGACACTCATGGGTTCTTTGATCCTTGCTGTCTTAGTATTAGAAATGAATACAGGTTTTCCTTCAGGACTGAAAAGGCCATATTTATTCTTTTCAAAAATTATGTTTAACTTAAGCGGCAATAAATTTTTTTACATACATTTGTTTAGAAAGCTTTTTAGATTTCTTTGTCATCAAGGCCTTTTTTTGTTTTTTTGTTTTGTTTTTTTGTTTTTTGTTTTTTTAGGGTTTTTTTTAGGGTTTCCCTGTGTATCCCTGGCTGTCCTGGAACTCACTCTGTAGACCAGGCTGGCCTCTAGCTCAGAAATCCACCCGCCTCTGTCTCCCAAGTGCTGGGATTACAGGCGTGCGCCACCACCACCCGGGCTTAACAATGCAAGGTAATTGCACAATAAATCTGTGAAAGTTTCCTTTAATATCTCTTAAGTCAAGCTTTAGTTAATTCTAATGTGCACATTTTAACACTTGGTCACTTATAATATATGATGCCTTTTAATTTACTGCATTTTCACCCCTGATGCCTTAGCTGCCTTGAGAAATAACCATAGAAGTCTTCAATTTTGTTAGGATGCTGTAAAGACTTTCAGATGTTACTCATATGTCATGTAGAGCACCATCAAGATACACTATGATTTTTCATAAATGCTAGATTGTGAAACACTAGCTTGGAATTGAGGAAATTGTGTAAATCAGCTCAGTTTTTATAGGACATTCTTTGGTACTATAGAGTTTTGTTTTTTTTTTTTAAGGCATTTGATGCTTTTCTCTAAATAACTCAAACGCTGTCATTACAGAGTCAATGTCTGAGTTCAAATTAATGATAGCCTGCAGAGTGGGGCTTCCTTTTTCACTTGTTCTGACTGTTTGGGACAGTGTCCTGCTAAATAGCCCAGGCTGGATTTGAACTTGGAGCAATCCTCCTGCCCCAGCTTTTCAAGTGCTAAGATTACAACTATACACCTGACCTGAAATAGACTCTACAAGTTCTGTGCCCTGAACTCTTCAAAAGATCAACAGAAGAAAAGAACAAAAATGTGGAACATTCTAGAGTTTTATTCTTTATCAATGCTCCTCCTAAAAAAGTTATAGAGACTTTTTTTTTTTTTTTTTTTTTTTTTGGTTTTTCGAGACAGGGTTTCTCTGTGTAGTCCTGGTTGTCCTGAAACTCACTCTATAGACCAGGCTGGCCTCGAACTCAGAAATCCACCTGCCTCTGCCTCCCAAGTGCTGGGATTACAGGCGTGCGCCACCACGCCCGGCTATAGAGGCCCAATTTTGAGGGAAACTGAGAAGGTTTAATATAAGCTGGAATGTGAAATCCCCTGGAAATAGATGGTACTGTGGTTTTGAGACAAATTTTAGAAGTATGTTTTATATTTGTGTTCTTCAAATAGGTTAGTAAAAAGCAAGCTACATCTTTGCCTGTGCTTGTGCACCTAACCTGCTCCATCCCTGTTTGCAGCAAGAGAATGAGCACACAAGTGAAGACAGCAGACAAGTGTGCCCTTAGCAGGGCCAGGAGGGCCATCTGTAAGTGACTAATGAAGGAGCGCAGCCACTCTGCCTGGTCTCTTTCCTAGTTACTTGTTCAGGGAACTCACTTGCCCAAGTCTTACTAACAGCATTTAGTGGTTCCTAGACAATTAGGCCCACCTTACTCAGACTGCCAATAGTACTTGTGCTAGTACACAGTATATGTATGTGCGGGTGATTTGCTTGCACATACGGCTGTGCACTGTGTGTCCTTAAAGCCAGAAAAGGGCATCAGACCTCTTACAACTGGGTTACAGACAGTTGTGAGATGCCAGTCTTATGAGTGCTGGAAATCACACCCAGGGACTCGGGAAGAGCAGCCAGTGGCCACTAAACTGTCTCTCCAGCCCCTGGTATATTACATATACCACAATCCTCAATCAGCACGTAGAGTTATAAGAAATATTCTATTTTGGGTGGTTTGTCATCTAGATATTCACTTGAAAGAAAATATAAACTCATTTTACATTAGCCTGAGAAAAACAATTACCAAGAGTCTGTCCCAAGATCCTATAAAGCACCTGAAAGCTAAAAAGGAAGACTTTTGATGGTTTTCTGTTACCTGCACTGTTCTCAGGAAAGGACAAGAGCGTCACTTAAGATGAGGGTGCTCTGATGAAACATTAAAGATGGCCATCTGGTTTATACTACGATAGCTTAGTCTCAGAATTTGTCTTGAGGAGCTAGATGTTCACTAAGCAGTTAAAAATGCTTGCTGTTCTTCTGGAAGACCTGAGTTTGGTTCCCACGCCACACAAGGGGGGCTCAGAACTGCCTGTAGGTCCAAGGAATTCAATACCTTCTGGCCTCCACAGTGCCTACATAGATGTGGCTGATATAACACACACATATTAATAAAAGTAAAATAAATCTTAAAGTATTTTTTTCCTTGAGCTAAGAGTAGTGGTACATGCCTGTAATCACAGCATTTGGGTGGTACTGGCAGGAGGACCCTGAATTCAAGGTTAGCCTTTGCGAGTCTGTAGTCACCGTGAGCTCCACTGACCTGTCAACCACTGACTTCCACACTCACAAGTGACATTCCACACTCACACAAATGCCCCCACACTGACACGTGGATGCACAACGCCTTTACACATACACATAAAGAAGAATGTTAAAGTCTTGTAAAATAATAACTTCATGCTGGGGCAAATTAAAAACTTAAAAAAAAAACTCCTCTGTTTCAGGCAAATTATAAGCATCACTTTTTTAGTAGTATAAGTTACACAGAAAAATCCTTTTATTTCAGTGACATGACTTTCTTTCTTTCTTTCTTTCTTTTTTGTTTTTTTGTTTTTTTTTTTGGATTTGTTTTTTGGTTTTTTTTTGTTTGTTTGTTTGTTTGTTTTTTTCCTGAGACAGGGTTTCTCTGTATAGCCCTGGCTGTCCTGGAACTCACTCTGTAGACCAGGCTGGCCTCGAACTCAGAAATCCGCCTGCCTCTGCCTCCCAGAGTGCTGGGATTACAGGCGTGCGCCACCACCACCCGGCTATAACATGACTTTCTACTGTTTACTCACAGCAGTGAAATGTTTTAAGAAATATTTTGTTCGCTGGGTGGTGGTGGTGCATGCCTTTAATCCCAGCACTTGGGAGGCAGAGGCAGGCGGATTTCTGAGTTCGAGACCAGCCTGGTCTACAGAGTGAGTTCCAGGACAGCCAGGGCTACACAGAGAAACGCTGTCTCAGAAAACAAACAAACAAAAAAACCCAAAAAACAAACAAACAAACAAAAAGAAATATTTTGTTCAATACACTGAAAGCTTCCACTTATCACAGACTCTGAAAGGCCCAAAGGATGAGTGAAGAGATGGGTGGATCAAACACTGACCATATTCCTCTGCAGGTATGCGCACCTACACAGGCAAACACCCCGCACACAAACATGCAAAGTATCGTTTCATTAGAAGAAATCAGAAGTACCTGCACATCTTGTACTGTCATTTGGATCTGGAAAAGGCTTGGTCTCCAGCGTGGCACGGTTAAGAGTTGCCCAAACTTTAAGGAGGGCCTACTAGTGAATTGTGGATCTGGAGCTGATGCTGTAAGGGACTGTGCAAACGCAGGCTCTTTTGCTCCTTACCCACCACAGAGTAAACACCACTGCACCAGCGCAGTGGCCCCGAGGCAGCAGGTTTCTGCATTGTGAAGAACAAGAAGCCCAAGACTCTCTCTCATCACAAGCCATTCTCCTCAGTAGTCAATGGCATCCTGGCTTCTTCCATTGACAGAAACCTGATTAACACCTCAGTAAATGGGGTGATACGGAGTCTCATACAGCAACATGGTACTATATTAAGATTGCAACCTGGGCATACGGACCAAATCATTTTAGAAGCAAAAGACATTTAATGAAGGTTTCTCTCAAGCACTGGTTCTAGCATTTTGCACTTAAGATTGGGTAAGCCATCCGAGCACCGTAAGTCTGACAGCACACAAGCTCCTGGTTTCCCCTTCAAAATGTGAGGTGATGGCACCTCACTAAAGCCTTCTGCGAGTCTAACCCCCTTTGTATCATGACTGCACTTACCGGATTAGAATTCTTTTAGAAAAGCCTGTGGAGGGGTCAGAAAATCCAAGGGTCAAGGTTATCTTTGGCTACACAGCGAGTCTGAAGGTAGCCTAAGCTTCGAGAGACCCTATTTAAAACAAGGACAAAACAAAAAACAAAAAACAAACAAACAACAACTTTGCTTGAATCCCTCATTGTTTAAAAATGATCTTGAGGAGCTGGGGAGATTGCCCAGGGCACAAGAGTTATCAGTATGCACTTTAAAAGTCCATGCTTACAAAAATAACCCCAATTAAACTCAGTGGGTCATAAAAAAAGAAAACCAGACTTGAAAGAGGATTTGTTGGGATGAGGGCTCCAGTATCCATTGATATCCATTGATAGTAGACACTACTTAAAGTTTTGGGCAGCTCCTATCAGTGCCAAGCTAGAGACCATGAATCTTTGGGAGACATTAGAGCTCCAGCTGACAGTACAGGGGATACAAAGACATCTGGCTTCTATGAAATGATTAAAAATGTTTGATCCCTCTCTTCATGTTTTATGTGCATACATGTCAACCTGTGTAGGCACATGTGCATGCTGAGAAATAAGGTATTTTTCTACAATCTATCTTTTCTTTTTTGTGGGGGGTGGGTGGGTGGGTGGTTGTTGTTGATCTTTTGAGACCGGGTTTCTCTGTGTACTCTTGGCTGTCTTGGAACTCACTTTGTAGACCAGGCAGGCTCCCAACTCATCGAACTGCCTGCCTCTGCCTCTGCCTCCCAAGTGCTGGGATTAAAGGCGTGTGCCTCCATGCCAGGTCACTTTGCTCTTTAGATCCAGAGCTTGCCAACACCAGCTAGGACGGAGAGCTAGCTTGTTTCTGGGATCTCCACTTGAGTGGCTAGAATTCCAAGTAGTCTGCCACACCCACCTGGCATGTATATGGGTTCTGGGAGCTCAACTCTCCTTCTTCTGATTGTTAAGCAATGGTTCTAACTGCAGAGCCCCCTCTGCACCCCGTTTGGCTAATATTCACAGACATTTCTCCTCACCACAGACTGTCAATTCTGGAGAGCATTGAAAAGTTTCTTAGACGTCTTCACTATCTGTGGAATAAAGTTCAAGTGCAGGTGAAACCACCAGTAGCACACTTAAGACTTGGTCTTTCCAGATTTAAGCTCTTCCCAATCCCTTTCCCCAGCCCCCTCCATGTCTTCACACTCTGCAGGGTTTTCTGCGGGTAGTGTTCTATCTGTGCTACCTGGAAGAACCCCACGGTCCTGAGGAGGTCTCCTGCTCAGCTTCAACACTCTCCGGTAATCTCTGTGCCTTATCATTCTGGTGCTCTGTACATGTGCTGGGAAGGCTATGTCCATTATGTCTCCGTAACAACACTGGGACAGGACTACTGACTGAACTCCTTTACTTTGTGAGTTTCAGGAAGAATTACTATAAGGGAGGACCTGTCCTCAAAAGGTTATAATTCCTCACCTTTTCTTAAGTACCTGCTAGTAAGATCAAGAGTCCATAGAACAGTGGGAGGAAACCCCACCACACACAGGAGTCCCACCATGCACTGAGGACCACTGCCGTGTGTGTGTGTGTGTGTGTGTGTGTGTGTGGTGGGGCTCCTGGAGTTTCCAAGACCCTTCAGGAGTCTGCACGGTCAACTCTTCTCATGATGGGGAAGCAGAGACTCCCTCCCTCTCAGGTACCCAGCCAAGGATCCAGTAATCCTGCGGTGCACTGTTACTCTGACAGCTAATGGATGTGTGCTTTGTGTTCTTGGGCTTTATAGAACTTCTTAAGGTTACTCTTGGGATCCTGACTCTTAAAGAATATAAAGGTCTACTGAAACAGAAAAGGTCCCGAACGTCTAGGATACAGTGAGGAACAAGGCAGAGAAGATGCCTCCTTCAGAGCAAAAGGAAAGGCCTCTTCACTGCGCTTCATATCTCCTACCACCAACCCCGCCTGGAACTTTCAGCTTTCTAACGCCTGAAGAAAAACCATGAAAGAAACTATAAATAGCAATTCGATTCTCTAGAGTGATCTAGACAAATATCTCACGGAGTATTATGGTTTGTTTGTTCTTTTTGTTTTTCGAGACAGGGTTTCTCTGTGTAGTCCTGGCTGTCCTGGAATTCACTCTGTAGACCAGGCTGGCCTCAAACTCAGAAATCCGCTTGCCTCTGCCTCCCAAGTGCTGGGATTACAGGCGTGCGCCACCACGCCCGGCGAGTATCATGGTTTAAATACTTGATTGCTAACTGGAAATTTCTATCCCAGATAGCAAGCAAGAATTCTTGATACGGTCATATTTATGTTCTGAACTTGGTTCATGACCCAAAGTAACACGTTCAAAGTAAAGTCTGTTCTCCTCCCTAAGGGTGGAGTCTCCGTTCTTAACCATGGCTGCTTGTTTTTAAGTATCTTATTAGGGGTCTGTCTGCTCAGCACCCCAAAGCTGCACCTGCACTAATCTGACTATTTTACTGGGAAAGCAATCAACTCAAAGCACATACCTTCCCATTTGAAGAGTTGTATTCAGCCAAGTGCTTCTTAAAACATTATAGGAATTAATTATTTAAAGCTATTTCTGTAGAACCAGGATTTCTAGGCTGCATATGTTTGGTGAACAAAATTTAGCGGCAGAAAAATAGTCAATTCAATAAGGCATTCAAGACAGATCCTGAGAAATCAGTGGACTGGAAAATCAAATCTCAATTATTTATTGTTACAGGAGGCAAAGACTAAGACTATCACCAACTAACCTGAACAAATAATTGAAATGTGACAGAAGCAACTTTTTTACACAAAGTGTAGACTATTATAAGTACTTGGATTACGCCCCTGCCCTTTAAGTTAGGTGTGAGGAACAGGGAAACATGATCTCTTTCAGGATGAGGCAAGAAAGAAAACTGGGAAGAAAGAAAAAAGCAAAATGTCTCTCAACAATACGTAAGCTAGCCCAGGGCCACATGCTGATGAGCTGAAGCCAGTTGTGCTCTCCGAACGCTGCTCCTTCCGAGCTTGGCCAGCTTTATGTCTTACTCAAGCAAACACAATAAAAGGAACTTAGGTAATCTATACAGCAGATGCCAGCACATACTTAAGTCTCTTGATTTTTGGCAAATGATTTAGGTAAAAATAATCACTTCAATTAAAAAGATCTGTACAAAGAGCCTAACGAGGCAATGTCTCTTTCTATCAATTTCACAAAAAGATCGTAATTAAATTAATGCTGACACCTAGTGACAAGAAAGTACATCTGTATTTTATGTCACTTGAATTGTATTTTCTGAAACCAATGAACCTAAATCCTTAATTTCCATAAAGACCCAGTAACATCAGGTAAAGAAAGGACCTCGCCCCCTGTTTCTAAAACCATATGGGTATGTATAAACCCGGCTGGGAGTGGGGAGCAAGTGCCACAGGGACTCCCTAAGAAAAATGCTTTAAATTACAAAGCTAAAGGCCAGGGGAAAGGCTTAAGACACACAATCGGCAGCCATACATCTCACATGAGCTGCCGGTTACTAATGGATTGTGAGGCCCATTTTACCTCAGGTCTCCAAGCAGAGTCTATTTTCTCCTCTTTAAACTTTTTTTCTTTTTTTAAAGAAAAGGAAAAATGAGAGTGAACGCTGATAGAGTACTTGTCTAGCAGAATCAAGGCTGAACTCCAGAACAGTGGCAAAACAGTAACACACAAAACCAAACAACAATGAATGAAACGAAGGAAAACAACTGACAAGCCAATAACACCCAGTTTCTCTCAAGACTTAACAAAAAACGGAGAGCATTCCAAGCTTTCCCAAGCCATTGTCTGGCTGACTGGCTCAATTCAATCAGATGTTATGTCCAATTGCCAGACGCCATGTACGTACATCTTGGCCAAGCACCATTCTTTATAAAATATAAAGGGAAATATTTACGATTCTACATGAAATCCCAGGATGCTGTTTTGAAAATCTAGGACACTGTATTCTGAAATACTTACTCTAAACAGAAATAGTGTTCCATTCTAGAGTAGGGGAAACACACACAAAACCTGCCCCACATCTGAATAACTGACTGCAAGCTGTTTGGGAAGATGATTTCCTTTGAAACACAATTACGGTCAATTCAGAGTTGGACGTATAGGTCTAAAATATGGCATATTGATTGATAAGTAACCGCTACACCCAGCACATTCAGAAAGATGTCTTTGTCCTTTTATAAACAATCCCGAGAGTATTTAGTGACTACATCGAACCAGCTCACAATCACTTCAAAATGTCCACCTCCTCCAATTTCCTAACCACTTAAGGAAAAATTCCCTGGAAGGAAGTGAGATCTCTTCCTGAACCAAGGAATTCATCAAATCTTCAGTTAAGCCTCTGGGATGCAGTGAAATTCCAAAGGCAATTTCTTTTCTTCTTAAATCTTGAATAGGACAACGCGTTATTTTTAGGGGATAGTAAGTAAACTATTCCCTGCAGGAGGGTGGGCTTGAAGCACATTTTAAAAAGAAAAAGGAAAAAGATTGCAAGACCAGGGGGAGGGGGTAACAGCTTGTTAAGGGGCAAGTTGCTCCGCTATAGGCAGAAGTGTCAGGGAGGCGCAGCCAGACAGGTCACTGACCAGGGCTCTACTTTAGCGGTCAACTAAGGCTCTGGGGGGTTAAACCCGCAACACAATTGCAATTTTAGAACCTCAACTGGGGCTCAAGGGGGAGGGGAAAAGACCAAACTGACTTCACCCTTCGCAACCAGGAAGCTTGGCGTGGAGGAACAATACACTATTCTTGCAACACAACCCAAGCCTAGCTGGGATCATCCGCCTACTTGGGAGTGAACTCAAAAGTCCGGCCGGGGCTAGAGCGCTTCGGTAAATCAAGGCAGGCGCCTGCCCCCTCGGGAATCCGTCCAGCCGGGCGGAGGGCACTAAGCCCAACTCCGTTACTTCTCGCAGGCTGGCGCGTCCCGGGCTGGGGGGCGAGGAGATCCCCCCCGAGTCGCGGAGCCTCGCCCGCCCGCCCGTCGGGCAGTCAGGATGCCAGGGCAGCAGCACCCCGCCGACCGTCGCCGGGGACACTTCCCGGCTGCCGGGGCGCGCTCCGTGTCCCGAGCCGGCGGGCGCTCCCTCCCCAGGAACGCGCCGCCCTCGCCGGCCCTCCCCAGACCTCGGCCCTCACCAGACGGAGCTGGCTAATTTCGTCGTAGGACATAAAGCTGAGTATGTTCTCGATGGCTACGATGGGCAGCGCCACCAGCGTGTTGTTTTGAGGCAGGTGGTCCGGTGCCAGCGCGGGCGCGGCGGGTGCCTGGGACCCCGGCTGCGGGGCCTGCGACGGGGGCGCCGGAGGCTGTCGCTGAGCGGAGCCGGCGGCCGAAGTGGAGCCGCCGTCGCCGTGGCCGCCGCCTCCTTCCTCAGCCATCCGCTCCTCAGATGCCGCCGCCATCTTGGGAGTTTGATTCCTTCCTCCACTGTAAGGGGATCAGGACACTTCCTGTGCGTCACTTCCTCCTCCTGCCTCCTCGGGGGCGGGGGAGTTTAAGGAGAGGGAGGAGCTCGTGGGATGACAGCTGGGAAGAGTTTTCCCTAAATTAGTGCACACCTCAAGGAACTTGGTCCTTGTAGCTCTTTTTTTGGGGGGGTTGGGGGGGGGTGGGGGGGTTGGGTTTTTTTGAGACAGGGTTTCTCTGTGTAGTTCCGGCTGTCCTGGAACTCACTCTGTAGACCAGGCTGGCCTCAAACTCAGAAATCTGCCTGCCTCTGCCTCCCAAGTGCTGGGATTCGGAGACGGCCTTGTTAGAGTAGAAACGAGCAAGGATTCTGTAAACCTCAAGAAAGGCGGTCGTCATAGTCCCTTTCATCTGATAAGATGAACCACGATGGAGCAGTTTTCTTTGAAAATAACCCGCCAAAGGATGATAAAAACCATGTTACCTTCATAAGTTTAGACGGAAATGTGTATTTAGATCAGCATTTCCCAAGAGTCACAGTGATAATTTCAGCATATAAACAGGAATAAAACACCACTATTTTAAAACTACAAGACAACAGATAAACCCTGAAAGCACATTAATGAAATAAAAACACAGAGTCACATACCGTACGACTACTTTTATGTGATATGTCCCATGTAGGCAAGTCCACAGAGTCAGGGGCCAGAGAGATGGCCAGAGAGAGAGAGCTTACAGCACTTGTTGCTGTTCGAGAGGACCTGAGTTTGGTATCCAGCACCCACACTGGCCAGTCTACAACTGTTCAACTAGAACAGAATGGATCAGTGGTCCGTGGAGGCTGGGAAGAAGAGAAGTGTGGAAGATGACAGACTGTTAACAGGTGCATCGCTTTTCCTTGTGGCTGATGGGAAAGTAAAATTGCGGGTCAGCAAGATGACTTCGTGGGTAAGGCGCATGTTAACAGACCTGACTACTTGAGTTTGATTTCCGTGACTCACGCGAGAAAAGGAGAAGCCTGACACATACACAGACAAAAAAAAATGTAATTTAAAAATGAGATTAGGGACTGGAGATATGGCCCCTACAAGAGCAAGGTAAGGAGCACTTGCTCTCATAGAGGAATTGTGGTCCATTCCCAGCACCCAAATGGCAGCCGGGTGCGCAGGCATACATGGCAGCAAAACACTCATTAAATAAATCTAAAATATGTTTTAATGGACTTACATAGTGGTGGAGGGTGTGTGCAACCTCGTGAAAATATTAAAAGCATTGAATTGTATGCTTTATAGACATTCTATTTTTAAATTTGTATATATATAAGCTTATGCACACGTAGTATGGGTATTTGAAGATAACAGAAGAGGATGTTAGATACCCTGGAAGTGGAGCTCCAGGTGAGCCTGACAGTATGGGTGCTAGAAACCAATTGTAGGGCTTCTGGAAGAATAGCCAGTACTCTTAACCTCTAAGCCATCTCTCCAGCACCTGAATTGTGTGCTTTAAAAATAATGACTTTTACTCTGTGTGAATCACAGTGCCAAGCCTTAGCCTCTTCATGACCCCTTCATGCCTTCAAAACCAGTACCACCTGGGTGACTCTTACACATTACCAAGTCCAGCTGCTGCAGGAGGTACAACCTTGGCTATCTCTGGGACACAGCTTCTTTGTGCTCTCAGAAAACACTTCCCAGAAGATTTCACCTCAGTGATGCTGGTCTCTTCCTAATCACCACTAATTTCTCAGCTCCAGCTACCCAGCACCAATTGTCCCTGTAGTCCCTTCTATTATTTACAATAAAGTCAGAGCCACATGGCCAAAGCTGCCATGTTCTGCTGCTTGCTGGGGATGGGACATGCCCCCCCCCTATTCTATCACCAGCTTCCTGTTTTCCAATTCCCTCTCTGCCTAAGCTTGACTGTCCTGGTTCTTGCTTTGTAGATTGATCTTGAACTCAGAGATCTGCATGGCTCTGTCTCATGGGATTAAAGGTATGTACCACCATGCCTGGACCTAAGCTTTTTCTTTTCTTTTCTTTTCTTTCTTTTTTTTTTTTTTTTTTTTTTTTTTTTTTTGTTGTTGTTGTTGTTGTTGTTGGTTTTTCCAGACAGGGTTTCTCTTAGTAGCCCTGGCTGTCCTGGAACTCACTTTGTAGACCAGGCTGGCCTCAAACTCAGAAATCTGTCTGCCTCTGCCTCTGCCTCCCAAGTGCTGGTATTAAAGGCGTGTGCCACCACCGCCGCCCGGCCTAAGCTTTTTCTTTAACTAGAACTTGCTCTGTCCCGGGCTGGCCTTGAGCTCAGAGATCTGCTTGGCTTTATCTCCTGTGATTAAAGATGTGTACCATCATGTCTGGATCTAAATTTAGCTGGTAGGGTCTTGCCTCAAAGTCCCACTTCCTTAATCTGTTATCTCCTAGAACATAGAATTTGGCTCCATTTCACTTACTGGTGCCCCTTTAATATACTTGAACCATATATTTTAATTTTTTTTTTTTTTGGTTTTTTTCAAGACAGGGTTTCTCTGTAGTCCTGGCTGTCCTGGAACTCACTCTGTAGACCAGGCTGGCCTCGAACTCAGAAATCCGCCTGCCTCTGCCTCCCAAGTGCTGGGATTACAGGCGTGTGCCACCACGCCCAGCTAACTGAACCATATATTTTATATCTCTCCTTTACAAGCTTGCTAGTATTGATCAAAATGCTCTTTATGAGACTTAACCAGAGAACAAGATCTATGCTGGACATTTCTGAGACTTCCTTTGTCAATGTTAATCTGTGTCTCTTCACCTTAGACTCAGGCAGACTCTTCAGAGAAGGGCAAGAAGTAGTCACATTCTTCACCAAAATATCACAAAACAATCTCTAGGCCACTATATTGAAAATCTCCACTGAAACCTCTTGGATCAGATTTGCACAATTCAAGTCACTCTCAGTAACAAAGTCTTCCATATTCTTACTACGATAGCCCATTGAGCAGCATTTAAAGCCTTCCACTCTCTTTCAAATCCAAAGTCTCAAAATCCACATTCTTCCAAACAAAAACATGGTCAGGCCTATCAAACCAATGTCCCAATCCCTGGTACCAACTTCTGTCTTAGTTAAATGTTTTCATTGCTATAAGGAGACACCATGACAAAGGCAACTCTTATCAGGACAACATTTAATTGGGGCTGGCTTATAGGTTCAGAGGTTCAGTCCATTATCATCAAGGTAAGAACATGGCAGCATCCAGGCAGGCATGGTGCAGGAGATGCTGAGAGTCCTACATCTTCACCTGAAGGCTGCTAGCAGAATACTGACTTCCAGGCAGCCTTGACTAGGGTATTAAAGCCCAGTCCCACAGTGACAACCGCCCCATGATTCCATTTCTTAGGTTTCATCCATGATGACCAAAGTTCCAGTGCATGAGCCCTCTCGAGCATGCTCAAACCCCACGCACATCACAGAAGGCTGGTTAGTATTCAATATGTATTTTATGCCTGTTTCCAGACGTTTGCATATCCATAATGTGTTGATTTTCTCTCTACTAATAGACTGTAATTTTACTTTTGTGCTTAGGGCGTTGCTACCTCCCTCTTCAGAGAACCAATTTCAATTTGGTCTAAATGGAAATGATTTTCTACCTAGTCTTATTAAAGTTGGAAGCGCTCTCGATGGGTTAAGTTGGAATGGGATTTCTATAAGAGGAGATGCATTAAGTACATTATGGGGACTCTCGCATAAAAGAAGTGCACAGAGAATCTTGTAAAAGTGAACCACCATTCCTTCAGTTGGCTCCTGGTTTTGGTCAATCCTTCCTCCTTAGCTCTCCATATGTAGGCCACTGGTTAATAGTCAGATCTTTTGATCTGAACCGCAGAATACAAGTTTGGGACTAATTTTAAGAAGTTCCTGCCACTCGGCTCATTCAAATTTTTCTCTGTTTATGTACACTAGATTTCTACCCTTACATTTCCCATGCTTGTTTGAGGCTAATGTCGTTGTTGTTGTTGCTATTTTGGAAGCACTTGGAATTGAACTTGTGGCCCTGTGTGTGCTAGCCAAGCACTCCACCCTCCAGTTAGAGCCACAGCCCCTAAAAGTGCTCACAAAGAGAATTTCAAAGCACGTTTTAATTTTTTTCTTTTCTTTTTTTACGTTTTAATTTTTAAACTCGACCTGTATTTCAGATATAGTTACCGACCAAAACAAACAGTTGCACTCTGACGAGAAGTTCTGAATTCCAAGTGTAGTTTCATGCCAGCCAGCTATCAAAGGTACATTACAAGACAGCAATTTCTAGTAGGGGATGGACACACATTTCTCAAGATTCACATGTGTCTAATTTCATGCTTGCAAACATGTGAAAGAGAATAAGATCTTCCTTTATAGCTGACAGAAAGATAAACTGAGGCAGAAGCGAGTGGCACCTTCAGTTTACTATGTACATAACCACTTGTCCGGTGACAGGGATGGGATCCTGGGACTTCATATGATAGGCATGCACACCACCACTAAGCTACCTTTCCGGCCACATTTGTTTGTTTATCAGCTTATTTATTTGTTTGCTTTGTTTTGTGAGGTAGGGATTTACTGACCTCAAACTTGCATTCCTCCCGTATGCTAGGCCACTGACGTGCACCACCATGCACAGCTATGGATGAGGTCTTGTGTTCTTTTGATTCAAAGCATTAAAGCCAGTTCACTGTAACGCTGATGCTGTGTGCTGTTCTTCCCACTACTTCGCCATCTTTCTGTCTCTCTGATCAGGGCGTGTGTGGGATGTGTGTGGTGAGACTGGGTCTGGTAGATATGGTGAGAGGAGATTTGACTTGTTCAATACTTCCGCGAGGAGTTAGGTGTATGTATAAAAGAGAATGCTATAACCATACCTTTTTCTTCTACTACATGTTAAGACTTGTAAAGTATTTAGAAGGAATAAGTAAACTCTTGTCCTAAATAATAAGAGGCTTTAAGTTTTTGTGATTTTTTTATCACCTACATTTAAAAAACAGATTATTTATTTTATTTTGTGTGTGTGTGGGTGTTTTGACTATATATAATTGTGTACCATGTTCGTCCAATGCCTGCCATGCCGGTGCTCGGAGCTATATTTGGGATTTCTGGAAGAGCAGCCAAGTGCTCTTAACTCCTGAGTCATCTCTTCAGCCCCACCTATGTTTTTAAAGACTCATCTTTTGGGAATGAGCAGACAACTCAGTTTGTAAACTGACTTTGCCAAGCAAGCACAAGAGCTTGAGTTTAGATCCCCAGGACCTACATAATAAGCCAAGCGCTGCAGCACCCTGGTAGCAATGGGGAGGCTGGACTCCTGGGCCTGGCTGTCTTACAGTCTAGCTCCAGGATCAGTGACCCAACAGTGACCTCTAACTACCACAAACATTTGCATGCACATGTGTGCATGTGCACACACAACCCACCCACCCCCAACCTTTTGAGTAGATTCAACATTTCCTATCTTTGATAATATCCAAAATTGTATTATTAGATGCTTTTTTTTTTTTAAAAAAAAAATTAAAGTTTTGACTCCGGAGAAAGGAATCCACAAAACTTTCAATTCAGGAAATGTTCCTGGTTGCTAGGAACCTAGTGGGTGAAGCACTAGGAAGATGCTGAGGTAGAAATAATGTTTCTTGCAACTAGGGACGCTAGGAGTCTGGCTGCAGTATCATCTCCACATGGAAGATACTAGGAGTCTGGCTGCAGTATCATCTCCGTATGGAAGATACTAGGAGTCTGGCTGCAGTATCATCTCCGTATGGAAGATACTAGGAGTCTGGCTGCAGTATCATCTCCGTATGGAAGATACTAGGAGTCTGGCTGCAGTATCATCTCCACATGGAGGATACTAGGAGTCTGGCTGCAGTATCATCTCCACATGGAGGATACTAGGAGTCTGGCTGCAGTATCATCTCCACATGGAGGATACTAGGCGTCTGGCTGCAGTATCATCTCCACATGGAGGATACTAGGAGTCTGGCTGCAGTATCATCTCCGTATGGAAGATACTAGGCGTCTGGCTGCAGTATCATCTCCACATGGAAGATAAGTTCATCTTGTAACTTGGCTGGCTGGACTGACACCTCCTTATTTCTCTAAGAGAACCCTTTCTGAAGTTATATATTCAGAAAGTGATTCAGCTAACGGTGTTTCCCTGCCTTTAGAAAGGTGTGCAAATCACAGAGAACATGCAAATAGAAGAGGCTATTTCTGATCCGAGAGATCAGAGAAAGCTTCACAAGGAGGTTATAAATCCCTTGGCCTTAAGGGATCTTTTTGTCACTGTGACAACATTCCTGAAACAATCAGAGGAATTCCTCTTATAAGGAGGAAAAGTTTGTTTTGACTCTCTGTCTCTGAGGTCTCTGCATGCTTAATTGGCCCTATGGCTTTGGGCTTGTGGTGGTGCATATATAATCAGGGTAAATTATGAAGAAGAGAAAGTCATTTCTTAGTTCTAAGAGCATTTTCATGGGCAAAAGTAAGGAATTATAAATTGATATTTGAATCTCAGTATCTCAATTTAACCCCAGACCGACTAGTCACAATTTGTCTGAGTCCTCTTGTTAAGGATTAGTATTCCTCAAAACTGTGCCCAGAAAGTAGTGCCAGAGCATCTGAAGCCTCCGTTTAAAATTCAGGTCAATATCCGTGGAATCAGAAACTGAGGTCTTTGATGTTTCCTCCGAGTGTCTTCATCCCACACAAGCCCACACCTGTGTCATCAGCAGATTACCAAGTCCAACTTTCTGTTTATGAGTTTGCCTCCCACCATCAGCGAGAGCTGCTATTTTTAGGTTGTATAATTGCCCGGTCCAGTTCGCTGTACCACAGCGCGCGCAGATTTGCTGAGCAGTTAACTATTTCTTCTTTTTGTCACTTCCTTTCTGTTATTGGGCAGTGGCACCTACTTTAGCCTTCACAGAGCTCTGGGGAAGAAATAAATCTGACCCCTTTTTGTTGCTGTTGTTGAATAAATGTTTAATGTTCCCTTATATGGATTTGTAATTCTTCTCAGAACAGTGTCCCATTTGTCTCTGAATGCTCAAATATGTGGCATGGCACACTGGTACAGCAGATGTTTACAAATATCTATGGTTTGGATGTGAGGAGATGGCTCAGTTTGTAAAAAGCACTTGCTATACAATCCTGACAACCTGACTTTGAGCCCCGAACCCAAGTGAGAAAAACCAAGGTGAGAATCCCAGCATTCCTAGTATAAACAGTCAGCTGGAAGCTCCTTCCTACAGCACAATGTCAGAAACAAGAGAGACCCTACCTCAAAACAAGGTAAGAACCAGACCCTGAAAAGTCGAACCCCACTTGCACACTGTAGTATAAAAATACACATGTATACACACACACTCACACACAGACACGTACACACACACACACACACACACACACACACACACTGGCACACAGATACATGTGTACATACATGCACACATAGAAATCTAAATCTGCACACACATAGACATGTACACAGGTGCACACAAGTACAAACACAAACAGACACACATGTTCACATGCATGCACACACACATACACACCTATAAATATCTATGGGTCTGTTGATAGAACGTCTGGCTATTAGTCATTGGTCTGGAGAGGAGATGGAGTGCCTGCTGTCTCGCAGCGGAAGGCTCAGCATGATGGCCTACCATTGTCAAGGCTTGAGCGATGGTAAAGTTGCTGTCTGCAGTATGAACCACAAACGATCGATAACCTGAAGGACTTTATTCTCCAGTGCAGACTAACACAGGTTCAGGATCACAGCGTTTCTGATTTAAGAGTAACTAAAAGGTGCTGTCTACTGAAACTTTGACAATAATTATGGTCCCCGAGATGACATGTATCATTAACTGCTTTTTTTTCCTTTTCCAAATGTGACATCATTGTTTGGGATGCTAAGCCACAAATAATGGTTTAGCAACTGGGATGACTCTACACTCTCAAATGGAAAATAATCCCTACAGCAGTGTTTCCAATGTCCTCCGTTCACTGACCTGTACCACTGATAGGGGCTTAGTTTCAACTTCAGAATCGAAATTAGGTGCAATAGGGGCTGGAGAGACGGCTCAGCAATTAAGAGCACTGGCTGCTCTTCCAGAGGACCCAGGTTCAATTCCCAGCAACCACATAGCAGCTTCTAACTCTGTAACTCCAGTTCTCCAGTTCCAGAGCGTCCAACACCATCATACAGACATATAACACTAATGCATGAGAAATGAAAGTGAAGTTTAAAAAAATGTGTCACATGAATACACGAGAGAGCAGGTCAAGCCAAGTGAGTCCACCTTGTATACGGAGAGAAAAAGTCAAAAGCAGATAAGGGGGGGAGAGCAGAACTGGAGGCATGGAATAAAAGAAGTGATCGGAACAAAAACCAGAGTTAGAGGTGTCTGAAATATTTCAATTTTAAAAAGTTAAATAAACCACCTTCATTTAGTGTGTGTATGTGTATGTATTCATGCACACATAGGCATATGTGCAGAAATCAGAGACATCTTGCAAGAGTCGGTTCTCTCCTCCTACCATGAGGATCCTAGGATTTGAACTCAGGAGGCCAGCATTGGTAGCAAGCTCCTTTACTCACTGAGCCATGTTGCAGGCCCTGAACTAGTTCTTGATTTAGTCTGAAGTAATAGTTATGGTTTGGATGCGAATGTATCTTAGAAGCAGAGGCTGTGAGAGCCTTCTAAAGCGCTCGATGCCTCCTCTCCTGAGCAGGTTCTAAGACTCTTAAAGGGTTGTTTGCTCTGATAGAGAAAGCGATCGTTACCCTTCAGAAGGTGTTTTTAGGCACGGCACTGCTACAAAATGCTGGGTGTGTGGAGGTGGCTCACATCCTGAGTGGCATCCAAGTGACAGTGTATCAGTTATCTTTTATGCTGACTGAAGACTTGTCAAAGGCGGGATAAAGGGCACTAGGTGGAACCCAGTGGAAAAACTGTATGGATGGTCGTCGGGCACTCCGATATGGTCATGGGGATTCACAGGGTTAATCATGTGACTCTTTTCCCAGGACATTTTACCTAGTGGCTGAGAGCACTGTTCGTCAGAATGATAGTTTAAGAAGTCACCACCAAGAAGGCTCAACCGCAAATAGGACAACATCACCCTCCCCACCCAAAAGAAAAGTGCAAAGATCATCAAAGAAGAAGGGGTGGTGACATGGTAAGAGCCCGAGGTCTGGGAGGAACGTAGCCGACCAGTGTGTGGACATGGCAGGACCTCTGCACCCATGAACTCAGAGCTGCCCGTGGCTGCCTGCACAGAACCCGCACAAGATCCCGCCAGTCATTCTCTGAAACAGACGAGGAGAGTACCATGAGCCCCGCCCCGTCTGAGGAACGATTAACATTTGAGATGGTTTTCGGAGGAGGGAGGATCACTTTTAAGGGCGTGGCCTCTACTGCATAAACCACGGGTATATAGGTAATGTAAGTTGGACGCAGTGGGGTATAAAAGAGATAGAGGATGCAGAGTTAGGAAGGGGTCGGGGTGGATATGAAAGGAGTTCGAGGCAGGAGTAGAGGTGAATATGAAAGTACATTTTATGCAAGTATGGAATTCTCAAATAACACAACAACAACAACAACAACAATAATGATGATGATAAATAAATCCCTGCACAAAGCAGGAGGATAGGGGCTGATAAGAAAAGCACTGAATGAGGACGTGCACTGACCAGGGCAGGAGGGCTCTAATCTCACTGGCTGGCCCAGCAAGATAGAAGAAACAGGAAGGTCTTGTACATTGCTGGGAAAGATACCAAGCCATTTGTCACCCTTATCATCCGTGTGCTCATTTTCTGAGAAAGGAGGGTATGCTTCCTTCAAGGCCCCAACCACCGAACTCCTGACTGGTTTTGTACTCTGTTCTTTCTCTTGACTCTTTTACTGTATACCCCACAGCCGCTTCCCGTTTCCATGCGGGAGTCCGGGCCCAGTGTGTACGCACTGACAGGCAATCGCATTCCGCTTAGTAGCACTTGAGGTGAGTTACGACACAGGCTTCGGTCACTTGGCTGTGCAAGCTGGTCTTGGGCTGAGGATGTGGAGGAGATGAGGCAGACGGACAATCCTCTTCACCAGAAGTTAAGTTCTGTGTCCATATTTCCTTCCATCAGGCCCTCTTCTTCCACCGAAGCAATCTTTCTAACAGCATTTAAGGAAACAAGTAGTTTTTTCCCCCTCTGCCTTCAGATGCCTTAAACACTATTTTGGTCTACTCTGCATCTGTAATTCAACCAAGTAGCCAAGTCAAGCTCAGATTTCTCTCCTGTTACCGAGTATTACTTGAGAACATTGCTACCTCTTGAGGTCCTGGAAGAACCAGGTTGTGGTTCTTTAATAAGAGGGAGTGCGGTAGAATGAGAAACGTGTACTTAGTGGGGAAAATCGGTTGGTGGACTGAAGATTATATTGACTCTTTCAAATCACGGTGACGTCATTAGATGCCCTAAATTAGTGGTTACCAAGTCATCAGTGCTTATTAAAGACAGAGCTTCCTCGATTCCTCCCTTGGAGATTAAGGTTCAGTGGATCAGGCTGGTCTGGGTCCTGGAAACCTCTATTGAACTAGAAGAAAGTCTTGGGTCTCAGCAGGTTTGGGGAACTCTAGGAACACGTTGCTGAGTAGTAGCCTCAGGAGCTGAACATGTACTTTAATTTGGACAGGTTTTTTTTTTCTTCTTTTCTTATAAAAATGTACTGACTCAAACAGGAAAGGAAGCATTTTAAGCATCCCACTCTACTGTATCAGGTTCACTTTTCCATAATTCCTTATAACTGTATTCATATGTATATATAAAGACAAACAATACAAATAAAGACTCTGGTGGTGACGCCTTCTCTTTTTCTTTCTTTCTCCTTTTCTCTCTCTCTCTCTTTCTCTCTCTCTTTCTTTCTTTCTTTCTTTCTTTCTTTCTTTCTTTCTTTCTTTCTTTCTTTCTTTTTAAGAAAAGAGGCTGGCCTTAAGCTTGCTGAATAGCCTTGAGCTCGCTGTATCGCAGAAGCTGACCCTGTGTTTCTGAAGTGCTCCCCACCATGTCAAGGTGATGGGATGCTGGGAACAGAACCTGAGTCTCTGTGAATGCCGAGCAAGCGCTCGACCACCCAAGCTGCATGGGAGACATTTCCTTTGATGTCACATAAAGTTGGTGGCTCAGTCTACTCAGGTTGCTGAAATGAAAGTATTACAAACTGGGTCATTCACCGGCAGCAGAAGTGTGTTTCTTATAGTCCTGGAGGCTGAGGAATAGAAGCCAGCAGGCTCAGCGTCTGGAGACAGCCCACCCTGTCATGAGTGATGTCTTCTCCTTGTGTCCTCCATAGTGAAAGGGAAAACAAACATCCTTGGGCATCTTTTGGTTGTTGTTTGCTTTTCATTTTATCTTCAGAGACAAGATCTCCCTGTCTAGCCTTGGCTAGTCTAAAACTTGCTACTTAAGCCAGGCTGGTGTCTAACCCACAGAGATCTGCTTCCTTCTGCCTTCCAAGTAATGGGACTAAAGAAGTAGACCGCTATTTTTGGCTTTCTTGGGCCCCTTTGATAAAGCACTAATCCTATTCATGAGGGGTCCACACTCACAAATAATGAGTGGAGAATAATTAGGGTCATAGTCATGACTTTCCAAGACCCTCATCCTCTTTTTCATGTGTGTACATGTTCATATGTGTACACACATGCATACGTGTGTATGTGAAGTTCAGAAGTTTGATGTTCATTGCTTTTCTCAACGCCTGTCAACTTTCTTATGTATCATTATTGTTGTTATTAACTTTTGCTTTGTTTTTGATACAGGGTCTCTCTACATGTCTTTGGCTGCACTGGAACTCACTGTGTAGAGCAGGCTGGTCTTGAACTCACAGAAATCCTCCTGCCTGTGTCCTGAAAATTGGGGTTAAAGGTGTGCACTACTATGTCTGGCCTTTATGTTTTAATTTTTAAAATTACACTTATTTATACACCTGTGTGTTCATGTTCATACGTACGTACGCACATGCACACACATTTGTTGCCAAAGCATGGATATAGCATCCAAAGGACAATTTGTAAGAGTTGGTTCTCAGGTGGGTGGTGGTGGTGGTGGTGGTGGTACATACCTTTAATCTGGGTACTCAGGAGGCACAGCCAGGTAGATCTCTGAGTTCAAGGCCAGCCTGGTCTACAGAGTGAGTTTCAGGGCAGCCAGGGCTACTCAGAGAAACCCTGTCTCCAAAAACCAATCAACAAACAAACAAAAAAGAGTTGGTTCACAGGCTTGGCAGCAAGTGACTTTTAACCTTTGTGTTACCAACCTTATTGTTTGAGACAGGGTCTCTCACTAAACCCGGAGCAGGCTGATTCAGCTAGACTGACTTGCCAGCAGGCCCGAGGGATGCTTTTGTCTCTGACTTCCCACCACAGGAGTTAGCGTTAGCAGTGTGCAGCACCACACCAGCTTCTTGTGTGGATGCTGGAGATCCTCATGCTCACACAGCCAGCAGTTTGCCAACGGAGCCATTTCCAAGTATCTCCCCACCTTTCAGCATGATCCTGTTGGTGATTAGATTTAGGAGAACAGAAACATTCAGACAATAGCAATTACTCGTTACAACCTTAGGTATCTATAATTAATCTGTCCACTTGCCGAGTATTGAATACTTTTGCTGTCATTTAAGGTTTTGCTGCCATTATAAGTGATGTAATAGCTTATATCTATGACTTTTACATAGAGCTTTTTGCCGAATTGAGGAACAAATTTTGAATAATCTTTCAGGGATAATATTAGTAAGTCAAAGAGTCTCAATATCCTAAATTTAGGATGATTAATACTGGAGGGCATGCTATACTTCATCGCTGATAGAAATTGGGTAGTTTAGTCTCATTCTTAAAATGCTTGAAAACCTTCCGCAATACACGGCCCCAACCTTCATATTTAACTTGTGCTTCTTGTATTTGTGTAATAACTATGTGGTGTCACGCAGTTCCAGTGGAGATGCTATGGGGCACAGAAAAGAAAAGGTGCTACGGAGCTCAGAGTGGAGCAAAAGAAGCAGTGGGTGACTGTCTGGATGCAGAGGCAAGGCAATCTCAGGTAGCAATGTCAGAGCACGTGATGTGTGGAGTATACCAGAGACGGGGTGGTCTTGGAGGGCGGCGATGAGGAAGATAAGGCTAGGCTGAATCACAAAGGGGCCAAGTGCAGGATTATACTAGAGTTCTTCAGAGCGGAATCAAAGGTCGTGCAGAGACACTCAGCTTGATGGGTGTGCGGGTGTGCATGTGTCTAACAACTCACAACTGAGAAGTGTATCACACCCAAAGCTTTGGGCCCCCTGGAGTTCATTTCCATTTCTTATCCTCATTTTCATTTTGTAATTGTTCTAAAGCTTTGTTTGTTTGTTTATTGTTTGTTTGAGAAGGCTTTCACTCGGTAGCTGGGACTGGATTGGTATTTGCTAGATAGCTCAGGCTGGCCTCAGACACGTGTCAATCCTTCTACCTTAGCTGCCCTAGTGCTGGGATTGTAGGTGTGAGACATTATGCCTGCTGTCCTAGAATTTTGCATAATTAGAATTATAAACACTTGGGAAACAGATGAATTAGATACCATGCAGACTTCACCCCCCTCACCCCCCTCACCCCCTTCCTCCCTCCCCATCCTGGGGCTGGATAGAGCCCAAGGCCTTTTGTCTCTTAGGCAAGTGTTCACCCCTAGAACATGTCTTTTGTTTTGTTTTTGTTTTTTGAGGCAGGTTCTCACTGTGTAGCTCAGGCTAGTTTAGAACTCACTGTGTAACCCAGGCTAGCCTTTATCTTAAGATTCTCCTGTCTCTACCTAGTGGACGCTGATCTGACAGGCAGGCACCACCACACCTTCCTGCTCACCGTGTTTTAGCTTTGAAGTCTTTGTCCTTCCTGGACGTGGCTGGGGATCTCGGGTCTTCTCCAGAGAGACTGTGCACGGCCATATTGCTCCATACTCTCTGATGGCCTTCGGAATCCGTCTTTCTCTGCATTTCCCTTCTCCCAATATGAAAGGTATTGTACCATTATAATGTGGGTTCACAACTCTGGCACCCTTGAGAATCACTTGGCTATTCATTTCTTTCATTTTATTTTTAGATATATTCTTTATTTACATTTCAAATGTTGTCCCCTTTCCTGGTTCCCCCCCAGAAACTCCTCTAACCCATCCCCCTCCCCCTGCTCACCAATCCACCCACTCCCTTGTTCTATTTCTTTGTCCTGGCATTCCCCTATAATGGGGCATCGAGTCTTCATAGGACCAATGGCCTCTCCTCTCATTGATGTCCAAAAAGGCTATCCTCTGCTACACATGCAGCTGGAGCCATGGGTCCCTCCATGTGTACTCTTTGGTTGGTGGTTTACTCCCTAGGAGCTCTCGGGGTACTGGTTGGTTCATATTGTTGTTCCTCCTATGGGACTACAAACCCCTTCAGCTCCTTGGGTCCTTTCTCTAGCTATTCTAATGATCACATGCTAACCAAAGACACTGACCTACTTAAAGGATGTTCTGAAAAGATGTGGAGTAGCGTTCCCTCATCCCAAGCATTCTCTCATCCCACCTCTCCTTAAGTGCTTGCCTTTGATGGGCACCATATATTTAACGATCCCAAACCAAAGCAATTGCTCATGTCTTTGTTTTACATCCCTTGGCTTCCTGATATTATTTTTAATAGCTCCTCCATAACCATATAACAGCTTCATTTCTAAAAGGTCGCTGGGCTCCCGGAAATAATGACCATTTAAATAGGCTAGCCAGTGACTTCAAATAGCTGCGTGGGGCAGGACGGTCCCCAGCTGGGCTGTTGAAGATGGCAATGGAAGATTTACATTTCACAGCAGAGATTTAAAAATAATCATGTTGTCGACACAGAAAGAGAACTGTTGGAAATCTAGTGGGCCTTAATAGAAACATTTACAATCTGACTAGTGAGATCACAGCACGAACATACGTAGGCACGCACGCACGCACGCACGCACGCACGCACACACACCCAATGTGCACATACACACACATACACATACAGCACACAGCCACAAGCACACAAACACAGAGAGGAAGTTTAATCTAAATAAAGAGTTTATTTTTTTCAGGGATTGACATTCTCTTTTCCTTCTCCCTCTTCTGTATGGTGTCTATGTGTTCATGTGTATTTGTGCAGGAGGTCAGAGGTCAATGTCAGGTCCCTTCCTCAATTACTTTCTGCAAGGTCCTTCCTGAGCCTGGAGCCCAATTTAGAGGGCTGGTGAGTGCCAGAGATGCACCTGCCTCCGCCTCCGCGGTGCTGGGGTCACAGATGCGCTCACGGGTCCTCCCTCAGCATGCACAGCGGGCCCTTCATGCCCCTCCTGGGCACCTCATCTTTCCTCTTTGTAAGAACCCAGCTCCAGTGGCAGTTTCAAACTTCTTCTTCTCTTTCAGCTCTAGACTCTCAGCGTCTCAAACCATGCACAAACTATCAAGCAGCAGATGGCAAGAGTAGGACGATTATCTGTTTCAGATTGAGAACTAAAAAGAAAAGGAGGAAAGATACTCTGGCTACTGTAAGATCTGCCGCAGGAGTAGAGTAAGCATCCTGAAGCTGCTAGACTGTTTCCAACCTCCTCTATGTGCTTTTGTAATGGTGACTTTGTTACAAGATCCCTTCTGGCAGAAGGAAGTTGATACAATGTCTCATAACATAGAGTTTACAGGAATACATTTTTTCCCTCTGAAACTAATGGCTTTAATCTTTGAAAGTACTGTGCGTCCTGTAAAATTGATCACCTACTTTTCCTTTGTCCTGGAATTGTTAATATTCATAGTAAGGGTCCACCTTTAGGGTTACCCTGTGAGTAAGATGTTACAGCTTTCATTTCGTTCCTGACTTCATTGTGCTCTTCAAACTTTATATTCTCCTCATTCTGATGTATCCACTTATTTTTATCATTATGGGTTATTGTAGAAGAATTCTGAGGCCTTACATGGTCTTTGTAAACAATTATATATAAATAAAGAAAGAATTTAAAGGGAGAGCTACATATTTTAATAGGAATTTGGGGGCCTGTTTAATGAACAGGTAATTTGCTATAATTTAACTTTTTATTGGAGTAGTTTTTAATAGTGTTTTTAATGCGCCCACTCTGAATTCTGGCTAATGATAAGTTTAAATCTTTCCTAATGCCAGGAAAACATGGTGAGACCTTAAACAAACAAACAAAAATAACAAATCAAACTAAAACAATCACAACCACAAAAACCAAAACCAATCAAAATTTTCCTAATTTCCTGTTGGAGCTATGGTATTTAATCTGTGCCTCAGTTTCCTTATATGCAGTAACAAAAATAATAATATTTTTTATCATATTAAATTAGATAAAAAGCATTAAGCACATAGAACTGTGGCTGGCATACAGTTTAAGGTAAACATTGTCTAGATGCTAGGAATCACTGCTAAGCGTTTCCAATGTAGGTTCTTTTTGTTTAGGACGTCACTGGCTTTTGGTCATGACATAACTAGTACATTAGTTGTGCATATTACTGTGTGACAAATTACCTCCAATTTTTTTGGATGAAAATATAATAAGGAGACATGGCTTAGCATTAACTAAGAGCACTGGCTGCTCTGGCAGAGGACCTGAATTCCACTCCCACCACCCAGTTGTAATTCCAGTTCCAGGAGCTCCAGTGCCCCCTTTTGGCTTCTCCAGGTACTGCACACACAGTGCACAGATATACATGCAGGCAAAACACCCAAAGCACATACAATTTTAAAATGTAATAAAAAAACAAAAATCCCATAGTTAGCAAGAACCAGAGATCAGAGAAGGGCTTAGCTGGACCTTCTGTTCCTGAACCAGCATGAAGGGCATTCTGCTATCAAGACAATGGTCACAGGGTTTGGTAATGTCTTGAAATTAAAAAAAAAAAAAAAAAAAAAAAAGGTCTTCTGGTTCTTAAGAGATGACTGCTACCTTCTTGGGATTTCCTGAGTTTGGGAGTAAATCTGTTAGTCACAGTGAGCCCTCAACAGCCCCTGAGTTAACTAAGGAACTGACTCATTACAAGCCCATACAGTTTAAGAATCTGGGGCACTATTAGAGAGACCAACAGTGTGATTGATTATAGGGTTAGAGTTTTCAACTTGACCTTCAGGAAATAGACAAGGTTAGTGCTTGAAGACAGTTAACCATGTGACCAACACTCCAGTCAATCATTCCGTTATGAAAAGCAGATGAAATCTCTAGACATTGACGTTCAGGCACATTTCCTAGCTCATGATCATATTGATAAACCAGCAGGCTGATACATTTTGACTCTACAGAAAAAGCCCAGCACTTAGGAAACTGAGGTGGGAGATTCTTCAGCTCAGGGCCCATTTGAGTTCTGAAGGGAGTTTGAGGCTCACTCTGTCAAAAAACAAAAAGCAGAAAATGAAAAAAACAAAGAAACAAACAAAATACAGATACACAGGAAAAACAAAACCCCCAAACTTACAATGACTCTAAAGAATCATGACATGTTCAGAGACCAACACCGTGACAATCAAAAAGAGGTCAGATTGTTAAAAGAGTTTATGGAAAATACTTAGAGCTTTCCTATTTGAGAGAGAAGAAGGAATAACTGTTATTTTGGATTTTTGTATTGTTTCGAGTTTGTTTGTTTGTTTGCTTGCTTGCTTATTTCCCCTGACTATGGAAAGTAAACTGTCACAACACCCCCTTGTCTCTTTACACATTAAGCAACTAAGGCACAGGGAGATGAAGTGATTTGCTTCAGGTCATAGGTCACACCAAGACTTGGCGTCTGTGGACTCTACAGATGCCCACTGATGCCCAGTTCTCTACTCGTTTCATTTTATTGCCCCATTAGCCTGGCAGCTCCTGGGCACCAGCCCCAGAGATGTTGTCACTGAGGGTGGCACCACTCGGCTGTTGCTCTCTAAACATCCACAGCATGGACAGACGACCACCAGGTCCATTTCTACCCGACAAGTTGGTGGACAGCTGCGTATGAACCACCAAAGCTTAGTCGCACTCACGATTAGTAGGAATATCTTTGAACAGGACTCAAATAAAGAAAACCTAAACTGAGATTTCCATTAGAATACAGAAAGTTGGTTTCAAGCTTTACGAATGCTAAAACCCAGTTCCTTCCCTTTACATTTAAATAGTCCCAACACCTAAAAATGTCAATCAAGCTTGAGCTTTGGACAGACCTTGCAGGTCTGTTGTCATCTGAGAACAGGGCTTCTAGCTGGTCCCTACTGCTCTGACCTAGGAGAAAGAGCTTTGTCCTCTCGGACTTCTGTTTCCTGTATACCAATCACACACACACACACACACACACACACACACACACTCACACACACACACCCCACAAAATCCACCAGTGTAATGCTCTCCCTAGGGAGTCAAAGTGACAGATGTCAGAAACATCTTTAATATAAAGGAAATTTGTGATTTGCTTAGGCTAAGAAGCCATCAAATGAAAAATGTTTTTAGCTTTACATAGAATCAGTCGTTGGTGAGTTGTTTATTGTAAGTGGCTTATTTTATGGCCACATTCTAAACTCTTGCAGGAAATGGTTCCTCTCACAGTGCTTGGCACACCCTCACATCACAGCACTGGGGCTGACAATATCACCTTCATCTTTATAGCTTGAAAAGAAACCCACTTCCTCTTAAGTATTTACATAGCACGCAGTATACTTTCCTCTGCAAAAACACTGGCCTTACTGTGCATATTTTGAATGCTATTCTTTTGACACAGAGAATTGCAAATGCCATTTAGATCTGTTCCTTTGCTGGTTATTTCTCTTCCTCCTTCCTTCTTCCTTCCTCCTCCTCCTCTTTCACCCTCCCTCTTCCATCACCTCCTCCTCTCCTCCTCCCTCCCTCCCTCCCCTTTCTTCCTTGTACAAATCTCTTTTTTGAAGGCTGAGAACACCACCCAGATAATTCAGTCTCTCCATGAAGATGTTATAGTAGCATTCTACCTTAAGTGTTTTTTTTTTTTTGTTGTTGTTGTTTTTTTTTTGAAAAAAGACAAGTCATAGAAAGTAAACTATGGCTCCAGGGTGAACGCTCCCGGCTCAGCCACAGGAACGTGCACGCACAGAAACGCGCAGCCCCAAGAACGCTCACGCACAGAAACGTGCAGCCCCAGGAACACGCAGCCCCAGGAACGCACATACACAGAAACGCGCAGCCACAGGAATGTGCAGGAACTGCCATCTTTCTGTGGCTGAATAAGTCAAGAGCCATGGAACCATAACTCACAAGAACTTCGGCTCTTGGCGTAGGCAGTTGTGCTCCTTCAACATGACCAGGGCCTCTCCAAACGTTGTAGAATTAGGATACCTGGGACCAGGGTCTGGGCTGCTCTTTGGCTCGCTCATTTTCTGTTCTGTGTTAAACCGTGTCACTGAGGTGCTGAGCCCCACGTAAGGCAGGTGAGGCAACATGCCTGGATCTAGGTCAGGTGAGGCGAAGTACTGTCCGGAGGAAAGTTCAGTGGAGTTTTAGGTCACCCAATAGAGTACTCATTTTGACGTCCTATCTTATGCCTGTTTCTCTTTTGAGAAACAGTCACATCTTGAAGAACTAGAGCATGAAATGGATGGACAGAGGGGGCTTAGGGAGAGGGGGCGCTAGTGAGACCCTGCTGCATCATGAGCGTCCATGCCTGGTTGAGGTCGAATAGACCTTTACTGACTGACTGCATAACCCTAAAGGATCGCTTTGGCCACAACGAGAAGTCAATGTAGTCTGCTCTGTTCTCAGTTGCTGTCTGTGATCTTCTATCCTGTTTGTCAGGCTTCATCTTTTCTGTGACTTGGTTAGGAGGGAAGAGGGCAATTTGCTTCTAGGGACTCTTGCTTGTGGCTTACTGCAACCTAGAACAAAGTGTTTGCCAAGGCAAGTAAAGGGAATAATATTAATATTAATATTAATAAAAATGATAGTGGATGTTTTTAGTTTGTTATGATGGTGAGAGGCTGAACTACCAGCATTTGAGAGGTGGAGACAGGAGGACCAGGAACTCAAGCTCATTCTCAGATGCTTAGTTTGGGGGTACCATACATTAGAAAAAAATACCTTCAGGGCTGGAAAGATAGTTCAGTTGGTAGAGTTGTTTTGCAACATGAGAGGGGTTGTTCCCTGGGGCTTGCTGACCAGACAGCCTAGCCTACTTGACAAGTTCCAGGCCAATAAGAGACCCTGCCTTAATGACAAATGAATAAGTAAGGATGATACCTAAGGAATGTCACCCAACATTAACCGATGGCCTCCTTACGTGAGTGGATGCGTGATCATGGACATCCCCCGAACCTGCACCCGTGGGCACATAAATGTGCACACGTACACGCAGGAGAACACGTTAAGTCAGGGAAGCCTTTTCTGTGTGATGATGACTTGGTTTCTGGGAGGAGAGCCTGATTTGGCGTGTCCCCCACCTGCCGAGTGCTCTCTAGAGTCTCTCCAGCCACTGGTGAGTCCCTGCAATGTCTTCTGGATAAGGATAGATCAGTCCCCTGGTGTTCAGGGCTACTTGCTCCTCCCGCCTCCACAACCCCCAGATTCCTCAAGCATATCTGCTGCTGGCCCCTCCGGGTCCACTAACTTGGATACGGTTCCAGTTCCAACAACGTGACAGAATCTAGGGCATTGAGTTATTTTGCAGATGAAGTAATCCAGTACACAAGAAGCCCTTGGAATCACGCCACGGGAGTTATATAAACATCGGATACCATCAGTTTTACTTTGACTAATTGATTGTAGCAACCCTGTGCACCACCTTTTATCTTTCCTTTCTTTTGCGGGAGGAAGAAATTTACGTGAGAGTGAACCTAGAATCCCATGTGCACTAAACAAGCTAACCACTGGGCTAACATCCTCACACCTCTTCTTTTTGCTTCTTCTTCTTTTTTTTTGTTGTTGTTCTTTTCATGTGTGTGGGTGTGTGTGGTCTGCATGTATGCTCTTAAGTGCCCGGGGTGGGTGTGAACGCACATGTATGAACATTCATGTTGAGGCCTAAGTTGGATGAGCGACAGCTCCCCTTAGCACTCTTCCACCTTATTCTTGTGAGGCGGGGTTTCTCGGTCAAGCCCAGAGCTTGTAGACATGGCTAGCTCACTAGCATTTTGCGCTGGGGATCCCTTCTGAGGCTGGGATTACAGGCACAGCTGGGCTGCCGTGTCCACAGGTTCTGGGGATTCATACTCCAGTCCCTTTGCTTGTGTGCCTAGAGCTTTAACCACCGAGCAACCTCCCCTCTTTTTCTTACTTTTAAAAGGGACTTTCTTTTGAACTGGTCCCACTAGGCCTCCTAAGCTGGCCTTGAACCTGCAATCCCCCTGCCTCAGCTTTCCTAGTAGCTGATATTATAGGTTTGTGTCACCACACCTAAAAAAAAAAAACAAAAACCCCGTCTATATTCTCCTCAACAAACAGAACAGACACAGTGGCAAGCACTGGTGATCTGTCCAATCAATCCTTTTGGCCAGGATAACCCAAGGCTGGCCCACATACTTGCTCATTTGTTCAGGTACTGGGATAGCCTCCAGCAAAGTAAACAAGTCCTTCTCAGGATTCTTCTGTCGGGGTCAGAAAGGAAGACCGTGTGGCTTTTGAATTCTCAAATCCTACAGATAAGAATGATCTGGAAGAATAAGAAATGATGCTTATTTCTCATCTAAATGATGAGAGGGTGGCTCGTCCTCATTCTGGCATGGCGAGATCCACTCCACTCCTGGATACAGATGAGTCTATGATTCTCATGCATGAGCTACTGTGAGAGAAGGCATTGTGACTCGCCGACACATAGCGACTCAGATGCCGTCTGGGCTTTCAGAGAGCTACCCTCCATTTTGGATGAGTCCTAGAAACTGGAGTCAAGCTCTGAAAACCCTGACAGGTGCTGCAGAGCTCTGGGTAGGGGAAACCTCTAGATCAAGAGGTCAGAAAATGGATTAGAGAGCCACCTCCTGAAGGATGCACAGGAACTAGGCAGGTTATGGGACGAGTGTGGAGAGGGAAGGGTCAAAGCAAGGAGGGGCTCCACCTTTGCATGATGAAGTAGTGGAGAGAAAAGAGAGCCCGTTCACAGATTCTCATCTCTCTGTGATCACTCGGTCTCACATGGAGGTAACGAGAAGCCATTAAAATACACGGTCTGGGGGATGGCAAGCCTGGATTTGCAGTTTAGAAGGGGAGTTCAACTCAGCATGCATTGGGATGACTTTGACTCTAGGAGCAGGGCACATTTTCAGCTATGCAGGACGTCGATGTCGCTGGCCTCAGCTGAGACAGAACAAGATGGAGTTAGAGCAAAGTGCATAAAATCAAGAACTATCTGGAAGGTGACTTGGTAGTCTGTGGTGATTGGCCCTGCCTCCTCCTCCTTCCTGCTGATCCACACATGTATTTATTTATTTGTTTATGTTAAATATTTATTTATTTATTTTATGTGTGTGAGTACACAGCTGAGGACAGCTGTCTTCAGACGCACCAGAGGATGACATCAGATTCCATTACAGTTGACTGTGAGCCACTATGTGGTTGCTGGGGATCGAACTCAGGACCTCTGGAAGAGCAGTCAGTGCTCTTAACCTCTGAGCCATCCCTCCAGCCCCCTAGACATGTATTTAAACATGAGCCTTTACTCCCGGCTTCATTTCTGGCCCTTCTCTCAGATGTGAGTATTGGGCTGGTTCATTTCCTCTTCATACACCATTATAGGTATCCCCCTGCCCCCACCAGCTAGCTCTTTGCTCATGTTGGTGTTCTTAATCAATTTTCTAGTTAGATGACTTTCTTGTTTTCCTCATTCACGTATTCATTCTTGTTTCAAACTAGGGTTTTTGTCTTTGTTTCTTTATGTTAGGCATAGTGACTGATGTCTATAGTTCTGGCACTTGAGAGGCTGAGGCAGAAGGATAGCCTTAAGTTGAAGTCTAGAGTGGCCTACAGATTGAGACCTTATGTCAAAGAACAAACAAACCAAAACTTAGCTGAAAAATTTTATCGTAGCCATGGCACAAGCAAAGAGTCAAATCATCTACACAGTTTGCTACTGAACATTGCTGTCCAGCCAGAGACAGCTTGGAAATCTTTCTGTTCCCCTTCGATGGTTGCATCTCCATCCCTCTCAGACGCCAATCACACTAAGGGCTTACTCTCCCACGGAACTGCTCCCAGCCCGGCGTCCTGATTTACAAATACTATATCCTGCTACTCCATAGCATTTCTGTTTTGCACATTATCTACTGACTTCCTACCACGGAAGAGAAACATTTAATTGAGTTTCACCACTGCTCCGCCACGACACTGCTGTACACATCTGTATTTCCCCTTGTTCTCATCCCAGCGTGAAGCCAGGCCACGCCCACCCCATTCTTGCTGGGGCAAGATTCTCACTTTTTTTTTTTATCAGAACTCTGAAAATAATCCTTGCAGACGAGCCACGTGGCGCGCAGTCCTCACTTGCCCTTTCATTTTCTCCGAGGTTAATAATTGCCGTGCTCTTTTTCTCTTAATGTCTGCTAAAGTATAATTAATTTAACCACAAGCTCTCCGCCATTGTCGAAGTCCTCGCCCCATTGGCTCAGACTTAGCCTTAATCTATCATTTTCATCTTAGAGAAATCTTCCCCGCGCTCCCCCACGTGGTCTGACCTGACGCAGCTGTTCTCTGAGACTCCTGATGGCTCTCTTATCCACAATGCATCTTCAGGATGGTCCCAGCGAAGCTGTGCCTGTTTGGAGTTGAATTGTATTCCTTCTGTCTTCTTCTGCTCCCTCCTTGTTTTGCTGTATTCTACACCAGCTTCCTGAGAAACTAGGCCCAGGATGTGAGTTTCAGCAATCTATGTCTGAAAACTAGAAATGTCTTCATTCTTTACTTTGAAAATCATTTAACATTTTCATTGCGTGTGTGTGTGTGTGTGTGTGTGTGTGTGTGTGTGTGCGTGCGTGTGCGAGAGAGAGAGAGAGAGAGAGAGAGAGAGAGAGAGAGAGAGATCTGTCCCATTTGCTGGAGATCTGAATTGCATGTCTTTTTTACAGAAGACAGCCCTGCCGTCATCTTAACAGCTCTGCAAATGTGACTGGGACTTGCTTCTGTCTTTCATCTGTTCTTTGAGGAACATTTTAAGTCTGAAATCTTTCATCCCAGATTGCTTAACTTCTATAGAAGATCATCGTTAGTGCTTGGCAAGTAAGGGGCTGGGATAAAATCTCCTTTTTCTTTCCCAAAACCATCCCTCTAACCCTTGGCGGTGCCGCTCTGTCAGCATAGTATCCCCTCTGCCGAGTGAACACACTTATGCTGCAAGCCTCTGTCCTGAGTTCCTTCCTGGACTTAACCTCTAAACTTTTCCCTTCCAGGGGATCAACTAATATTGTTTTTAAAAATGCTTTGATTATTTAATTAAGTGTGTGAGCGTAGGTGCCCACAGAGACCAGAGGCACTGGATCCTCTTCCCTGGAGCTGGAGCCACTGGTGATGGGAGCCGTCCCACCTGGGACTCGAACCCAGGTCCTCTGTGAGGGCAGTGCAGCCTCTTAACCACTGCGCCATCCCTCCAGCCCCTACTAATCGTACCTGCAGCTTCATGGACTGGGTCTGTTTTCAGCTTACCTCACACTACTGACTCTTGTCTTTGGGGAGCGTGTGGAACTCTCTATTGGTTCCCCACTGTTGGCTCAAGGACTAACGGTCTCAGACAAGCTGAGCTGGTGGTTCTCCTTGCCTATCAGCCTTCGAAATTCTAAAATTGTGTTGATCCCAATTTTTCAGCCACAGCTTTTCCAATGTCAGTTTTGTAAATCTGTCCCTTAGAACAAAGGCAAAACACCACATGTTGATAAAAAGGAAGAAAACTTAACACAAAGGTTCAGTCTGCCCTCTTAGTATTTCCCCCGCTAGGCTTCCTAGCTAACCCCGTGGTGGCTAATCTCTGACGTCAGCTTGTCACAGGTTGGAAGAGGGAACCTCAGTTGAGGATCTACCTTCCTTAGATTGACCTGTGAGCATGTTTTGAGCATTTTATTGATTGCTGATCGATACAGGAGAGCCCAGCTCACTGTGAGCTAGGCCCCATCCCTAGCAGCGGACCCTGGACAGTATGAGAAATGCAGCTGACTGTGAGTGAGGGGAGAACGTTCTTCCACAGATTCTGCTTTAAGGCCCTGCCTTGAGTTTCTGCCTGTACTGTAGCCTGTAAGTCGAAACAGGCCCTCTCCTCCCAGAGCTGCTTTTGGCCTTGCTGTTTTCACAACAATGGAAAATAAACAAGGGCCTTCTGCTGTTTTGGAACCATTGTTCCTTCCTTGAAGGTCATTATTAAATTCTCTTAACCTTGAACTCATCCTATGGGATCTTTCAACATTAACAAGATGCAATCCAACAGAAGTAAAGTTTGACACTCAGAAAGAAAAAAAAGCCAGCAATTAAAAGCCATAAACTTGGAGAAAGAAATATTGCTTAATCTCCATATAGGGGAAAGAACATAAAATTAAAATGATTCAGTGATATGATAGGATTGTCCTTCATAATGTAAAAACGTGATGTGGGCTACATTAGGACAGGAAGTGTATTGGAAGGGGTAACCCGTATTCTTGGTGCTTGTCAGTGAATTCTGTGGTCTCCTCTGCCCCACTCTTTGTCGAGAATGATGAGAGCTTATGACAGAAATGGAGAAGAGTGAGCGGGCGGAGAAGAGGCTGAGAACATCGGACAGGGATGTTGGACCCGGGTGACGACACACAATACAGGAGGAGAACACAGAAAGTCGCCTGGGTTGAAGGGGCGAGTTTGGGTGATGTCATGTGAAAGGCTAGAATTTGGATAGCTCAGAGAGGGAAGGGTGTGTGCTGAAAACCCAGCAGCCTTTCCCCTACTACAATCTATCTGGAAAAGGTATGGGTTGGTCACTAGGAAGCTCCCCCTGTCCCTGGAAGGTTAGTGGTTGAGTGGAGTAACTTCTAAGGTATTTTCTGGCTCTGAGTACGATCTAGAAACACCTTCTCCCATTTTAGAGAGAAATTGGAAGCTATCCAATCAATGCCCAGGGAAGTCCTCCAACCAAACCTTCTTCTGATCCCAACGGAACATTCCTTCTGGTCCATACTAGTAACTTTTTATTGTCCAAAATGCCTTTCTTATCTCAGACAGCCTAACACTCTTGAACTCATAGAACTAGAGTGCAGACCATGGAGACACGTGTGATTATACACACTGGGAAATTTGTAAATGACAGTTTCATAGAACTTATGCATTTCTTGTAGCTTCTAAGCACTCAGGTCTTAGAGGAACAGCGAACTTCTTGTCCTTGTGGCTGAAGGGGTATTGTTGGCACAGCAGCAGGTAAGTAACTGTGCGACCCTGCCTTGGGGGCAAGCACACATGTTTAAGGACCATGCTCTATATGTATGTCCTGAGATGATCACCTTTTATTTTTATTTTTTAAGATTTATTTATTTATTATATATTAAGTACACTGTAGCTGTCTTCAGACACACCAGAAGAGGGTGTCAGATCTCATTACAGATGTTTGTGAGGCGCTGTGTGGTTGCTGGGCTTTGAACTCAGGACCTTCGGAAGAGCAGGCAGTGAGTGCTCTTAGTTGCTGAGCCATCTCTCCAGCCCCGATGATCACCTTATAGAGTCCAAATGCCACCTGTCACGGATGAAGTTCACATATGTAATAAGGACATGTAAGGCTTACAGGAAGTCTTTTTTTTTTTTTTTGGAGACAGGGTTTCTCTGTATAGCCCTGGCTGTCCTGGAATTCACTCTGTAGACCAGGCTGGCCTCGAACTCAGAAATCCGCCTGTCTTTGCCTCCCAAGTGCTGGGATTACAGGCGTGCGCCACCACCGCCCGCCTTACAGGAAGTCTTACATCCTCGTAAGCATGCTCACCAATTCTGGGGTAGTCTCTTCTCTCTAGTCATGAACTATGGGTTTGACTCTTTTAGACAGACAGTGTCTCCATTGTCTTCACATTGTAAGGTTCAGACACGTGCTGTGGCTGGAGCTTGAGACCGAGTCAGGTATTGTAGAGAAGTCACAGGCAAACAATTCTGATCCAAGCAGCCAGGTCCAGACATCTAGCAGCACATGGCTATGAGTCTGGAAGTCATTTGTCTCTGTGGTTATCTGTTCAGAGAAGAGGTCAGATTCTAGGTGGGGTCTGCTCACTTAATCAGAAACCAGGCCTGAAAGAATGCTGCACTTCCTCTTAATTAACCAGGAAAATGCTGCGTGGTGACCTCATAATTCATGATCCTCTGGCCCCAAACACCAGTTCATCCATCCCTTTACACTCCTGCAGAAGGCAGCTCAGTATGGGGCCTAGGAAGAGGGCAGTGATGATGATAGATCCTCATGCTTCGGTTTCAGGTCTCAGATGCACAAAATTTGAAAGAACCTGTCCTGTTGGACCATCAGAAAGAAGCCGGGCTCACTAATGGCCAGGTCTGGCCCCATCGGCTCTTTGTCATCCGCCTGCAAGTAAAAGCAGATTACCAGAGTCTTTCGGCTGGACCCGGTCAGGAGGTTATAGCTTTTCTTTGCAAGCCTAAATACCCATTTCTTCACAGGAAGGATGGAAGACCACAGACGAAATGCTCTGTAAGCTGTGGTCAGGCCACTGAATCATCTGGCTTGAAATGGCAGGCTGCTATTAGAGTAAATCACACAGCCGTGTGGCCAGAGAGGAAATGCCGCTCACCTTCCTCATAAGGCTTCTCGGTTTCTCCCCTCAGACTCAGTGTATTTTTAGGCGGTGTAATTATTCCTCTTGACCCAGTCAAAATAGCTCCTTTTCTCACAATTGTTTTTTTGGCAGGACTTGAGTATAATAACTGTCTTCCCTGGAGCCTTCCCGGATGTCTCTGAAATGAGAAAGAAGGAAATACGTAAGGGACTCGTTTAAAAGCATGGTTGCAAAAACTTTTAAAAGGGTATTTAACTTCATTCTTCTGAGTCGCAGCCTCTCTTGGAGTCTGAACTATCTCAGAAATTGACTTTTAAAATCTGTGTCTGTCTCTGTGTCTCTGTGTCTGTCTCTGTCTCTATCTCTGTCTCTGTCTCTGTCTGTCTGTCTCTCTGTCTCTCTCTCTCCACTGTTAGAGGTTCGACCCAGGACTTTCTGCATCCTAAGCAAATGCTTTTCTACTGAGTTGTACTTCTAACTCCTGAACTGCTTTTCTTGGAGATGCCCGTAGAAGAAATCCTACCAACCCAGTCCCACAGACAAGCACTTAGGACCCAGGCTTCTGGTGTGCTCATCCTCCTTCCTTCTAGGAAGGATTGAAAAGCAGCAATAACCCCGAGAGCGCTTGTGGTTTTATGTATCCCACAGGAAAACACATCAATCACACCTTCTGTTGGCTTCCTCTCAATATCAGAAGTACACTATTTGGAAGTAGGGAATCAGTTTGTTGTTCAGGCTGGCCTCAAACCCCAGCTCAAACAATCCTGACTCCAGAGCTGGGCTTGCTGGTCATACCGTTCTAAACCAGTTCTAGGAAACTGGGAGAGCTGTGTTTCGCAATTACAGAGGAAGTTGGAGTCAGAGAGCTCTCTCACGCTATTAGGCCATGCTGCTTTTCAGAAAAATTGATGCTTCCTCTCTGGGTAAAGATATATCCAGGCTGTGGTTTCTGTGGGCAGGGAAGAGTTCCTGGAGCGCCCACAGCCTTTCCTTTAATCCACATCCTCAGAATCCAACCTGTGAAGCTGGTGGTGAGCTGTAGGGCCTGACATAGGCAACTGCGGGGGTTCATACCTGAATTCGAAAGGCATTAGGTAAAAAATGAACAGAACTCCTCTAAAACTGACTGCATCTCTTTTTGGGTCACACTTTAAGATGACATAATGGTGATGTCAGATGCAGTCTGTACCACGTGTAGCTGCTTGAATTATATCCAACATTTCCTCTAGGAAAAAGGCTAGTGAACAGTTTTTGCACAAGCCAGGATGTACCTCGGTGCTAGCTAGAACACTTGCCTAGCTCTGCATTTGATAGAGGTGAGTGTGGGAGGATGGATGGATAGATAGACGAACGGACGGATGGACGGATGGATGGATGGATAGATGGATGGATGGATGAATGGATGGACATAAGGATAGATGGATGGATGAATAGACATATGGATAGATGTATGTATGTATGTATGTATGTATGGATATATGGATATATGGATGGATAGATGGATGGATGGACATATGGATAGATGGATGGATGGATGGACATATGGATAGATGGATGGACATATGGATAGATGGATGAATGGATAGATAGATGGATGAATGGATGGATGGATGGGTGGATGATTGGACATATGGATTGATGGATGGATGGATAGATGGGTGGAAGGATGGACATATATAGCAGGTTCCCCAGCCACCAGAGACATTTCAAAGCCACCATCTCCTGTGCTGTCCCAGACTGATATGAACCTGTATTACTGTGTGTCTCATGCAGTTCACAGCAAGGGAAGCAGAAACTGACCTCATACAGCCAGAAAGGTCCAAACATGCGCACTCCAGTTTAGACTTGCTGCTGCTCCTTGAGAACTGAAGAAAAACTGTCTTCTGGCGGGGGGCTGGGGGAGGATTGGAACTAATGAAAGACTGTGGAGTTATCCTTTATCCACCCCCTGTGTGGGGGCTGGGGAGGCGTTCAGCAGTTTGCTTAGGATGTAGCTTCCTCTCTTCTCCAGTACTCAGGAGCCTGCGGGGGTGGGGGGTGGGGGGTGGGGGGTAGGGTGGGGGTGAGGGTGGGGGGTGGGGGGTAGGGTGGGGGTGGGGGTGGGGTGGCGTGTCAGGCCACCTGGGCAGCGATAACACACTCACTGTGAGTTGTCACCGTGTGTTTTGGAAGAAGGCAATCCATTTCCTCTAGGGTCCTCTCTCCTTCTTCCCTTTCTTTGCTTTGGTTTTGGAACAGGATTTCACATACCATAGCCTCAGCCTGCCTGGAACTCAGGCTGGACTTAAACATTGCCATAATGCTCCTGCCTCAGCCACCCAGGTGTTGGGATTATAGGTGTGAGCCACCACTCCTGGCAGACTAGTTTCTTCTCATGGCCTCATCAGTGGGCTTTTGTTTAGCCACTCCCATTTTGTTTAACCACTCCCATTTTGTTTAGCCACTCCCATTCTGTTTAACCACTCCCATTTTGTTTAGCCACTCCCATTTTGCACTTTATGAGTCAAGGTTTACTAATCTTTTTGTCTTAGTTCGTGTCTGCCCAGCAGACCCTAAAAAATGTTCCTCCTTGTGTTTGTTGGCATCGTAAATTACTACTCAGAATAGCAGACAGGCTCTGTGGGTGCTGGCCTCAGATGTGCCTAGCACACCCTCATAAACCAAGCACCGCAGCCGTGCCCGTCATCTTAGTGGCTTGATTCAGCATCTGCTGGGCAGCTGGAAGAAAGACATCAGCCTCTTCTGTTCGTCATCCAAACCTAGATCAAACCAGACGGAACTCACAGCTCATTTCCCCAACCTTTTCCCTAAGTTCCTCCGTAGCGGGGAGTACTCAATAACAATTGGGGTTTGAAATCTGGAGTTCTCCGCCTGCCCCCACAGTTAAAGTACCACAGTCCCATGACTACAATACTTGCAAAAAACCTGAACTAAACCACAAAACAAACCTTACTTTTTGCAGCTTAAACCTGCCTTCTGAAAAAAAGGGGGGGGGCCTCCAAGATAATTCAGTGGTAAAAGCTCTTGTCACACAAGCCTGGCCACCGGAGGTCCATTCCTTGCATCCACTGAGGAAGGAGTAGGTCCAGTCCTGAGAGTTGTCTGCTGGCTTTCACAGCACGATAATAAAAAATGAAATAAAATAAAATTTAAACAAAGATTAGGCTAGGTGTGGTTCAGACCTATGATGTAGCTGGCACTCAGGAAACTGAGGCAGGAAGATTGCTGTGAGTTCAAGGCCAGCCCAGGCTACATGATGAGTTACAGGTTGGTATGATCTTGTAGCCTGCAATAAGATTCTTGTCTCAAAACCAAAAGATTTAATTTCCTATTTCTCATATCTGAGCAACATTTGTATGCTTCATATAAAGCTAAGTAGCAGCTAAGGAATGCAGTCCTCACAGCTCATAAGTTAACTATGAATGGCAGTGGATTTGTCTCCTGAATCAGATACAGGTTCTCGAGATTAGATAAAAAAAAGGAAGGCTTTAGATAACACAGGAAGGTGCCCAGGAAAATCTCCCTCCCCTGCGTGGGTCCTACTTGGCCATAATAGATTTATCTAGGGATTTGGGGTCCTTGATCCATCCCTTTTCTCTTCTTGCTTTCAACCCTACCTTTTGCTTCCTTGGTTATGCAACAAGCTCTTCACAGAGTGACTTCAAAATGATGTGGCTCAGAATGTACAGGCATAGCAGGCTTGGCTGATGTGGTCTGGCCTCGGCTGTCTGCGTGTGCATGGTGTTCTGAGCTTCCTGCTCTCTCACATCTCTGATTCACATGAGGTCTCCTCTGGCATTCCTATTTAGTTCCTGTTTCCACTTCACCTTATAAACGGATGTGCCATTTTCCACCTGAATGTTGTAGTGCATGCACTTGGGTGGTGTAGACGGGAGGAACAAGAGTTCAAATCCATCCTTCTTTATATGGTGAGTTCAAGGCCAGCTTGTGCTATGTGAGAGGCTGCCTTAAACCAAACAAAATTTCTTCTTCGTATTTGGTCTTTTCTGCAAATCTACTATGTAATAGATGTTTTATAAATATTTGTGAAAATTCAAGTGAAGGGCTGGAGAGATGGCTCTGTAGTTAAGCGCATTGACTGTTCTTCCAGAGGAACCTGGATTCAGTTCCCAGCATCCACATGGCAGTTTCAATGGTCTGTAGCTCCAGTTCCAGGGAATCCAACACTCATACAGACATGCATTGTAGTCAAAGCACCAATGCACATAAAATAAAAATAAATGAACTATTTTTAAAAAAATTTCAAGTGAAAATTGGTGTTCGTTTTAATCATTGACTTGACCTGGAGGGGAGTCTCAGGGAGGAAACGTCTGGATTATTGCTGGTCTTCGGGCACTCCTGCGAAGGAATTTTTAAACTGGGCTAAGTGAAGTGGGAAGACGTGAACATGGGTGTCATGTCTGAGTCCTGGACTGAATTAAGAATGAAGAATGAGCTAAGTACCAGCAGGCTTCCCTCCTGTGCCTCTGTCCCTCATCATGGCTGCTGGGTACCAGCAGGCATCCCTCCTCTGCCTCTGTCCCTCATCATGGCTGCCGGGCACCAGCAGGCATCCCTCCTCTGCCTCTGTCCCTCATCATGGCTGCTGGGCACCAGCAGGCATCCCTCCTCTGCCTCTGTCCCTCATCATGGCTGCTGGCCACCCTGTCGGTATCAGCATGCATCCTTCCATGGTCTCCGTTCCTGATTGTGGATGTGTTATAAACACCTCCTTTAAGTTCTTGCCTCTGTATCTTCCCAGCTGCGATGGACTGTAAGCTGTAACTGTGAGCTGAAACAGACCACATATTAGCAAACACACCTGCGATCTCAGTGTTCAAATGCGGAGATGGGAGGTGGAGACAAGAGACTCCCCCGGAAGCCTGTGTTCCAGGTGGCCTGGATGTGCAATGGTGACGAAGAAACCCTCCTGGGAGGTGGAAGGCAAGGACTGACGTGGGGTTGTCTTTTGACCTCAACACGACACAATGTTTGCATACACCCACTGTACACAGACTTTCTTTAAAGCTACAACTGACATCAAAGGCACGTGTCTTTTTCTCATGTACATAAAAAAAATCTATTGAAGATAGATGTGAAAGATCTGATTTCAATTTTTTTTTTTTTTTGAGACAAGGTCTTGCTGTATAGCCAGGCTGCTCTGAAACTCTGATAATCTTTCCTCTGCCTCCCAAGTGCGGGGTCACAGGTGTGCACCACCCTGCTGGCCACCCCATCGGGATCATGATGCATACCGGAAGTGGCATGTTTCCTTTCTGAAATATTGTATCCTGGTATACACTTCCTGATGAGTCTCATTGTTAGTGCGTCCCATTCATGGGGATGTTACAATTTTCTGGTGCTTCATCACTGACAAGCAGAGGAAGAAACACAGAAGTGAAGAATTACTAAGTGTCAGGAACCAGTTAGGAGGATTTCTTTTTCTGGAGATGTTTTTGTGGAGGTGTGTGGGTGTGTGGGTGTGGAGTGCAATGCCACTTCCTAACAGTCCTTTTATATGTACTTTACAAGTTTCAACTACTTTAGAGAAAGTGAACCTGTGTAGCAGCGTGACAAATGGATCTAGTGAAAGAGATTCCTAGTTAGGCCCAGACGGGCTAGCTTGGAGAAACGGGCTAAGGCCAGATGGGCTCCCTGTCACTTAGCGGTGCTATGGAACATGGAGGGGGAGAGGGTGTGTTCCATCCCGGGACTTTCCAAGGTTATAGACAGACCCAAAGATTGGACCTTCCTGGAAACCATTCCCCAGTTCCCGTCCCCCAGTTTCTCTGGACAAACGGTTACTTTCAATCCTGCTTTACACAAACATGCTGGTCTAAATGAATGGGAAAAGAAGAAAGTCGTGTCTCTGAACTCTTGCTACAAACTGCTCACCTTAACGACAGATAGCTGAAGGATGGTCCCCCAGTCAGCGGAAAGGGGAGGCAGAATCAAAAGCAAAATCCGGCAAGGGCGAGAGGTGTTGTCACCCAGAAATTCTTTCTCGGAGAGACTTCCCTACTCTTTTGAATGTCCTGTTAATGTCACACTGGGACATGTCACACAGAAGTCTGATAGGTCTCTCCGCGGATGGCCCTAATTACAATTCTATGGAAAAAACAGATTTGAATTTAAATGCTGCTATTTAATCATCCAAACTATTCCAAAGGCTAATCAAGGAGACTCGCTGGTGAATGGTGTTCCGTAATGAATGAACTTCTCACGAACTGCCAACATGAAACATAATGCATATTTGCCTTTGTGTCGAACGGCTCATCGCCACTGTTTAATAGAGTAGCATATTGCTGCATTTCTGCAGAAGAATGCGAGAAGGTACTGGAGCGAAGGGATGATTTTTCACTAACAACCAAATCTTTTTTGGTGTGAAATATAGACGTGTGTGCATGCACGCATGAGCGTGTATAGGTGTGCCTGTCCATGTTCTGTTGGAGGCCAGAGGCCAATGGGTATCTTCCTCTATCATTGTATACTGTATTTTCTGGGACACGCCCCTCAGTGGACAGGAGCTCACTGATTGGCTAGACTGGACGGCAAAGAGCCCTGAGATTCCTCCTGTCTCTGTCTCCTGAGTGGTGTGGGATCTCAGAGTGGGATCCACTCTGGTGGTGTGGGATTTTAGGCCCACACCACCAGAGTCAGCTTCGTCTCTGAACTCATGTCTTCATGCTGTGAAGAAAGCACTGAACCCAGAGACTGCTCCCCCGGCCCTCTGAGTGCCTATTTTTGATCATTTGCTTACACACAGTAATGCTGTATTCTGTGCATAACATTTTCAAGGAGATACAGAGAGAAATTATGTTGATGACGAAAAACAGCAGGACCGAGGACCCTGGCGATGATGACGGGAAAATAACAGAATTTGGAGGAGATATTTATCGCCAACCCAGAGCTACTTAAGATGCTTTTGTGTGCAAGTGAAACTGACCAAGTTAAAGAGCCTGTTTTATTGTTGCATACACTAACCCTCAGAATCATCTGAACTGTCATTCCCCCATTTAGCCACTAGGTGGCCTTTAATTCTTTAAGCCTTGCACAGGGGGACAAGTCTGTTGGGGCTGTGGATGGTCCATCCTGGGACACCTCAGGTGGTGCATCAGAAATCAATCCTACCGTAAGTATTCTTTGTTCTGTCAGGAACGACCCATTTCAGAGCCCATCTGGTCCTCCTCGCTCGGCTGTCGTGGCTGCCAGATGGACAGACTTCCCTTTGGGAATTTAAACAACCGTTTGCACAAACCTAATGAGTGCTGAGCATAAACTCTACCGCTCAGGTTCATTTCCTGCCTTCAATAAGCTCTCTGAGTAGATTATAAAACGGTGATACATCTAATACTTAATGTTCTGGTTGTAATAGAATGTTAGGTCTCCTGTTAGAATTACTACAATCTGTACAGCTTTATTTTAGAAAATAATGTTTCAAAGTACTTCATGTTATGCTGTGTCTATAAAGAACACCGATAAGAACATTGTATCTCAAAGGAAAATGGGAGGAAAATTTTCATAGTTCCTGTTACTCATGCCTGTTATAAAAATGCTTTTTGATTGGCACCTTTGCCTGAAAGCTCTAAACCTTGCTTAACTATATTGTGAGGGGCTGGGTGAGTTCATTTCCCAGGAGCCACAAGATGGGCAGGGAGGACAGACTCCTGCAAGATGTCCTCTGACCACGCCTGGGCCGTGGCACTTGCTCACACAGTAAAATGTAATAACAAAGACGTCTTTGCTGTGGGATCTCCTGCCTCGGAAAGCGGCCCTCAAGCCAACACTTTTTCTTTTCGTTTCAAATTGAAATTTTTTTTATTAGCATACAGAATAGGGAGCATCACTGTGACCCTTTCCTTATGTACATAGCCTTACGTTTTGCTGATCTCCACCCCCATTGAAGTCTTCTATTTCTTTCCTCCTGCTTACTTTTTCCTGTAAAATGATTCCGTGTGTGAACTTGTTCCTCCCGAGAGGACAGATTGTATTTTCAGATTATATTTTAATGTATTTCTGTAGAAATACAAACCTGCACAGAGGCAAGATCTCGGCTTTTGAGGAGGCTAGGCACGCCTTCAAAAGGACTGCGAACCCGTAGCCTGGCTATGAGGCGAGCAGCTTTCGCTACCACAGTTTGCCCACTTTGGTGGACTTATCTCTCTGCCGGTGCAAAGGCAGCAGAGCCCATCGGTAACAGAAACCTCCACACTTGAGAGCCAAATGTCCCTTCTCTCTTTTATTTGGCTATCTAGGTATTCACTGCTGGAAAGCTGGCTCACACCATGCACTGGTGAAGATCTGAGCACCGGCGTTTAGCAGTTTTTATTACATTGCTAAGTTATATTTTTCATCCTTATTTCTTTAATTTTCAAAATGTTTACTTAGAACTTTAACTTGTAGTTCTCGTCTGAAGCAGCCACTTTAAAAGTAAATAATTATTTCAAAGTCGGTAGCAAGGTTTAAGAAAGTTGAAGGAGTAGAAGAAAAGTAAGTTAACGCCCCACGTCTGCCTTTTCCTTTCTAGAAGGTAACCACAGGGTAAGGAGCCGTACCCTGACTGGATGTGAGGCCCACTCCACGCCAAGAATTCCCACCAGATACCCCAAACCCTGTCAATGGCCTGTGCTCAGGGAAGTCGCCAGCCCGAGTGGGAAAACGTTGGTGTTATATTGCTAAAGGGACCCGATGCACCCATCGAGTTGCCCTCTGAGTATTGATATTTGAGCTCATAGGTTAGAGCTGCCGACAGGCTTGGCCTCGGGAGCATCTTTCTGTGGTGGGCAGAGGCGTGTGCAGAGGCTGAGACTCGGCCAAAGCGCTGAGATGAAATAACTGTAGAACGGCCAGGCGGTGGTTGCGCAGGCTTTTAATCCCAGCACTTGGGAGGCAGAGGCAGGCAGATTTCTGAGTTTGAGGCCAGCCTGGTCTACAGAGTTCCAGGACAGCCAGGACTACACAGAGAAACCCTGTCTGGAACCCTGCCCCCCCCCAAATAACTGTAGAATGACCAACAGTAAACAGGACCCTGATGAGGTTCAGGGAAGAGGAAGTAGGAAGAATGGAAGAGCGGGAGGAAGGAAAGAAGGAAGGAGGGAGGAGGGAAGGAAGGAGGGAGGGAGAGGAGGGAAAGAAGGAAGGAGGGAGGAGGGAAAGAAGGAAGGAGGGAGGAAGGAAAGAAGGAAGGAGGAAGGAGGGAAAGGAAGGAAGGAGGGAGGAGGGAAGGAAGGAGTGAAGAGGGAAGGAAGGAAGGAGGAAGGAAGGAAGGAGGAAGGAAAGAAGGAAGGAGGGAGGAGGGAAAGAAGGATGGAGAGAGGAGGGAAGGGAGGAGGGAGGAGGGAAGGAAGGAGGGAGGAAGGAAGGAAGTAGGGAGGAGGGAAGGAAGGAGTGAAGAGGGAAGGAAGGAGGGAGGAAGGAAGGAGGAAGGAAAGAAGGAAGGAGGGAGGAGGGAAAGAAGGATGGAGGGAGGAGGGAAGGAAGGAGGGAGGAAGGAAGGAAGGAGGGAAGGAAAGAAGGAAGGAGGGAGGAGGGAAAGAAGGATGGAGAGAGGAGGGAAGGAAGGAGGGAGGAGGGAAGGAAGGAGGGAGGAAGGAAGGAAGGAGTAAAGAGGGAAGGGAGGAGGGAGGAGGAAAACTGAGGAGGGAGGAAGGAAGGAAGGAAGAAGGGAGGAGGGAAGAAAGGAGGGAGGAGAGAAGGAAGGAGGAGGGAAGGAAGGAAGGAGTGAAGAGGGAAGGAAGGAGTGAAGAGGGAAAGAGAGAAGGAGGGAGGAGGGAAGGAAAGAAGGAAGGAGGAGGGAAGGAAGGAGGGAAGAGGGAAGGAAGGAGGGAGGGTGGAGTGTTCTGTGTGACACTGCTCTCCGGGCATGACAGCCACTGTCAATATTCCGTCATGGAAGAAGAAGAGACTTCCATCTTCATGGAAGAAGAGACTCATGAAGCCCCGCCCCTCCTTGAGGAGTTACAGTTAATGGTTGTTGGGGGCAAGAAAGAAATGTTTTCTTCAGTGGTGTAGCCACTGGTAAGTTGCTGGAACTGGCTCTGGACTCAGGAGATGAGGGAGGCTCCCCATGTAGGAGGACCCCTGGACTTGCCCACCAGTTCAGCTCCCCCAGGCCATGGAGAGAGATGAGAGGGCTGAATGAGGGTGACACTCCGTGCTGGCAGCTGGCCCCCACACACAAGAGCACATACGTCTGTGCACACACATGCACAGACATGCACACTGACAAGCACACGTACGTCACATAAGTCCATGTGCATATACAGGATAAAAGAAAGTGTCACATGTCACTGGTCTCTGAAGCCCCTTTCCTTTTGATTCTTCTGACTCTTCCTGCCCAACAGGAGTGACCATGACCCCAACCTCCATGGCTTGGGATTAGGCCTGCCCGGTTTGACTTTACTCGCGGCGTTCCGTGAGGTGTGCAGCAGGAGGCCTTGCTCATTCCTATGTTCTAGCTTTTCTCTTTCCTTCTGTCAGTGCCGGGAGTTTGGGTTCCTTCCAGTTTTTGACTATAAATAGTATAGCTGGAACTATCCCTGTATATGGCTTTTGTGAATATATATTTGCATTGCTATTGTGCACATTACCATGTGGGTTGCTCCATTGTTGGACAGGTAGATGTTCAGATGTGGACGAAATTACCACTTTCCAAGGTCAGTATTGGCAACAGACACAGAGGTTTCTTCCTAGTGATGCTCACGGATGCTCTGAAACCTTTGCGTGAGACCAAATGCTGTACAGGAGACCTTAGAACAATGCCCAGATGAAAGCCACTTCAGCACTGCTCTCAGGTTTTCAGTTTTCCACGTGCTGTTAAATTGGTTTATCACCAGTAGAGGAGTCTCCATTTAAAACTGAATGTTTCATCTTTTAAGAAGTTTAAGTTGGGAGTGGGCGGGGTTGGCTGTTGAGACTTCATTCAGTAAAGTCCTTGCTGTGGAAGCCCAAGGCCTGAGCTTGATCTCCAGGTCCAACAACAAGCGAGCAAGCAAGAAGCCAGGCATAATGGTACATGCTTGCAATCCCAGTGCTGGTAGTTAGAGATGGGCAGACTCTTGGGGCTTAGTAGACAGCCAGCCTGGTATGACCAACAAGCTTCAGGCAAAAGATCTTGTCTCAAAAATATTACTCCTTAAGGACAATACCTGAGTTTGATATCTGGCCTCAAATGCACCAACACCATAAATGTATACGCGCATACACACACACACACACACACACACACACACTCATCCAAACACAATTTAAGTTTGGATTTAGCATTGGTTGTCAACCTTACCCCTTCTCTTAAAGTACAGGAGTTTGCCTTCTCTTGTTGTGAGTTCGGTGAAGGCTAGCAACATGCAATCCCATGTAGCCAGTCACACAGACAAAAAGTAAAAAGACTAATTTTCAACAAAAAAGACTACTTGCTATGTATCTTAGTTTTGGTTTTTATTTCTGGGAAGAGACACTATGACCGAAGGAATTCTTATAAAGGAAAACATTTAACTGGGGATGACTTACAGTTCAGAGGTTTAATCCATCATCACCGTGGTGGGAAGCATGGCGGCACACAGGCAGACATGGTGCTGGAGAGGAAGCCGAGAGTTCTACATCTGAAGTCAGCTGGAAAAGAGAGCGACACTGGGCTTGGCTTAAGCATATGAAACCTCAAAGTCTACCTCCCAGTGACAATTTCCTCCAACAAGGCCACACTTTCCAATAGTGTCACTTACTACTGTGGACCTATGGGGGGTCATTGGCATTAAAACTCCCACACTATGACAGAAATCTAGCCAACCTAGCAAAGAAGAGGTCCTCTACTTTCTCAATCTTGAAAAGCCTTCCATAGCGACATCAGCATTGGCCTCCAGACCCATAAGCTGGAAATCATCCATGGAGTTGTGCATGCTAGTGGGAAGGCGTCTCTGAGATTGACAGCTCTTTGCCTGCCACATTATTTTGGAGATCACTGTTGCTGTCACAGAAGCCATTAAAATGGGCTTCTCCCTTCATCATTACTCATTAGACAGATTATCTTCTTTAAGGGCTCTTCAAAAATGAGCATAAGACCTGTATCACTTACATGAACATTAGATTTCACTTGGTGGGTAGTGTTTAAACTTGCAGCTGGCGTCAACTAAGAGGAAGCTCCAGGCAGTCCTCTGGGTTTGATCTGTTGTGAGAAAGCTTACAACTTAGCATTAGTGTATGGCACTTGGGAGGCAGAGGCAGGTAGATCTCTGAGTTTGAGGCCAGCCTGGTCTATAGAGTGAGTTCCAGGACAGACAGGGCTACACAGAGAAACCCTGTCTTGAAAAAAAAAAAAACAAAACAAAAAAGCCACAAAAACACACACACACAAAAACCAAAACAAACAAACAAACAAACAAAACAAACAAAAAACTGTGTGTGTTGTGTGTATCTGGTCTGTGTAGAGATTAGTGAGTTTGATGACAACAGTAACGATGGGAACCAGGAAACGCCTGAGCAGATGACAACCAAGCATGACACCAAGCAGGCGCTCCATCATCCACAGTTCTTCCTGAAGATGGTATGATTCCTCCGAAGGCATAACCAGTCTGTGCCAATAAGGTCATTCTGGGAGCTGTGTAGAAATGAGCACTGATCCCATGTTTCCAGTTGTGTACAGAATTCCTTCAAGACAATACTACATATCATAGTCAGTATGAATTGCAATCACCCTCTTAGAAGGGACAGAATCCACATTTACAGGTCCTCAGTCTTTGTGACCCCCCTCAGTTCCCCCCAAGGCTATGGGAGAAAGAGGAAGGAGTGCGGATTATTCAGGCCCAGGAACAGGGATCCAGCCGAGAATGGACTGCGCCACATCCCGGTAGAGCTATGAGACACTAGACCATGTGATTAGGGTTAGCAGGCTTGCCTCATAGAGGAAACAAATGTACAACCAGGAAGCAGACGGGTGTGCAACAGTTCTAAGTGCAGAGCTGGGAACGAGACAGGAGCCTGGTCCAGATGCCAGGGGTCTTCAGGCTTGAGATGCACACAAGCCTGGGCAAGGTTGCCTTGAGCAGCCTGAGCTCTCCACAAGGTGCTGCGTTTATCTGCAGCTGGTAGCCTGAGCTCCCACATCTGCGGCCTGGTGCAGAGAAGGAAATGGAAGATAAAGCAGGGGAGAGAAAGGAAATGTGCATGTTCTCTGTCCTTTCATTGTGGGCAGCAGAAAAAAAAAACGTAGGCAACCATATACTTAAAAATTGTTTCTAAGTAAGGCCTTTACAGACTCACACGTGTGTGATTTCTAATCATCCCTGATAGATAAAAGGCCTTTTTTGAGTGTTGTCATTGATGGGAACCCAGTGGGTTACATATTTAGCACCTCAGAGTGGCCTTTGGGTTAAGGACCTGGGTCAGCCTTTGAGACTTTAAAACACTTTCTTGAGATTTTGTTTTTCATGTGTGTGAGTGTTTGCCTAGATGGCTGTCTGTGTCCCACATGCATGCAGTGCCTGCAGAGGTCAGAAGAGGGCACACATTCCCTGGAACTGGAGTAACAGATGGTTAAGAGCCACCACGTGGGTGCTGGGAATTGAACATGGGTCCCCTGGAAGGAAGAGCAGTCAGCGCTCTTCACTGCTGAGTCACCTCTTCGGGCCCATGACCTTTGACTTTTCTGGTTTAAGGCCTGGGTTGTGTTCATATCTGGTGATAGATTCATGCCTGCCATGCTGACAATAGAGTCGAGTACTAGAAACATTTCAGAAAAACAGTTTACAGAAAAGGATTCTCTGTCCAGGGACTGGAACACCTAGACCTCTAACCCATATCCCTTGGAGATATACTGGCATCATTTCTAGCATGAAGGCTGAATGGTCTAATCATTCCTTCCCTAAGCACAGAACCCCGATGGAGAGAGCCCGGTGACAGGAAGCAGCCATCACCCAAGTTCCTGTGAAGCCTAATGAAGGCTCCCTTCTCATCAGAAGATGCTCCTCCAGCGGCTACTCTGTCTGATGATCTTAAGGAAAAGTCTTGGATCTTGGATGGGGCTACGGATATGGGCCACTTCTTCCTCCTTCCACCAGTCTCCCAACCCAGGACAGACCTCTGACATGTGTGTTCCTTTTTGCCCAACCAAAACACTTCCTTTTGAGGGGAAGAAGGCAAGAAGGAGCCCCCCAAGACTCAGAAAGCTAAAGAAACGTCCCCGAAGCCCCCTCCCCCGAGCCTGTAAAAGCAGAGGATACCCACAGGAGACGGATCTGTGGCAGCACGCCTGCAAGGTGTGCAGGCCGGGAGGTCCAGGGGTTCAGCTTTCAGTCGCTATCTGGTGATGTGGTACCTTTAAGTCACTCCTGCTCTTGGGGGTAACACCCCCCCGGCCCCCCATAAGCTCAGTGACCCACCTAGCCTTGGGAGGACTTATTTCTCTAGTCTGTCACCCATGCCCTAGCACAGAGATTTGTTCACATTTTCCCAGGAAAAGTCACACAACGGGTGCATTCTTCCTTTCCATGGCTTTACCATCACTGATTAATGTCACCATCAAGAGCCTGGCAGATGACAGAGTCAAAATGTTCAGGATTTGAGGAGCAAGATCACTGTCTCAGCTGCTTCTAATGATCTATTCAAGAGTCTGCGGACTTCTGCTTTGAGTTTTTTCAAGCTGACTAGTCAGTTACTTACACTGGGAAGTCAATTAGGTTCCTTTGCTCCATGGCCCCAGGCTTACTTGCAGCTTCAGTAAAACAGGGGAAGTTACATCGATGGAACATTCTGGAGCTGTGGACTCCCCTAGTATACTGCAGGTTCCATTCTGCAGGGTTTTTTTCCAGTTTCTCTTTTCACAGAAGGAACATGGAATGGGCTAGAATATTCCCTTGATCATGGCTTCCAACGTCAAAAATTAGCTGCTAGCTTCTGAAACTTCTTTCCTATCGCGCCAGGTTTAGTGTGCATGTTCATGTGTGTGCATGTGTTTGTGGACGTGTGTGTGCACATGTGTGTTTTTGTATGTTTGTGTGCATGCCTGTGCATATGTGTGTGTGCCTCTGCATGTGTATGTTTTCTTACAAAATTTTATATAAGCCACACAGTGGAGCTCTCCTTTCAGATCCTCACAGGCACCAGAGACAGAGCCTGTGATGACAGTGAGGCTGGCCGTCTTTCAAGTGGAAATCCCAGAGGGTGGAAGCAGACACCACTCAGGGCAAATGAAGCCTTTAGGGTTGTTGTTAGGTTGGCACAAGGGTGAGGACCAGACAGGATGGATGAGTCATCTTAGGATACGTAATACCGGGCGGAGCTGGGCGGCAGCGTCACACTGCACGCTCTCGTTTTATAATTACCTTGGTATTGATCCACAGGGTTTGCAGCAAACCTCACGGCTGTTCTTCCTGTAAACAAGCATGGAACCCCCACGGTATCCTGAGGGAAGGAGAATAGGCCTGTTGACCCTGAGGGAAGAACGCTGCCCTGGGCTCTGATGCTCATTGTCCTGCAGCTGTGAGCCCCCAAGTAGGTCAGGATTAAACAGAGGGAAACAGTGGGATTTGGAGTCAGTCAGACTGGGTTAATTACAGCTCTTCCATTTCCCATTTACTAAGCTCAGGTTTCTTTACTTTTTAAAACTTAGGGGTTTTTCCTCCCCCTCTGTAAAACGGACATAAAATGACTTCATGGAGCTGTGAGAATTTATGATAAGCATGTGCGTGATAACTCCCAAGGGGTCAGTAACCGAAGTCCATGCTACTCGGAAGACTGAGTGGCCTTGCTAGTTTTCAGTGGGTTAGCAGCTGACGAGTCTCAAGGCCCCCTTTCAGCTCTGCCTTTTGGAGTCTTGGGCCCTGGCTCTGTTTTCGCTTTGGTGCTATCCATTTTATCACAGTACTGTAGCGCCACTGCAAACACAGAAAGCACGGCCCTGTTCTTGCTGCTGTTGTGCAGAGGGGAGTGTAGGGTAGGCCACGCGTACATGTCTCTACAAGAAAGGGAGGTTGGCTCTAGTTCTGGTAGACTGAGCACGTCAGCTGTGAGCAGTGTTAGCAGGCATGGGAGCTGGGGACCTCTGGGCAGAGAACTGCGCAGTGATAGGACCACCAAACACGAGTCTCCCTTAGGTCTATGTGGGTATGAGACATTTTAAGAACTGTGGATTAAGGATGTCAATCAGCTGGTGATGGAGAACGACAATGTGGTACCCATATGCAGTGGAGTTTTCCTGATCTGTAAATGAAGTTTGGAGGTAAGTAGGCAATCTGGAAAACATTATACAGAGTGGGGTAACCTCAACCTACAAGGACAAAAGCTCCACGTTCTTTCTGCCTCTCATGTGGCCCGGAGATCTGTGTGTTAACTCGGGGGAACTGTACAATCCAGGAAACTAGAAAGGGGCGCTAGTGGGGAGGGGAAGAAAGAGCTTCGGGAGGAGGAGAGTAGACACAGTGATGTGGAGGGAGGGAAAGGGATAAGGAGGGAGGTTTAAGTCAGGGAGGGATGGGAGGAGGGTGGAGGAAGAGGTCGGAGCGGGGAGTAACACTGAGGGTGTTTGGAAGAACCATATGAGGGCTAAAGTGGTTGTTGCTCTTGCAGAGGACCCAGGTTCAATTCCCAGCACTCACACAGGAGCTCATAACTCTCTGCAACTCTAGATCCAAGGGATCTGACACCCTCTTCTGACACCTATGAGCACCAGACATGTGCACGATGGACCTACACAGATGCAGGCAAAACATCCATCTACATAAAATGAATACCACACAGACAATAATGCTCGTCTCAGAATCCATAGGTTGCCAAATGAAAGCCCAGTCTCAGGTATGGGATTCTCTCCCTTGAGTTGTGGGACAAGAGTATTCTGGATACATTTCCCCCCCCCCAATGATACAGGCTATTGATATTGGTTGTCCACCTGATGGTAAGACCCAATTGCTAAAGACACCACACACTTTGGCCGCAGGACACAGAGAGATCAAGTTGTTACCTACCAGGAACAGCCTCCTCCCTGATACTTAGCTCTAAAAGTACCAGAAGGTGCTAGTCAGCAGCTAGAACTCAAAAGTCACGTACAGTCTCACCCAAGTGTAAACCCTGTGTGATTCACCAGAATGACCGACATGGTAAGATATGTCCAGGGAAGCAACAGTGGCATGGAGGTTATGGGGCTAACCACTGCTCTCTGGTTGGATTTAAGGCCTGCCTCACAGGAGGACATGCATACCTACTGTACATCTGGCCTAGAACCCAGGGTTGGGAAGCTCGTAAATTCCAGGGACGAACCTTACAACTATCGTTCTGCTAAATGGACAAAGTCTCAAACTGCCTTCTAAATTCCAGTTTCTATCCCCGTAGATTAGGGCGGCTCTTGGGCCTCGTCCGAGAAGTTTCTTTTGTGCAGTGAACAGTGGCTAATAACAGAAACTTATACTTGTCAAAGCAGAGAGAGAGAGAGAGAGAGAGAGAGAGAGAGAGAGAGAAAGCGCCCATGGAGTGTTCAGCATACACGAACATCTCTGTATCTACTCCCCACCTCCAAAGCTCAGGAGACCTTCTCAGAAGAAGCCAGGTCAGAGAGACTAAGAGCCATAGGTTGGGGATAGCCAGAGTGAAAGCATATCTTCAGGACACGGCGGGACTGCTCCACTCACAAGCCCACAGCAGCTGAGGTTGTCTGTGCAGGAACTGCACACACTGAGCTAGTGCGCGTGAGCCCTGCTTCTAGCTGGGACCTAGGGACAGCTGATGACTTCTAGGGCACCGAGAGTAAGCTGACCACACCCTATAGATGTCCCCACACCTATGAAAAGTGGGTAGCACAGGCTGGCATCAGTGAGTTGAGGGGGGTACGAGTTGGATACAGAGGGTGGGAGGTGGAGCTGGGAAGAGTTAGAGGGAGGAGCAGGGGGATATTGTCAAAATACATTGTTTCCATATATGAAATTCTAAAAGATATTGTGCTTCAACCAACAAAATAGCTGGATTTTATGCTCCTCTTTCCTATACACCTAGAGTGATTGACAACTATAGTTTAATAGTTTATGACAAAGGATAGGAGATAACAAGCATAGAATAGGAATTGATTATTATCCTATTAGTAACTTATCTCATTGCTTTGACCAAATGAAGAACAAAAAACAAACAAACAAAGAATAACTTAAGAATTTAAGGAAGATTTATTTGACTTACAGTTTGCAGATATAGTCTATAACCTTTAATTTTTTTAATCTCATTTTTAATGATGGCTCTTAAACTCTTTAACCTCCCTTCTAGCCCACAACCTGCCAGAGGTAGTGGAAAAGAAAGGATAGGGGGGTCGGGAGGACGTGGACCTGTTTAGAAATGGTTCTCTGGAGCACTCCTATCTGTGTTGTTTGGAAATCAGTAGTTCTGTTCACAGGTCAGCAGCGGCAGCTCCATCCACTCATGAACACTTCAAGGATACGCAGCAGACTGGTTCAAACGAGTCAGGATAGCAAACAGGAATCAGCAGTGGGGGCACTACCTAGCAGAGACAACCAGGCTCACCCTTGGCATGAGTCAGCAGGAGGGACCCTGAGATGCCAGGAAAAGTTCTCCGCTGTGCCTCTCTCAGCAAAGCGAAGATCAGCAAATACGTTAGATCCACAAGTGCTGCACAGCTAGCTGTATTGGCAAGCCTAGGTCAGCCCCTCTCACCGGCCACCGAGTCCTAGTTATACTTTCTCCAACATCGCGTGTCCTCCGTGGGTCTTGCCTCAGCATGTCTTCCCTCAGCATGTGCGTCTGTCTCAGCTGACATCACTCTACCAATCAGCCCAAGTCCATAGAAGCGGCAAGAAACTACAGCACACCACCAGAAGTTATTTTTGGTGTTTCTTTCTATGGAGTCCCAACAGATGGGGCTGAACAATGCACTGTAAAGTGGACCAGTACATGTATGTTGTTAGCAAAGAATCCTTCATCGCGAGTCATTTCACATGCTTGCTTTAGCAGAACATCCTCTCTCCTGTGTCTGCTTCAGCTAAACGTTCCTTCACGAGTCTGTCTTAGCCTTTCACCTGAGTCCCCTTCACGAAAACCCTCCTTCACATGTTTGCGCCAGCAAAACACCATCTGACACAAGTGAGTTTCCAAAGAACCCTTAGAGTTTCAACTTCAATAGTCTATCAAGGTAGAAAAAAAACCCACAGCATCAGGAGTGGGAGGTGGCTGGTCACATGACTTCCATAATCCGAAAGCAGAGAGATGGCTGCCAGGGCTCAGCTCCCTTTATCTCCCATACTGAGTCTCAGATCCAAGCCGCCGGAATGGCGCTACCTACGTTCAGGGCATATTTGTCCTTCCTCAGTTAAATCTCTCTGTAAACATCCTCACAGACACACCTAGCAGCATGTGTGATTTTTCATGGTGATTCTAAACCCAGTCAAGCCACAGTGAGGATTACCCATCATAAGCATGCCACGCGCCTCTAGGATTAGCATTAAAACGTCGGTCTCAGTGTTGCAGGCGGCGTGTGGAACCTTGCTGTCCTCTACAGCGTCCTTCTCTGATATCTCCTACACGGTTTCTCTGTGCAGTCTTTCTGCCACCCATTGACACGTGCAGTCTGGACTGGATCCTCCATCCTGAAATGAGTCCCCAAAGCAGAAGCTGATTCTAGAGACTGGATGACAGGGAATCAAAGTGAGGGGGGTGGAGAAAGCAGGACGGAAAAAGCAGACAAGCCAGAATAAAGAAGCGTAATGGTGGGCACCATACTTGGGCCATAGAGATGTGGTCTAATGGGAATTATGAAGGGAAGATAGAGAAGGCCTTCCAGGAGAGTCCTGCTGAGGGAGAGAGGACGGGCGGGCACTCACTCAACACTAATTTCTCCTGGCTGAGGAGAGAGAGCCCTGTGCTCCTTACTGGTCTTCACTTGCCCTGTACCACAATGGGCAACCAGAGTCCTAGAGAACGTCGGCCATCAGTGGAAAGACGAGTGTTTGTCACCTCAAGTCACGGGTGGTCTGATGTGATGCAGAACAGCCTTCTTCCCGGCGGCTGGTGACTGGGCACCTGAGATGGCATTCTACCTAATCTTCCCGTCTCTGTATGTCTGCCTCCAAACTGTCCTAAACCCAGTGGCAGCTGGCTCTTCCTAACAAACAGCTCTTATCAAGGGTCCCTCTGCTTGGAAATCTTTCATATCATCTCTTCTCTTCTCTTCTCTTCTCTTCTCTTCTCTTCTCTTCTCTTCTCTTCTCTTCTCTTCTCTTCTCTTCTCTTCTCTTCTCTTCTCTTCCCTTCCCTTCCCTTCCCTTCCCTTCCCTTCCCTTCCCTTCCCTCCCCTCCCCTCCCCTCCTCTCCCCTCCTCTTCCTCCTCTTCTTCCTCCTCCTCCTCTTCCTCCTCCTCCTCTTCCTCCTCCTCTTCCTCCTCCTCCCCCTTCCCCTCCTCCTCCTCCTCCTCATTCTTCTCTCTCTCTCTCTCTCTCTCTCTCTCTCTCTCTCTCTCTCTCTCTCCCCCCTCCCTCTCCAAGACAAGGTGCCTCTGTGTAGCCCTGGCTGTCCCAGAACTTACTCTGTAGACCTGGTTGGTCTCAAACTCAGAGATGCGCCTGGCGCTGCCTCCCAAGTGCTGAGAAGACTGCAGCATGCAAGATGCCAGCTTGGAAGAAGAGAGCCTGCCATTGTTCTGACTTTATTTTCCCATTTCCAAACTGAATAAATACATTTGTTTGTTTGTTCATGTGTTCAGACTCAACCATTAAGTTAAAGCACATGAACAGCCATTGGCTGCCTCAAACTAAGGAGGTCAGAAGCCAAGGAGGCTCATCTGAGGGAAGTCAAGCCGTTGGCCTGACTGGGGTTAACCTGGAGATTCCCGGGAAGCATCAGATTCTAGTCTCCTCCAGGCTCTCAGCCAGCCTGGCTCCGAGTGGCTGTAGAAAGGAGGGCTCTGCAGTCTTATTTGCATTGGCTGGGATTGTTCTCAGGGCATCTTAGCAATGCAGAGCTTGTGGCACTCCACGGTCCTTTTCATGCTGAGTGTTTTCGACTCACTCTACCACCAGCAGGAGAAAATTGTACGTTTTTTTTGTTTGTTTGTTTGTTTGTTTTTTTCCTGAGACAGGGTTTCTCTGTGTAGCCTAGGCTGTCCTGGAACTCATAGAGATCTGCCAACCTCTGCCTTCCAGGTGCTGGGTTTAAAGGTGTACACCACCACCATTGACTGAGAGTTTCACTTCTAAAGGACTTCTGTGATGAGACGTCCTTTAGATGGTCTCACCAGCACATAGGCAACAGAACCGTGAGGATGCTGTCTCTCCAACGCACAGATTCCATTGTTAACTGGAAATAAAGCATTCAAGGGTGAGTGGGTGTTGGGATTAAGATTAGAATCCTCCTTAGTGCTACTTCTGGAGGACCTGTCCTGACTCCTGGTGATGAAGACAGCCTCACCCTCCCACTTCCTGCTAATGAGCTCATTATGCACGCACAGGAGCACCCGGATCTCCTTTGCCTCTTCCCAGAAAGCAAAGGCCTTGATTTTGCTTACCTTCCATTTGTCTTAGTACCGGTTGATTAAAATCTGATTACCACTATGCTAGAAGATATTTTGGAATTGTGTATACTTAAATTAAAAAAAAAACCACACATATAAAAAACAAAATGTAAAAGCCATTAAAAGAAATATAAAGTGAAATAAGTGAGTGGATAAGAAAGTATGTATTTTATATAATCAATATTGGGAATGGGCAGGGTGGGAGTGGGGGAGGGAGAGTGCCTTTTGCTATTGTGCCCAGGCTGTTTTCAAACTGCTGGGCTCAAATAATCCTCCTGTGTCAGCCTCTCAAATGTTTGGCACGGTAAGGTAACATCACCACACCCAGTTTGAATATAATTTTTGCAGGCATTTTTTTCATGGCCCTTTTTGGTTCTATCTTTTTGGTGAGCTAAATATAAAATATTATTTATTTTAGTGTTATTTTCTTAAACCCTGTAATGGTTTTAACTCGGAACTAAATTTTTAACAGGTGATAAGGTGTACATCTTACTAAAAACAAAAAACAAAAACAACATCTTTTATTTAATTGAAATTTTAAAATTCACCCTCATAGTCCTTCTTTCAATGGATGTATTTTACTACTTATGTAATGTGATAACTAATGTATTTAGACTTGTCTTACTATCTCATTTTGTGAATGTGTGGGGTTGGAGAGCTACCTTGCCTGTTTTTCTCTGTTAAGACAGATCATGTGTAGCCAAGGCTTGACTCAAACTTCCTGTGTAGCCAAGGATGACCCTGAGACCTTGATCCTGTCTTCACCTGTCAAATGTTGGGGTTACACAGACATTAGAAGACACTACCCCTTTATCTTTTTCTTGCTCTATTACAATGCTAGTGTCTTTTTTTTCTTTCTATGATCTTAGGTGTGACATCTGGAGGCCTTCATAATTTTTGGCATATGTGACATAATTTTTGGCCCCAGCAAAGTCTAAAGTTAACCAGTACTTTATTTCAGTTTCCTTCCATGTCTAACTCCCATGCTTAGTCTGATATTGGTTTTATTTTAGGTTGCTGTTAAGCATTGAAAAAACCCAGTATTATTGTTACTAATTGACCATCAAAGGTCAACATGTTTGATATTTAGATATATTGCTGTCTAAGACCAGTTTGCTCACTTTTAGTCTTTGCATCGTGTAGGTTTAATTTTTTCATCCTTTTTAATATTTCAGTGAGAGTGTTGGGGAAGTTTTTTTTTTTTTTCTTTCCGAGACAGGGTTTCTCTGTGTAGTTCTGGCTGTCCTGGAACTCACTTTGTAGACCAGGCTGGCCTCGAACTCAGAAATCTCCCTGCCTCTGCCTCCCAAGTGCTGGGATTACAGGCGTGTGCATGTTGGGGAAGTTGTTATTTGGGAGAATTTGCTTTCTCTTTTCCACCTGTGACTTCCTCCCCGTTGGAACCTGGTGTTTGCTGCGCCAGAGCCTGGCCTTTTCCAGCCTGGAGCACGGTCGGACTCTATGAGTGCCGCTCCTTCAGACTGCCTCTTCTGATTAGAGTGTGGTCTTTGAGGCTGTACTTCAAAGTCATACTTTTTTAAAATGTTGATTTGGCTACTTGCTAAATTTATATCTCCAGTTTTGTGGCTTATATACATATATACATACATACCACAAACATACACACCACACATACACCGATATACACACTTATACCCACCGCACCACACATACACATGTACACATACCACACATATTACACATACACACACACACTTCATACATACATACCACATATTCATCATACACTTTCTCTACACACACACACACACACACACACACACACACACACACTCCTAAAGAAGTAAGTCCTGGGCCTCCTAGTCCTGAAGCTAGGATCCTGAGGATAGAGAAAGTCTGACTTGTCCAGAAGATTCGCTTTCTATTACAACTTTGTCAACACTGATAATAGTGGTTCCTAGTGAGGAAAATGACATCGTCAATGTGATAATAATGGTAGCTACTCCTATGGAAGCTGAGTGTGAGCCAGGCTATGGGTGGAACGCTTTGTATATGCAACCTCCTTTAGTTGTCCTGAGAGGTGACCAAATTGATGCCAAATTTCCTGTGGACATCTGGTCAGCATAGCATGCACTAGAGCCCAGAACTCAGGCCTAAGGAAGCCTCCTGTGTCCCCCTTCAGGAACGGCATGTGTATGCTACCACGCCTCACAAGGCCACCCTAGGCTGCCTAAGACTCAGACCCTCTGGCCTCATCCTTGTGAGCTAGTTGATCCACAAAAATTAGCACAGGAGACTCCTCTTGTTTTCACAGGAACTCTAAATCTAGGAATTCATCTCTTCTATATAGATAATGCAACAGTCTCCTAGCAACCAAATAAATTGTCTAATGCCACATATGCATAGATCTGCGTGACACTCGGTCCGTGACTTTAGCCACTCCACATATTTCTTTGCAAGACCGAAGTTCCCAAACACGGAATGGACTTTATTTCAGGGAGAAGTGTGTCAGACGGGCTCAGGTTTTCTGTAAACAAACTAATTTGTGTGCTGGAGCGGTAGCTCAATGGTAGAGCACTTACCAAGCAGGCGTGAGGCCTGTTACAGTCCCAGAAATAAATAAGGTGATTAAAAACAGAAAATAGCTGTCTTCTGCCATGTGTGAAAAGTATTTGTTCATGAAGAATCAGCTAGTATTTCTTTTGAAATTTTTCTTTTTTTTTTTTTGAAAAATTACATCATTTCTCCCTTTCCTTTCCTCCCTCCAAACCCTTCCATATACTTCTTGTTCTCTTTCAAATTCATGGTTTCTTCTTTCCTTAACTGTTGTTAAGTCATTATCTATATGTCGTATATGTATATCGATACACACACATATATATGTATACACATATATAATATATATACATTTCATATACAGACATATAGCTATATACACACACATATATGTGTATACATATATTATACATACAAATATATGTATGTATGTATGTATGTGTGTATATATTCCTCAATACATAGGTAGAACCTGCTCAGTCTATATAATGTTACTTGTATGTATGTTTTCTGGGCTGACCACTGGTATTTAGAAACTAATTGGAATGCTTCTCCCTGGGGAAGACTCTTTCTATCTCAGCATCCCTTGGTTGCCTGTAGCTCTTTGTGTAGGGCTGCTGCTCTGCGGGCTTTTGCTGCCCACTCTATTTAGCATGTCTGCTGCTGTTCTTGTTCAGCTCCTGCTTAGGCAGTCACGATGATCTCTGTTCTCTTGATCAAATAAATGTCTGTTCTACATATCTTGCTGGCCAAGAACTGATAGATTAAATGTGCCATTTTCCCCAGCCTGTTGAAAATTTCCTTCTGGTTTTTGACACCTGTACATTCTCTTCTCTTGAAAATGTATTGTCAGACTTAACTTAAAAGTCATAGTTAGGTATCTGGCATTATCTGAAAGAGACCACCTACCTTACTACTGTCCACCAAGCCTGGCGAACATCTCTCATCATCTTTAGGCTCAGCCAGTTTTGGGTTCACAGGTTTAACTTACCAACAGCCCATCTTCATCTCTCCTCACACGCTGCTTGGAAATATTATCTCTCTAAACCCAAGCATGTTCATCCCCAGAGGAGAGTGCGCTAACCTGGATGCTGCTGCTTATCCAGTTACCAGACTTCTGCTCAGCTCAGCCTTGCCTGCTGGGAGTTCCCAGGCTGCTATATGGGTCAACAGGTTCTTCCAGTTAACCTCAAGTCCAGGAAGGTGCTTCTTAATAGTTGCATGTGACATGTGTCCCTATTGGGACATTTAGATCCATGCAATGTATGTGGGCTCATCTTAGGACATAGTAAACTATAGCCCTTTCTATGGTAACCTAAGACTTCTTGATAAGCTTGAATATAATAGAAGAAATCTGCCACTTAATGACCTTTAGTGAACATTTGTGGCCATATAAAGAATCAGGTAAACGGACCATAAGAAACCTTTCCCAGACCTTATAACTTTGGTAACATTTGTAAACATGGTATGAGCCCCTTGAGGAGTTGGTGGTGGTTGCATCTACTGTATCTTCACGGCACTCTTTGAATATTGCAGCCTTGAGCATGCTAACGGAAGTCACACTCCTAGTATTTGCTGCTCCTGCTGCCTCCATTGCTGCTGACAAGTGCTCCTTGGGGGTTTCTCCCAGCATTAGAGGGCACTATAGCTTAGGGTTGGGAGCAGAAGCCCTCATGCCTAGTTCAGGCCAAGATGAGGTAGTTGGAACTGGAGCCGCCTTTGCTGTAGGCAATCAGAAAACTGGACAAACTGGATGAGGGAACTGCTCCCTGGAGCTTGGCAGAAGATTGGAATGCTTTAGGGAAGAAAGCTGACAGCAAGGATGCTCTTGTGGGGGTAGGGTGGGGGGTGGGGGAGGAGAGCCCCTTAGACTATGGCATCAGTAGGGAGAGCCCTGGCAGAGCACAGGAGAGATGTGAGAAAGCAGAGTTGGGGCTGTTGACCTGGCTTTTGTCTATGGGACCGGACAGTAGAGATGAGGGGCATTTTGAAAGGAACAGAAAGTGATTATTACAAGACAGAAAAACTAATGAGACAGAAGAGGCCAAGTTAACTAAATGGGGGGGGGGAGGGAAAGGCAGCTCACTAGTCCATAAATTTTTCTTGGGAAGCTAGATATTAATATAAGAAAAATGAAATTGGACCCTTTATTTCATTATATTATACAGAATTACTAAAAATAGATTCACAGGTGTAAAATTACAGAAGTGCTAGAAGAAACACAGGGGGAAATCTTATAAACTTTAGTTTAAACAAGATTCCTTTTTTTGTTTGTTTGTTTTTTTGGTGTTTTGTTTTTGTTTTTGTTTTTTTGTTTTTCGAGACAGGGTTTCTCTTTGTAGCCCTGGCTGTCCTGGAACTCACTCTGTAGACCAGGCTGGCCTGGAACCCAGAAATCCGCCTGCCTCTGCCTTCCAAGTGCTGGGATTAAAGGCGTGTGCCACCACGCCCGGCTTAAACAAGATTCCTTAAATAGGATACAAGAACCTACAAAAAAAAAACCCCAACAAATTTAACTTAATCAAAATAAAAATTTTTGGAAAGACACTACAAGTTAATATCCTTATCTGGAATTATATAGTCCTAGTTTGTGTAGAACTTGCCATGTAGACCAGGTTAGTCTCAAACTCAGAGACCAGTCAGAATTTTCTAATGATTTGTGATAGACATCTTTGTAATTTGTACGTATTAGTCTTTGCTATGTTTCCTTTCGAGAGGCCCTACTATGAGTTAGGTGTCTCCTAACTTACAGAACAAGTCTCAAGAGTGTTTTGAGTTGCAGATTATTTTTTTAAAATCTGAGAATGTTTTAATATGTACAATGAGATATCTTGGATGTAGAATCCAAGTCTATGTATGAAATTATGTGTCATGTATATCCCATATTCATAACCTGGAAGGTTATTTTTATATTTTTAGTTCACTCATGGTTTGACTCGTAAGACCTGGTCTTACAAGTCAAACCATGGTGTGGAATTTTCTACTTCTGGTAAGTCAGTACCAAAAAGTTTTAAATTCAGATTTAAGATTTTTAATTTGTTCAAAGGAAATGAAAAGACAAGAGGCCTAAGACAAAAAAAATTCTCAGTACACATGTGTACCAAGTGACATTTCCCCAAGCTATATTTAAAAATGCTTACAGCTTGGTAATAAGGCGCATAACTCACAGACGGGCTTCATGAAAGGAAACACAGCAATGACCAGGAAGTACAAAGATGCTTTACCACAAATCCTTAGAAAATGTCACCTGGCCTCTGTGAGTTTAAGACTAACATGGTCTACGTGGCAAGTTCTATACAAACTTGATGAGACCCTGAATCAATCATTCAATCAATCAATCAATCAATCAATCAATCAATCAGGCAGTCAAACAGACAGACAGAAGATAACAACTATTTTTTGAATACATGGGGCAACTTTCATCCATTGCTGGTGAGCATAAAATGGAGAGCTGGCTCAGCGATCACATGCTCTTCTTGAAGAGAACCTAGGTTTGGTTTCCAGCACCCAAGTGTTAGCTTACAGTAGTCTGTGCCTCCAGTTCCAGGGGATCTAACACCCCCTTCTGATTCTGTAGGCACCAAGATGCATGTGATACATAGACATACATGCAAACACTCAGGCACACAAAATAAAAATAATCTTTTAGTTGGGTGGTGGTGGCGCACGTCTTTAATCCCAGCACTTGGGAGGCAGAGGCAGGTGGATTTCTTTAGTCGGGTGGTGGTGGCACATGCCTTTAATCCCAGCACTTGGGAGGCAGAGGCAGGTGAATTTCTGTGTTCAAGGCCAGCCTGGTCTACAGAGTGAGTTCCAGGACAGCCAGGACTACACAGAGAAACCCTGTCTCAAAAATTAAAAAAAAAAAAAAACTTTTATATTGATGGTGGAGAGTGAGAGTCTGGCCTTCAATGGTTGAGCCATCTCTGCAGCCCAAAAATCTTTTTTAAAAAGCCCTAAAAGTTTTGAGAACAGGCCATGTGCATCAAGCAAGTGTTTCAGCAGTTCCACTTCCTGATATTTGCCAAAGAGAAAAGAAATGTCCATTTATGAAATGACTTGCACATACACATTCATAGCAGGGACATTCACAATAGCCGGGACGTGCTCCATGTGTCCATGAACAGGTGGCTGCGTAGAAACATCGGCTGCATGTGACAATGGAGCCTGACTCAGCAGGAACAAGGAACAGATGACTGATGTAGTTAATAAAATGAACGGGTCTCAAGTGCATTGTGCAGATTATATGATGTTTGTTTAAAGAGTAGATCAGGAACTACAGATGTGGGTCAGAAGTCACGCGGAAAGTAGACGCTGAGCGGGTACTGGTTCCAAGATGTTCTAGGATAGACAAACACTGCCTAGTGTCAGAAGGCAGATCCCTCACGTCCAGGGTAGGCGTAATCAATGTGAAGGCACACGAGGGTAACAGAAGTGTTGTGTAGCTTTACCCTGCTGTACTTTCAAGGGTTTATATATTTTCCCAAACTAAAAAATTATACCCTAAAATATATGCATTATATGTATGTAAGTCAGACGTCAATAAAGATTATTAAAACAAAGTCTCATATATATGTGTCAGGGCATCCAGGCTGTCAGTACTTCTCAGTAATATATGATCTTGGACACAATCCTTACTTAAGTTCAAACTTATTTATCTATAAATTAGGAATTATGAGGATTTAATAGGATCCTGAGTTGTGCCTTTTCAGGGTTTGGCATGGGCCTTAAAAATCAAAGGTCAAGAGTTTTGGGTTTTTTTTCCTGATCATGTCAGGAAGTAAAATTGTTTATAATCCCCTGTCGTTTTTAGAAGCTGCCCCCCGCCTCCCCGTAGATCTCTGACTTCAGTCAGCCCGTCATCCACATATCCCACAGGCAAAACACGCAAGCCTGAGACAACGCAGAGTGATGAAGGTTTATTTCAGCTCAGCTCTTCAGTTGATTTCTCTCCACAGCTGGTTGGACCATGGCTGCGGTGGGCATGTGGTGAGGCGGGATATTTTGATGAGAATGTGTGGTGGAGAGAGTTGCCTGTTTCACGGTATCCAGGAAGCAAAAGGAGAGACAAAGGCAGACACCCACAATCCCCTTCGCAGGGCACACTGCCAGTGACCGAACTTTCAGTTGGCTCCACTCTGAAACATTCCATCGCCTCTGGAAAGAATCCCTCTGGAGGCCAAGCCCTTAATACGTAGACACTTTGGGAGACATTTCAGGTTCAAACTATGGCATTATTCTCTGGAAAAGCATATTCCAGTATGAAAACAAGTAGTAAGGCGAAATTGGACTGATTGCCTTTCCTGAGTATAAATTTTGCTTCTAGATGAAGAAGGGAAGGTTCTGGCTCTTTGAGAGAAAAATCTCATCTCTCGGGGGCCCAGCTGTCCGGTTTCTATTCAGGCTGACCTGAGTTCAAATGGACTCATTTGATTCAGCTAGGCGTCAGAATATCATGTCTCTCTTAGACACGAGGTGTACTTGTGTCAGTATCACATTTCCCTCTAGTTTCTGCCTTTCTTGTTTATGACATCTTGTCTGGCAGCTTGAGCCTGCCCTGCCCATGGCTTGGTCATCTGCCACTAACCTTATGATTACTATCTCAACAGTAACTCCTGTCTCAGCTTCCCAGCCTCTCACAAATCTACCATAATCGGGCTAGCAGATGCCACATATCTCCTGTAAAGGCGGCCGCCCCGGCAGCTCCCGCCTGCTGCCCTGCTTCCCTTGGAGCCATCGGAAGGAAGCATGGCCTCTTCCGGCTGGATGGCTCTCCCCTCACACCTGTGAGAAGTACAAGAATTTTTGGCAGGCAGCTTATCTGAACTTAAGCTGAAGCAGTGAAGCTACATTCCTGCATCCTTGCAAGGGATTCCAGTCTAAGATAAGAAGTGTAAATGGACTGGGTTGAGCTTAGCATCAGAGTCAGATGAAGCTGCATTCTGTAACTGTTGGTGCAACACCATTCTTTACTGTCTGCATGGGTTCTTAGAGGAAGGAAGCCTTTCTGCTCACAGGAGGTTCTTCCATTTAAATTTGTATTTCCGGCAGTCTTCGGATGTTCTGTTAACCGCGCACTCCCTGATAACCGTGCTCAGAACTTCCTATCTGTCCGTTTAGGTAGTGCTGCAGGGTGTGGGGTCCGGGCTCTCATCTCGGGCAGATGCGGCTCTGAGGCTCAGCTCTGCTGGTTATTGGTGCTGTGGTTCAGAGGCGAGCTCTCTGATCTGCACACCCCGGGTCTGCCTTTGCTCATCGAACATGCCAGTATCAGCTCTCTCAGCATCTCTGTGCTTGCTGTCCCCCTGCCTGCTACCTTCCTTTCTAGGTCTTCTGAGGGTGGTCCTTGTCCTTCAGGGATCAGTTTATATGGCATCTCTTCTATGGGACTTTCCTGACCAGTTTCCAACCTACCCAGCTCACTTTGTTATCCTGCTTCACTTTTCTTTTCTCATTGCTCCTCTTTACTTATCTGGTCGTCCCAAGTGGAATACGTAGTTTTCATGAACAGAACGGGCCCTAGGCTGTCTTTTCCACCACCGCGATTCATCTCTAGTACTTTGAATTGTATGTACCCAGCCCAAACAAGGTGAATGCTTTGGAAGTGTTTGTGGAAGCATTCGTGGATACTGTGGAGGTATCAGCAGGTCAGCATCTCTAAGCTTTGGTTCCTCTGTAAAATACAAACCATATATTTTCCTTTGAGGGTTGGCGAAGGTTTAATGTTTATGAACAAATGTTATGTGTGCTCTGAAGGGCAGACCTAGGTACAGCTGTGTCTGCCCACTTTTCTCGCCTCTAGGAACTTTGTACACATTATATTGCTATGCACATAGGAGGAACTCAGTGGAACTTGGTTTATCTTGGTTTATAATCTTGGTTTATAATTAATTTGAGATAGGAGTCTCACTTGTGGTCCAGGCTCTTTTTTTTTTTTTCCTCTCAGCCTGTGATTCTCTGCTCTATGAAGCTTTTCTCTGACTGTTGATAGTGGGAAGGTCAGGGAGTTGGGCACCGTTGACGAGAACGTAGACATTTGATTCCATTCATCACTCGCGGGTACATCTTCCTCTCCTCGACTGCGCATGCTTTCAATCTTCCCTCCTGTGTTCCCACCAATAGGCCTGGTGGCACTCAGGAGAGAGGTGGATGGATTGTGACTGGACTAGTCACAATGGGGTAGCAATCAAGATTCCAGGCCTGAGGCATCTGAGTCAACTTCCAGCTTCTGCACGGACCTAATGCAAGAATTCAGGCAAAATACTTTACATGTATGTGACTCCGGTTGCTGTGATAATATACATACCTTGGGTAGAGTCAGGGCTGGAGAGACAGCTTGGTGGTTACGAGTTCTTGGTTCTTTTACAATGTACATGGGTTCCAGTCCCAGTACCCATATCAGGCAGCTCACAACTGTATCTCCAGTTGCACTGAATCTGAGGTCTCTTCTTTTGGCCTCTGGCCTCTTTTGTGGCATCTTGTGGCACCTGTATTCATAAGGCATATACATAAACTCATGTAGACACACATACATACATACGCATATAAATACATCTTTAAAAAGGAGGAAGGTTTGTTTTGGCTTGCAATCTTGCAGGTCTTAGTCCCTGGTTGATGGGCTCCCTTGCTTTTGGGCCTATGTTAAGGCAGCACATCATGGCTGAAGTCTATTGTGAAGGAAGCTGTTCATCTCCTGATAACCAGGAGGTGGAGCAGAAGAAAGTGGGGGTCTTAATATCCTATGCACAGCCTGCCTCCATAATCTAAGTTCTTTCTATTACACGCTACCTCCTGAAGGCTCTCCCACCTTCCAACAGTACTCCAGGCCGGGGAGCCTTCAACACACAAGCCACACTGCAGATCTCATCTATGGCAGCATTGTTGAAAAACAAGAAAGATGGGTAACCCTTGCCCTGACACACAAACTTTGAAAATGGTTTCAAAATGACCATGACAATGTTCATTCTTTTTTGTTTTGTTTTGTTTTGTTTTGTTTTGTTTTGTTTTGTTTTGTTTTGTTTTGTTTTTTTGAGACAAGGTTTCTCTGTGTAGTCCTGGCAGTACTGGAACTCACTCTGTAGACCAGGCTGGCCTCAAACTCAGAAATCCGCCTGCCTCTGCCTCCCAAGTGCTGAGATTACCAGGCGTGTGCCACCATGCCCGGCTGACAATATTCATTCTTATTTGATGTGTATTTTGATAGAGATGGGGAGAAAGAAAAAACCCATGTCTATTCCTCACAGTGGAATGAAATTCCTCTGCACCAGGGAAAATGGGAACTGCAGCTGACTCTACTGGTGCCCAGTGGGCCTTTGGAAGCCTTAGCATAAGCAGTGCCTGAGTCTTTTAAAGATTTATTTATTTATTTTATGTATATGAATACACTGTCACTGTCTTCAGACACACCAGAAGAGGGCACTGGATCCCATTACAGATAGTTGCGAGTCCCCATGTGGATGCTGGGAATTGAACTCAGGACTATTGGAAGAGCAGTAAATGATCTTAATCGCTGAGCCATCTCTCCAGCTCCGCTTGAGTCTTTTAGACTAGACTGCTTTCACTTGTCAATAGTGAAGCTGCTACTTAACTTCTTTCTCAAATCCCATGATGTAGCTTTTCTTTCTTTTCGAATGCTGCGTCATAGTTATATGATCTCTGAACATCATCAGAATGGGGAACATTTTAGGGTTGTTTCCAGGAAGGGGTTGAGGCCCCACAGATCTTATTCTATTTGAACTTCTTATAGACGGTCACCAATTTACCATCTGGGGTACAGAATATCTATGGGCACAATGTTGGGAAATATACAAAACACCGATTTGAATCTCACAGGATGCAGACAAATAGCTCATTAGTTTGTCATTATTTTGTTTGCCCCTCCTTCATGCCACTGAAGTACTGAAGTACTAAAGAATCCATGATACGTAAAGATGAGTGAAAAATCCCGATCCTGCGGCTGGCAGTGGGAGAGACGGAACTTAACTGGAGAGCCCTGTAACCAAGACTGAGTTTCTGAATCCTCAGTGGCAATACAGCGTGTGAAGATGAGGCCTTTAGACTTGTGCTATAGTGTGTGCTGGAGGAAGCGCGGCCGGCAACGGAGACTGAGAGCAGATGATGGGGCTGAGTCTCAGAGAGGGAGAGGACTGTGGTATGCAATTAGGTTAGAGGGCAGGCCCAGAGAGACATGCAGGGACTTGGAGGAATAGCTAAGGAAGGGCTATCTGATGATCAGATCTATGGGAGGTGATGGCAGCTTACACAGTGTGCTGTGGTGGTAGACGAAGGGGAATTTGAGCTATTTAGGAGACAGAATAGACTAAGAGATAAACAAATTCAAGCATGACTCCCAGGTATGTGGTTTGAGGAAATGAACCCGGTGCTGTTTACTGTGACAGGAAATAGGAAAGGATCAGGATGGGAGAGAAAGACCATGGGTTTACTTTTAGACAGGTTAAGCTTGCAAGAGGAAGTTGTCAGGCAGCAGCGGGATTTGACAAAATACAGACAGCTAGCCCTGTGATGACAGACACATTTCTCCACCAACTGTCTAGAGCTTTATATATTACATACACCTGACCACTTAACTTTAATTAAAATGAAAGCATTAGAGGATGGAGAGATGCTTTGCCAGAATGCTTGGGTTCGATTCCTAGCACACATCATCCATGTTGGGTGGCTCATAACAGCGGCTCCAGAGGGATCATCTGTACACACACACACACACACACACACACACACACACACGAGAGAGAGAGAGAGAGAGAGAGAGAGAGAGAGAGAGAGAGAGAGAGGAGAGCAAGTCTTTAAAATATTTAGTCTCTCTAGTCTACTAGTCACATTTTAAGTAGTCAGAGCTCTGTGTAGGGGGGTTGGGTGGAGCTCATGGGCAGAAAATGGCCTTGACAAGAAGGAGGAGTTGGGGGGTCTATCCTCAGTACAGGACAATTACAGCTCTTTGTAGCTAGCAACTTATATTTTTAACAGCCCAGTTAGTTCTAGAGCTCAGAGAAACAGTGTGGGGTTGGAAACACAAAACTTGGTGCCTGTGTGGAGAAGGTTTAATAGTGTAGGAAGAGGGTGGTCAGTGAAATGAGGAAACAGAAGGGCTGAGAGCAGTCACCTTCAACACGCCAAGGCCGCTGAAGAACAAACGGTCTCAAAGGGCACAGAGAAGACGCAGGCAGAGGCAGAACCAAGAGAAGAACATCCTTAAAAAGTCAGCAGGAAAGTGTGTACAGAGGAGAGGGGAGGAGCGACAGCCCGGGAAGGAGCGTCAGGGAGGCGAACACCGAGCAGGCTCGTTCTGTTAGAGAGAGGTTCCTGGCCACTCCAGCTAGAGCCGGTCCAGTGGGCGAGAGGTGGATTAGATGTGGAGGGTGAGGTCACGGAGAGTGGACTGACAACAGAAGATAAACTCCTCATCCCACAAGTCGTCAATACAATTCCATTTACCATTTAGTCAGGTAAAACAGAGTTCATATTACAGACACGTCTTCAAGCAATCACTTCTCACCCTCTGGGTCACCCATTTTTGAGTATATTGTTGTGAATATGATAAAGCGCACACAATGGACTTCTCTCTTATCCTGTCTACCCTGGAGGGTGGAGAAGAGGCAGGCCATGCAAGGGCTCAGAGGAGGCCATGTTAAGGACTATCATTTGGCCTTACGACCACAGAATGTGACAGAGGTGTTTCTTTCCTGCTATCTAGAATTTAGAGAGCACTCACGGAGACAGAAACGTAGAGCCCTCTGTGTACCATGCACATGGTTCCAACCCTTCATCCCTCAGCCCTCCCCACCCATGCCCTATCCACAGGAGTGGAAAGGTTTAAAGTCTGAGAGCGACATGATGATATGGGTGTTGAACAAGAAATCATTGAGCTTAGTAAACACACACACACACACACACACACACACACACACACACTGTATATCTTGGGCTCAAACTATTTTTCTGTCCCAGTCACCAGAAGAGCTGGAACTATAGGCCACGTCTCCAGGCTAGAAAATAAACACTTGGAGCCTTGCAGGCCATGCAGGTTCTGTTGCAACTGCTGGGCTCTGCTGTCCCTCTCTGAAAGCAGCTATATAGTAATAAATGTGTCTGTGTTTCAATAAAATATTACTTATAGACCGAAGTTTTCATGTCCTTTTAATGGGGCACAAATCTTTGGATTCCCTCCTTCATGATTTAAAAATGCAGAACCAAACCAACGAACCAACCAAAAAAACATTCGGGAAGGCAGCTAGGGGACAGAAGGCTGGTGACACAGGCATAGGTATAGCATCCCAACTCCTTGGGAGGTAGAGAGAGGTAGAGTCAGGAGAATGGCAAGTTCAAGACCACTCTGGGCGACTTAGCCAGTTCGGCACCAAAATTAACTTTCAAAAGTGAAAAGAAGCCTGAGGATCCAGTTCAGTGGTCCTTTCCTATATTCGATCATCAGTACTGCTAGACAAACAAATCAGGAAACAAAACAAACTAATCTTTTGCTCGGTAAGCCATATTAAATCAGATGGAGAGCAGATATGGCCTGTAGTTTGCAGTTCATTAGGTTAGAGAAGTAGTTTTCAGCTTGTGAATTGAGACCCCTTTGACAAACCTCTAGCTTCAAAAATATTCACGTCACGATTCCTATAGTAGCAAAATTATAGTTATGAAGTAGCAACAAACATGATTTTGAGGTTGGGGGTCAGCACAGCATGAAGAACTGCATTAAAGGGTCTGAGTGTCAGGAAGGTTGAGAAGCCCTAGGCTGGACAATGATAGGGGGTGAAAATGCAGGGAGACCTGCCCAAGGCAAGAGTCAAAAGAGTCCATAGACCTCGGAGGCAGACACACGGGGACCAGGAGGGAGGGAGGCAGAGATGCGCTAAATACCAACAATTTTGCATTTATCGAAGTTCCTACCGTGCTCTAGGTGCATGCTAAGGCTGAAGCTGCCTAAGATGTAAGGATTTCTTGCCATCAAATCTAGCTGCTTGTGAGCTTTTTGTCGGGGTCATGTGGCCAGGGCTGCGTAGCACCATGGAATGGAGAGGTCAGTTCCTTTTGAGAAACCTCAAAGGGCACTTTCAAGAGTCACATTTAGGTAGGAACTTCAAAGACGCAGAGAAGCCTTGTCACATCGTTAAGTGCTATACTTCAAGCAGGGAATGCCAACTTCAGCCTCATCTCCTCGCCTTTGAATATCGCTAATTAAGGAGAATGCAGGAAAAGATTGCATAAGTTTACAGGTCAAGGAACCTGTAAAAATAGCTGTGGTTGACAACAAGTAGTTGTGTATTTCATTATGGAGAGATTTTTGACTGTTTCCAGCACAAAGTAATGGTAAATGTCTGAGGGGAAGACATAGTTACTCTCATTTGATCATTAGATGCTGTATACATATGTTGAAATATATACTGTATCCATAACTGTGCACAATCATTATGCATAAATTAAAAATGCACTAAAAGGCCGGACGTGGTGGCGCACGCCTGTAATCCCAGCACTTGGGAGGCAGAGGCAGGCGGATTTCTGAGTTTGAGGCCAGCCTGGTCTACAGAGTGAGTTCCAGGACAGCCAGAGCTACACAGAGAAACCCTGTCTCAAAAAAACCAAAAAAAAAAAGAAAAAATGCATTAAAAGGTTGTATAGACGGAGTGTCTGGGGAGGACAATTGGAGCATTGCATAGTCCTGGCTGCCCTAGGCCCTCACCCCGTCTCCTGGCTCGTGTCAATCTCCGTCTGATACAGCTCCATGCCCCTCTCACTACTTTAAGATGCCAAACACAAGACAGTCTGGGGCCCTTTCCCTGGCTGTTCCCACTACCCAGAGCCTGTCTCTTCATCCATGGGCTCCCCTGAGACCTCCTCTGCTCACTTGATCTTAAACACACTGTGTAGTTCACTTTACTCGATTGTTTTCTCCTCCCTGCAGCGTCTATGATTACATCATTCCTTTGCCTACAGTCCAACGTCTCTACTCAGAATATCAGCTTCAAGAAGGACCTGCGTCACCTTTAAAATCTAGACTAGTACCTGGCAAGATACAGGCACGCAAGAGTGCAGTTTGTTCTCTGTATCTACAGGCCCTGCCTATACAAAGTCAACCAACCTCAGCTTGAATATTTTCAGGGAAAAATTGTGTCCGACCTGAACTTGTATAGACTTTTTTTTTCCTTGTCCTTATTCTTTTTATAGGATAGTAAGTATCTGTAAGGAATTTACATTGTATCACATGGAATGACTGATACATATCTGATTTAAGGCAAACTGGAAGATAGGTACAGGTTGTATGCAATTTGATGGACTGATTGGGTCTTGCCCAGGCTGGCCTCAAACCCTCGGTCCTTTGGCATCGCACTCCCAGTGCTGTGTTTATCAGCATGCACCCCTGTGCTCAGTATGCCAGGGATGGACTATTTGAAAATGTGAGCATCTATGGTCCTCCACGGATACGGGGAAATGATTGTAAATAATCAAATCAATGAGAGGAGGGAGAGGAAGGCAACTGAAGGGGAGAGGGGAGAAGGGAATTGAAAAGGTTCAAGGTCTGTCATCTCTATCTTATTGACAAAGTCTCATGGAAATGCATCTTCTGAGGGAGGAGAGGAGTCGAGGCTGGGAACATCTGTGGGAAATGGGCCACGGTAGCACGGTGAAGACACAAGCCAAACAGATAGGTAACTGCACTGTGCCTAAGGGTGGGGTGAGGTCCACAGAGAAGGTAGCTCCTCCCCAGCCAGCTTGGGGTCATTTCGTTTATCTTTCTTGGAGTCAAATACAGAGTTGTGGGGTGGGGAGAGCCAAGTCGAGGCTCTTGGAGGAGTAGGAATGTGAAGGTGGGAATATGGAAAAAGCGAGAAGCTTGGGAGGCGGCTCCTCTGACCGACTCACCTCACAGCTATGTGCGGCTTACACAGAATTGAAGGGCGTGAGTGGAGGAGGCACAGACGAGGTTTCTTCCGTTTCATGCTACCATGATTAAAAAAAAAAAAATTCCCTCAACTACAAACATAGCTGCTAGCTGGCAGCTGGGAATTCTCAGTTGGCTGGAAGTGAGTTTCAGGACACACCGCCAGCGACAGTCCCTTTCTCTCTGTCTCCCTTCCCTTGGGCAGGGCATTTGTGCAAACAGCAGTAAAAGCAAACAGCTGGGTTATTAGTCACATTCTTCTCTCCTTGTTTCCATTTTCACTGAAATAGCTTTTATTTAACTTTTTTTATGCTTTTCTTCTCTTTCTTTCTTTCTTTCGTTTTTTTTTTTTTTTTTTTTTGGATTTTTTTTTCTTTTTTTTGAGACAAGGTTTCTCTGTATAGCCCGGGTTGTCCTGGAACTCACTCTGTAGACCAGGCTGGCCTCGAACTCAGAAATCCACCTGCCTCTGCCTCCCAAGCGCTGGGATTACAGGCGTGCGCCACCACCGCCCAGCCTTTTATTTAACTTTTAATGACGTATTTGTGCTTATTTCATGTGAATTGGTGTTTTGCCTGCATATAGGTCTGTGTGAGGGTGTCAGAGCCTGTGGAGTGACGGTTGTGAGCTGCCATGTGGGTGCTGAGGATTGAACCCAGGGCCTCTGGAAGAGGAGCCAGTGTTCTTAAGCACTAAGCCATCTCTCCAGCCCTAGTTAAAATTATTATTATTATTATTAATTATTCAACCAACTCAGTGTTGCCAGTGCTCATATTAAAAATGATGTACTATTGTATGTAGTCAGTTTTCTGGTAGTAATGAGATATAAATGCCCCATTTCTTGACCGACTGAGAACTGGAGCTTTAGTGACCAACAGGAATTCTTTTACTGAGCTGGGCAGTGATGGCACACACCTTTGATCCTAGCACTTGGAAGGTAGAAGCAGGTGGATCTCTGTTAGTTTGAGGACAACCTGGTCTGTGAGTTCCAGGACAGCTAAGGCTACACAGAGTGACCCTGTCTAGAAAATCCAAACCAACTAACCAACCAACCAAAAACTGAACAACAAAAAGTTTGTTTGTTTGTTTGTTTGTTTTCTGCATGACTGAATGTAGACTGGTTATTGCCCATTCTACTTTGTTTTGTGGATCCACAGTACTTAGAAGACCTGCTACATAGCATTTTGATAAATTTTACCGAGTAAATCAAGGTCTGGGACTTCCTTTACTTAACCCAGAGTAATCTTAAAATAGACTTTGAACTAGGTTTTGTGAGAGTAGTAAATTTTAGTTGTATCAGTCATAATTTCATGTTTAGATATAGTAGTTGGGATGATGTCAATTGGGAGTTTGATGATTTTTGGTAAAGGATATGTAAAAGGAAAAACAATTATCCTTTTAGTTGTTGTACATTTATTTGGAGACAGAGCATGTAGCCCAGGCTGGCCTCAGACCCCTGACTCATCCTGCCTCAGCCTTCCCAGGGCAGGCATGGCAAGCAAGTCCCACTACTCCACACAATGAGTGCTCATTCTTTCTGTTGTACCTCAGATATTTTTTTTTTTTTTGTTTTTTTTTTTTGTTGTTGTTGTTGTTTTGTTTTGTACTTCGTATTAAAACCAGGAGTTTATTCATGTTAAACAAGCGCTCTATCACTGAGCTATGTCTGTCTCTAGACTCTTTTTCTTTCAGTTTATATTTTGAGACCTATTCTTTTCCTAAAGCTGCCCAGGGAAGCCTTGAATTTGGGATCTTCCTGCCCCAGCCTTCTGAGCACCTGGGAACACAAATCTGTGCCACGGGTCAATTTATATTTAATTTTAAAAAAGTGTTGTCTGAGGTAAGTTCTCACTCTTTCAGCTCAGGCTGGTCTTGAACTCATGGCAGTTCTTCTGCTTCAGTCTTAAAGGCGCTGAGATTACTAGTGCGTGCCACCACATTCAGCTGGCTCCATTCTTGAAGCTATATAAATTCAGGTGCTTCATTTCATTTCGTTTTGGGGACTCTATCTATGATATAGAATTCCAAACGAGCTTGCACTGGCTATTCCGTGTGAAATGAGCTTCGTTAGTGTTCCTGAAGCCTGTGTCTCTCGGGATAAGGGACTCAACTAGCTCTGCCTCCCTATTAAAGCGAATCATTGCAAATTTCCCAGCATGAGCTTCGACTGCTCAAAATGATGATCCTCGTGTTAAGGGCGTTTATAGGGCGTGACGGGCTGAGGAGCGCCCCAGAAAGCCCTTTTTACCCATTTTCAAATCCTCTGACTGTCCTGTTCCAAACACAGGAAACCTATCACTTCTGTAACACCGAAGTTCCTTTTTCTTCATACATTATAGAAGTAACAGGACTTTTAGGTGAGGCCTTGAACAGTTGCCTGAGGAGTGCAAGGAAGGACAAATCCGAGGGCGCCTTCTGCCAGGGACGTGCTCAGGCCAGGCAGACTCGCCAGTCTCCATCTTGCGAGGCGATCGGTCCCTCAGGGCTCCCCGAGTCAGGTGTGTGAGGTGGCGCCGCCCTGGCCCCTCTGCGTCTGGTTTCCTGTGACTGGTTCACGGTTCCTAAGGCAAAGGGCTCAAATCTCTTGAGCAACTCGGGACTGCCAAGAAGGTGAGGGACACAGCCCTGGGCTCCATCCCAGTGGTTTACGATTATTGTTCTCTGGAGGCGCCGCCTTCCCGGTCCCTGGCTCCGCCTGAAGGCGCGTTCTAGAGCAGCTCCGCCTCCCGCACTTTCCTCCCCAGGAGCAAAGGTTCCCGCCCCCCTGGTACCGCCCCCAAAATCTGCGCACGCGCCCTTGCCGCCCGGGTCGCTTCACCCCTTCTTTCTTCGAGCCTCGGGGCGCGCCGTGGGCGGGGCTTCTCGGGGGCGGGGCCATTGCGCC